>CM072074.1:2647500-3847500 GCA_036785405.1 Coenonympha arcania
TTGGAGCACTCACCGTCATAGTCGATCTCTCCGTCCCTCGTCCTCGGCAGGTCGACGGCGGCGGGCTGCGCGGCGTCCTGCTCCGGCGCGCCCTCCGCCCCGCACGTGCGGCATGTCACACGTGTGTGCGTGTGGAGAGCACCAGTTGGAGCACTCACCGTCATAGTCGATCTCTCCGTCCCTCGTCCTCGGCAGGTCGACGGCGGCGGGCTGCGCGGCGTCCTGCTCCGGCGCGCCCTCCGCCCCGCACGTGCGGCATGTCACACGTGTGTGCGTGTGGAGAGCACCAGTTGGAGCACTCACCGTCATAGTCGATCTCTCCGTCCCTCGTCCTCGGCAGGTCGACGGCGGCGGGCTGCGCGGCGTCCTGCTCCGGCGCGCCCTCCGCCCCGCACGTGCGGCATGTCACACGTGTGTGCGTGTGGAGAGCACCAGTTGGAGCACTCACCGTCATAGTCGATCTCTCCGTCCCTCGTCCTCGGCAGGTCGACGGCGGCGGGCTGCGCGGCGTCCTGCTCCGGCGCGCCCTCCGCCCCGCACGTGCGGCATGTCACACGTGTGTGCGTGTGGAGAGCACCAGTTGGAGCACTCACCGTCATAGTCGATCTCTCCGTCCCTCGTCCTCGGCAGGTCGACGGCGGCGGGCTGCGCGGCGTCCTGCTCCGGCGCGCCCTCCGCCCCGCACGTGCGGCATGTCACACGTGTGTGCGTGTGGAGAGCACCAGTTGGAGCACTCACCGTCATAGTCGATCTCTCCGTCCCTCGTCCTCGGCAGGTCGACGGCGGCGGGCTGCGCGGCGTCCTGCTCCGGCGCGCCCTCCGCCCCGCACGTGCGGCATGTCACACGTGTGTGCGTGTGGAGAGCACCAGTTGGAGCACTCACCGTCATAGTCGATCTCTCCGTCCCTCGTCCTCGGCAGGTCGACGGCGGCGGGCTGCGCGGCGTCCTGCTCCGGCGCGCCCTCCGCCCCGCACGTGCGGCATGTCACACGTGTGTGCGTGTGGAGAGCACCAGTTGGAGCACTCACCGTCATAGTCGATCTCTCCGTCCCTCGTCCTCGGCAGGTCGACGGCGGCGGGCTGCGCGGCGTCCTGCTCCGGCGCGCCCTCCGCCCCGCACGTGCGGCATGTCACACGTGTGTGCGTGTGGAGAGCACCAGTTGGAGCACTCACCGTCATAGTCGATCTCTCCGTCCCTCGTCCTCGGCAGGTCGACGGCGGCGGGCTGCGCGGCGTCCTGCTCCGGCGCGCCCTCCGCCCCGCACGTGCGGCATGTCACACGTGTGTGCGTGTGGAGAGCACCAGTTGGAGCACTCACCGTCATAGTCGATCTCTCCGTCCCTCGTCCTCGGCAGGTCGACGGCGGCGGGCTGCGCGGCGTCCTGCTCCGGCGCGCCCTCCGCCCCGCACGTGCGGCATGTCACACGTGTGTGCGTGTGGAGAGCACCAGTTGGAGCACTCACCGTCATAGTCGATCTCTCCGTCCCTCGTCCTCGGCAGGTCGACGGCGGCGGGCTGCGCGGCGTCCTGCTCCGGCGCGCCCTCCGCCCCGCACGTGCGGCATGTCACACGTGTGTGCGTGTGGAGAGCACCAGTTGGAGCACTCACCGTCATAGTCGATCTCTCCGTCCCTCGTCCTCGGCAGGTCGACGGCGGCGGGCTGCGCGGCGTCCTGCTCCGGCGCGCCCTCCGCCCCGCACGTGCGGCTCGCGCTGGAACGACGGAACCACTCGTCAATATACATCTTCATCATTTTTCAACCCCCCCATGATATCCCACAGCTGGGCATAAGAAAGAGAATAGAGAGCGTACTTATTTTTGCGAACACACTTGTAAACTATTATTCTCCTTCCCAGGCATTGTCTTTCCCACAATATAAAGCTAGGACACCTGCAAATCAAGAGTGAAGAGGCATTTCCTAGGCGCTCAACCATATACTTAGATCGACCACCGTGGCCGGATTGGTCATGAGGAAATTATTAGAAATTCAAAGGTAGTACAGAGGTGGTTAATCCAATAAATGCTTCTTCCTTTAAACAAAAGTCAAACTTTACAAACAAGACATCAGTTCAACTAGTATAGTGGGTTCTATCCATAAAGACGCACTCCACTCCTTCACAACCGCTTATATTTCATGCGATTCGGAAGGAGTTATTAAGGAGTGGGGCACGTCTTCGTGGATTGAACCCACTATGCAGCTTTAAAGTTAAATACAGTTGACAGTTTTAGGTACATTTGATACGAGCAGTTCACAACGCGCGAACAAGCAAATCGTGATATCGCGTGCACGAGTCACATAGTCAGTGAAAAGCATCATTTATCACTCGCACGGGCCTTGACTCGCGGCCGACCAACGCCTTTCATACCTTTCAACATTACCCTGAGTAATCAATACTGTATTAGCATCGAGACATTGACCGTCGGATTGCCATCATTGTTTTGTTATATTTTTTATCATACCTTTTCGAAAAATGAAAATGGGCTTCAGAGGATAGTGAGAGAGAATTCAACCTAACGATACCTTTCTACCTTCACGTGGACGTACCTGTCACTACATACTTTACATGAGCTACTGGTCACAAGAGGTCAAGAGTCTGTAGTAGTCATATCATATCACACTTGACACTAATATTATAAAAGCTAAAGTGTGTGTATGTTTCTCAGTCCTTAACGCCGCAACTACTAAACCTATTTAGGTAATACGATAGTTATTATTAGATAGGCGTTATTTTAAAGCAGGATGCAAGGTGAGAAAGTGCCATGGAATCCATGCCATGGATCCGGGAAATGTAATAATAAAATAAAGTAACTAATCCGCCATCTTGTAGCTTCCGCCATATTGGATTTAGAGTCACTTAATCATATTTTGTACGAAAAGTGTATGCAGAACTTCATCTCATGTTGACGACAGCTGCTTTAAAAATCAATTGCAAGTTTTTTAGCGAACATACATACAAACATTGCAAGTTAAATAAAAGCTTGTGAAATTTATAGCCTTGGCATTGGGCACCAGGCTCGAGGTTCAAGTACATTGAACTATTGAATGGCTACAGTTGAAGGACGCACATACCGATTCCATTGTTTTCACCATGCTTTGTGACCAACGTTTTCCTTGGTTTGAAAACGGTTTCCCTTGAAAAGTAATACAGTATAGGTCAGCCGTCAGTTTGGAGGACGATGTAGATTGTATATTTTATTGGAATATGATACAAGTGACCTTAGGTTAGGTTTTTACTTTTTACAAGGGCCATATCATATAATTGGTACTTACTACACGCAAAGTTGTATTGTTTGAAAGGATAGTGTTTTATGATTTTTTTTTCACTGAAATATCAGCCCAGCAAGAGTTTTGACATTTACGCGATACTTTTTTGAAAATGTTTTTTGACAAAACTTGTATTTTGATTGAACTAAGGAATGAACAAAAACAATACGGCAGAATGGTCAGAATAAATGTTGTGAATCGGAAAACGTAAACGGCAAAAACACATAGAAGAATATAATTTCATTTAAAAAATAGTCGAAGTTTCAACTTTATTACAAATTAAGAATATTAATCCCAATGTAATTTCTACGTAAAGCATCATGTCTACCATTGTACTTTTCGTGATTATTACTATTACGATATATATACGATATTCTTCATAGTATCTGCAAATTTTCTAAAGATTATGAAAATAAGGTTTTGTATGAAAGCTTATAGATAGACGATCAATATAGCACTTGATTATATTGTTATTGCGAATTTCTATCAGCCGTGGTCCGTGACGTCATACTACTGCCAAACTGCTATGATAGATAAATAGAGCAATTTGGCAGTGCTTCCCAGACGACGCCTCTGCGATCATCTTTCCAACATTTACTTATTATATTACGTACTAGTATAATATACATAGATAGGCATACCTTCTACGTCTATGACAAACATTGGCACAGGAGACTGGAGAGGGTATGTGAAAGTTTGTATATTTGGCTCTTGTACAACGTCAATATGATATTTGTCGCTTATGAATGGTGATAGCTACAAGTCCACTGAAAACTAAGTTTACGAGGGTTCAAACAGCTTATATTTTGGATTGAATAGACAGCTTATATTCTGGATTGACAAACACGCTTCTTTTGTTGGTACTAAAATTCAGGTGAACCCGTGGTCAAAACTTTGTAGAAAATAATTTGACACAGTTTTTAAATAGTTTTTTGTGGGGGACTTTACATGGGTAAGTATACCAAATCATTGCTAAATGTAAATTCCTACTAGCGTCTCTCTATAATAGAATATTTAGTCTTCGTTGTTAAAAACTATAAAGACAATTACTGTGAAATTTAAACGTCATGTTGGGTCTTTAATCTAAATTTCCTGTGAAGCAGAAACACGATTGGATTAATTTGTCTTGAAAGAAATTTCTCCCAAAAGTTACTCCAAAATTTCGATTTCTCTAATTTTTATCGGAAACTACAATGGATGTAATTGTAATTTTTGTTTTAATATGTCGGTAATAATAATAACTAATATCCAAAAAGAGTTAGAACGGATTTTTGACTTACTTAGTTTTTTTAGTAATTAGGTAAAAGTTGGGTTTACTGTTATATTCTTCCGCAACACTGCATGTCACACCCAGTAACGTAATCGTGAAAGTGATTACGACAGAAAACAATTCAATATATCCATTGACTTACTATCTATATATATATATATATATATATTTATTTATTTATTTATTTATTTATTGTATGTCAGCCATTATTATACAGCCTAATTTTACTTGCAACTAGCTATAGTGCGATTGTCTTCCTTTTCACGTTGTAAGTATATCTCTTTCGGTTCGGACACTTATTAGCGCTGACCTGTCATCCAGTATTATATAATATATCTATGACAAATTAATATTACAAATTGCTAAAAGTCAAATAAAATTTGATTTTGGCGGCAGACCAGTTTTCATCACTTTAAACATTAGGTTGAATGACTCCTATGAGTTTCTCAAACGATTTTCCTGTGGGTTATCGTAATATACAGTGTGTGTGGGTTATGTTCATTAGTTTTCATGACTCACGCTATTAATTAGCAAGAGAAATACATTGTTTGTATCGACTACTGAGCTAGTACAGTTATAGGTGTTTATGGTTATTGCGTACACAACTATACCTACGTTTCAGTGTTGCCAAGGTCGCATAATCGATTTTTACACCCTAATGGAAATTTATGATATTACAATTTATTGAAACATAGCCTAAGCCCTTATTGTAACATACATAGCCCTTCACTCTTTAACTATTTTTCACTAGAACTCAGTCCCGGCTGAGTGACTTGTTGATTAAATATTATCTTGACCGATTTTTATGAAATTTTTGTACATTGGGTAGGTATTTATGAGTATATAGGTCCTAAACTATTTTTCATATCCGTGACTGGCAAAACAACGTTTGTCCGGTCAGCTAGTTTATTAATAAAAGTCGTTAAAATTGATTTAAAGCATGAAGTTTTAAAGTATGCTCATATAAAGTGTTGTACTTCAAAATATACAATTATTAAGTTGATTCGCAACATTTTAATAGCCTCTAATTAATTTGATAAAACTAATGAATTGCTTATGTGATCGGTAGTTCATCAGCTGTGTTGTTGCTACGTTTTATTCTTGAAATATTGCTTTGGGTGATAACATTTTACTCCCTCAAACGTTTACCAAATTGGAATAAATAAATAATACCAAATACGACAATTTTGGTCTCATTAGATTCAGAACACCTTAGTCTAGGCTCGTACGTTTTATTTTTTTAGTTCATTTAAATTAAAAAAAAATACACGAGCAAGGTTTTCGGTCAAATATATGGATATTTTAGACTAATAACTTTAACATAAGCTATATATTTCTTAAAAATAAATCGTAAGAGCATCGTATTTCATTGTATCTGCAACATTTCTAAAAATTATGAAAATCGGATTAAATTTACGGGTAAGAAAACGTTATCGCTTTATGTATGAAAACTTACAGCTAGACGATCCTCTTAAACTTTTAAACATTTAACAATTTTAACACTTTGCATGATACAACAGGGTCGAGCCGATGTCATCGCCCTCGGTCCCCAAAACACCTAATGCAGTGAAGCCATCAAGTGAAAGTGGCGGCGTTTTAGGGGTTTAATACTAAATTACCGTCATACAAAAACTTACAATGCTCTTCAAGGGGATTAATTACTGTAAGTGGATACGGGTATAGACTATAGACGCGTTGTTAAATGAGTAGACATTTCGTGACTCGTGTCTATGGGTTCATTTTAGATATGTATACCGAAATAATGACTCTACGATTTCGCATTGTGAAGTCCTCCAGTCCTGAGGATGTTCCGGTGTCGGGACAAAACTTGCGTAGAAGAAAATGTTGGAAAATTGGGTGTGGTGTTTCATGTGGGCAGTGTTCCTGCATATTGTACCATACAGAATCTTTTCCAACCACTATAATTGATTTTTCCCGGATAAAAAGTAACCACGTTTTGAAGTAGATAAGTCTTACAATCTGAGTTACTCACGTCAAACTCAACTCAACACTCTCAAATAATTTCTTAAAATGGTAATCACACTTCACACTAATATTATAAAGGCGAAAGTTTGTGTGTAAGTGTGTGTGTGTGTATGTTTGTTACTCCTTCACGCCGCATCTACTGAACCGATTTCGCTGAAATTTAGAACATTAATAGCTTAACCCGGATTAAAACATAGGCTACTTTTTATCCCAGGAAAATCCATCGTTCCTATGGGATATTTAAAAAACCCTAATTTTCAACAGTAATATATAGCAACAGCTATAGGTAGATTACTTTGACAAGCTTTCCTGAAAGTAGGTGTAAAGGTCATTGAACTTTTTATCACAGGAAAATCCATAGTTCCCATGGGATATTTAAAAAACCCCTAATTTTCAACAGTAATCTAATAGCTACAGCTATAGGTAGTACTTTGACAAGCTTTCCTGAAAGTAGGTGTAAAGGTCATTGAAAAGGAAATTCAATTTTTTCTCGGGATTAGTAAAAAATCCAATTTAACGCGGGCGGAGCCGCGGGCAAAAGCTAGTTTTTAATAAAAAAAAATTATACCGTCTGAAGATAATACTGCCATTCCCGCAAAATAACTGACATAGGACTGCTATAACATAGCTTACAAAATTAGCGAAAAACCACACAGTTAGTTGATCTTAAAAAAACTTTAAGAATACAAAGGCACGAGTAAGCTTACAAAGGACTAATAAATGCGAGTACTTAATATATTATTTATTTAGGAGAGCCGACATTTAGCAGGTAATCTGTTTTCCTGTGATGTCGCTCGAAATAAAGAAAATCCCTTTCATTTCTTTTTGTAAGTTTTTTAAAACAATGTTTTTTATTAACTTAATTTTTCTTTTTTTTTGTGTATTTCTTGCACTTCAGGTGCGCCTCTTTTCATACTCTCTAATAATATGTTTGTATTACGAGTAGATACGTACTTTGCTTAGAAGTATATTCTGAAAATTTAAATAAAGATAAATACAATCTGCACAGATCTCGTCAAAGGTCAGAGGTGAATCCTTTATCATTTATACGTTTCAAACTCAGGCTCTGAAGGTTAAAGTTGCTGGTATTACTATTTATTTATTTTAATCGTTTGTATAGGAATTTCGTGCGGCTATTTCCTTTTCATTAGCAATTTATGAAACGCAGACCATTTACAGCGCTCGGCGGCACGAAACGAATGTGCGTTGAACAGAAATAATCAAGAAATTAAATGATAACAATATATTATACGTGGTAGGACTTTATTTGCGGAGTAAGTGAAGCTAAAGTATAGTAGTAGGTAAGTAGTGAGTATAATAAATGGGTATAATGACTGTGTAAAGCATTACTGTTTCGGTTTTGGAGAAATTACTGGATATAGTGAGACTAAAGATTTATATCTCAAGAGCGCAGTGCAGATCCTAATATGTACTTACATTGCAATTCAAAGTGTTGGAACATATGAAATATGCAAATATCATATTGACGTTTTACAAGAGTCTGTACGTAAGGCCTATGTGAAATAAAGATATTTTGAGTTTTTTTTGGAAAGTATCTGAATAACCGAAAAAAAATCAAAGGCAGTTACCAAAAAGCTGTTCTCGGCATATTTGGCATCAATGGTTACCAGCACAAATAGAAAAAATATACATAAAATTTACTGCGGTTTCCTATAAAAATTAAAAAAAAAATCAAAAATTGGAACAATGTTTGGGAAAACTTTCTATTGAGTAAACTCCAATCATGTTTCTATCGACTTAACTCAAAATACATGTGTTAAGTAGGTATCTAATTGCCGTTAGGGTTTTTAACCTTCTAGTTACATAGTGCGCCCTCCTAGCCCGTTAGGTAATGGCGACTCTCCAAGTCGATTTAGTACCTGTACTAAATTGACATAACCACCGAAAGCTTAGTTCACAATGTATCCGCTTGGGACGCTGGCTGTAGATGTTTGGAGAAATCCGATCCGTTTATTCGAATCGACTCGAATGCTGCACAAAAACCTGTACTAACCCTACTGTCTGTAGTAAGTCTATCACCTTTCGGAAGTTTTTCTTACTTAATCAGTCTATAGACGTCCACTGCTGGATACAGACCTTTCCGAGAGCGCGCCACCACACACGGTCCTCCGCCTTCCTCATCCACCCGCTACCAGCGACCTTCTTTAGGTCGTCGGTCCAGCGGGCAGGAAGTCGTCCTACGCTGCGCTTACCGGTACGCGGTCTCCACTCCAGAGCCCTTATTCTGTATCTCAGTCATGATCACTCAGTGGCCTTGAATGACATTTATTTTTTATCCATCGAAGGTTTTCCACAAAATATTATTTTCGTCCCATTTAATAAAGAAGCAATGTATAGCGAACCATAGACAATAGTGATTATCACAGAGATACAGAATAAGGGCCCAGAACACGTCTGCCCCAACAGCCATCGGTTCTGCGACAGATATGGCCCGCACCAGGATTCGGAAGGATATTTCTTCTAAATGACTTTCAAATCTCACCTCTCAGCGACACTGTCTGTGCGACGCAACGACCACCGCCTGGAAGTCAGCGCCCGGAGCATTGTTCACTCGTTATATTTTAGCACTAAAGTCATCACTCGCACACTTCACACAACACTGTACTGTAATACTGTTTTTAATTGTAAAAAATTTTAATTGACCTAATAAGTCTTCTTTATTTCACCATACTTCACCGCTTCCTTATGAATTATATGATTCGTTCAAGCATTTATAAACAATTGTCTGACATTTCAGATCGTCATAACAGCATCCATTCTGTAAAATACCGTATGATTCTCACAGATTAATTACGGTCGAACCTGAGTAAGTGAGAACTGGGTAAGCGAGAAAACACTATCATTTATAGTATATTTGTCAGTTCCCTTCATTTTGCCTTCCTTACTCTGAAACTCAAGTTAGTGAGAAACCTCTGTAAGAGAGAAAGAGGTCCCTTGAGCTCTCACTTAAATCAGGAAAGGTGGTGATGTTGAGAAGTGAATACCAAAATTCAGAAGCATTAATGCCTCCCTATTCGAGGATCCTAGATCTAAACTAAGTTTTACCCTTTCTCAGGTGAAGGTGAGAAGTTAAGACCATCATTAAGGTCATTAAACGTCTGGAGTAATTTGTCTCGTCTAAAATAGTTTTATCCTTTTCAAGTGAAGTTCAGAAGGGGGCTAACAATTCAGAGGCATTTTACCCTAATCGGGGTGAGTAAATATCTGAAATTAACAAAAATAAATAATTAAAAAAATCAAAAAACCCGACTGCAAAAATGTCAACTGAAATGCAATAACTTAAAAGACTGAAACAAGGCGGACAACGAAAACAAAATTATAATAAACTTAAAACGATGCAATTTTTACTTCATTTTAACAAACAACATTATGAGCTGATAGCTTTAGTTAAATTTTCGCATTCAATTTAAAAATATAGAAGGCGGGACCTATTTTTGCAAATTATAAAGAAAATTAATAGGTCCCGCCTGCTTTATTTTTAAATTGAATGCGAAAATTTAACTAAAGCTATCAGCTCATAATGTTGTTTGTTAAAATGAAGTAAAAATTGCATCGTTTTAAGTTTATTATAATTTTGTTTTCGTTGTCCGCCTTGTTTCAGTCTTTTAAGTTATTGCATTTCAGTTGACATTTTTGCAGTCGGGTTTTTTGATTTTTTTAATTATTTATTTTATTTCAGGCTTTTTAGTTGCCACACTTTACGAGCGAAACCTAAGCACAATGTGAAAGACGTAAAGTGGGTATATTTGGTTATATATTATACTAGCAAACGCCCGCGGCTTCGCTCACGTTGATCTTCTGCTTTACTCCCTCAGGCGTTAAGTTTCCAAAATTCTTGTATTAACCGTCATTTAATTTAATTTTGACCACTAAATATTTCCTAATGCTTGCTGGTTATAGTCAGACGTCGATTTTCAAAGCAATCGGCCCACTGACAAAAAATTCAAAATGGCGGCCACTTTTTTTTAATTCTGACCACGAATTCCTTCTCTATGCTCGCTGCCATAGTCAGACGTCGATTTTCAAAGAGTTCGGCCCACTGACAAAAAAATTCAAAATGGCGGCCACTTTTTAATTCTGACCACAAATTCCTTCTATATGCTTGCTGCCATAGTCAGACGTCGATTTTCAAAGCAATCGGCTCACTGACAAAAAAATTCAAAATGGCGGCCACTTTTTTAAAATGTTGACCACAAATTCCTTCTCTATGCTTGCTGCCATAGTCAAATATCGATTTTTGAAGCAATCGGTCCAGTAACAAAAAAGTTAAAAATGGCGGCCACTTTTTTAAATTTTGACCACAAATTCCTTCTCTAAGCTCGCTGCTATAGTCAAATATCGATTTTCAAAGCAATCGGTCCAGTAACAAAAAAATTCAAAATGGCGGCCACTTTTTTAAAATTTTGACTACAAATTCCTTCTCTATGCTTGCTGCCATAGTCAAATATCGATTTTCGAAGCAATCGGTCCAGTAACAAAAAAGTTCAAAATGGCGGCCACTTTTTTAAAATTTTGACCACAAATTCCTTCTCTAAGCTCGCTGCTATAGTCAAATATCGATTTTCAAAGCAATCGGTCCAGTAACAAAAAAGTTCAAAATGGCGGCCACTTTTTTAAATTTTGACCACAAATTCCTTTTCTATGCTTACTGTCATAGTCAAATATCGATTTTCAAAGCAATCGGTCCAGTAGCAAAAAATTTCAAAATGGCGGCCACTTTTTTAAAATTTTGACCACAAATTCCTTCTTTAAGCTCGCTGCTATAGTCAAATATCGATTTTCGAAGCAATCGGTCCAGTAACAAAAAAGTTCAAAATGGCGGCCACTTTTTTAAATTTTGACCACAAATTCCTACTCTAAGCTCGCTGCTATAGTCAAATATCGATTTTCAAAGCAATCGGTCCATTTACAAAAAAATTCAAAATGGCGGCCACTTTTTAAAATTTTGACCACAAATTCCTTCTCTATGCTTGCTGCCATAGTCAAATATCGTTTTTCAAAGCAATCGACCGATTTACAAAAAAGTTCAAAATGGCGGCCACTTTTTAAATTTTGGTCACAAATTCCTTCTCCATGCTTGCTGCCATAGTCAAATATCGATTTTCAAAGCAATCGACCCATTAACAAAAAAGTTCAAAATGGCGGCCACTTTTTTTAATTTTGGCAACAAATTCCTTCTCTATGCTTGCTGCCATAGTCAAAAGTCGATTTTCAAAGCAATCGGCCCAGTAACAAAAAAGTTCAAAATGGCGGCCAAAAAGTTCAAACCTTTTTCTCCTCAAAATTTGGATCTCGAAAATCCCTTTCTGAATACGAATTCATGATATAACACCAACCTAGGTACTAAATTTCAGATCTCTGCGACTTGTAGCTTTTCTGGAATTCCTGGAACAATGAAAAAATTTTCCTTTTGTATGGGGAAATCCATAAAACCAACGGTTTTTACCCCTTAAAATTTGAATTTCTGGAATCCCCGTCTTAGTACGAATTCATGACCTAATATCTACCTAGTTACCAAATTTCAGATCCCTACGACTTGTAGCTTTTCGGGAATTCCTGGAACAACGAAAAAAATTTCACTTTTGTATGGGGAAATCCAAAAAACCAACGGTTTCTACCCCTTAAAATTTGAATTTCTGGAATCCCCGTCTTAGTACGAATTCATGACCTAATATCAACCTAGGTACCAAATTTCAGATCTCTACGACTTGTAGCTTTTCGGGAATTCCTGGAACAACGAAAAAAATTTCACTTTTGTATGGGGAAATCCAAAAAACCAACGGTTTTTACCCCTTAAAATTTGAATTTCTGGAATCCCCGTCTTAGTACGAATTCATGACCTAATATCTATCTAGGTACCAAATTTCAGATCCCTACGACTTGTAGCTTTTCGGGAATTCCTGGAACAACGAAAAAAATTTCACTTTTGTATGGGGAAATCCAAAAAACCAACGGTTTTTACCCCTTAAAATTTGAATTTCTGGAATTCCCGTCTTAGTACGAATTCATGACCTAATATCTACCTAGGTACCAAATTTCAGATCCCTACGACTTGTAGCTTTTCGGGAATTCCTGGAACAACGAAAAAAATTTCACTTTTGTATGGGGAAATCCAAAAAACCAACGGTTTTTACCCCTTAAAATTTGAATTTCTGGAATCCCCGTCTTAGTACGAATTCATGACCTAATATCTACCTAGGTACCAAATTTCAGATCTCTACGACATATAGTTTTGGCGGAATCCTTGGAACAACCAAAATCACCAAAATGCCTCATTCTTTTATATATATAGATTATGTCGGTTCAAGTCAGTCAGTCACTTGGAAGAAGTAAAAGTTGTAAACAGTGTCGTCAAACGCAAACCTGGATTTTATCCCGGAAATATATAAGCTGTAACATTTCATAGGTGTAGTTTGTGTACGTTTAGAGCTCAGGCGTATCTAACTCACGTCGCTTTAAGCGGATCATTCGGGAAAAACTGAGATTACAAATAGAAATAGAAAAAAAGCTTTATTTCACATAGGCCTAACTTACAGGCACTTATGAAAGGTCATTTATATTATTTAATATAAAACGATATGTATGGTGATAACTATTATTCGACTTAAAACTAAGTTTACGAGGGTTCCAACGCGCCCTGCACTGAGAAGAAGCTCACAACAAACTCAGCCGGGTTTTCTTTTATTTATCTTCACCATTTTACATAGGTAATCTCTTAAAAATTAATTGAGCTAATAAAATAGCAGCAGTTCACTATCACTCCCAGGGATTTGATTCTTGTAAATAATCCCTCTTAACGCTCAGTCTCTCTTCACGAGAATTAGGAGACAGCTGTGTGTAAGTTTCCGAAGCATATTCTAGTTTTTTTGCTCGAGATGACGGTGACTCATTCTCCCTACATGTAGAAGAATATTCCCGCATAGATTCTAGCCTGGCTGTTTTAGATGTAGGTGACTCATTCTCCCTACATGTAGAAGAATACTCCCGCATAGACTCTAGCCTGGCTGTTTTAGATGCAGGTGATTCATTCTCCCTACATGTAGAAGAATATTCCCGCATAGACTCTAACCTGGCTGTTTTAGATGCAGATGACTCATTCTCCCTACATGTAGAAGAATATTCCCGCATAGACTAGCCTGGCTGTTTTAGATGCAGGTGACTCATTCTCCCTCCGGGTGGAAGAGTATTTTTGCATAGACTTTAATCTGGTTGATCTAGATGAGGGCGACTCATTCTCCCTTTTGGAGGAAACATGATTGGCTAGGTATGTCAACCTTTGTATTTTTTCAGCATTAGTTTCCTTTGCTAACCTAACTGAATTACGGGTACTTATATCTTTGCATAATTGTTTCTTCGAACCTTCAGGAAGCTGACTGTAAATTATGGCCATTCTCTCTTTCATTTTTGTAAGACGTATTTTGCGTGATCAAGGAGATTCAGTTTTATTTTTTTCTTTAGCCGCCTTAGCTTTTTTTGTTTTTCGAGACAAAGCCATTTTTGAAAATATCAAATTCTTCGTATACGTACAGAAATACGATCTACTATACTCGAAAATACATAGAAAACCTTCATATACTTAATATGAACACAAACCTAACTAAAACAGACAATTTTTTAAGCTACCAAATCAATATGTATCTACAATTTATTCGATGCAATTTATACAGAATCATTTAAAAGCGATAGAATTATATTATAGGTATAGCTGTTATACGATGACTAACCTGTTCTTCAGAAAGTCGGGTTACTAACCAAGTTATTAAAATGAACGACCTAATCCTATATTAATAAAAATGAATAACCTAAAAGCAGGTAAGTGACTGCCATAAAAAAATATTTTTACAAAGCAAAAATACAAAGATTTCTATTATTAAAAAAATACTTAAAAACTATTAAATTTTATTTTTTCCAAGGATTATCTAAAGCTCTTTAGCTTCAGGTAATCTAAGTCTATGAATCTAAAACTTTTGAAAAATAAATTATTTTATTAATTCAATAAAAAAATATATTTAAAACTAATATTTAATTTTTTTTATCAATTAAATTCTATGATGGATGCCAGTGCCACTTTAATCTCGAACTACTCGTCAACGATATCTAAAACAGTTTCTACTCCGTGCCGTTCAAAAATAAAATGCTAAAGATTAGAAAGCCTACCTTGTTAGGGTCATTAGATTAAATCTGATCGACAAAGTGGAGCGCGTCTTAGGGTACACACAGCGCCATCTAGGGCGAGTAGCGAAAGTACAGATGTTAAAATAATTGTTTAATGATTATATTAAATTATGTTTTCGATTTATGCTATGATATACCAAGTAAAAATGCACAATATAAAGTACGACACACACTTGGTCAATACAAGAATAACGCTATCAAAAACTACAAATGTTAACCATTTTGAACGCATTGATCGACTGTTTATAATTCCAAATTAATTCAAAACATATGACTTATATATATTTTTGTAATCTCCTTGTAATTCCCTTCATTTTGATACCCTACTCGATAGGTTTGGTTAAAATTATTTTAAAAATGACTGACAATTTTAGGCCCAAAATCCGCCATTTTGTTTTTTATTTTCAAAAACCTATCTAAGAACACTTGGGTTAATGAGACGAATCTAACGATACCATTAACGTCAAAATCCATGCAGCCGTTTGGAAGATACGTGGTCATAAAGAAATTTACATACATACAAGATACGCGCGAAAAACATAACCCTTCTTGCAGTCGGGTAAAAATTGTCCCACCTAAAAATAGTTTTATCCTCTCAGATCACTTTGTTTCTGTGATCTGTGTTTACCATAAGGAAAATTAAACGGACAGCTCTATTTTAGCCCCGTCAAGATTACAATTCGTTAATGGGGGATAATTGCAAACCCCAATCCCCAGCACGAAGGAGTTTCAACGGGTTGCCCAGGCCTCTAGGCCAGGGAGAACATGCTTATTCCTTCAGTGTAGCGCGCGTGCGGCCCAGGACATCTAAGGGCATCACAGACCTGTTATTGCTCAATCTCGTGCGCCTCGAAGACGCCGGTCCCTCTAAGAAGAATTTTAATACGCCGCAAGCCCAGACACCAATGTATGTGTTGAGAAAGCCAAAGCAGCGGTAAAAAGCTATGTGTATTACTATTACAGTTCAATCGATAAACCGCACCTGTTCGTTGAATGATAGGAAGCTCTCATGACATTATAATGTACAGCGGATATCGGCATCACATTGGCCGAAAGCACCAAACATTTGTGCCAAGGTTTGTCGTGTACCTACTCCCAATACCTAGGTCCCACTAACCTATATTCGGATGTACGCACCCGCTCGATTAAACCAGTCCATTAAGGGAAGGGGGCTTTGATGTATTTCATACTTTTGAGGTTAATGTAGTTTCTGCGATTTAGCTGAATGCTCTTTTCACTTGAAAGGATTCATTTTTTTCATTTATTAAAAAAGCGAGGCTAAAGTCTGAAAAAATAATGGAGATATGTTAAAGCATAAAGAAAAGAAAAAACCTGACTTATTCATTCACGAATTTATCATATCCCAGCCTAAACCTTTAATCTAAGAAAGCTGAAATTTCATACGAAGGTAAACTTATTGTTGTAGATATAATGGGTAAGAAAGGGTACCTATTTAATATCTATGCATCCGCATCGCAGATAGAAGATCTTTTATGAATAGCGTCCTTAGTTATAGGACTTATCTACGATCGCAATAGAAAACTGACGATCACTCATTCCATGCAGCTATGGTTCGTAATAGAGGCTTGCAGATAAGCTAAAGAATTGGTCGTAACCAATGATTTCTATGTATACTAGATGCGCTGTGTGGTACTAAATAATTGCTCACTGAACAGCGGTGCAGGCTCAGAAGTTCGTTTAGTCCACTGCGAGCTAGCGAGGCGATCAGTGTTGGTGCACTGTTATGTGAGCCGTGAACGTGGTTTTTACAGGGAGTGACCAATAAAACAGTGAATATTATTTATGTAAGTAGTTTTTCTACGTATTTTGAAATTTATTTCAGTTAAGTCAGTATAATTTATTTCGTTTTGACGTGACAACGTCTTATAAATCGATAGACCCGGTTGCGCGCACGAAAAAACATGACTCATCCGGCGTTACCGGCGTTACCTCGCTCATGCGGCGTTACCTCGCGAGCGCGGAACGAGCGACAAAGAAAACGTTGTCACGTTCAACTATCGTCAGTAAATCGACTTTACAGGCAACCAATTTTTTTTTGACGTGACAACGTCTTATAATTCGATAAAGCCGGTTGCACGCACGAAAAAACATGACTCATCCGGCGTTACCTCGCTCATGCGGCGTTACCGGCGTTACCTCGCGAGCGCGGAACGAGCGACAAAGAAGACGTTGTCACGTTCAAATATCGTCAGTAAACCGACTTTACAGACAACCAATTTTTTGTCTAAAAACAAATATTATCGTAAATAAATACACAACTCCCATCATGATTATCCATCACGCTTACTCGTTAGTAGAAATACGCGAGAGCGAACAGTACTACCGACACGTTGACAAAGATTATGAGAATTATTTGAACAGATATGTTAAGTGACAAAGGGTATATACCAGTAGGAAAATAATTTCGATTGGTATATAATTAAGTACTTGATTATTTTTTGTGTTTTAGATACATATTGGATGGACTTAAGTTCATAATAACTATAACATTCACAATAAAAACTAAGCAAACTCTGAGAAGTTATTGTCTAAATCGTAAAGACTCAGAAATAAAACAGTTTTTAATTTATTATTTAAGTTTCATTAAGTCAAATATTAAAAACTATTTTAATTCTGGTAATTTATCCGTAAAATGTTATTTATCATAACTTTAAATTAATGTTAAACGATGCGTAGGTATTGCAAGCGATTGCAATGATTGCAATATCTATTTTTTAATCTTTGTCCTTAGGACCACTCATCGACGTGACGTCATACGTTTGCAAGCAAGTTCCCGCTCATCAGACTAGATGGCGTTATATAGGTTTGGAGCACATTTTTTGTTCCACATAGCTAGTCTAGTAGGATACATAGAAGTCATTGGTCGTAACTCGTATCGTATGTAATGCTTTCAACATTCACTAACGAAACACGTGAAACATGGGTATGTTTCCACTGAAGCGGAGCGGACTGATCGACCAATCACAGTGCCGGAAATCTCCGCTCGCAACAGTGTGTTAATTTGCGTGATTGGCTGATTCATGGTCCGCTCCACTTTAGTGGAAACGCACCCAATCACCACGAGAAACTACGAGAAGCGAGAACGTTGAAAGAGAAACTGCAATGGTAGAAAAATGTCCATGACATTTTTCTACCATTGCAGTTTACTTTAATGTTATTTTTAGGGAGAAATCACTCTCTAAGTTAAGCCATGGCCGGACTTGGAAAAGTTACAAAGGTTTCTTGTTATTGACGGAACCCTAAAATGTGTCATGACGTCAAACGGGAAAAATAATTTCAAAATTATTATATAAATTAAAAAATATGCGTAGGGAGCCGACCTGCCTATATCGCCACGCAACGGCCCGCCGCACGTCACGTTTTTATTTTGCTAGATATTTGTTTAAACTGTATAAAGTAAAGGGCACAAATATTCTACATTAAATTTCCGTTCTAATAAACATATTTATAGAGATATAAATTAACGGTGTAGAAGCCGTATTTAAGCGATTTTGAATGAAGTTTTATTCAAAAACTATAAAGACTATTACTTTCAAATTTGCACTTCATGTATTTTGGGTCTTTATCTAAAATCGCAAAACAGCAGAAACACGATTGGATAAAATTTTCTCGATAGAAAGTTCTCCCAAAAGTTGCTCCAAAATCTCAGTTTTTCTAGTTTTTATCAGACACTACATTGGATGTAATTGTAATTTTTGTTTTGTATTTAAACACCATATGGGCGGAGTCCGCGGGCACTGCTAGTATTGTGATAGTCTGTAACAGGATGACCTTGGGATGATTTTATTTGGTCTTCCTTTCCTTTGTACTTCGGGCTAGTGACCATTATCTAATCTGTGCCTCGGGAAGTACGTTAATCCGTGTCCATAAAAGGAACGTTAACATTCGCATCAGTATGAATCCAACCTCAAAATGAACATGACGAAATTACCTACAACCTGGGTCCTATTGATGTCCAAATACGCGTTTCTGGCCTAAAATAACCGATAATAAAGATAAAAATAAAACTGGATGGCTGGAGGGTCGTTAATTCCCTTCTGTTTAACATGAATATATCCAGCCGGTAATAAAATTCTATCGTTTATAATAATCCAAATAAATTGAATGGCAAATTAAGAGATATTTTTATCCTGTTTCGGAGGTTATCGGCTTATACATAGAAAATAAGACTAAATTAGAACAGTTACTTTGAAATAAATTGTGATTTTACTATCTAAGTACATAGTTCGATAATAATAAAATCGTAGAAAATTGCGACACTACATCTAAGTTTGCGAGAGGATGAAATTTATGAGAAAATGGTTATCGAAGTATGAGTGGAGCTAGGGATAGGCTAATTGAAAGGGAAAATCCTGCAAAATACAATTGATTGATTAATATTACTGTTGTTCTGGTGTTTCTTAACAATTGGTTGTTTGGAAGAAATCGCTGTGTACCTACATACTTGATTTTATTTCTTATTAACGCAAGTTTTTTATATGTTCTTTTACTTTAGTGGTGTATTTTGACGACCTCCCTGACGCAGTGGAGCACGCTAAATTCGAGGAAGGTCGCGGATTCGATTCTTGTCACAGGACACTAGAATTTTTATAATTTCTAATTTAGGTACGGCTTTGGTCTGGCCGTGGCTAGTTACCATCCTACCAGGAAAGATATACCAGGAGGTAGTACGAAAACATCTTTGGCTGCATCGTCACATCAGGTGAGGTCGCAGTCAAGTACTTATCTACTTGTAGTGTATAAGCAAAACAATAAAGAGTTTTCTATTTATCTGTTTATCTATCACTGCTTTGACAATTAACCTGCATTGTACGAGAAATGAGAACACAGTGTTGAGGTGACGCCTCGTGCGTCTGAAATACGAGAATAATTGAGAATAATGGTAATTGTCTGCAAAGGGCAGAGCGATTTCATGCGAAACAACGCGGGCAACCTAGCATAAACCGTAGTTCCTTGTTAGGGTCAGCGCACATTTCCACCCGTATACACATATCAGGACATTACACACATCGCAATCTAGCCCCAAAGTAAGTAATAGCTTGTTTTATGGGCACTAGATAACTGATAAATATACATACATATTAATATTTAATATAGGTACAATATATTGAAAAACACCCAAACACTGGAAATCATTCATGCTCATCACACAAATATGTTCCAGCTTTGGGAATCGAACGCACGACCTCCGACACAGACTGTGTTTTAACCAAGGGTCCTTAATTCCGTATTACAGCCAAATGTTTTAGCATCCAACACGTGATGTGACGTGAAGGATTAACATACATAGACACACACTGACATACAAAGAAACTTAAACTCATGTTTATATTATTACTGTGATAGTAGAGTAAAAAAACACTGTAAATAACAGTTTTAAAATATGAAACTTAGCACATAATGAAAATGGATTTTACGAGAACCCTCAGTTGAAAAGGATATGGAGTTCAAAAGCCGCACCGCATTAGTCCAATGCGGAACTTTGTGTGCATAATGTAAATACGAAAAGACAGTTTTCACTTTACAAATTGTATATTTCTGTTCTCGGTCTAAAATAAAATCGTGTCGCTATAAGTGGAAAATGGAAATGCTTCATTTCCATTTTCCACTTATATTTTCAGCTGCGTTGTCCTATCCTTATATCATAACAGTTAGACTACTAAATATTAGATTCGGTGCCTCTTTTATTGAAATTCGTTTTTTTTGTACAGACAATGTAGATCATATTCCAATTAGGAACTTTGCTGTCATTTAATCCGGGTAAGTGGATATTAGAAACAAAAATCTGTGTGACAGAGACGGACGGACGGAAAAAGTCTCAGTTGCATTTTTACCATTTTGGTATGGAACCCTAATTATGCCTTAGAATAAAAAAGACTAGAAAATATTAAAAAAAACTAAAAAAGACTAGAATATAGAGGCGGATAGTTGTATACGACTATTCTGTATTCTGAGGTAATACTATAAACTTTTAGTCACTAGAGCATAAAATGCAGCTTTAGGCAGCTTAGACATAGCGTAAACGAGTACAATCATGAGGAGAGAAAAAACCCTTGTTGCCATGAGAACTGTTTTCGTTGACCTAGTGGCATCGAAAAAAGCAAATCGGGTAGCTTTCCGAACGCACTGAAGTTTAACCCTGTTATGCTAGTGTACTGTGGTTACGTTAGGCCACTGTTTAGGGAAGCAATGACTATTACTTATGAGCATTGTATAATCATGAGCTAAGGATTCAGAGAGTATTATGAAGAATCCGATTATAATTTTTTATTAACACCATACAAGAAAAATTACTGTCTAACGCCTGAATATAAAATTCTAAGCCGTACTGTTGCATAGTACCTAAATAAAAAAAAACTTGCATGCATGTTAATGTAACATGGATGGATGGGTTAGATATTTTATTCTTGTTACACTCTGGTTTGTTAACGGGTTACCTACTCGTATTATATTTGCTTAGTAATCTGAGAGCGATAACACTCATCCGAAAGCATAAAATGTTTTCAAAAACGTAAATCTTTCATGGTATAAGGATAAAATCATTTAATGATTATGTAATTTAATTTTTGTTGCTACAAGGATTAAGGGCACGCGTGTTTGAAATAATAATATTTGATGTTTTAATTGAATTTATCTTAGAAAAGTGGACGGCTTAAAAAAGAAAACCCATTCAAGCCAGCACGTACTACAACTTTGTAGAGTTGGCACGGAATGCATATAGTATCCAAAATAATCACAATTAATTTTGGATGTGGCTAGTTGAAATAAGACAATTAGGACACTGGAATGAATTACAAAAAAAAAACAAAACAAAGAAAACCCATGCATGTCAGCACGTACGCAATTTTGTCCCTTAACCCCAGTCCGTAGGGTTATTCTCGTTTATCACAACATACATGGAATATGTAGCGAATTGAAATCAAAACATCGGGAAGCCAATTAGTATTCAAACAACAAAAAACCAGGGTACCATGCCAGCACGTACGTAATTTTGTCCTTTATAAAGCACAGTGGGTATTAAAGGGTTATCCAGGTTTTAGTGCAATGGAAGCTGGTTCCAGTGACGTTTACACGGCCCGTATTAAACAACAAAAAAAAAACTATAAGGGTACCATGCCGGCACGTACGTAATTTTGTCCTTTATAAAGCACAGTGGGTATTAAAGGGTTATCCTGGTTTTAGTGCAATGGAAGCTGGTTCCAGTGACGTTTACACGGCTCGTATTGATCGGTCTGCACGCACGCGGTGTGCGGTCCGCGCCGCACCGCGTCTGATCGCGCACTGATGCCCGATGTAGAGATGAGGCAAAGAGTAGTATTAGGACACAGATGCGAAAATTAGAGTTTATAGTTTATACCTGTAGCCAGCACTGGTAGCACGTGATGTTATGAAATGCGGGAAAAGGATGCCTGTTGCCCGACAGGCCTGCCGTAGGTGCGGCAGAGATCGGAACAAGCGTTGTCTTTAATTTTTTTATTGCCTCACGGGCGGCGACTCTTGCTACAGTATAAGACTTTTTTTAAAGGTATAAGCCTTTAAAGGTAGACTGTACCAATCACCGACTGAGATCGCTTTGGTTGAGTTGGTGTAAAACTCAACCGTGTAGACTGTAGACTGTAGACATTATTTTGCTGGTCAGTCAATATGCTTAACCAAATGATTTTCAAATCACCTTGATCACGTGCGCATTCCCTTGGAATGATTTATTGGAATGAAGTTCATTTTCGAACGGTACGGCAATGGGGGCTAGGCGAAAGAAAAATCTGTTCGAACAAGCGCCATCGAACGTGATTTTTACTAACTGCATGACAGCGGAGCATTTTTGGGAGGAGTTGACTGACCGAAAGGTATTGTTTTTTTCCCAAACAACAAATATGACTAATACACATGAATTAATGAATCCGAATATGCTCAATTCAATTTATCGTTCAATGTTTTTGAAAGTGCCAAGTTGGCACTTGACACAGACTCCCAGGTTTTTGCACTCGGTAGGGACTCACAACTCGTATTTAAATATTTGGATGCAATATCAGAATAATTTGTATTCGTATACTGTTTTATTTTTTTAGCGATTACATAACATTATAGGGAAAGCTGCCTTACTTCTAGACCCAATTGATTTAAATGACGCTGACAGAAATGTATAATCGCCGGTCTAATCTTTCTGTATTTGAGACGCTATATTTAACCATAAATCGCCTCTAACTCTACACCTAACTCTACACGCGTAGAGTTAAAAGCCTGGTTCTACATGAGAACTTTTTGACAGTGAGAGCCATATGATGTCGTCTTGGCAAGATTTTACATGAAAATGAAAATGTTTTCGCTGGGAATATTTGTTGGCAAAGCCGTGATAGTGCCACATCTGTTCCACTATTCTATGTCCGTTGGAGAGCACATTCCGGTTTAGTTTCGGCGCATCAATACCGCTACCGTTCGGATAAACACTGCCGGCCGGCGCTGCGTTGTTTATAAATAAATGCAGTGAATTTATTATGAGCCTTTATTGATTAATGATTATATTAATAGTACAGATTAATACAGATACTGCACCAGAGGTTATATTATAATAATAGACTATACTTACTTATCAGAATCAAAAGTTGTTGGTAAATTTCTATAAATAATATCTTGGTTTATTTCCTCTATATTTTCTCATTAAAATAGACGATCCGGATAACAATTGTGGTTGTGTACACGTCACAAATAAAAAAAATCGTTTTGAGTTTATCCAAAATCCCTTATTTCATATAGGCTTTTAATGGCTTTATGAAGAGTCAGAATTTGATTGACAAAACGTTAACCTTTATTCGATTTTGGTGGTCAGTTTCTTTGGGTAGATTGACGCTTTTAAATATTTATTGGCTTTAAACTACTTTCTGTCTGAGACCCAGAAGAGCCCACAACAAACTCAGCAGTTTGTCCGTTAAAATATGCACTTTCAGTAGCAGCCGGAAGTTTAGGAAAATAGTGGTGATCAAGACCATCCTTAGAATATCTGAGAAGTGAAAAAACGCCACGTGGAGAGTTTTTAACTCTCCATTTTCCTTAGATAAGGTTGATGATGACGGTAAGAGTACTTACAACATGAAAATACATACAGTAAGTATGCAGGTGTCTGGTGTCTACTGTACGTGACACTAATTATATTAATATTTATTAACACTTCAGATTTATTACAGAAACATGACTCCATTTTATAACGCCCATTTATTACATTTTGAAGAAGACACCGATATTTTTATGAAACGTGAACATTTGCGTGACAGGCGTGAGTTATATTGAATTTCGCTTTCCACTACTGCGACCAATCACCTAAGATTTCTACGGACATATCCATTTTTTTTAATAATCTCCATGCCTACAGTCCTGAAATCCAATTGGTAGTGATTCATTTTACAAAAGTCTCTACAAATATCGTGTCTAAAAATATTCTCATTTTAAATGATCAGGATAAAAATCACATAGATGGTAAATCCACTCAACAAAACAAAGGACTTTAACATATAAATTAGCCCTAAATTCCCAAGCCTAATGAACCAAGTTTTAACAATACATTAATTTATTCTTTTTGAAAATCGTATAATGTCATCTGCTAAACAAAGACAATTACTATGTCCGTTACCAGAACCTGTAGACAAAGTGACATTCTATTAGCGATGACGCTAATAGAAAAGTCCAAAAATGTATGGGATTGGCATTAGCTAACGCATGACGTACATTTTTGGCATTAGCGATATCGCTAATAAAATGCACTTTGTCTAGGCCCCGTTTAATGAACTAACGGTTTAATGTATTCACAAAATCAAAATAAAGTAAAGAAATATTTAATATTTTTGTCTTTCTCACTCTCACAAGGTTGGTAGGTTGGTGCGACATTTACCTAATTACTCAAAAATTAAGTAAGTTATCAAAAATCTGTTTCCAAGAGTTTTTGGATATTATTATTACCGACACATTGAAACCAAAATTACAATTACATCCACTGTAATTTTCGATAAAAAAAAGAAAAACAGATTTTGGACCAACTTTTGGGAGAACTTTCTATCAAGAAAATTTTATCCAATCGTGTTTCTGCTTATAAGCGAAAATCATTCAAAATCACGCCGTTAATAATAAACTGTCCTAAAAATTACAAGGTACGAAAACCGTAACATAAAAGTAACAAAGTTCAAGAGCGATTTCATTCTGCACCAAAATTATACAGGGTATTGCTATTGTCTTACGTACCAAAAATAGTACAAGAATGCTGCAATGGAAAGCGCGAACAATAGTTTGGCGAAATGTTAAAAGGCGCAAATTCGTGTAGGAATTTAATACGAACTCGGATATATTATATACTAGCTGACCCGGCAAACGTTGTTTTGCCCTGTAAATTGGAACACTGTCGAACGGAATAAATAGTATCCTATGTCCGTCTCCTGGCTCTAAGCCTGGCCTCACCAATTTTCAGCCATATCGGTAAAGCCGTTCTTGAGTTATAAATAGTGTAACTAACACGACTTTCTTTTATATACCTATATGGAAACCCAGAAATCTTTAAGCTCATCGTTTACTTGATTGCTGCAAAGTTCTTTATCGCATGTTGAGCATCAGATACTCTACGACCTAGGTCACAGATCAGATAATAGTTCTTAGCCTAGATTTATAAAAACGTGTGGGTGTGTAGACAGTAGTGTCTAACCAATACTGCGTAACTGAATAAGCAGAGTTATAACACGTTTTAGTACATACAAATAATCATTAAAGCTTACATTCAGTTGGAATTTGAGACTGTTGAGAATTCGTAAAGCTCATGAAGATTTCTTCACGATATTCCTTAGTTTTTGGGTTGTCTCAAAGATAACTTCGAATGTGGGGGATTATAGTGGCATAGACCATCCATTATATCGTACAATCGGTATGACGCTGCAAGCTTTATCCGATCTGCAGTTCGTCCATATACACACCACAACAATTGAAACTGTCACCAATGGCAACGCGCGCACGACGACCTTTAGGTACCACCGAGAAAAGTGTTGATTTTACGGAACTGACAATCGCTGACCGCTATACACGGTTCAATCAGTATGATCCGATCGATACGATCAAACGCCCACACGCGGTCTATTCTGATCCAATCGGTAGCGTCATACCGATGTGACGACAGATGGTCTATGGCAGACGCTACAATAGGAGGCCGAAGACTTAGTTCCAGCAAGAGTTAGTAGGTAACACCGTATAATTTGCACAAAGAGAGCTAACACTTTTATCTAAGTAGGGCTTTTATTCTTTGAAAACCACTTTTATGCTTCCGCTACATGAATATAGGTAAACCTAAACTGTGACGGACGTCGACTAAATATCTCATGGAGGTTTTTTGTTAAATAATTATGGTAAGTAGCTGAGAAACTACCCTCTAAGGGGAAATTTTCGGAAAGCTCTACATTTATTACCGATCGTGTTGCCTTGTGGCGGATGCCATGTAAAACACAAAATGGTATTTTTTTTTTACTATTGATAGGCTTGCGCTTGACTACAATCATGTCTGATGGACAGCAACGATGAGGTCAAGGATAGAGCGCGCTTGCCTAGAAAATGCCTATTCACTCGTCTCTTGAAGGCACCCAGATTGTACTTGGCTGGGAACACAGAAGTTGGAAGGGTGTTCCACACCTTAGCGGTACGTATATTAGAAACGTGAAAGAACAACATTCTGGACATCAACCACATAAGTATCCATATTTTTATCAACGACGCCCCCCCGATGCTGGCAATCTTGGCTGATCGCATAGTTATTCGCCGATTTTCGTGACATTCTAGATTCCTACGCGTAGGGAAGAACTAGTTTAGCCGAGGCAAAACTCGTTTGTCCTGAAATTGGGTATCGGGTTACATTTGCGGGAGGGTGTGACTATCACTGCTTTACGTTAGTAATATTCGGTGCTTTACGTTAGTAATATTCGGTGGTTATAGTGCGCAGATATTAGGCGTCCGATTGTATGTCGTCGATGGCTGCCGTTGACCCGGGTTAGCTGATGAGGTCAACGACTCCCGGCTGAACGTGGTGTACATTTTAATGCAGCCCTCGGGGGCAGGGTTTGGGATTATTGCCATCATATTTTATTGCTACTGGTGTAGGGTGCTCCTGTTATAAATAGCTTTTTCGATACGTCATACGATACCTGTGTTAATTTTAAGTAAAATCGTATAATGGAACCTTTATTTTTGTTTCATCTTTATATTATACTCGTAAGCAAATCATTTAAAATAAAAATAAATCAAGATATTTATATAAGACATCGCGAATTTAAGTGATTTAGCGTTCCAGTGCGATGCTGTGTAGTATCTCATTTAAGAAAAGTTCTTGATTCAATAATTCATCTATTTACCCACTGATTCATTTTCGCCCAGCCCAAACTCTTGGACCTAGAAAACTGAAATTGCACAGAGATTAGGTACTATCATAATATAGAAAAGGGATAAGGAAGTATTATATGAAATTCCGACGGGATCATTCGAGTGAAGCAGAGGCAGGTGGGCTAGCTAGTAGGTACAACAAATGCCGCTTGGCGGCTTATAAAAGACCAATATCGCACAAACGCTTTCTACTTTATTGCGGAATTGTATTTCGCTATCAGTCATACACTAAATGGGGGCAATCGGTTGAAAGTGTTTGTTTTTCCCCTCATATGTATGCCAATCAAAATCAGCGTGAGCAAATATAAGCCTAATGACTAAAGGCATTGAGGTTTGAATGCCGCGAATGGGAATCTAATTAGGCGTTCCGTACATATGGAAAGCGAAAATTGACCTAAATGAGGTTTGTAATCGCGGAAAGTTGCGGGTTTTAATGGCAATGAGTAATTTATACAGACACAGTACATATTTTGACGACCTCCTTGGCGTAGTGGCGGCGCGCTCGGATTCGAGTGGGAGGTCGCAGGTTCGATTCCCGCCACGGGCGACTTTGGAATTTTATAATTTCTAAATTGGCTCCGGTCTGGTTTGGTGGGAGGCTTCGGCCGTGGCTAGTTATCACCCTACCAGCAAAGACGCACCGCCAAGCGATTGCGTTCTGGTGCGATGCTTGTAGAATCCGTTGGGGTAAATTTACTTACCCTTCCAAGTTTGTACGCTAACATCTTAGGCTGCATCAGGTGAGATCGCAGTCAAGTACTAACTTGTATAGCGTAAAAAAACATAGGGTATATTAACAAAAAAATACCAGGAAAGAATAAACAGTTTTCCATACATTTCTCTCAAAGCGAACATTTGTATGAAGCTATTATGTGTGACGTCACATGCCGGTACGACTGTCTCGGTCTAATAAGAAATGTTAAAATCCTTACAACGTTTTACTTTTTTTTTAACGATTTAATTGGTTTCATTATGTAATTTGGAAGTAAATCCTGGTTCAAGAATAAAATTATTAATAAGTATACTTAAAATTAATAAGATAATCAATATTAAGATTTGTGTGAAATACTCAATTGTATATCAATAAATGTGTCAAGCGTAAACT
Source organism: Coenonympha arcania (assembly GCA_036785405.1). Taxonomy (NCBI): domain Eukaryota; kingdom Metazoa; phylum Arthropoda; class Insecta; order Lepidoptera; family Nymphalidae; genus Coenonympha; species Coenonympha arcania. The sequence goes on from CM072074.1 coordinate 2,675,743, forward strand.
TCTTGCAGCGACCTCTATAGTAAAATGGCGCCTTGCTACGAAGTATGCAAACTCCGCGGCTGTATTCGTAAATTCGCGAACGAAAACTTCCCAAGCCTCGTCGACTACACTGTTATTCTAAGAGACTATTTTTCGATAGATGGCGCGTTTAGTTGAACCTCTACAACCAGGGGATTTGATACAAGGGTTTCTTTTTCCGTTACTATAATATTGTTTTTTACATTCATTAGGTAAAATGTACACGTAAAGATGATATCAGATTTTAAATGTTATCAGAACATTTTAGACACTATTAAAACTCACATAGGACTTGTGTTTATGTGCACTCATTTTAACACCTGCGACACTACAACACTAGTACAAATACCGGGATAACTTTGCAGTATATATTTTTCCATACAAACACAAACGCACGAAGAAACAAGAGTAAATTCTCCAAATAGCCAAAGTAGCTCAATTATGTGACTCAAACCGCACGTAACTAGCAAATAGCAATTGACAGTCGATGTCCGCATAGTAAAAATCGTTACCAGCAGGGTCATCGCTTGTCTTGCCTCTTCCTTCCTTTCCTTTTTTCGTCCACGTCGACGAGTTCGTCGTCCGTGTCGTAGAAGTCGTCCTCGCCTTCCGACGAGGAGTACGACGTGTCCGGCACCAGCAGGGTCATCGCGTGTCTTGCTGATGTGTTAACACTCACCTCGGTCCGGCTCCGGGGTTGACGTCGACAAACTCGTCGTCCGCGTTGTAGAAATCGTCCTCGCCCTCCGACGAGTACGATGTGTCCGGCACCAGCAGGGTCATGGTTTGTCCTGCTGATGTGTGAACACTCACCTCGGTCCGGGTCCGGGGTTGACGTCGACGAGCTCGTCGTCCGCGTCGTAGAAGTCGTCCTCGCCCTCCGACGACGAGTACGACGTGTCCAGATCCAGTAGGGTCATGGCTTGTCCTGCTGATGTGTTAACACTCACCTCGGTCCGGGCCCGGGGTTGACGTCGACGAGCTCGTCGTCCGCGTCGTAGTCCGTAGAAGTCGTCCTCGCCCTCCGACGACGAGTACGACGTGTCCGGATCCAGTAGGGTCATGGCTTGTCCTGCTGATGTGTTAACACTAGCGTCGGTCCGGGTCCGGGGTTGACGTCGACGAGCTCGTCGTCCGCGTTGTAGAAGTCGTCCTCGCCTTCCGACGAGGAGTACGACGTGTCCGGCACCAGCAGGGTCATCGCGTGTCCTGCTGATGTGTTAACACTCACCTCGGTCCGGGTCCGGGGATGACGTCGACGAGCTCGTCATCCGCGTCGTAGAAGTCGTCCTCGCCTTCCGACGAGGAGTAAGACGTGTCCGGCACTAGCAGGGTCATCGCTTGTCCTGTTGCAAAAGAAAAAATGGATGATAGGTACAAACTACTTAAGAATACCGATTTTTTTTGTCTTATATAGATCTCATAGCTCTTTATATCGTTAGCTGTGTGACATGACGTCACTTACTGACTATAATTATATATTTAAAGTTACTTACTAGGCGCATCGATATGTTCAAGCGGTGTTATGGGCAGGGAGGGAGTAGACAGTTCTCGACACTCCGAGCCTAACTCTACACGCGGCGATAGATCTGTAACAATGCAAAATGAACTTGGACCTCAAGAACAGCTGCTTGAGCTAAAATCTCAATTGATTCATAAAAAGACATAAACGGTAGTTTTCTTTGCAAACGGACTTTAATAAATATAAAAGTTTTAGCGCTCGGCGGTATTTGAACCCGCGTCTCCCAGCTCACAGCTACCTCTATACTACCATTATACTTACCACTAATTCTTCCCCGCCGAGCCCGAAAAATTCTTTACGTGTTATATTAAGTCCTCAGAATATAGGAATAACATCCTAATTGTGTGACGCAATTTCTCAATTGGTAAATTAATCGGTATTATCTGACGCAAAGCTCATTACAGACGGCGCCAGTGGCGCGATGGCTATAGATAAGTTAAAATCGTTTTGTTTACGTGGTTTTCTTCTACCTTTAGTGTTAATAACTATGTTCCATCGCTATTAATTATGATTGTGTAAAACATACAGAAAGGTTATAAAAATTAAAATGTGTGAAAGTGACAGTTTTAAAACGCTTTCATGGCCAAGGCGTCGATGCGCCATCTGGTGTGATAAAATGGCAGTAAGGATCCACATTGTCCCCGACTTACCCTCTTTGATATGTGTTGGCGAAGGATTTGTTGGCCCCTGGTACACGCCATTGACTGGATTTACTGTATTCTGAAAATTGTACAAGAAGTTTAGATAACGACAAAACAGTACACTTAACACAAAAGGTGTTAACAAATTTTTAAGGGCACGAGATTGGTCGGAAAGATTTGACGTGTTTATCTCTGGCCAATGACTTTAAACATATTATAAAGGATCAGCACTTAGTGACATTACGCATGTATTTTTAGGCTCCGCCCTGAAGCATGATTTTTAATTTGTCAAAACTGTAAAATAGCGCTAATGTAAGCGACAACACGACACGACAGCGATACGGAAATGTTGCGGCCGGTAACGACGCCATATTTGAAATTTTTTTGGCTTCAACATAATGTCGCATATTTCTCGTCCCCTTAGCGTAGCGTATTGCGTCATTGAATTTGACGGTTGTTACCTCAGGTTGGTCGTAAAAAAGGTCTTAGAAGAAATATGTGATTTTTCTATGTGAGATATTATGTATATATTGTCTAGATTTTTTGACGTGACAACGTCTTATAATTCGATAGAGCCGGTTGCACGCACGAAAAAACATGACTCATCCGGCGTTACCGGCGTTACCTCGCTCATGCGGCGTTGCCTCGCGAGCGCGGAACGAGCGACAAAGAAGACGTTGTCACGTTCAACGTCAGTAAACCGACTTTACAGACCACCAAATTTTTGTTGTTGTATTAATTGTACAAATAAAAAAAGGACGAGTACCTTCGCTATTTGAAGAAGCACTATGGAATGTTTTATGTTATCCAACATTGCCTGCAAAGAAAATAAGATAATAACAAAATGCTATGTAGGAAAAAAAGATTTAGTATTCTAGGAAAAAGCTCAGCTAGAAAGATTAGAAAACAATAAAATAATCATACAGTAGTTATTATGATCTGTAAACTATTATATTTTGATTTGTTATGTTGTTAAGTATATTAAAACCCGGCTGAGTTTGTTGTGGGCTTCTTCTCAGTGCAGGGCGCGTTCGAACCCTCATAAACTTAGCGTAAAGTCAATAAGTATATGCGACAAATAGCATATTGACGTTTTACAAGGGCCTTAGAGAACGTTAGGCCTATGTGAAATAAAGGGATTTTGAGTTTGAGTTTAAAAGATGCTCTATCAGCAGTAATAGCCATGACATATTTCGATTCGATTCGATTAGCTCAAATGGAATGGAATTTAAAAAAATGTATGAAATTGACATACATGATCGTTAAATTGATCACGTGACTTCCATGCAGACAAATGCATACATTCGCATACATTCTTTCCGTTTGCTTCTAATACTGTAATTATTGTTGTGAGTGAAGAAAAATAGTAGTAAAGGGCAGTAGTGAATTAGATTCAAGATAGTACAGTATATTCGTGTACGCAGTTCCATACTGTTGTGTTACTTACGTTAGAGTGATCTAATATGACTTGCCCTTTATTCTTGTCTTGCGGCTCGGGAAGCTCTGACACTCTTGTTGTCATTTTCTGCAAGAATTACAAACATATAATTTGTAATTTACCTCGAGTAAACACAGATTTTGTTTAACTTTTTCTGGTCTGAGATCATCAATGGGGACAAATGCGTAAGATAAACGTATTCATCGCTATTGTAATACAATAATAAAATTCTATGTTATATATCATTCGAATATATTCGAATATATTCTATAATATTCGAATGTCGAAATCTGTTGTTGTTTACAATTCCAGCCAAATAAGTGGCAGAATTTCTTTGCGAGTATGATAGCGATGAATACGATTTTCTTACACAATCACCTAGCAGCTAGGCCCTAGATTATACAATCGTGTTGGAAATAAAAATAACACAGATGGGGCAATAACTTTGTGAGTAGCCACATTTGGCACCCAGCATCTGAGGACCTTACACTAAAAGCAACAAATAGGGCAATAACTTTGTGAGTAACTACATTTGGCACCCAGTATCTGAGGACTCACACTAAAGGCAACAGATGGGACAATAACTTTGTGAGTAGCCACATTTAGCACCCAGTATCTGAGGACCTCACACTAAAGGCAACAGATGGGACAATAACTTTGTGAGTACTCACATCTGGCACCCAGTATCTGAGGACCTCACACTAAAGGCAACAGATGGGACAATAACTTTGTGAGTACTCACATCTGGCACCCAGTATCTGAGGACCTCACACTAAAGGCAACAGATAGGGCAATAACTTTGTGAGTAGCCACATCTGGCACCCAGTATCTGAGGACCTCACACTAAAGGCAACAGATAGGGCAATAACTTTGTGAGTAGCCACATCTGGCACCCAGTATCTGAGGACCTCACACTAAATGCAACAGATAGGGCAATAACTTTGTGAGTAGCCACATCTGGCACCCAGTATCTGAGGACCTCACACTAAAGGCAACAGATAGGGCAATAGCTTTGTGAGTGGCCACATCTGGCACCCAGTATCTGAGGACCTCACACTAAAGGCAACAGATAGGGCAATAGCTTTGTGAGTGGCCACATTTGGCACCCAGTATCTGAGGACCTCACACTAAAGGCACAGATGGGCCAATAACTTTTTGAGTAGCCACATTTGGCACCCAGTATCTGAGGACCTCACACTAAAGGCAACAGATAGGGCAATAACTTTGTGAGTAGCCACATTTGGAACCCAGTATCTGAAGACCTCACACTAAAGGCAGTCCATAGGACGTTCTGGACTGCCCTATTCCAATATACACATCCAACTCGAAGAGTGTAGACGTTTGCGATAGATGGCGTAATCAGTGAATCGTAATGAAGTTTTCCGGAATCCCATCATTTACCTCGAGACATCCAGGCCTGTCTAAAATCTCTCTCCTTGATGAAATCTACCCCCTAGGCTAGGGATAACCCTCCACCTAACATGGCCCAATTAGCCTCGCTATTATGATACACGCTCTGGTACTTGAACTTGGCGTGTTCCCGGAGCGCCTTCTTGATTCCCTACAAGTTGTTTCCTCTCGCGTCTTGTCCTTATTTTGTCCATCCTCTCCAGTTTAGCCGCTGTACTAGCACCGCACGGAATGATGCGTCGCGGATGATTTTAGACAAGTATTAATGATTATGTACGTTATACTCACATTAATAAGGTCTATCATGATCTGCAGGTACGCGTCCGCCTCCGAGATGCGCCGCTCGAGGTCGCCGTGGCGGTGCGCGGGCGCGGGCACGCAGCGCGACCAGCGCTCCCGCCGCCCGTGGCGAGCGATGGTATCCTCCAGCGCGCGCACCCAGCGCTCCCGCTCCGACCCGTCTCGCGCCTGTAGCGTCGAAACGAGACAACAATAACACAGTATAATAATGTAGCGGTCTTCGATAGCTGACGATAAATGGCGTAACCAGTACCCTAGCACCCGCTGACGGAGCTTTCGACGAGCGTGCTATATATAGAAGTTCTGACGTCACACGCTCGGATCACAAGCGGTCCCCAGGCATAGCACCTGCCTGGAGGGAAATTTCCCTATTGCCCTAACAACCGGCAAACACACATCGTAGTCACCCCAATAAATAGCGGTAACAGTGGTGATGCTAGGCGTTTGGAGTAAGCCTGCAGCCTTTAGGCCATATTTCTTTTCCACGATCTCTGACCTCTATTACAAGTACGCTGGACTTCAGACTGTCAACGCAAAAATTAACACGTGATTTTCGCAAATTTGGCGCTGATTGTTGCGTAAGCTGGCGTGAGCGTCCATGGAACTAAAATGAATGCGAATTTCAATCATAAATGTCAATTTTAGTACCGTGGACCTTTGATGAGGGCGTTTCAAATAGGCATAAAAAAGGAACTGTCAATTGTATAGAACACAGACCACGGAAAGAGATTCCCTGATCTGTGGTATAGAATATTTAGTCCAGCATACTTGTATTATAAAGGTCGGTGTCTACGACCGTCTTAGAAGCCTGTCGATCGCTCATTCCATATCTATTCATCGAAATTTAAAAAAAACATGAGGAATTACAGTTGTCTACGATAAGTCACGTGATCAATTTGTCGATCGGATACGTAATTCCCAAGCAAAAGCCAAGGGTCATTCTGTGACGATAACAATTTCTTCGAGTAAGAAATTCAGAGCACCAAATGACCTTCCAGCAGTAATTCAATCAACAGAATACACACAAATCACAATAGACTCGACGTCGGCAGATGAAATTACGAATTAGTATTCCGGTCGAGGATTGGAAATGTTTCCGCTTGTGCCCATTGCGAGAGAAAGGATTCTGTGATTCATCCTACGAGACTATAAGACACTGCTATAAGATCCGAAGCGATATGCCAAACGAAACACCCCGTGCATTCCAAGCCACGTGACTGATGGGGCAAGCTTTACGCAAACATGGTAGAGATTTACTTTTAAGCCTCCCCCACACAGGCGCGTTATTATCGCGCGATAATATCGCAAGCGTTATTGCGATTGTGCGTCCCGATTCCTTGCACACAGCTGCGTTTTTATCGCGCGATAATAACGCGCAGACGGACGCAGCGTCCCGCGTTATTATCCCAAGCGTTATTGCGATATCTGTTTTCAGTACATTTTGTAGCCGCAATGGAAGTAGGACGCTGCGTCCGTCATCCCACACAGGCGCGTTATTATCGCGCGTTATTATCGCAGCAGTGTGTAACTACTTGATCATCCTAATACAAAATGTACTGAAAACAGATATCGCAATAACGCTTGCGATAATATCGACCGATATACTTCCATTGCGGCGTTATTATCGCAGCAGTGTGTAACTACATGACCATCTTAGTAAAAAAGGTACTGAAAACAGATATCGCAATAACGCTTGCGATATTATCGCGCGATAATAACGCGTCTGTGTGGGGGAGGCTTTATCCAGCACAAGTTAGTACTTGGCTGCGATCTCACCGGATGGTAAGTTGATGTTCCAGCCAAAGATGAAAATGAAAGTCTTTATTTTTCACACAGCCCCAAATTAAAGGCTTTTATGAAAAGTGAAAACTCTACCGCCAGGTTCGGAAAGCACTTTCTTTTTTTTTAAATTCATTATAATATACAAGTTTCAATTTCCATAGTTTGAAAAATTATTACATATTTCTAAGATATCTCGTGAGAGAAGCATATCCCTATCATTCCAAGAATCAAGATTATAATATCGTACTGATTTGGAAGGGGTAAGTAAACTTCACCTCTAAGGGTTTCTACACAGCATCGCACCGGAACGCTTAATCGCGTGACGGTGCGCTTTTGCTAGTAGGGTAGTAACTATAGCCTTCCAACTTCTGTGTTCCCAGCAAAGTATGTATAATATAATCTGGGTGTCTGCAAGAGAAGAGTGAATAGGCATTATCTAGGCAAGCGCGCTCCATCCTATACTTGGTGGACGGCGCGAATAAATGTGTCCAGATTATCGGTGCCAAAAATGCTTGTTTTGTCACCAACAGAAAGGTCAGCAGCCACCTATAAATTTTTACCGATGACGCTACTGTTTGCTTGTACGATTGCCTCCTTCACCTTTCTACCATAGAACCGCGAGACGTCGAAAGAAGTGGCATCCTTAAGTGGTTGATGTCCAGCGTACTCGGACGAAACGCTTTTCTTCTACGTTTCTGATACGAACCGCTAAGGTGTGGAACACCCTTCCAGCTTCCGTGTTCCCAGCCAAATACAATCTGGGTGCCTTCAAGAGATGAGTGAATAGGCATTTTCTAGGCAAGCGCGCTCCATCCTAGACCTCATCATTTCTGTCCATAAGACATGATTGTAGTCAAGCAATAGACATGATCTATCTGCCATGGACAGGACGGACGGCGCAAAAAAATATCTCTAGAATATCGGTGCCAAAAATGCTTGTTTTGTCACCAACGCAGAAAGGCCACGCTCAAGTTCGCTCAGCAACCACCAATAAATTTTGACAGATGGCGCGCTACTGTTTGCTTGTACGAAAATGGTTTCTTCTTCGGATGCCCATATCCTAAGGTTTGCTATTGGTGAGTCAAGCGCAAACCTATCAAGAGCCTGTGGAATCACCTGGAAGTGGAAAGTCTTGTGGTCGACGGTGATGGTGAAGGTGGAGTCGTCTTCATCATCGATGCCGATCACCGCCGCGCGGAGCCGCACGCAGCCTCTTCTCACGCCGCGCGTCATCTTTTCTTTCGACTGGAAAGAGAATTTTCTATTATGAGCGAAAATAATAATATGTACCTTTATTAATTGGAAAACGTTTGAATACTTTTGATGCATTTAACGATCCTTGAGGATAAATCTCTACTTAGGCCGATATTACACTATCATATATTCATCATATTTATATGATGTCATATCTGTCAAATTCTAGGATCATTTTTAAATGATTCAGTTCTTCATTTTTACATATTACACTACAATGATCATATAAACGTCATATACTATCAAGATGGATAACGATTTAGCCGTGTATTCGTTGATATTGAGATGGCTATTTATTTTTCGTACATCTGCAACGAAGCATAGGTACTCTTCCCGATAAATCCGATAATGTTTCTGCAATGACTACCATTATTGACAATCGTTTGTCATGATTTTTATAATCTGCAACCTGATTATTGTACAAACACTCATTTTCTTCGTAAAGGCTAATTAGTTTTTTTGTACTTTCAATATTCCAGAAGAAATTTTTCGTTTTGGAAGACGCCATTTTTTTGGTTACACAGACGAGAGTAGAGAGTAGAGACATATGATCCTATTTGTGCGCATGCTATCAAATAGGATCCTAGAACTATGATTACAGACAAATCTACATATTACACTGTCATATGTTCCTCATATAAAAATGACTCACATTTCTATGATCCTATATATATGATAGTGTAATATCGGCCTTATAGTAGCGTTATTATCTCGCTGCAGACTGGGTCATAAATCATTCGAGTGTTTCGCTTTTGTTGTTCTGCAGTAATGCACAACTCAACAAAGAACAACAAAAGCGAAACACTCGAATGATTTATGACCGAGTCTGCAGCGAGATAATAACACTACTATAGTATATAAAATTCTCGTGCCAATTTTTGTAACCAAATTCTCCGAAACGGCTCGACCGATTGTTATGAAATTTTCTATGTAGGTATGTTCGGTAGGTCTGAGAGTAGGTCGTACTCGTAAGCATTTTTCATATTCCACATGGCAAAACAACGTTTTCGGGTCAGCTAGTCTATTCTAATATTGTAGATATCTCAAACCACGAAAACGCGTCCTGCACTCTGTCATACGGAACGCTAAAACTCCCTTTCCCATACGAGATGTCTCAGGTCAAAGAGCCTCTTCTTTTCATTTACTTCCTTCCTATTTCGCGATCCACAACAGTTTATGTAATTCATTGTAATAAACAATAACATAAATAATACAAGCGGGACATGGATCGGGCGGGAACTGACCTTTTGTTGGCATTATTCAGTTTTATGATAATGTTGAACGAAATGCCGTATAGCGGCTGTGACAATAAAGTATGCAAATAAAGGTGATTGCTCGGAGAAAGCTTTGGAGTTTAGTGTATGGGCCGGCATCGTTTTTATTTAAGGCTTTTTGATGGGATGGGACTCTGGTTCATTCCTTTATACTAAAGCTACAAAAATAATGGTAGGGCTCCGTACCATTTTTTCTATATAACGTAGCGAGAGGCAGAAGCCTGAAGACCCATTTACCTACTTCTACTACCTATTATAAAAGTAGGTTCTGGATTATCGAGCAAAAACTATAAAAAAATCACGTCTTCATTTGATTCTATTTTTTAGTATAAATGCTGTTAAAGCGGCAATGGAATTACATCATCTGTGAAAATTTCAAATGTGTAACGTAACTTTTCGATATTAATTACTATATATATATCTGTTCGTGCTGATTGGCCACTGACTCACTCACTCACTGATTGATCACCTCTCCCGAACAACTTTGTATGAAAAATTTTTTTTTCACGGATGGGGTCGTATAGAAGAAAAAAATTCATTCGGAGGAAAAATACGGAGAGAGCTGATGATTGAGGATTTCGAAGACGGGTGAAGAGCACGGGGAGGGTATTCAAGATAGGTGGGGGGTGCTCGACCAAATGTCATTTGGAACGTCATGCAAATCTCAGTGAGCTAAAAAAAAATTCAAAATGGCGGATTCAAAATGGCCGCCATTCGAATTTCGTCGATATCTCGGAAAGTATAAAAGATGGAAGAACGGTTTCTTGACTAAAGGTGATCAGGACCCGAAGGTCTATTCGACGGATAGAAAAAAAAATCAAAATGGCGGAATTTATTTTTCAATAGAAAATGTGTGGGGAATATCGAAGAGACTAAAAGTTGGAAGGCGAATAGGGGGAAGACAGCCCGCGGGCCACATGTGGCCCGCGCCCCCACGCGCCCTACTAGTTCAAAATATGGCGAAAAAATAAATATTTTAAATCAAATAAATTACAGTGTATTTGAGACATAATAAGGTAAGTTTTCACCCAATTTCGTAGAAAAATTTTTTTTTTTAAAAAGATATAAATAAAAAATATTTTTCCTTTCATTTTGATCATAAATTCCCCTCCTTTTCTAATGGGTTTCATCGTACTGTAATTTTTTTTCACTTTTATATTTTTTAAAAGGCTTCTACCCTGGCCTAATAAGTCTGCAGCCTCGTATCAAACAGACGGCAGTCCGTCTGTAAGGACGGATGGACGGACGGCGAAGATTAGGGAATAAGGTCCCGTTTTTTACCCTTTGGGTACAGAAAAAGGGATTGAGACAACGGCCATTCGATTGATAATAACTTTTGTTGTACAAAACCAAACAGAGATCAACCCTTATAACTCACTAAGCATAATAGAGTAATGCACTGTATAGTAAATAGGCATATTTCCATTAGCAAAGGTGTCTTCACAAGCAACATACCTATTACATTCCCGTATAGTAACGACTTTCCGAGGAACAAATACGAGCCTCCTCGTTAGGTTAGTGTTGTGACAATGGAGACTGTTATAAGAGCCTACAACATTGTTTTCTACGAAAGAGCAGGTATTTCAGTATTTATGTGACGTTTTTGTATCAAGTTCTTTCGCATTTTTAGCATGTACTTAGCTAATTTTACTCAATTAAAGCACATTTGAAGGAAAGGGGAAGAGCAATGCTAGGGCTGTGTTTACGAAATAATATAGCCACCAACGTAGACCAGAAATAGAAGACGTGTAACTGACAATAGTAGAACTGGTGTAAACTTCAAATTGTTATTCAGAACGGATTAGGAGACTAGGTAACCAAATCATTGATTCATCGTTCACAACAAAGATCAAATTTTTATAGAACAGTTATATGCAAGATGTAACACTGGCTCCCACACAGGCGTGTTATTATCGCGCGATAATATCGCAAGCGTTATTGCGATATCTGTTTTCAGTACATTTTGTATTCGGATGATCAAGTAGATACATATAAAAACGCAGCTGTGTGCAAGGAATCGGGACGCATTATCGCAATAACGCTTGCGATATTATCGCGCGATAATAACGCGCATGTGCTGGGGAGGCTTTAATCAACAAATAAAGCTTTTTATATATTATAGTTTTGTTAGTAGGGGACTCTATGAATGCGCTACGCGGACCGGCACTTCCCAGTTTTCTTTTTGTAAATATACTGATGCTGTTCTGGTGACAATGATATGGCAGACGAATTAATGGAATAGCCTTAGAGGCTTAGATCGTCTCTACACGAAAAATTACGTAAAACACGAACAATATGGTGATCACGCACTGCACGTAAATAAATTATCCGCTCTCTTACGAGGCAATGTCGCAAGTGATGATGCACTTGCAGTTTGCACATTACGCGATGTCACAACACGGTCGAAAGGTTAACCGCACTCGCGTCGCACTTGGTGTCACCATAGATGTATTGCGATAGAAAAAAAACATATTAGTACCTACCACAGCAGTTAACAAATGAATTGTCGAGGAACATTTTTCGAAACAATCTTTTTAGGAGCCGTTATAAGTTGAACCCTACGCAAAACACATTTTTGAGCTTCGATAGTCGCGAGGAAGTAGGCGAGGTGCGAGATGTTCCTTAGCAGACACCCGCCATTTTGGGTCGACTTAATTGCCGTGAACTATACGTCAGTTTACAAACAACCTATTCCGCCATCTTGGATTTAGAATGATGTCACTTATCTATGCATTATGACCTAAAATAAACGTGTAGACAATCTCATTTGAGACAACCGCTTTGAAATTCAGCTATTGGTATTATTTCAAGATAAATAATAGTTTTTTTTATCAAGATGTAATAGAACGTGTCGTTTCAGATCCTCGCGTCCAAGACTGGTTATTAATGACGTCACCTTGGCCGCTTGTCTCCATCATCGCTACTTACTTGGCCGTGATCAAGCTCCTACCACACTACATGCACGACAGAAGACCTTACGACCTGAGGACGATCATCAAATGGTACAATGTACTTCAAATTTTGGCCAACGCTGTCGTCACTTGGGGCGTAAGTATTTATTTTAAGGCTGAGAATACCCATAGAAAAATTCAGTTTTCATCCCCGCAATTCACAGGTTTCCCCGCAATTTACACACACAATGTGGTCGACTCTGTTGTGCAAAATCCCAAAACTAAACTAATTTAAAGAAGTGCTATCCTTTTCAAACTGTTGCCTATGGAAAAGGATAGTACTACTTTAAATAACTTAAGTTTAGAGGTTTTGCACAACAGATTTGGCCACAATAATATGAGGGGTTTTATTAGTTTGACTGATTTGTTATATAAATACCTAAGGTAAAATGCCAAAGACCATTTTTCCGCTTACTTTTCAACATTTTCTAAACATTTCAAATAACAGCCGTTGGTATGTAAACGATTTATTTCATTTCATAACAGTTTTAAGCCAACGCAAAAGTGTTGGTACGCTTTTTGGTAAAGCTTTGTCAAAAGTCATAAAAAAGAAGCAAACAAAACATATTTTCGGAGCTGGATTTGACCATAACTGCGGTAAATTTTAAATGAAAATTAGGCTGGGTAGGGGTAATCTTAGTAACCTCCTATTGTTTTTAATCCAGCAGAAGCCGTGTTTTCTGTGAAAAAAAATATAACGTAAGTTGCGGTAATCATTATATATTTTTTGGTCTGTAATACCCCGTAATTGACGACCACAAATTACAAACTAACCAATCAATGAACAAAATAACAAAACACATTTACATTTAGATATAAGTGGGGATGCGTGGACGCTTTGCGATCAAGCATACTATGGCATTGTAAATCCGAATCCAATAAGTAAAGGGAAATTGCACAAGTGACTTGACATTTGGATATGAAAGGCAATGGCCAGTTAGGCGATCTACTTCTAGATATTAATGTGATTGTGAGCACAAAGGCGTTCTTGTTGAATAGGTAAGCTATGGAACAAGCCATAAAAAGTATGTCGAAACCAGAGTTCATAATATTATGCTTGCAATAAAATATGTAACACAATCGTGAATAAACGACAGATTCGATTCAGTTAATACGAAAAAAAATCTACAAATTAACTGAAATGAACTCGTTCTGAAATATGTAGATCAATTTTCTTTTCTCGTTTTCAAGTTTAGAAATCATTAGACTTCTCTTCTTTATTATGAGAACGACCTTAAAATTCATGCGAGGGCATAGAGTGTCCATCCACGAATTTCCAAACACATATTTGGTTTTGGAACACTATTTGTATTTTGTGCATTGTATCTACACAGATTATCCAAATACTGATCCTTTATTTTTATCACTATAGTATTCTTATCAGAAATTCGTGTTTTAGGAGTGACAAGTGGAAAATTAAAAAAATTTAAAACACCCACGACTTTTGCAGACTTGTAATTGAAAAAGGATTAAATAATTTTTTTGAAACTCCCCGACTAAAGGAAAGTAAGAACTAAGAACCTATCAGTATAATTACAAATCCAAGAAAATCCGTCGGAGCTGTGTTTTGCCTATAACGGTGTTGATGGTGCTGTTTACCAGTTGATGACTGATTCAATTTCTTGATACTTCTCATATACCGGCAGTTTATCAATACTTACTAATTATATTAATTGATATTGGAAACGAAAATAGCAATGGCAGCTCCGACGGATTTTTTTGGATTTGTAATTATACTGATAGGTTCTTAGTTCTTACTTTCCTTTAGTCGGGGCGTTTCAAAAAAATTATTTAATCCTTTTTCAATTACAAGTCTGCAAAAGTCGTGGGTGTTTTAAATTTTTTTAATTTTCCACTTGTTTTATAGTTTTTCGATTAATATATTAATGTAATTTAAATTATATTATTATTAAAAAATGAAAATTAATCTTCAAACTAGCCATTAGCTCCCCTAGCAGCTAGTGTTGCCCAAAATAAGTCTTGGTCTTGCAGTCTTGGTCTTGTTCTTGCATTTTTGCAAGACCAAGACCAAGACCAAGACTGCCTAATTTTAGCAAGACCAAGAACAAGACTGGTAGTGCAAGATTTGAGCAAGAACAAGACTAAGCCTGCGAGACTCTTGCGTCTTGCAGTTGACGTGAAATCGCACCAACTCTGCCCGCGAAATTCAAATTTTATTTTGTTTTTCGCAATTATTTAACTAATCCAACCAAATAGGCTTATGGAATTCATTTTGCGAAAATAAGAGTATCATCTTCACAGTTTTATGTAAAAATGTTTACTTGAAAGTGTCCAGTTTAGGAATGTAGTTCGATTATCGACCAATTTGTGAAATGTGAGCTACTCACGTCAAACTCGGCATTCGAACTAAATACATTCCTAAACTGGACGCTTTCAAGTAAAGATTTTTATAGAAACCTGTGAAGATGATATTGCTATTTACGCAAAATGAAAAACAAAATAAAATTTGAATTTCACGGGCCGACCTCCGTTTTTTACACACTACAAGTAAGTACTTGACAGTGATTTCACCAGATGGTAAGTGACGATGCAGCCGAAGATGCTATCGTACTACCTTAGAAGACGTAAGCAACCCCTAACGGTTTCTACACAGCATCACACCGGAACGCTAAATCGCTTAGCGGTGCGTCTTTGCTGGTAGGGTGGTGACTAGCCAAGGCCGAAACCTCCCACCAGACCAGACTTGAGCCAAATAATATTTTTTTTTTCCGTTTTCCCATTTCAATCCGAGCGCGGGCCACTGAGCTATTAGGTCGTTGTGGCTATAAAGTGAGTAAAAAAAATCTATATTAATTCAAACTCAACATTTGAGTTTGAATTAATATAGCTTTTTTTACCGTTTAATAAATAGCAATATGCTAATAGTTAATTGCGAGACTTGCGAGACTCTTGCTGCAAGACCAAGACCAAGACCAAGACTGGGAGTGCAAGAACAAGACCAAGACCAAGACCAGATGTACTGGCGCAAGACCAAGACCAAGACTGGCTGAGTCTCGTCTTGTTCTTGCATTTGGGCAACACTACTAGCAGCGTTTGAAGGCATCATCCCTTCCAAGTCATAAAGAGACGTTTATTGTGGCGCCCCCTGCTGTTCAATCACAAGAACAATTATTTGCGAACCATTGCCAATGACTCACTAATATTTTATACAAAACTGTATCCAAATCGGTTCAGTCGTTTTTGTAATAATTGAGAACATTCGTTTCCACTGTAAATGTTTTTTATGGCGCCCTCTGGTGATCGATGTTCGTAACAACTATCTAAGAACCATCGCCAATGAATACCAAACATTATGCAGAAAACTGCATTTAAATCGGTCAAGCCGTTTTTGAAATAAATGGGAACATTCGTTTGCTATATAAATGTATTTTATGGCGCCCCCTGGTGATCGATGTTCGTAACAACTATCTAAGAACCATTGCCGCTGAACACCAAACATTATACAGAAAACCGCATCTAAATCGGTCAAGCCGTTTTTGAAATAAATGGGAACATTGATGTGCACACACAAACAAACAAACCAACAAACAAACAAAAATATTTTTGCATTATTGGTTTTTGTGAACAATTTAACATACAAACAAACATAACATCTCAATAATAAAGTAATGTACAAACGGTCTCTCACCCTAAACGCATATACCCGTACTCCGTTCCGTCGTGGGTAAAAATAGACTGACAGCCAACTGACCAGTAGATAAGATAGAGTTAAGTCCTTTTGATGAACCTTTAGCCACTGGATTTGTTTATATCGACGTTAGAAAATTGTACTGCAGAATATTTTGTAAATATTTTTAATTTGATAAAGTACCATGTATCCATGTATGTATGTAGGTACGTACAATGTACATGCCCTGCGTTAATTTGCATAGAGAGTAGACATACTTTTAATTTGCCCAACAAGTGCCTACCAATATTTGAAATGGGATTTTTTTGGGACTTTAAAACTAGGGCAAATAAAACTACTCTCGTTCACATTGGATGAATAGAATGATAATCGATAAGTAACTATTTACTCGATTATGAACATCTCTCTCATCAAAATGACGAAATCCGTAGAAGAACCAGAGTCACCGACATAGCTCAACGTATCGCGAAGCTAAAGTGGCTATGGGCGGGGCACATAGCTCGTAGAACCGACGGAAGTTGGGGACCCAAGGTGCCGGAGTAAAGACCTCACACTGGAAAGCGTAGTGTTGGCAGACCTCCGACCAGATTGAACTGACGACATTAAAAGAGTCACGGGAGGGCGTTGGATACAAGTGGTGCAGGACCGTGCGGGCTGAAAATCATTGCAGGAGGTCTTTGTTCAGCAGTGAACGTCCGTCGGCTGAAACGAACGAACATCTCTAATATATAAGTCTCATGTTTGTAACAAAACTCCTCCGAAACGGCTCGACCGATTGTTATGAAATTTTCTGTGTATGTTGGGTCTGAGAGTAGGTCGTAAGGACAAAACAACGTTTGCCGAGTCAGTCAGTTATTAGTAAAATGTAATATTATCAATCCTTGTAGATAATGACTTCCGGCTGGACAACGACCTACCACTTCGGCTGCATGCTACCAGACTACTCAATGAACCCAGAAGCGCTGCGAATGCTCAGGTTCCTGTGGTGGACGATTATCTTGAAGCTGATGGAGCTGTTCGAGACAGTGTTCTTCCTGCTGAGGAAGAAGCAGAGGCAGGCGTCGTTCCTTCACATCTATCATCACGTTAGCACGCTGGTTATCATTTGGTCCGGAGTCAAGTATGTTGGAGGTGGGTAAACGCCACTTTTGCTTAGTGACTTAAATAGTATATTAAGTGCAAAATTATGGGCTTTTGTTTTTTTTTTATTATAAAGAGCATTCGGAAAAGCTGGCTACGGTTTTAAGGCTTCAAGCAGCTCGATTCGCTTATAGAGTTGCGAAGAAGGGATTATAGTCTGAGAACAATAAGCATAATACGTGTCTGAATTTCCTCGCGGTGAGACGGAACTCGCGTAGCTCAGGTGGTAATGAGTCGCGGCTGGGTGCTCATTACCGATCGCTAACTATGGGCCTCATAAGAAGGCTCAGGGTCACGCGATCAAATCTGAAATGAGGAGATCCGCAAATGAACCAAAGTAACCGACATACTCGTAGCTCAATGTGTCGCGAAACTGAAGTGGCAATGGGCGGGGCACATAGCTCGTAGGACCGATGGACGTTGGGGACCCAAGGTGCTGGAATGGCGGCCACGTACCGGGAAGGGCAGTGTCGGTCGACCCTCCACCAGGTGGACGGATGACATAAACAAAGTCGCGGGGGGTCGCTGGCGCCAGGCGGCGCAAGATCGTGGTGTTTGGCGGTAATTTCAGGAGGCCTATGTCCAGCAGTGGAAGTGCATCGGCTGAAACGACGATAGTCTATTTACATAGCATCCTTGAGACATATTATCATGTCCAGAAGTAAAACGTTAATACGATTATGATTCATGATGAAGACGTAGGAAATATTACAATGTCGACCTCTACTAAGCTCTACGTTACAAATTCAGAGAGGAAAGTATAATCGTTATGCAGGTTGTGAAAATAGGTTGAATTATTGCACATTTTGTTGTTAGTACTGAGCAACACCTACAAATAAAACCATAATACTAAGGTAGTTTCAAACAAATAAGGCTTTATGTCTTTGCCGCTAAGTACTTAGATAAGAGAAGTGGAAAAACAGGCTCGGCTCTGCTATGCTAATAAAATTTCTAAGACAGCCGCTGATACTCTTCTTTTTTTGGAAAGCAATCATGACTGTAGAAGTCAAAGGGGAGCGCGCTTGCTTAGAAAAAGCTACAGTACAGTCTATATTTTAATCACTCTTCCCTTGAAGTCATCGAGATTATAATTAGCTAGGAACACTTAAGCTGGAAGGGTGTTTACTGTTCCACACCTTAGAGGTACGTATCAAAAACGTGGATGTTTCGTCCAAGTTCGCTGGATATCAACCACATATCGAATGTCACTTCTCTCGGCATCTTGTGGGTCTGTGGTAGAAAGGTGAAGGAGGTACAAGATTGTGAAGTTTCTGAGCACACTCACCGAAGTATATCTTATAAAAAACAGCTAAACAGGCAACATTAGATCGGTGTTGTAACTGCTGGTAATCACATGAAACTTTTTTAGTATTTTATGAAAATTAGCAAACCTAAGACGGCATTAGATTCCCCTGATGTTGGCTGAGTACTTAATGATATATGTAGGGTATTTTCTACTTCGTGACTCGCGTGAGACGCCAGCCGGCAATGTTTTCCTAAACTGGGAACATTTTCGCCGACCAATCAACGAGCCTCCATTGTCGAAATTCTTTCATTGCACGCTATTAGAAATAACTTTTTCAAAAGTCTATACAGTTTTGGTAAGGTGTATACGAACTTAGCTTGGTCAGAGAAAAAAAACAAGCATCAGACCATAATATACGTTAAATAATTAACAATAAAACCGACTTCAACTCTCATCAAACTACTGTTGAATACATGGTTTCCAATTAAAAATTTAAGACATACGGTTTTCTCATGGATACCATTATCAGAACTGGAATACATTGAAATGGGACCACAGGGGAAGCGTTAGCTTTCTAATAAAAAAAGAATCATCGAAATCGATTTACCCAGTCAAAAGTTATTAGGTAAAAAACATAAAAAATTACAGTCGAATTCCTTCCTTCGAATCTCTTCCTTTCTTGAAGTCGTTTGAAAATCATAGAGGAGATGCGGAAAGTGGCAACACATTGGTTCGAACTGACTTGTTTGGTTTACAATCTTCTTATCATCTCCGAAAAGGAGAGGTCCAATAAATGCTATAGAGGACAATTTTTAGAAACTTCCATACATTCCTAAGTTTCCTCAATTGGAAAGATTCGATTGTATCTTAGATTAGCCTTAAAAGAATCTGTATCGGTGTAGTAGTATCTGAGTAGATGAAGATGTATTGTATAGTAAGTATGATAGCCTATCTCCTAACAAACTCCTCGCAACCCTAAATAGATTGGCATATAGACGAAGTTAACGAACTGTGCTGAAACTATTAGTCCAATCAATAAAGGAGTTGTAGAATGCATGAGATTTTCATGAACGCCATTTCGCTGAAACGAAGGAGTGGATCAATGTGTTTGTTTTTTAGAAATTACGGGTCCTGATTGAAAAATTATTCTTGTGTTGGATAGTCCATTTATCGAGGAAGGCTATGGGCTACATAACATCACGCTACGACCAATACAATAGGAGCATCAATGAAAAATGTTGCTAAAATGGGAAAATTTGTTCCATATTGAGAGTTTCCGTTGCGTACACTGCGTAAACGGTTAATGTTAGGAAGCTAAAGAAAATAAACTATTTTATCCATTGAAGTCCTTGCAGTAAGTAGTAACTACTAATAAATCAATATCTTCAGCAACTACAATTGTAATTGCCTGATTATGTATATATATGTGCATATCATGTATAATGAGACTCTTAGAATCGCGATATCTCAGGAATGTTAACTCTTATGAAAAAAATCATAAGGACCATTTTTGTAGATAATTTTAAGATCTACAACTTTGGTCTGAATTTATTTTTGAGAAAACTTACCGTTTTCGAGAAAAATCCAAAAAACCTCTAATTTTGATATTTGACCCCGAATAACTTTTGTTGTACACATAGGATTGATGGGGACTTTTGACACTTTATTCGTTCTGGTAAACCTAAGGTCTCTACGAAGATTTGGCTCTGTCGGAATTATTGTTATTTGACCACTATTTTTATGTCTAACTTGACCGGATTATTATATGCTAAGGTATTTTTTGTATTATTAACTTTTCCGGAGCGTGTGGCTCGGAAACGGTTAGGAATACGGCAAAATTGAATAAGACCAAAGTTTTAGATAATTTTATGAGATTTAATTTATTAGAAGATTTTTTTTTCTATGACGCACCGTTTCTGAGATATTAGTGAAAAACCCAAAAGTGGTACCTTTTCCCCCCCCCTCCCCACTCCGGCTCACCTCCGAGACGTCAAGACGTTTAGTATGTTAACTTCCTAAGTACCCTGAACAAGTTTCAGAAGAAATTGCTTAGGTCCCCTCTCGTGCACTCTACACCCCCTTTTAGGTTATTCATTGACTGGACTATATGGTCTATACATTGTTGTGTAAACAGCAATTCGCGACGAGACGAATTTGCGAATTCATTTTACGATGTTGATGAAACGTCGCTAAAAATTGTATTTGAAAACAGCCCCTTTGTTTTTCAAAAATACTTACAGCATAGCTGCTATGTTACGAGCTTACCTACATGTTTGACGAACTCCCTGGCGCAGTGGCGGCGCGCTCGGATTCGAGTGGGAGGTCGCGGGTTCGATTCCCGCCACGGGCCACTTTGGAATTTTATAATTTCTAAATTGGCTCAGGTCTGGTCTGGTGGAGGCTTTGGCCGGAGGCTGCATCGTCATTTACCATCAGGTGAAATCGCAGTCAAGTACTAACTTGTATAGAGTAAAAAGTGACATCTATGCGTTGATTGGTTAATGCTTGCGTCAGTTACCAGCCAAGGCGACGATTGACTGCTGACAACTGCGTTGCTATGGTTACCGTCGATGGTTGGCCGATGTACAATTTTATATTTTCGAGAATCACACCCCAGCATCTCTATTCTCTGTCGTTTAATTGCGCGAGATAACTTCTATAGCTGAGTTTGTTGTGGGCTTCTTCTCAGTGCAGGGCGCGTTTGAACCCTCGTAAACTTAGTTTGTAGTCGACTTGTAGTTATCACCATGCATATGCGACAAATATATTGACGTTTTACAAGAGTCGATCTGTACGTTAGGCCTACGTAAAATAAAGATATTTTGAGTTTGAGTTTATAATCTATTGATAAGGATAAAATGTCATTAATCATTCATTTCGTGCAAAATTTAAACTGACCACAACATCTGTCACCCGTGGGCCGAGTCTCTGACGTCTGTATGGTCGTGGATCATGATAACACTGATTAGTAATTAGCGTAGAAAGCAATGGCTTTGCTAATCAATCGTAGCCATAACACCGAGAGACAGCTGCTTGATATCTGTCGTAACTTATCGAACTTTTTATTTAGATTGCGACACAGTTCGTGTCGATTTCGGTTTCTTAAAGAGCCCGCGGGACTAGCGAGGTTAAACCTTTGTTACGACCCTCGTAGCGAAAAATCTTCCATATTTCGATATAATATAAAGGGAATCTTCACTCAAGTTTCAGCATTACCTACATCCAAGAGTTTGGGCTAGGCGTTGATGAATATGTGAGAGAGGACTCTTCGCTGTTTATCGCTCTAATTTTATAAACGTGAGTTTTATGTGTGTATGCTTGTTACTCCATATCTCCGTAGCCTATACACTACTATTACCATAGATTACATGCTGGATTTTACACATAGGATACTTTTTATTCCGTAAAAGCTAAAAGCTAGTAATATTATGAAGTCTAAAGTTAGTTTAATACGTGTGACTTGTGTATTTACACAGTTCTACAAAGCCAAATCGGCTTTGTTGAAACTGCGAAGACAGGACATTACTCTACCGGGATTATTGAAAACCCGATTTATCGGACGGAGCCACAGGCTTTAGTTAGTAATTATTAAGGTTAAAATTACTCCTAAGTACCACACTTCAACTATTGATCTAGGCATTTTAAATTACGATATCAGTAATCAAAAATCCACATTCTTCTTCCCACAAGGTAAAAAATAGGAGGAATAATTTTGATATTATTGAGGTTATACTCACAGACTATTGATGGTCAAAGCTCTGTTACCACGATAATGAATAATGTAAAGCCGGTAACAGCTAGCTTACCGACTATCTTCCTTGTTTCATTATAACAGCTTGCGTAACTGGACGTTTGTCTGATAAATATCTACAAATAACATCGACGCGAAAGGAAAATTAGTTGTTTATGTTTGGCGCAGGCCATGGTGTCTAAAAGTCTTTAAATAGGCATTTAGATATTATGCAAAAGAACTACTGGGAAAAATAAACTGTCTCACTAATCGGCTGTATTTATACGACTGAAAACTACAGGACCGAAAAAATTGATATTTTTAAACTGTCAATTCCTATTAGGTATGGTTTTCGACATTAGAGCTCATATTTCCTGGGATAAATGTATTTAAAAACACGTCTTGTACTCTGCCTGCCTGTGAAAGATTTTTTTTTAATTTTTGCGTGAAAAAAAAAACTATTCTTGCGTATAAATTGTATCCAGAAAGGTCACTGCTTGCAAAATTCTGATTTCATGCTAGTTAAAAGTATGACGCTTAATTCAAAGATCGTTAATGGAGAGACCATCACAGAGGGTAACTTTTTAATTGCAGTCTATTTTTGTAGCGTGTCATAAAATGGCGAATGTCTTTTGACGTTTATGCGCCTTTTAATGAGGAAACGTGGGTTACGTAAATTGCAACTACGATGCTATACGATGTCTTCTCGATTTTAAAATTCCAACTTTTTTTATTGATATGGAAGGAGGAAAAATCCTAAGGACCTACTGGTAATTCCTGACTCCATTGGGAATGGTGTCCACTGACCTACAGACTAAAAATCCTCCTCCCTGCCGCTGCCTCAATCTACCCAGAACCGCTCACGCAATTCTTCCGAACCATTTACTTACACTAACGTCAAATTAAGCCAATTTATAGCTCCCAAATATTTGAAGCAGCCACCGAGAGTAGGTAACTAATGAATGACTACATAGATAATTATTACTCTCATAAAGTGGGGGAAACACACTGATGATTGTTTGTTATAAGCCTCATGTTAATTGCCGTATAGGCAAAGCATATTGATTATACAGATTGCTCCATAAATAGGTGTTAGTGACAGGTTGTAGTGTTAGGGCGAGTAGAGTCAAAAGCTTGGCTCTAAATAAGATCTGATAACTTCCTTATATATGTATTTTTATTTTGTGCCTCAATCAAGTTTTTTTTTTCAGGTGGCATTACCTCTTTCTCTCCAATGATAAACAATGTAATCCACGTCATAATGTACAGCTACTACCTCGTATCTTCAGAGGGAAGCCCTAAAGTGAAAGCTGCCCTTATTAGATATAAAAAATGGCTGACCATTATGCAGATGGTGAGTTTAGCTGTTTTATTAGTGGCTTTATCAATGCCATATTAATTTCATACAAATGTGTAACGTAACTTACAGTTCAGGTTGATTGGGATGTTATATTATGATGCATGTGTCGTGCGTAATCTGTCATTCCAAATTTTCTATTATACTTGCTGACAGCAAACGGAGGAGGAGGAGTGAACTGGAGGAGTTGGGTAACAAAAATTTGCATGAGACTTTAATATACTTATATTAGAGATTCAGTACTTGAATGCAATGTCATCTGATGCTAAGTGATAAATTATCAGGCACAATAGCAAAGGCTTAATATACACTCCAATGCATAAATCCTGAATCATGAGTCTCCACCAATAATCAGGCTCAGGGCAGGTACCTACTAAAAAGGATGTGGTAGAAAACTCAATACTATTTAATGGTCTGACCCTGAAATCAAATTGGAATGGGAGTGAAGTTTTTTTTTTATTCTATACAAGTTAGTACTTGACTGCGATCTCACCTGGTGGTAAGTGATGATGCAGCCTAAGATGTTATCGTACTAACTTGGAGGGGTAAGTAAGTTTACCCCAACACTTTCTACACAGCATCACCGGAACGCTAAATCGAAATCAGTGCGTCTTTGCTGGTAGGGTGGTAACTAGCCTCCCACCAGACTAGACCTGAGCCAATTTAGAAATTATAAAATTCCAAAGGTGCCCGTGGCGGGAATCGGATCCGCGACCTCCCACTCGAATCCGAGCACGCGCCACTGCGCCAGGGAGGTTGTCAAACTGTAACAAATATTTCCTTCCACAGATCCAGTTCACTGTGATGTTGGTATACAGTGCGCAGGTCTTCCTACCGAGCTGCCCCGCGCCTCTCGGGATCACCTTCATGTACTTCCCTAATGTCATATTTGTGTACTACATGTTTTATAAGTTCTTTAAGCAGAATTATGTAGACTATAGCAATAGTAGGGGGTATGGTAAACAGAATGGAATTAAATCCAAAGAGTAAAATAAAATACTTATTTAAAAGAAATTAAATGTTTATTCTTTCACACAGGCATTACTTTCAGGCACTTATGTGAAATTTTAGACTTTACTGCCATTTGGGGAGCAGTTGCAGAATTGCTTTCTGAATCAAGATTTATTTATTTAAGATAAGTTAAAGTTTTAATTAAAATATGTGCGAATGTATGTGATTGGCTAAGTATAAGGTGACGTTTGAAAATTTTATAGCAATACAATCACTGTAGTGTGCCTAATAATATTATTAACAATCAATTTCGAGTACATGATTTATTCATACCCAGGATTTTCATCGCTAAATTGTAGTTTGACTGACTTGTCCCAATAAATATTTGGAACCTGTTTTTCAATAAGACTTGTTCAAAGTAAACAAGAAACTGTAACCTACAATACAAGAAACAATACAAATGCTATTTTTGAATTAGGTCCTAATTCGCAAGACCTTTATGGAAGTCTAATGGTAATTATATTCAAATTATAGTAAGTATGCATTTATATCCTATTACCAAAATAAATATTAGGGAAACTGCAAAGTAAAAATAGGAAACGTCACTTACTGTATAATACGACAGCAACCCAGCGTTATCGTCCAGCACGAACCAGCGGTACTGCCACCCTTTCATCACGTTTGTCCATTTACTCAGAGATCCCTCCATCATGATTACAAAACTCAAAAATAATTTAAAAACACATCAAAAAATAAAGAAAGAAAAATTTACACTGCGGCAAAAACGTTCCACAAATAAATCTATACGTTTGACGTTTAAATTCTGTGTTGCTAGTTGCTACTTGCCGTGTCGTATAAACTGTGTTGCCACTTGCCGTATCGTAAATTCGTATTGTATGAAAATATTATTGAAAATATTGCAGCCTATAAGTAAAAGAATAAAAATGTCATTGATTAAATTTATTAAGCGTATTTCGATATTGAAAAATATACACTTGAAAAGTAGAACATAAAACCTGAAAGGTGAACGGATAAATTATTTTCGATTTACGATCTATTTATACAGGTGGCGGCACCATTTACTTTGTTTGAGAATTTGTTGCCGGTTTTTTTTATTATTATTATTTATTTTACTTTACGTTGTTTACGTTGTTTGTTATTAGTTCCTTAGACGTGAAAATTCCCAATAGATGGCGTAAAGTACACAAAGTAGGTACACGTCGGATGGTTGTCGGCTAGTTGCCGGTTTGTGCAATGAGATGGGGCTAGTAACATAAAACCTAATTTTTTTACTCTTTACTTAGCCTCTTATTTATGATATTAGCCTATTATCACAGTAGCTGCACTTTATTTAGATTTTTTTTCTATAAATCCATTATCGTAACATTAAAATTCAAATGGTAGAGTTAATGATGATTAGGAAGTAAGTAAGTAGTTTCAGTAAGGAATCTTTTTGTAATTGGTATGTTAATTATTTTGATTTAGGAATTTGGATAAATAATAATACAAATACACTTTCATATAAAACTTTATATTTTACACCCCGATCATCACTTTCTTCATAATTATTAATATTAACAACTTAATATACAACATCAAGTCCTTTTTAATTTAGTAACACTAAAACTAAACTATTTACAATGTTAAATTGCCAAAGGCGATCGTGTCTATTAGTGCGTTCTAAATGATCTGCCGCGTTTAGTTTTACTATACCCTGATGATATTAACACTCCCTTATTACTCGTACTTCCTTTATCTAACTTAAGTTCAGATAAATCTACAAATAATGGCACATTGTCTGATCCCTCTGCAACGATGTCATCCTTGTTAAAATTTTCAGGTGTGCCTTCTCCTTCGATAGCTATTTTTTCAAAGTCTTTGCTTAAAGAATTGTTCTCAGCAGCTTCAACGAATGCGTTTGAGAGATCGCCACTGATTTTGCTCACGTTGCCTGTTGCGATGTCGTACATAAAAATTTCCCTTTCATCTGGTTTCTCCTCATTCCTGTAAAATGCAAAAGAATAGTTTTGAAAAGTTTTACATTGGAACTAAAAGAAAAATATTGAACCAAAACTTCAGGGTTGTGAATTGAAAGTGAATGAAATGGAAAAGCCAAAAAGATAAAATTAAATTTTTGCATATTTTTGTATTTAGTAGAGAACTTACCCGGTTACCAGAAGAATAACAGATTGTTCGTCTGTCGCTGTTCTCTTTTCCGTGTCTAGCCACTTCTCAAAGTTGTCCTTTGTTGGTTTCCTTAATAATTTATGAAGACTTTCCCCAGCGACAAATTTAATCCCTCTTAGACTGTCAGATGTTGATCGTTCCGCTCTTGGGTGTTCTATAGTTTCCGTTTCAACAGGAGCTAAGACAACAACGGATGTTATTTTTCTGCCTTTCAATACATCTGGTAAGGGAAATTGGTTACCGCTAACTTTAAGTGGTAGGTACCTGTTATACTTTTTATCATTTAAAGCGACTGGATCGACTTGTGTAGCATCTTCTTTTACGTAATCGTTTGCAATTTTCTGACCTTCTGCGGTTTTTGGGTCAAAGTGCACAACTTTCATTTCTACAGCCTGATCATTTGGTGGTGCCACGACACTGGGCAAGTTTTCAGATGCAGCAATTTCTTGGTCATCTTCGTCGATATCTTCGTCTATTCTTGATTCTATTTGGTCACCGCTGGGTTTAACTACTATAGGTCTGTGTTCACTTGCTGCTATTTGTTGAGCACCTCCAGCGCTGAAAAAGTTTGCCAACTGGTCTGGTGGCAGTGATTCCAAAGGAGTATCACCAACTTTGTCGTAATCAAGGACACTTATATCAGCATTATCTAAAATACCAGAAGAGAGCAACTGTTGCCGTAAATCATCAGGAACTTCATCGGGCAACTCAATTGAAGGTCTTTTCTTTTGTTCCTTCTGTGTATCAGGATTGTTACTGACAGAATTGACTGTAGATGATACATACTTTTGAGTTGTAGGTTTAATTTCTACAGTTCTAGAAGAAGATTGGTAATAATCTGGCGTTGACGTGCTTGTTACGTATGTTGGTTGCAATCTAGACCTTTCTTGCACATATTGATTGTTTGCTGCCGTTTGTTGAAGTTGCTGTTGATTATATTGGTTTAGTCTTTGTTCATACTCAGCTTGCTGTAATTGTTGCTGTTGCTGTTGATGCTGCTGCTGCTGTTGTTGCTGTTGTTGTTGATGCTGCTGTTGTTGTTGCTGCTGCTGTTGTTGTTGATGCTGCTGTAAATGCTGCTGCTGCTGTTGTTGTTGTTTCTGCTGCTGTTGCTGCTGTTGTTGATGGTGATGAGCAAATTGTAGTTGTTGCTGAAGACGTTGGATTTCCTCTTGTTGTTTTCTAACATTCTGAGCTAATTGTTGTCTAACTTGCTCTTGCTCTGCATCAATATATTGCGATTGTGCTTGTTGTTCTACCTGACTAGTTGTAGGCGTTGGCTGGCTAATGATGTTCAAGCCACCGCTAAAGGTAGGTTGTTCATTGGGTCCATTTACCGTTATATGTTGTTCATATCGTGGTATGGACGCTACCAATTCTCCACCATTAGGTACAAATTGTTGAACATTTTGTTGATGCTCTAGATCAGATAATTGGGATTCAGTATGCGGTCTTTCCGATGGTCTTCCCGTAGAAAAGCTTTGTTGATGGAAGTTTTGAGGTTGATTAGAACTTGGTGATGGTTGAAAACTAAAAAGCGGTGTAGACGAAGGTTGTGGAAGAAACTGGTTTTGAGGAATTGAAGAAGGTGTAGATGAAGGAGAAGAAAAGAAAACGTTTTGTGTATGACTATCCTGGGGAGATAGTTGGATAGTGGGTCTAACTTGTGCTTGAACCTGGGGACCCTGATGAAAACTGACATGTTGAGATGGATTGGGAAGTGGCTGGCGCTGGAAAGGAGGGCGATTGTCTTCAATAAGAGGCGGAGACGGCTTTAGATTGAAAAATGGAGACCTGCTAGGAGTTACAGCAAAGGATGGTTTGTTGTCAAATACTTGAGGTGGTCTCTGTTGGGGAAGTTGTTGGTTAAAAGGAATAATTTGTTGAGGTCGGTTCTGATGTTCTGAAAAATGAGCAGGAGCGGGACTGGGATTGGGTTTAGGGGTGAGGTTAAAATTCTGGATTTGTCTGTTTGGTAACTGTTGTTGTTTTGGAGGATCTACTTGATCAGTTGTAATTGTGTGATAGTTTTCTTGCAAATATTTTGCTTCGTCAAAAAATTGTTGTTGTGGTCTTTGTGGTCCTGGATGGAAGCTAATCTTTGGTGGTCCATTAAAATGTGGCCTTGAACCAAATTGAGGTGGATTTTGGCGAGAGTGGAATGAGGGAGAATTATTTGGTCTTGGGAACGAGGAGAATGGGCTATTCGGTGAGGGGATTGTCGGAGCTGCATTAGGGAAATGACCTGGACTGGGAGAAACGTTAGAAAATGTAGGTCTCAGGGAAATTGCTGGACCAAAAGGTTGACGTGGCGCTTGAGCTCTAAAGGGAGCAACTGATGGCCCTTGTCTTGGCAATTGGGGTCCGTGACTAATCTGTGGCTGTTGTTGTTGATATTGTATGCGGCTTTGTGCCTGTTGTCCAGATTGATAAACCTGTTGGCTGGACTGGCCAAATTGTTTTGATTCCTGCTGATTATATTGGGTCTTAGGAGAGGCTGATCTTCCTGTTTGTATTTCTGTTGGTTGCGGATTAGGTAAAGCGATTGCCGGTCTAGGGGCTGTTTCTTCTCTTTCTTCACCACTGTGACTTTCCTCTCGTCTATGATGACCGTAATGATGTTCATTACCAAATGTGATTTTCACATTACTATTACTGTGATAAACTTCTGACTCTGGTTTTATGATAGCTCTTAATGTTGTTGTTTGTGAAGGTATGTAATAAGGTTGTGGAGTAACAGTTACATAATCCTCGTGGTGGTTATCTTCTTCATTAGAGGGTGGCGTGATAGCTGGGATAGGTTTTTCATAGATAACTTTGTCTTTAGAATGAGGATCCTTGCTGTACTTTACATAAAAAACGTGAACCGGTTCTTTCTTCTTTTTATATGCAGGAGGTGGTGGTGGGGCGGGTAACGATTCATTTGATTCCTTGATAATGATTTCTATGATTGGTTCTGGACCTTCGATGTAGTGAGGGTGTGATTCTCCGCTGTAAAGTGGTGCCGTTGGCAGTGCTCCGTAAGGTGGTCCATAGGAACCTTCAGGCCCATCTTCGTGAACGTTAAGTATTTTAGGCTGAGCATATATTTCGTTTTGGTTCACGGAATCTACGAGATTGTCATGAGTGGGATCGTACAGTGGGTCTTTTTGGGAGTACTGTACCACAGGTTCCATTTGAACTGCATAGGGCGGTAGTCTACCTCCTCTTTGAGCGACATTTGAGATTCTTCTGTTACTGTTGCTGCTGATGGAGCGGAAGTGGGCGACTCTTGAGTGCGGGAGAACCAGCGAGTATTGGAGGTTCTGAGGAGTCCTTATGTTATCTAATTGTCGTTTCGGTTTCGTTTTCGTGGTCGTGTTCTTGGCGTACGTTGTGCTGAGCACAGCAAGTGCTGTGACCTGAAACAAACAATAGACACAATTATTTTTTTGTAAGGAAATTGTAGGTTCTTATGGTTCTTATCGATTAATTCCAGGAACAAATATTTATTAAGACTCAAGAAATTTCTGTTGGTTTGATGCTAAGTGAAGAACAGACAACAGTTCAAAATAATAAGCTTATGACTTGGGCCAAACAAAAAGAATAAAAAGAAACTTGCTTGTCCGCATTCTAATAAAAATAAAAGTGAGCTATGGTATGTTAAACGTGACGGTGCTTCGGATGTCTGGAAGATCTCGTAAGGTAGTAGTTATAATATTATGTAAAGACGATGACCTCAGATTATCCAACGAAGAAGATAACTGTGAACGTACGTGTAAAGGCAGAACTTATACGGGAAAGTAAACTCCCCATTACTTTTAACATGTATGTATTATATGAGATGTAGGAGGTCAGATTTTGATACTGCACTTCCCGCAATTTAACCGCCTCCCGCGCTCGTCTGAATTGGGAGGGGAAACTCATTGGCATAGCTTTTGCGAACGGGTTATCTTTTTAGTTGCCATATAAACGCATCTACTTACGTATATCTTATTTCAATCAAAATCAAAGGAGCCTGAGATTTCGAATACCAGACCACCAAATAAGTAAGAGGCAGACGTTTGAACATTTGAGATACCACAATAGACATCTACTCTGGACAGGGCGGACGGCGCGAAAAAATGTCGTCAGTTTATCGGTGTCAAAAATGCTTGTTTTGTCACCAACAGTAAGGCTACGGTACGGTGTATAGCTTGCTCAGGAGCCACCTATAGAATTTTGACACTTGGCGCTACTGTTTGCTTGTACGCAAATGGTTTACATAAAACGTTGGGTTGCCCATATCCTGAGTTTTCTTATCGGTGGATACCAGCGTATTTTTGATAACCAATCTAGATCTTCATACCTAAGGTACCTATATTACAAAAACAGCAGGCTTTGCTATGTGACTTAGCTGCAATCGCCCAAATGGAACCAAATTAAAAAAAATATAATATGAGAACGACAGTTGCCTAATGCCTTCGATAAGTCACGTTTGAACGATTGACAAAGTTTCTGCGACGATCACATATAAGTCATAATACGGCTAAGGAGCTTTTAGCCTAAAAAAGCCACAAAAGCTTACGAAACTATAGCTAACGAAAACTAACATAATATTTTTTCGATTGTATTAACTTTTTTTTTAAGATTGCGGCATGTAGGTAATTGGCTGAGCTAAGTGTGGAGATTGTCGTCGCGCGAACGCTAATTTATTTTGTAACACATACATTGCTTCACTATCAGCAAACTGTTGAAAGTAAAAGTACGCTCATATCAGTTACTTAAAGCAATGTAACACCTAGTAGGCAATACGTCGATAGTTAAGTCTACACATATTACACATCGCTCACTAGACCAGAAAGAGCCTATAGAAAGACCGAAATGCAGATGATATCGGTCGTAGTACAGTCACGGAATGAAAAGGTTCTTCAATTTTCAAATTGTTTCGTTTGCACTAGTTTGGTTTGGTATGTTGAAATAATGAACTCTTGCAGTACTAATGCAAGCGAAAATCGACACTGAGGTGACGAACCTTTTCATACCGCGACTATACATACAGATGAGTTTTTTGTAGCGAGTTAATCGGACCGACATCATTTACCTTCTGATAAGGACACCACCGAATTTTATCGGAGATCGTTTTATCGGTTATCGTATATCGGAAGTCAGTCATGTAGCCTAATCGCCTATTAAAGGACGCGAGAAGATGGATGGTTCTGGTTCTATATCTAACATTCTAACGATATCCTTTATTAGCTCGTCATCAAGATAAGCAGCTTAGAAACGTGTTATAACTGCTATGCCAGTAGATCAAGCTATACGAGCTAGTCGGCTGTTGCCAACAATTTTCCATAATTTCCCTGCGCCTTTTTCTCACGGTCTGAGTATAGGTAAATTATATGTTTCGTTCGTTCTAATACAGGTCTTATCATGCTATTATGATGTTAAACCACCGGCGTATATCCAAGATATAATTTTTAATAGGTATAACTTGTAATATAATTTACTTCTTTGTTTTCCTCTTGCATACAAATTATAAGCATAAAATTCAAATGCATGAAGGAGGTTTTTAATCAAAAAAATTTATCGTACTTTGTATGGAACATGAATTTAATTTATTTCCTTTTTCTGTTCATCTTTTCCGTTTTGTTTTCTTCGATGATAAAAAAAAAATCGTTCAGTGCACTTCCGGATTTGTCATTTCCATTCATCTCTTGTGGGGTCACTTGGGTCAACGACCCGTGACTCGTGAAGAAATATAGATACTTTCCGCACGTATATCATAGACTAATAATTAATTATCTTTGGTTATATTGAAATGTTCAATTAACAATTTTGTTTCTTACAAAGGTCGGTTAACTGCTTCTTCGGTTTCAGATCATAGACTACTTAGTGAAGAAGGAGGAATATGCTGACTAGAGACAATAAGCCAATGGCTAGAGGTTTTCAAGAGGTCATATAGAAAATTATGTCACGATTCAGGTTGCATGGTGTTGACCATTGTTGTCTAAGATTCTTTATACATTGCTTCTTTGGTGACTATAAGAAAAATAACATTATGTAGCAAACAATTTCATTGGATCACGAGATATTATAATGCACAAGTGTGTTTTTTTTTTATAGACAGAAAATGCCTAACGCATACCCCTTCGGCAGGGGAAACGGAAGGGTTATGTGGGGCTTGCACCCACTAAAAACTGTCTGTTTCCATGACGGACCCGCTGGCGGAAGTACGGGATTCACTCTCGTATTCACCGCGCTTCCGCCAGGTCTCGACTAGCCACCGCAGCAGCGAGTCACATCTTTGTCGGCAGCCTGGCTGCTGCCGAAACCATCTCATAGGTGTGCCTCTATCTGGCCTCACCTCACCTCCTGATGCACAAGTGTGTGCGCAAACACAGATGAACTTTCAATGAACTGAATATGCACACGGATATTATCTGCAATCTACGAACAAATTACCATAATAAAATGGAAATATTTACAGTTAACCTTTTACGTAATCGGTGTAATAATAAATAATATTGTGATTATAGAAAAGCCATCTTGTTTTACATAATATAAATACTTATTCGAATACACAACTATGCTAAACATGGGACGAATACATGTGAAGATGTGATGCTTAGCCTTAGGTACCTACTACGAACATAGCCCTACGAATAAGTGGTTGGATAAAAATCTGTGTAGACCCTTAGAAGAGGAAACTGCATGTTTAAATCGTCGTGTAGTAGGTATAAAGTATGATAATGCTTTAAAGTTTAAACACCACTTAGATAGAGCCTATATCTCCACATGCCTATATACATGTTACTAGCAAACGCCCGCGGCTTCGCTCACGTTAACTTCTGAGTTATGCTTTACTATGGTGGTTTAATTTCCAAAATTCCTGCACTACACACCATTTTGCCCACAAAATTTTCTCTTGCTTCCTGGTAATAGTCACATATTGATTTTGAAAAATTCGATCGTCACAAAAAAGTTAAATATGGTGGCCATTTTTAGGGTTCCGTACCCAAAGGGTAAAAGCTCTTACTAAGACTCCACCGTCCGTTCATACATCCGGCCGTGGTTGCTTGCTACCATGGTAAGACATATAAGTACAAAATTGTGGCCAATTCTTTTAAATTTTTACCAAAAATTCCTTTTCTATGCTCGCTGCGATAATCAGATATCAATTTTGAAAACAATCGGCCCAGTATCAAAAAAGTTC
Source organism: Coenonympha arcania (assembly GCA_036785405.1). Taxonomy (NCBI): domain Eukaryota; kingdom Metazoa; phylum Arthropoda; class Insecta; order Lepidoptera; family Nymphalidae; genus Coenonympha; species Coenonympha arcania. The sequence goes on from CM072074.1 coordinate 2,709,767, forward strand.
AAAATGGCGGCCACTTTTTAAAATGTTGACTACAAATTCTTTCTCTATGCTTGCTGCCATTGTCAAATATCGATTTTCAAAGCAATCGGCCCAGTAACAAAAAAGTTCAAAATGGTGGCCAAAAAGTTCATCATTTTTTAATTTTGACTACAAATTCCTTCTTTATGCTTGCTGCCATAGTCAGACGTCGATTTTCAAAGCAATCGGCCCAGTAACAAAAAAGTTCAAAATGGCGGCCACCTTTTTTAAATTTTGACCACAAATTCCTTCTCTATGCTTGCTGCCATAGTCAAATATCGATTTTCAAAGCAATCGGCCCAGTAACAAAAAAGTTCAAAATGGCGGCCACCTTTTTAAAATTTTGACCACAAATTCCTTCTCTATGCTTGCTGCCATAGTCAAATATCGATTTTCAAAGCAATCGGCCCAGTAACAAAAAAGTTCAAAATGGCGGCCACTTTTTTAAATTTTGACCACAAATTCCTTCTCTATGCTTGCTGCCATAGTCAAATATCGATTTTCGAAGCAATCGGCCCAGTAACAAAAAATTTCAAAATGGCGGCCACTTTTTTAAATTTTGACCACAAATTCCTTCTCTATGCTTGCTGCCATAGTCAAATATCGATTTTAAAAGCAATCTGCCCAGTAACAAAAAAGTTCAAAATGGCGGCCACTTTTTTAAATTTTGACCACAAATTCCTTCTCTATGCTTGCTGCCATAGTCAAATATCGATTTTCAAAGCAATCGGCCCAGTAACAAAAAAGTTCAAAATGGCGGCCACTTTTTTAAATTTTGACCACAAATTCCTTCTCTATGCTTGCTGCCATAGTCAAATATCGATTTTCAAAGCAATCGGCCCAGTAACAAAAAAGATCAAAATGGCGGCCACTTTTTTAAATTTTGACCACAAATTCCTTCTCTATGCTTGCTGCCATAGTCAAATATCGATTTTCAAAGCAATCTGCCCAGTAACAAAAAAGTTCAAAATGGCGGCCACTTTTTTAAATTTTGACCACAAATTCCTTCTCTATGCTTGCTGCCATAGTCAAATATCCATTTTCAAAGCAATCGGCCCAGTACCAAAAAAGTTCAAAATGGCGGCCTATTTTTTAAATTTTGACCACAAATTTCTTCTCTATGCTTGCTGCCATAGTCAAATATCGATTTTCAAAGCAATCGGCCCAGTAACAAAAAAGTTCAAAATGGCGGCCACTTTTTTAAATTTTGACCACAAATTCCTTCTCTATGCTTGCTGCCATAGTCAAATATCGATTTTCAAAGCAATCGGCCCAGTAACAAAAAAGTTCAAAATGGCGGCCACATTTTTAAATTTTGACCACAAATTCCTTCTTTATGCTTGCTGCCATAGTCAAATATCGATTTTCAAAGCAATCGGCCCAGTAACAAAAAAGTTCAAAATGGCGGCCTATTTTTTAAATTTTGACCACAAACTCTTTCTCTATGCTTGCTGCCACTGTAAAATATCGATTTTCAAAGCAATCGGCCCAGTAACAAAAAAGTTCAAAATGGCGGCCACTTTTTTAAATTTTGACCACAAATTCCTTCTCTATGCTTGCTGCCATAGTCAAATATCGATTTTCAAAGCAATCGGCCCAGTAACAAAAAAGTTCAAAATGGCGGCCACTTTTTTAAATTTTGACCACAAATTCCTTCTCTATGCTTGCTGCCATAGTCAAATATCTATTTTCAAAGCAATCAGCCCAGTAACTAAAAAGTTCAAAATGGCGGCCTTTTTTTTAAATATTGACCACAAATTCCTTCTCTATGCTTGCTGCCATAGTTAAATATCGATTTTCAAAGCAATCGGCCCAGTAACAAAAAAGTTCAAAATGGCGGCCACTTTTTTAAATTTTGACCACAAATTCCGTCTCTATGCTTTCTGCCATAGTCAAATATCGATTTTCATAGCAATCGGCCCAGTAACAAAAAAGTTCAAAATGGCGGCCAAAAAATTCAAAATTTTTCCTCCTCAAAATTTGAATCTCGAAAATCCCTTTCTGAATACGAATTCATGATATACCTAATACCAACCTAGGTACCAAATTTCAGATCTCTACGACTTTTAATTTCGCTGGAATCCCTGGAACAACGCAAAAATTACACTTTTGTATGGGAAAATCCCTTAAAAGTAGGATTTTTATCCCTTCCAATTTGAATTTCTGGAATCCCCGTCTTAGTACGAATTCATGACCTAATATCAACCTAGGTACCAAATTTCAGATCTCTACGATTTGTAGTTTTCCGGGAATCCCTGGAACAACGAAATAAATTTCACTTTTGTATGGAGAAATCCCTAAAACCAACGGTTTTTACCCCTTAAAATTTGAATTTCTGGAATCCCCGTCTTAGTACGAATTCTTGACCTAATATCAACCTAGGTACCAAATTTCAGATCTCTACGACTTTTAGTTTTTCGGGAATCCCTGGAACAACGAAAAAAATTACACTTTTGTATGGAGAAATCCCTAAAACCAACGGTTTTTTCCCCTTAAAATTTGAATTTCTGGAATCCCCGTCTTAGTACGAATTCATGACCTAATATCTACTTAGTTACCAATTTTCAGATCCCTACGACTTGTAGCTTTTCGGGAATTCCTGGAACAACGAAAAATATTTCACTTTTGTATGAGGAAATCCAAAAAACCAACGGTTTTTACCCCTTACAATTTGAATTTCTGAAATCCCCGTCTTAGTACGAATTCATGACCTAATATCAACCTAGGTACCAAATTTCAGATCTCTACGACTTGTAGCTTTTCGGGAATTCCTGGAACAACGAAAAAAATTTTACTTTTGTATGGGGAAATCCAAAAAACCAACGGTTTTTACCCCTTACAATTTAAATTTCTGGAATCCCCGTCTTAGTACGAATTCATGACCTAATATCTACCTAGGTACCAAATTTCAGATCCCTACGACTTGTAGCTTTTCGGGAATTCCTGGAACAACGAAAAAAATTTCACTTTTGTATGGGGAAATCCAAAAAACCAACGGTTTTTACCCCTTACAATTTGAATTTCTGGAATCCCCGTCTTAGTACGAATTCATGACCTAATATCTACCTAGGTACCAAATTTCAGATCTCTACGACCTATAGTTTTGGCGGAATCCTTGGAACAACCAAAATCACCAAAATGCCTCATTCTTTTATATATATAGATGTACCTACCTAGCAAAGAATAAACGCTTTAGCTATACCTACTTTATAATAAAGGATGATGTGTCTACTGCCTACCTAGTTAGCTGAACCTACCTAGTTACTTTAAATATCCTCATTATTAATTACTTACTCTAAATTATCGCCCCGCGGGTAGCGACTGTAAAATAAAACGCTGGAACTGGTTTTATAGCAGGTGTATGAAAATTAAAAACATTTATGCTAGTACGTACTTATGAAAATGTGTACATACGATCCTTTCACTGCAATAATTAGTACTTATGTTTCTTTGTTACATCATTACCTACAGATTTAAATTTAGCTGGATGTGTGTCACGGTAACATTGAAACGTTCTTTGAAAGTAAAACTAAAATTACATACCTACATACTAAGAAAATATGAATTTGGTAATAAACAAGGACGGTTCGGCTAAGATAAACACGCACACAGTTTCATACAATGAAATGAAATAAGCACTAATAAATAATTACCACCTATTGCATGCAAAATTTTAATATTGGATGGGAGAGATAGTTTCGTAATAGCCGTGATAGACAGACCACGAATTGGTCTGTGAGACTGTTGTCTGTTGTGAATTGGTCTGGGTGACTGGTGAGAACGCGCTTCGAGAGGGATATCATATCGATGTCGTACTCATATCCCTCTCGCATAATATAGATAAGCTTGTCAGGTTGTCAAAGCTAATAGTCGGACAGACCAGCCAGTTTCGCCGGACATTTGGGTAAAAAGGCCGGAGACCCTACAATGTTAGTGCCTACATTTTTGAGGACTTTGTGTCCCAGACCTCAGTGCAATAATAGTTATTTGCAATGACTTCTATGTTACATAAAAGTCATTGGTTATTTGTTATCATACAAAGGAGCTTTTTGTGGCTAGTGTCAAAGTAGTTGTAGCTGAGCAGCGAAGGATTCTAGAGATGAACCATGATCGCAAAACATTAGGTAATGTTCAAATAAAGCTTTTGATTCTACATTCCACTTATTGCCTGCTCTCGACCACACTTAGCGCTTGCTCGTTTTTTTAGGTGCTACTCCTCAGTGGACAGTGTTACTCCAAACTTTGTTTTTACTGACACTCGTCGACGTCTTTTTAATACGACCCTCGCATGAAACATTGGGCATGCAATTGCATGCGTGCCAATTCTGATGACAAGTAAGAAAACTATCATTCTAGATTTTCGTAGATTTTCTTCGTGACGGGATTTTCGTCATGAAAAAAACATCAATTTTTTTCGCCTACCCCACTGTGCGATACCGTCCGAAAATGAACTTTCAAAAAGTCTGCCGTATCTTGTGTTATTCCAGTGGGATCTTTATCCAGGAAGAGTAACCCGTATTATACTCGTACAAGAACTAGTTCGCACACTTATCAAAATGGACAAGTCAACAGATGCAACAATACATAACAGATGTCACGAATGTCGGTCAGTTCAGTTTGGCACGAGGAAACGGCGGTTATTTGCCGTTATTTCCGCTACCAGTGTTGCGTAACGAGATGAGAACGTCTTTCATAATATGCATACGGCTGTATTATCATATCATTAGGAAATAATTGATGCGGGTCGACAAGTAGTCTGTTACGCACTAAAGATGAGCGTGTCGTGTCGAAAGGAAATTACAATTGGTCAAGTGCTATCAAGACCAATTCTCAATAGTATAAAATGCCCGTTAAATTCAAAAACAGCAAAAAAAACTCTTTAGGTAATAGGAAGTCGGGAGCGCCCGTATTTGTTTATTTTATTCTGACTCTACCGCCACGTTCGGAAAGCGGTTTTGCACCGAGAAGAACGGACAAGAAACACGGCCTGCATGTCGCATGCTACGCGTTATCTTCTTATACTTCACGCTTCACATATATTATGTATTTTTATTGTGTATTTCGTTTATGAAAGACCTTTTCAAAATAACAAAGTGAGAAGTTTTAAAACTAATAGGACCTCTACACCAGCTGTTGTAGGTACCTACATCCTTTTTTAAAATAATTAACTTGCGTGATGCGTCCTTTGTTATACGCGATATACGGTTTATCTACGATCACCATGAAAACCTGCTGATCACTCATTCCATATCCAAATATGAACGACATAAATGTCGACAAATTGATAACGTGACTTATCGAAGACTACTGTCATTCTCATATATATATTTTTTGGTCTTCATTCAATAGAGTTATGTAATAAGCGATCGACAGGTGTCTACAACGGTCGCAATTAAGTCATATGGCTAAGGTTGCTGCAAAAATTACTAAAGACCTAACTTTATTTTTCAGTAGGTACAAATATTTCTATTACCAGCAATTACTTACAGTTTATAACGTGTATGTAATTTTATAAGCCACAGCTCACGCGAGGTGGTCTATTCAATGTTAACTTGAGTGGCAGTTTATTCAATTAGTCTGTCTCTACGTCAATCAATCAGCAGCTTCGCGGCGGATGGTTCTTTCAATAACACCTCCCTGACGCTAAACAAAGCACTTGACAGAGTGATGGTGTGAATTGTGTTATCTAACGCCATTTCTTCGACCTTCTTTTATTATTTTACTAGTGGACGATCTCCTATTGTCCCCATAGCCCATAGGGGTTTTATAAATTAAGTTCGTAGTATGGTTACGTCATGGTCCGTATGCCAGTTACAGCCCGATTCGTTCAATAATAATTCCTATCATCATCCATCGTCTAAAATGAACCTGCTGTCTGCGCCGGGGGTCGTGGGTTCGATTCCCACTACTGGTAAATGTTCTAACTGATAAGATAAGTGATAAATATACATACATACTAATATACATAAATATAATATATTGAAAAACGCCCAGACACTGGAAAACATTCACATACTCTGATGAGTACATAAAAATTTACCAGTAGTGGGAATCGAACCCACGACCTCCGGTGCAGACAGCAGGTTCGCTACCGCTACGCCATTCGGTCGTCTAAGCGATTGTGGAGGAGTGGGGCGCGTCTTCATGGATTGAACCGCTCACAAGCCTGATGAGAGTGCTGGATTGAAATTGAACTGGGAAAGGTAGCGTTGACCATTTGGAGAACAGTCGCCGAGTGGACGGATAGCATCAAACAAATAACCCAGCTGTGAACGCACCGCCTTCGGAGAGGTCATCAACCTTCACGTAAACGTAAACCTCTTTCTCTCCACTCTACGTAAACGCTACAAACATCAACGTAACATTACCATAAACAATAATGTCTTTTCCACAATGAGACTGATGAGAGTGCTGGATTGGAATTGAACTGGGAAAGGTAGCGTTGACCATTTGGAGAACAGTCGCCGAGTGGACGGATACCATCAAACAAATAACCCAGCAGTGAACGCACCGCCTTCGGAGAGGTCATCAACCTGCACGTAAACGTAAACCTCTTTCTCTCCACTCTACGTAAACGCTACAAACATCAACGTAACATTAACATAAACAATAATGCCTCTTCCACAATGACAGTAATCAGCAATTACACCCGCTGTACGTATTTAGTGTCCGCGGTTCCGCGTCTTAATCTAATTTCAAGGAAAATTAACTTGTAACTCCGCAACCGAGGTGGCTCTTCAATTAATCATATTATCCATTGTTATGTGACTGTAAGATGACGACGCAGTTTGTTTTGCAGTTTTCGTGCGAAATTAACTTTTACTTTTTGATAATTTGTCGACCTTCGTGGCACTTCGTATTTAGCAGCTTGACTTATCTATGGTCCTCATAGAAACCAACGGTAGGGTCAACAGTAGTCTATGAAAATATTATTCACCTAGGTCACCTAGGTATACTAATATCGAGCAAAATAAATATTGATTAGGGCTTCTAAATCATCGAGCAAATCACGTTTGTTGTATGGGAGCCCTATTTGCTTTATTCTGTTTTTAGTATTTGGGGCAACAATAGAAATCATCTGTGAAAATTTCAAGTGTCACGATTCAAGAGATATAGCCTGGTGACAGACGGACGGTAGAGTCTTAGTAATAGCACAGATAATATAATACGTAATAGGGTCCCGTTTGAGTACGGCATTAAAATGTATGAAAATGACAGTTGTCTGCGATGTCACCTGATCAATTTAGCGACCGGACACACCATTTTGGCCATTCCCGTATTTTTTTAATTTCTTCTCAGTTTTCTGCACTCTTTCTCTATAACTCCAAGTGCCAATATGATACATTACAATTTACATACATCGAACGGTATCAATGACGATCACAGATATTATGTTTAAATATGGTTAAAGCTCTGATCTGCTGTTTTTGCGATCATTCTAAATAGATAAATAATGTAGGTACAGTTTGAACACACCGAAACGTGATGCTAAGACCTTGCATTGTCATTTGAAAAATCGAAGTCACAGCATCGCTCAACGAGAAGTTAGTTACAGCACAGATAATATAATACTATATGAGTTACAGCTACACAAGCGTAAGTAACTTTAGATACATTGCGATTTGCGACACTAAGAAATATTAAACCTAACTATGATTAATGTATCTTATCAAGGTGAAAAACAGAGTGAACGTGGTGCTCGAATCGCTTTATGAAATTCGATAATCAAGAGAACTGATTAAGTTGTCCCTGATTTTATAAATTGACGACCTCGGCCGCCCTCGGCTTTGTGTGTCTCGCCAATTTATAATTGTATAATTTTTTTTCTATTATATTTGGTATGGAGAGGGCTATGTTAGGAATTTCTTTGCGTGATAGCATCAGAAATGAGGAGATCCGTGGAGAACCAAAGTCACCGACATAGTCAAAACAATTAGCAAGCTGAAGTGGCAGTGGGTAGGTCACGCTTGTCGTAGGGGCGATGGTCGTTGAAGCCGGAAAGTCCTGGAGTGGGGACCGCGTACTAGTAAGCGTAGTGTGGGGCGACCTCCAGCTCTTTGAACCGACGATATAAAGCGAGTGGCGGGAAGCTGCTGGATGAGGAAGGCTGAGGACAGGGTGTATACTGTATAGGCGCGCGCCTTAGACGGCCCATGCCCAACTGTGGACGTCCGCAGGCTGATATTAGGATGATGATGACGAATTTCTTAACTAAGTGTTTATCACTGGTAGGTATTGGTGGCAGGTGGTAGGATTATTCTTGCGAAGTTCTTGCGGGTAGGTACCACCGCGGTCTCAGATATTCTACTGTGAAGCAGTTATACTGTGTTTTGGTTTGAAGGTCATTGAGGGCACGCTGGCGATCACTGGGCAAAATGAGTAAGTACTGATGTATCTGGAAGATGAGCGCCGTTATAATACAAAATTCTAAAAAACTCTGGTATAGTCTCAAAACTGCTATTTTCGATGGGAAATCGAGCATAAAGGAAAAGGAGTCCACAATCAACAGTTATGTCACAAAGTAACAGGCAGCTAAAACGGGCTGTCTATTTGTTCGGCGTTATCCTAAGATCAAGTTCATCGACACGACACTTTCACCGGCACAATGGCTCCGTTCATCAATACCTACTAGACTACTACCTGCTGCGCAATTAGTTTATACTCTTTGGGACTTCCTGCTCAGTCTTAGCATAGGTTTTTGTGTCGATTCGAATAAGCGGATCGGATTCCTCGATAATTTAAGCTAGTTAATATAATTAATAATTTAAGCGTCCCGACCGCCGAAAACTTGTAGATCGATTGGGCACTGGCTATAGATGTGTGGAGGAATCTACTCTATCAAAGTTTATACTGACACCTGTACTAACACTACGGAACGGGCACAGACTTAGGTGTCCTCTGTGGAAAAGCCATTTCTATCCGTTGTCTTCGATGAGACCCGCGATCAGTTTGTGAACGGACATACGACATTGTGACATTCCCAAACACTTTTGCATTCCCTTCTCCTGATCCTCCTGTTTTCTGCTCTCCTTCTCATGTAACGCCCCACATCAAGCTGACAATTGTTTAAAAAGGGGCTTTGCATGCAACATTTTTTCTTCATTTCTGTTGCAATGCCAGGGGAGACACATACCCTCGAAATTTAGAAATTTCAATATCATAAAATTGTCGATTTCGATATCGATATCTAGAGTGCACGCACTATAATGCGGGCGCTGGCTGTGGCGCTGGTGTGGGATTTTTTTATTCAATTCAACTCAAAACCATGGAATTAATAAGTACTTCGTACAACCGAAGTACTTATTAATTCCATGCTCAAAACTTTTTGTCCCATATTCTAAAGGTCTTAAAATAAATATATAATAACAATCAATCAACTGAACTTCGGCACGCGAGCTAAGGTTGCAATTACAACTACATAGCATTAGTTTCGATTTTGACCACGCACAAACATTTATGACGCGCACTCTATTTATTTATCGTATCGATAGATATCGTTATCGAGAGTTTCTGAATAGATCGCCGGCAGGTTGAAAGTGGCACATTACTTACCCGTTAAATATTTTCTTGCAGACAATCACGACAAATGTAAACAGAAGCGATTTGTTGACAACTCACGAGTTAGATCAGAAAAATGTAAACTACTAACGCATGCACTTCGTGAGGAAGGGACCGAGTGCTTTCTAATGACATACACATGTAGCGTTGCCATCAGGCGTCCGGATAAAGCCGGACATAGTTAGGCTTTTTGATTGCGTGTCTGGCCAAAACAAACGATATCTGGCTTTTTACGAGCGCCGAGCGCGTGGTGGTATAAGATTAATAAATAGTAGATAATAATAATTAAAAAAAACTTTAGCATCAGGAATACCGCCCACATGAATGCCACACACAGTTCTTCGAATACTTTCTTCGACCACAGAACACTAAATAGTACAAGTACAGAAGGCTTACTCCGCACGATAATTTAAAGAAATAGCGACTCTAGCGCTGACACAAAAAGTGCAATTCAGTTCGCTATAGCACCTGGCCCCGCCCTCAAAATCGACACGCAACAAACGCAATGTTGTGGTTTCTTTCTATCGCCTAACTTTATCTCTTACGACGTACTAGGGCTGCCGTAGTCAGACGGCGCGTAAAATAGACCGTACAGAACTAGCGCCTGCAACTCGGCCCGCGAGCGGCAACCATCTGAAATATTGAGGTCCGAACCCCTACTTGTAGCCGGGACGGTCACGTGATAAGTGAGACTGGCTTGCTTCGACACACGTTTCGTCCCTACACCGGGACATCCTGAGGAGATGTGGACTTCTCAATGCCAAATCGTAGAATTTGTGTTTCATGTGGACGGTGTTCCCGCATTTTGTACCATACAGAATCTTTTCAATAGCAAAACAAATTAATCTGTGCTGCTAATTATGGATTTCCGCAAAATAACGCCTACTCCATTCAATATTTAATCCTGGACAAAAATTTTAATAATAAAGGATGTCCGGCCTTTTTATCCAAATGTCCGGCCAAAATGCCTAATTTGTCCGGCTATTAGATTTGGCGTGGCAACCCTACACATGCATGCCGCATGCAAGCGAGAGTATGGGAAACTGTATTAGCTGTAACAACAAAAGCTGTGGTATGGAAATTATTCATACTTACAATCATCATCATTGTCCTTAGCTTTAATGCCCGTTATTAATGTTCCACGGTCTCTTAGACCAAATCAGAGATGGGTGGATTGCGCCAATACCCTCGTATGACCAGCTGGTAGTAGTGATTGGAATAAAACATGTGCCGCATAACGTGGAGAAAGAGAGAAGAAGTAGCAGAAGTTTCAAGGACTTACTCTCTTAGGCTAGTGGGGAAAAGCTAGATTTTGACGACCGTGAATACCTCTCTGGCATAGTTGATGTGTGCTTGAATTTAATAGAGAGGTCCCGGGTTTAATTTCCGGCATGGACCTGTTCGTAATTTTATGATTTCCAAATCGCTTCACGTGATCTGGTCTGGTGAGAAACCTCAGCTGAGGTGGATTCCCTACCGGGAAAGACGCACTGCCAAACGATTTAGTGTTTTGATGTGCTACTGTGTAGCAAGCGCAAGGGGCTACTTCCCTACCCTTTAAGTTAATACGATAGTTCTTTGGCTGCATCGTTACCACCAAGTTAGATAGCATTCAAGTATGACATAATATCAGCGTCAGGTTTGCGATAGAATCAGGCTCACGTTACGGTCACGTAAGGGTCTTGCTAGGTAAGGTTATGTTAGCGAGAAGTCTAAGCTATGATTACATTATCATATACTCCATGGACAGCAGCTGGCTGATGACACACAACAACAACAAGTTGCCAACTTGCTAGGAGCAATTACGTAACTACTCCTAACATGTGCATATAAAATTACAGCTAAGTATTTATGCAACTGCTGCGTTGTGAGGGTCATCTTAATTCGAGTCATGGTGTTGAACTTTTTTTATAGCAAATAATGAGACGAGACAGGCAAGACGTTCGCCCTGATGTTAATTGATGAGCCCAATAATATTTTTATATATAATATCGTTGGATGAGCCTGTAAATGTGATGCAGTCAGATCCACAACTACACACAGCATTGCAATATCATACTTTAATATCCAGTTCCTTGCCATTTCTTCTCGGTACAAACCAGCCTTACAAACCTGGCGGTAAAGTTTTGACTTTTCATAAGAGCGTCTAGATTTTCATTTTCCTATGATTCTAGCTGCATTGAGCTGATCATGCTGAGACGTCAGTTTTTAAGTATCATTTTGTCCTGTATTCACGTCGGCTTATAATTTACAGCACTCTTCAAACTAAAACAGTATCACTGCTTCATGGTAGAATACCTGACACTAGTTGTACCTTTTTTTCAGCTTCGGATTTACTATTGAATGGAGCAGGCGTTATTTTGCGGAAATCCATAATTAGTAGGAAAGACTAATTTGTTTTGCTATAATCCGATTCTTGAAAAGATTCTGTATGGTACAATATGCAGTACCTACCACTGCCCACATGAAACACCACACACAATTTTCCAGCACTTTCTTCGACGTACGTTTCGTCCGGGACATCCTCAGAGATGTTGACTTCACAATGCGAAATCGTAGAGTACGATTTACGCACTCTACGATTTCGCAATTACGTCGAAAAAAGTGTTGGAAAATTGTGTCATGTTTTATGTGGGCAGTGTTCCTGCATATTGTACCATACAGAATCCTTTCAAGAAGCGGATTATAGCAAAACAAATTAGTCTTTCCTACTTCAGATTTACTGTCTAAGGTGGAACGCGCTTGCCTAGGAAATGCCTATTCACTCTTGATTTGAAGGCGCCCAAATTGTAGGTGGTGGGAAACACAGTGCGTGGTACTGGTAACCTACCCGGACGAACCACCAGTAACAACCGGTCTAGAAGTAGGTATGTAGCAGGTTAGTTATTTATTAGTGAGTCAGTAGGAAACTATTTGGTAATGTAACAAGTATCAAAATCAAGGTAGCAAAATTTCTTTTACTTTTTTCGTAACGCAGCTTAGCTCGAATTTCTAGGTTAGTCTCCAAGGATACCTACGTTACTTTATTACGAAGCGGTCTGTGGGTAAGTAGAGTAATAATTAATACGTAGTAATGCTTTTTTTATTACTTTTTTGCTGTAAGAATATCCGAGTACATATTTGTTTTAAAAATAATTCGGAGTGCCTATACAGACTTGAGTAAGATTGTTTCTTAGTAGGTAGGTACTTAGGTGAAATAATATTTTGCAAGAAGTTTTTGATACTTATATGTGAGTTAATAAACAAACTGTTACAATAGGATGTTTCCACTACCCAATGCTTTGAATGCAAGTTTCGTAATGCAGAAAAGTGATGATAATAATAAAACATTTAAATTTTATTGATATTGCAAACAAAAAGCTAAATTACAAACTGTAAGGACGTACTTTGTTTCTGGGCTTATGGCTTCAGCTTCAGATATTGTACAACAATTTGTCATATTTGAATTTGGAAATGCTTTTTCGCCCTAGGGTATAATGAAAATACTTCTCCGCCCTAGGGAATACTAAAAATGCTTTACTGACCTAGGAAATATACCTAATAGCATTTCCCGCCCGTATTTTGGGCACTAAAGATTTTCCGAGCGGGTGCGTTGAAAAAGACTTCTTCCGCTTCTCAACTAAAATTTCGTAAGTAGGTAACACAAAGTAGTTCTATTTCTGTCGTCAATTTCACCTTTGTCAATTTTAGTTATTTATTGTGTATCAAAATGATCGCTGCCGACGAGCTCAGCTATCGCCGCTAAATACTCTGCCAACTGAGCTATGGGAAATAATAATTTATAATAAAGACAATAAATAATAACCTCACTAACGATAACGTGATTTTGAAAACAGCACGCGTCCCGCCCGCCTCTTGACTCTTTATGAGCTTTCTACAGCATTCCGGGCCGACCAGTCGCCCGACCCGTCTGCTGCCCAGCGACCAGTCGGTCGACCAGTCCTGCAACCAGTCCACCGTTCGTTTTGGAGTGAGAGTGAAACAACGGATGATTACGCTTTGATGGTAACAACTAACAAGTTAAACTAATAGCGATTATGTTAGTGTTAATTTATACATACTTTTTACTGTTGGTACTTCACTACCATCGCTGATGGTAAGGGTAAGCAAGGTTGCTACACAGCATCGCACAGGAGCGCTAAATTGGCGGTGTGTCTTTGTTGGTAAAATTTTAAGGGATATGGGCCCCATCCGGGCGCGAATATTCAAATCGAGTGGAAAGTCGTGGGTTGGTTTTACGCTACGGGCCGCTTTAAAATTTAATCCTTTTTAAGTTGGCTAATTCTATCAGCAAACACGCACTGCCAAGCGATTTATTAATCGGGCACGATGCTTTGTACAAACCGTTAGGGGACTTACTGACGCCTTCGAAGTTAGCACGATAGCATCTTTAGCTGCATCATCAGTCATCACTTACAATTAGATGAGGTTGCGTAGACTGTAGAGAAAAAAAGACCATACTATAGTGTCACAGCATGACTCAAAGCGGATCTTGACCTCTGAGTGTCGACACTAAATTCCGACTCATGCTCATCTTGCCACTTGTCCTACTTCGCTCAATCGCCTCCTCAAATATCGATTTCTTTATTGCAAATTGGGTACAGTTATTGCTAATGATAATAGTAATTTTTTATACAAACGAATTAGGAGACGGACATAAAGTTCACCTCAAATTTTAATTAGTCATTCGCAAATAATGGACTAATTATTATCCATTGCAGGCTTATGAGTTCGCGAGCATAACGTACATGATACAAAAACTTTGCTTTTTAAATAAAATTATTTAAAATTTTGCTCAAAAGTAATTATTTATTTAGTATTGGTTCCCTTTAGCTCCAAATCTGGGAAACAGCTCATACAGTACGCGCGGCGAAAGTTTGGCTTTGACCGTTATTGCGCAGAAATCAGAAATTGGGTATCAACCAATCAGAATTTGGGTACCCATGCGCAGTAATCCCCTCCACCCGAAGGTCAAAGCCAAACTCTCGCCGCGCGTACTGTAACCAATATGAGGTGAATGGGAGTTTTAGAGCAATGTTTTTATGAAAAGAATGAAGATGTATAAATGCTTTGCTCGCAAAATTCATTGCCATACGCGTACTATGTAGTTATATTACATTTCTTAAAAACTAAATAAAAATTGAATTTTGCGTTGCACTTAAATATCTACCACCATAGGTAATAATAATAACTCGTATAATACATATTATACAAGTGAACGGCCTTTTAACTGCATCTTAACAGGTTTAACCCAAAATTTAACACTATCAAAAGCAAAACAAAGTTATATAATGGTAATTAAAAAAAAAAAAAAAAGATTCCGACGAATTGAGAACCTCCTCCTTTTTTTTGAAGTCGGTTAAAAAGCGTTTTATGTAATAAAATTAAAACGGTTTGCTATAGTTACACCGAATGCATGGGAAAATTTGGACACGGTAACACCGTTTAACTCGTATTTTAATATTACATAAAATCTTGGGAAAAAAATTGAGAGAACCTTTATGCATAATCACCGAGTATACTTCCGATAAAAGCTTCTTTTTACACCAATTTTACACGACTGCCCAAAAACGGATGGGGTATCGTTAGAATCTTAGCATCATTCATTAAAAATTAAAAATTGCTTTTATTTCTTTGTGAGACCATTAATTACTCTAATATTAGGCATACCTAACATCTTAAAAGTCTGAATCGCATGATGTAAGTAAATCTGATAATAACAAACTTATCAAGTTAAGTGACTTAAAAGAAACATCGGTTGCTTTTATGTAACCTTATTTTAGGAATATTAACAGAATTTGAATTAGCTAAATAGTTAGCATTTACATACCTAATTAGTTAGCTAATACCGACTTATTACCTAAGTTTAGCATGTGTATGAAATAATTTTATGTTATCTAATACGAATTAGGAATATTCATGTTATTCTAATCAGTTGAACTTTTTATTTTAATGTCTGTTAAACATTTGAATATATATATTATATATATATATATATATATATATATATATATATATATATATATATATATATATATATATATATATATATATATATATTTATTACGTGCATGCGGAACTATCCAAATTATTTAAATTTCAATAAATTCGATACACATCTGACATCCATTTCCAGCTTTCCATAAACCAGTTGTGGTATAATCTCGGTTAATAGTTTATTTATTGAAACTAAAATTCTTTGATTAAGATTTAATAGAAACGACCGAGTAACTAATTAAAGTTAATTAACTGTTTATGTAAGTTTTATAGTATGTATTTCCTCTTCTTTGAGTTTATTTATTATCCTTGAGTTTTTTAGTTTTACTATACAATGTTTCAAATTAATGGCTCAGGTCAACTTTCTATTAATAGGCTGTCATGTGACTTTTCCTAGGCCTTAAAGTTTTTAATTGTCACTTTCACTTTTAAGATCATTTTGGTTTCATGCTTTGATGTATACAAATTATGTAACATACAAAGATAACGTTGGGTTGACTTGTGTAAATGTAAAGACTAAAAAGTATTGGCGAGGTAAATCCGCCCTGTGTAACCTTGCAGTTTCATGAGTACGTTAGTATTGGTTTAATTACGACTATTGGTTTAATTGTATAAAACAATGACCAGCGCCTATAATCTTTTGTTTAGGGTTACACGTTAGGGTTGTTTAGGGTAACAAATGTTTTTTTGAAATTTGAAAAACTATTTTTTTAATGTTTAAAATTAAAAAAAAATTAATCATTCTATTGGTCAAAGTTTACTATTTACTCTACATTTCTAGTATCAAGCTGAAAAATTGAGTGAGTGAGTTATAACTTTTGTATGTAAGATTTACATACAACAATAGGTCTATCATCAATTTGTAGTGTATTTCTGCCTCAACAATGTTTATAGCTCAAATATATTTTTTCACATAATTTTGCTCTTGAAACGTCAATACATTTATGATTTAAACTGACACAACTATTATACAACACAACCTTCGCATGGGCCTAAGCAAATATGGCTCTTATCCGACTACTGTTATGAGATCATAGTATTGACAGACTTACGTTATAGTCTTATTGACGTAGAAACCTTTTATATCCATCAAAAGTTTGTTTTAAAAGCACGTTAATTCCGCGATTTTTTCAATTTTTCTTATCAGCTCTCAAATATTTTTTTAGCCTACGATTTTTTTCTCCAGAGTTATCTGTAAGTGCCTATATGAGAGAGTGCCTCATATAGGCACTTACACTGAAATATCTTAAATGATGCCTTTATATGTACCTATAGATGAAGTTTTGTTGTGTGTTGTGTATGTAAATCGGTACCTAACCATAATTATTGTGATAGTGGTGAGTGAGATTTTGAACCATTTTTCTGTACCGAATCAGTATATAGATTTAACTATAATGTTTCGCATAATCTTTTGAAGTTTTCTAATGTACACGTGGAATAGCGGTGTAATTGTCATATATTTTTTTTAATTTCTGTCATCAATAAATAATTGGCATTCATAGAAAAAAAGAAAATAGAGTATAAGACTCCAAGGTCCACGCACAAACCTAGGAAACAATATGGACCTATCATGAGCCCTTCTACATTATGCGTGACTATTTTTAATCAGTCAAGTAGCGTATTAGATGGCGTCACCTAGGCTAGTAACTTGGTACATGAACTTTTGACTACAAATCTTGGCGGCATGTCACGCAAGGCTAGGCTAGAATGAATAAATGGTTGTCTCATGTTGTCTGGATAGTTTTGATACCTAAAAGGTTCCACGTTAACACTAAGGGTGTTATGTACGATGTCTGGCGATTATGGGATCTTCGTCTCACGAATCTCACACCGAAAGTGAATTCAAAGTATGCGATACGAGTTATGAGGCTGTTAAAAAAAGTAAAAGTTCTTTGAACCACTGACTCTTATCTGCGCGCGCTAAGGTCGCGATTCGCGGGAATTTCGTGAGCTAATTTGCAATTATGTGTGATGTGATATGAATGGACTTTCACGCGGGAGGCGGGAAGATGCGGGCTTCGAGAGTGATTGAGTAGTTTTTGGAATCCATATATAAATATTTCTTGGGTATTATGCATGTTTAATTTTGTACTTATCAGTTATTAATGTAATGTTACATTTATAAACGAAATGATTCCCGAACGAATATAATCCCCGTTTATATAGGTGTTAATGTCTGAGGTAAAGCTTTTGATATACCCAGGTTGATGCCTTCGAGAATTTTCAATAGAAGTTTGAAACTAAATTTTCAGTCTGAACCCTGAAGCGTGCAAATATTTAACAAAAGGCGCTTATAAAATGCCAAGTAAGTATGTCAATTATAAACATTTTAGTTAGAATTTCGCGATATTGGGGGCAAAATCGTAGGATCATTTAGAAACTACTTGTTCAGGCCAAACATTTTGTAAGCTTCCATAATTTTGGTCTGATAGTTCCCGGGGTGCCTCCTTGACACCTTAGGTACCTACTCCGGTTCCCTAAATAAAAGGAACTCTAGAATCTGTGAGTAAGAAGCAAAAAGTGCCGACAAAGTAAGTTTATAAGTAATGGAATGTGACAAGCAGTCTTGAATACAATAGCCGCGGTAAATCTGCCGTGTAATCCAATCACTTGCACGCTTAAACAATGTCAGACGCGATTATTGCATTGTTTGTTATCTTTACTTCCTACACTGAGAAAAACGGGCTACTTACGATGGGCAAATTTGTAATGATCGGGCAGCCAGATACGTATCACGTGCTTTTCACACGTAAATTATAAGAGCCATCCTTATAATGGAACGACACCATGTTAGGTAAGTATGCGGCATAATGCTCTGTAAAGACAATGTCAACGAGTTACTTGTAATGAGGCCGTATCCTTAATACGTATAGCGCGTCAAGAAATTACTGTGCCCGCACTGGTATCCGGTTTAATGATCCCGCTTATGTATTAACAGAGCAGGCTACGTAATTTATTTAACCCGTAACATGAAATATGTATGCGCTATACGTACGAAGTTATACAGCCGCATTATTTCAGTATCCAGGCTCTTTATAACAGTAAATGGTTGCCAAATCATCGTACTGACTCCGTCTCATTAAATAATGTACCCGGTTACGTACATAATGTACGAGCAGGGTCGGGGATATGCCGAAACATTTTACGGACACTGGATAGTTAATAATGTCTCCGCCTACATAATCATTTACGTATCCTCGGACATTAGACGAAATCGGCTTACTTACAGACTGTGTTCGGTACATAGTATCTTTACGACGTCAGCCGCATCATTAAATTACTGTGGCGCATTCTTAACATTTATAATAGTAACCTGCCAGGCTTGCTTGCCAAATCATCGTACTGACTCCGTCTCATTAAATAATGTACCCGGTTACGTACATACGTACAAGCAGGGTCGGGGATATGCCGATACATTACGTACGCACACTGGCTAATTAATAATGTCTCCGCCTACTTCATCAGCTATACGTATCCTGGGTCATTTTACGTACTTATTGACTATCCTTCCGGACATACCTGGCTACTGTATACATACGTAGGAAGCACCATGCTGCACTCGAACCGCGTCATTTTGGTACTTGAGATGCATATGTACATACGTAGAAAGCAAGCAACAGAGCACTGTATATGTTCATATTATTTAACTTACTTTGCACATGCAAATAAAACGCTATAAAACAATGATTTTCTTTATATTGTACATTGTTTTGTTCATCTTCAATAGTTTCCGTGATTAAAGCAATTTTTTTACAAAAATTACAGATGCTGACCAGAACAAAATACACACATTGCTTATGATAAAAAAAGTTTTTAACATTAATTCTGACGACGAAACGAACTGACGAAGCAAAGAAAAAAAAATACAAAAATAAAACAATATAATAAATTAAAAAAAAAGAAAAAATCAATAACCTAACCAGGATTCGAACCCACATGCAAATGGTGCATACGATACAAATTTTTCACGGTTAAAAGTAATGTACGATTGGCTCAGTGGTTCGAGTGACTCGG
The DNA here is from genome assembly GCA_036785405.1 of Coenonympha arcania. NCBI lineage: Eukaryota > Metazoa > Arthropoda > Insecta > Lepidoptera > Nymphalidae > Coenonympha > Coenonympha arcania. The sequence continues at coordinate 2,729,354 of CM072074.1, forward strand.
ATCTAGTACAACACGGTGTTTCCTACGTATTTAGGTAAGTAGCTCAAGTACTATAATGGCTGGGATCTAGTACAGCATGGTGCTTCCTACGTAAGTACATATGCAGCTCAAGTACCATAATGACTCGGATCTAGTACAGCATGGTGCTTCCTACGTATGTAGATAAGTAGCTCAAGTACCATAATGGGTGAGATCTAGTACAACATGGTGCTTCCTACGTACGTAGATGTGTAGCTCAAGTACCATAATGGGTGAGATCTAGTGCAGCATGGTGCTTCCTATGTATGTAGATCAGTAACTCAAGTACCATAATGACTCCGATCTAGTACAACATGGTGTTTCCTACGTATGTAGATATGCAGCTCAAGTACCATAATGACTCGGATCTAGTGTAAGCCGCTGCGGTGCATACGTATAGCTCATAAGTAACTCAAGTACCATAATGACTCCGATCTAGTACAACATGGTGTTTCCTACGTATGTAGATATGCAGCTCAAGTACCATAATGACTCGGATCTAGTGTAAGCCGCTGCGGTGCATACGTATAGCTCACCATTATTTACTGTGCCCGCTACAGTATCGTTTGTAAGCCGCTGCGGTGCATACGTATAGCTCACCATTATTTACTGTGCCCGCTACAGTATCGTATGTAAGCCGCTGCGGTGCATACGTATAGCTCACCATTATTTACTGTGCCCGTTACAGTATCGTATGTAAGCCGCTGAGGTGCATACGTATAGCTCACCATAATTTACTGTGCCCGCCACAGTATCGTACGTAAGCCGCCGCGAGGCATACGTATAGCTCACCATTATTTACTGTGCCCGCTACAGTATCGTACGTAAGGCGCCGTGGTACACACGTATGGTTCACCGTGTTCTACTGTGCCCGCAATAATAGCATACGGGTGTTGCAGTCGTAGTTTCAGGAGTATTCAGTGCGACTTGCGCACTACGTATACGTAGCCGGATGTCGGGTTACGTACGTACGTACAAAAATCGACTACGAGTAAATACGTAACCCGCTCCATGATGAGCGTCAGTATGCCGACTACGTACGACTGACTACGTACGCGTAATGGAGCGGGTTACACACGTCATTGTGGTCGATTTTTGTCCTTATTTTACGTAGTGCGGCAGAGGAAATTTTTCTCAGTGTATATGATTGTTATGTAATTAGGGTAAAGGAACATAAGATGAAACGTCACGAGCGAGTTAAGGCCACATGTGGTGGTACCACCATCTCTGGAGTACAGTTTTAATGTTTTCATACAAACATGATATGAAAAAGTCAATTTTTTTTAATTGAAAATAGGCTTGCGCTTGACGACAATCATGCCTGATGGAAAGCAATGATGAGGTCTAGGTTGGAGCGCGCTTGCCTAGAAAATGCCTATTCACTCTTCTCTTAAAGGCACCCAGATTGTGCTTGGCTGGAAACACGGAAGCTGGAAGGGCGTTCCACACCTTAGCGGTTCGTATCAGAAACGTGTCAAAATAATCCAACAACATAACTGCTTTAATAGATGGTGGTACGGCCCCTGCGCCTCAGAGAGCATATTAGGCCACTGATCATCAGCATTACACTGAAGCAGACGTAATAGTTTGTCAAATGCAATAATAAGTAATAAGCTAAAAACATTTTTAGCTACTAGTTTTGTCTTTGGTTCCACCCGAATTTTAGTTTCCACAAATCCCAGGGGAAACATGGATTGCCCACGCTCCCTTTCTTAAAAGGCAGGCAATTCAAGAAATTTTGCTACAGCAACCCTCCTATTTCTTTAGCGATAAAGTACTATAACAAAGGTTTTTCCTAAATCCCGCGTGAACTCTGGACTTTTTCGGATTAAGATGTAGTTTATTTGTTAGTCCAGGTTTTAGACTATCTACGTTCAGCATTTCAACCAAACCGGATAAGTAGCAAGCTTTTAAACTGACAAATTTTGACATTTGTAATTTATCTATCGGATTGTATACTTAACAACGAACCTACATATATCTAAACAAGGAACTACAAATGTTGTACATATATATCTGCAGTTTAACCGTTCAGAGAGGCATTAGTACAAAAAGAAAAGTTTAATATATACTTACTAATTACCTACCTACCTGCCTCAAATTTGATTCTGACTTCATCCCTCCTAAAATATCGGATTTCACTTGTATGGTTGCCTGGGCCAAAGCCATTGGACATCTTAAAATATTATCCAAGACCGGAACTACAGGATTATACGTGCATCCACCGACTTATGGATATCTCAACCCAGATTGGACGGGAACCAGTTTATACCGAGTTTTTTTATACAAAAACATTGACATCTGACCTGAACACCCGTATGAATGTAAAAACACAATAGATTCAGTTTAATTTAACCATTTATAAGCAAAATGTTGAAGCAGTTCCTTTTGCAGAAAGCTTTTAGAAAGTGCTCGTTGAATTGACGTTATTGAAAGAAAGACAGTCATTTCTGACCTCTAGAATGTTCGAAAATCGGATTAAATCTTCAATCGGATCAAGTCAACCCTTGTTATTCAATGTAATAAAAATAGAAATTGTTGAGAGATAAATCAAAGGAAAACCAGAACCATGAAAGGGGGATACAGGGTGACAAAAGCATAGGTACCTACTCGTCTCACGTCCGGATATTTCAAAATGTTCTAACGGCAGTTTTCCTTAGCCACAAGACAGTGATCTATTAGATTAGCACCTCACATAATCCCAAAAAGTGTAAAGATCAAATAAAAAATTTAAATATTCAAAAAAATACAAAAAGGTTTTAGAATAATAGAAATCCAGAGTGAAATTAATGGTTTCCTCAGTAAAGTGAACTGGGCTAAGCGACAGCCAGCGTACCGTTAAATTGTCGTTACGTGCGATCGGAAACGTAGCCAATGGCACAAAGTCAAGGCCGAGCTTAGCGTCTAGCGAGCCGTGCTCTACGGGACCTTTGTTGCGAACGACGTGAAATTCACGCATGCTCTAAAAAATCGGCTGGGAGATAACAGTGCGTATCGAAAATCACCAGTGTAAAAATGTATCAATTATTAAAGAACTCTATCAATGTCAAAACGTGATTTGAAAGTGTTGTGACTAGTCAAAATCCATGTTTTGACATTGATAAAGTTTTTTAACGATTCATACAGTTTTAGCTGATCTCTATGTTAAACTAATTTGTCAAGTTTATAGTAAGTTGGTAATCCTTATACCGAAAAGTATACCTATACCTACCACTATTTTCAAATCACACAAACTAGTTTTCTTTTGCTTCGTTCGTTTCATCAATTGGACATCCACGATTCTACGGGCGTAGTTACTACCTATAGTTTATCCGAATAAAATTTGAAAAAAAAACTCAAAAAATAGAGAGATCGTCGTCAGTAGAAACAATGGCTTCAGAGAAATCGGAATCGTGATTTACTCTTCTTTCTCTGAACCGAATTCTAAAATTACTAAAATAAAAGAAACACAAATGTTCAAAAATGGCTCAATTATTCATGTTATCAATTATTTTATTCGTTCAGATTTCTGAATTTCGTTCTTACCTCTCAAATCGTTAATATCAACAAATATGTCGCAACCTTATTTTATTTCATTTCATTTATAATTTAGTTACCGTTACGATTTGTATACTTATAGGCTGAAAATATATGAAACCTATGTTTCTAATAGTAATTATTGGATGGGCTGCTTAATATTTTTTGTAACGTATAAATTTGGCTCAATTAAATCCCTACCCTAAGATCCTTCATTTTTTAAATATCCCTTTCATTTCCATGACGATCCTAAAAATATAGCACTAGCGACCAAATCTACATCGTGCATTAAGAGATGGCGTTAGTGGTTCAAAATGTGCATAAGAAAACGTCACTGTCTTACCGTCAATCTCGCCGCATAACGCAAAAAGATTTGAAGTCGAACGCCGCGCGTGATCTGCACATAATTTCGCAGTTCCACGTCTATTACGAAATGCCTATGGTTTATACACGCTAAAACATACCGAAAAGGACTAAACTGAACAATCTAATATCAAATATTCGTGAAGTGTGGTGGAAAAACTCAGGGTGGTTTCTTGGTGTTGGACTCTTGGATGCAGCCGGCTGTTCCGTGGAGGAAAGAAGTTTCAAGGTCAGTGCCTAGTGCTATTCCCATATGATTATCCTTTACCATAACCCGTACCCTGAGCCAAAACAGAATTAAAAGAAATACAGTCCAAATCATATTTATAGAACCAGCGCTCATCCATATTTCTGTTCCATACGAGCCGGATATATTTTCTAACGCGTAGGGTAGGACATAGCTGTGTTCCTGGTATGCTGATATTTAATTTTTCACGCTTGTAATTTCTTATTTACGTAGTAAATACTTATTTATCGTTAACGCCGCATTTGCTTATGTAGTAAGAATTACAAATCAGTGCATTATAGGTTTTAAAATACATAACTATACCTAAATACGCAATCTCCGCCGCGCGTCGCGACCCGCTATTGTTCAGGTTTTTTATATATGTATTCATTACGCTTCCTAGGTTTTATACCTAATCGCCTCAAAATACAAGTCATAGGCCTTTCACAATCATTTATACTCGCTTAATAACTTATTTCAGTTACTATACTCGCTTATTTAACTGTCGAAATACTTAAACAATTAGATAAAAGTCGTATTAAACGACAATTCCGCCGCCATAATTATTACCGCTTATATTTACGCCGCTTTTGTGAACAAATAAGTTACTTGTTCTCAATCAGAATACTTAGTTAGGTATTTTATTTAACGCATTTACTTAATACTAATTTAGTAAATTCATAATATTCGTAAGTTGTAAGTAAGCAACAGACGAAATTATAATTTCGCCGCGTACTGTAGATTTACGGTACATACCTAACTATAGATTCTATATACATATCGCTTCCCGCCGCTTCGTTTTATCGATGTTATTTTGCATCGTACTGCCTCGCGCTAAAACTTAGTAGTTTTTTCTTGTATACGCTATTGTTTTTAGGGTTCCGTATTGCATACTACTCGTTACAATGGAGAAATGCGGATTAACCTCTCAATTAAATATACTTATTTGTAAAAAGGAACAAATATTCCAAAGAATTAATCGTTTATATGACGCATCAAAGAATATTTCTAATTTTGAGTCCAGAAGAAATGAAAATTTCCTTAATGATTCGGAAACGATCGATGAACTACGAACTAAATTTGAATCTATTATAGATGACATAAATAATATTACTTTGAAAATGGATCCTAAGGCCCAACCTGACTATCAGCCCCTCGACGCCTTTGAGGATTTATACTCCTGTGTAAAAAGAGTTCGGAATAAAATATTAGCATTTTGTGATTCTAGATCTGCGTCTAAAATGCCAGCTCCTGTTCTTAAACTTGCGCCTCTCCAGATTCCAACTTTTGATGGACGCACGGAAAATTGGGCAGTTTTTTATGAATCATTTAAATCAAACGTGCATTTGAACGAAAATTTAACAGATTCTCAGAGGGTTCAGTACTTAGTTTCTAAGTTAACTCACAACGCATTACATTTTACTGCAGGTATTGTACCTAACGGTGAAACTTATAATATTATATGGGGTAATCTAGTCAGAAAGTACCAAGATAAAAGAGCACTAGGAACTCACTACTTAAATAATATATTAGAATTAAAAAATTGTTCTAACAACGCAGTTAGTTTAAATAATTTCATCGAAAAATTTTCCGCTTCCATTGCCGCTTTAAAACAAATAGGTATACCAGATCTCACTGATTTTATTTTATTGCATTGCGCATTAAAAAAGATGGACTCACAAACATTACAAAACTTTGAGATGTCATTACAATCAAAAAATGTTGAGATACCTACATACACGCAATTTATTGAATTTATTCAATATCAAGTTAAAGTTCTTGAACGTTCAAATAATAATTCAAGTTCTCATACTAATGCTAAGCCTAAAACGCAAAATTCTAATCAACGCAATACCTACAAAACATTTGTTACTCAGACTGGACATAGCTCAAACAACGCTTCTACTACGCCTTGTGAATTATGTAAAAGTACAGAACATTCGCAACTTTATAATTGTAAAAAATTTATTGAGACTAAAACTCCTCTAGAGAGATTTGAATATATTAAATCCAAAAACGGATGCATAAATTGTTTGAGTTTTCTTCATTCTTTGTCACGGTGCAGGTCAAAGGTTACCTGTTTCTGTAACAAATCACATCATAAACTTTTACACAGAGATACTAATAGAACGCCGCAAAAATCTTTAAATTACTTATCGAAAAATTCATCTTCCGACGCAACTCCTACTAATGAGTCGTCAACTCACTCGCTCCAGTCTAACTCAAGTGTAGAAAATAACGCCGCGAAAGTAGATACTGCATCTCACTCCAACACACAAATTAACGCTTCTCAAAATTATATCACATCCTTCCCTGATAACCAACATGTGTCGATGTCTTGCCACTCCAAAATACTTAAATACCCGAACGTATTACTGTCCACTGTTCAAGTTAATACTAAACCTTATAAAAGGAGTAATACGGTTATAATTAGAGCTTTGTTAGACATTGGATCCCAGAATCACATAATCAGTCTACAATGTTGCAAATCATTAAATTTACCTATTCAAAATACAATTAATTCACATATAAAAGGCATTGGCATGGGTACGCAAAAAATTCACGGTTGTGTTAACTTGACAATCCAGTCACGCATTTTCCCAAAGAACAAATATAACATTAACGCTTTAGTATTAGATTGTCTTACAGATAATTTACCTTCGCAATTCATTGATAATTTTTCCATGGATCATATTAAAGAAATTCCGCTCGCTGATCCCACCTGGAATATTCCAGGAGCTGTTGATATGATTTTAGGTGCTGAACTATTCCCACACGTATACATAGGTGAAAAAATCACTCCAAAAAATAATGGTCCCGCTGCACTGCTTACCACTTTTGGTTATGTATTAATGGGAAAATGTAATGATAACGCAGACCATTCTTTAACCGCGCTCGCTATAAGCGAACTGAATTTTGATCTTCAGAAATTTTGGGAGTTAGAACAGGTTGATAATAAACATCATCTTAGCCCGGAAGAAGTTGAATGTGAAAAAATATATACTGACTCAGTTTCGCGTAATAATGATGGACGATATTCCGTCGCTTTACCTTTTTGTAAAAACCCTAAAAATTTAGGTGACTCTTATTTTATCGCACGCAGACGTTTAATGTCACTGGAAAAACGCTTTAAGTCAGAGCCTTCGCTACGCCAAGACTACAATCAAATTATAAATGACTATTTAAAAAATGGATATATTTCTGAGGTTCATGATATCGAAAATCAGGACGAAGGATTTTATTTGGCACATCATCCGATTATTCGTCCTGAGAAAAAATCTAGTCCTGTCAGAATCGTGATTGATCCAACAATAAATGGTGCTAATTCACTCAATACTTTTTTGCACGTTGGTGAAAATTTACAAGCCGATTTATTCACACTCCTCTTGAATTTCCGTCTTTTTCCAGTAGCAATGACTGCAGACATTAAACAGATGTATATGCAAATCCAAGTTAATTCTCACGATAGAAAATATTTAAAATTTTTGTTCCGCTTCCATGACACTGAAAATGTACGCACATTCCAATTTAATAGAGTACCTTTTGGGTTAAAATCCAGTCCTTATCTCGCCATGCGCACGGTTAAACAGCTGTGTGAAGACGAATATCAACGCTTTCCAGTAGCAACTCAAATTGCTAAATCACAATTATACATGGATGATCTCGTACATTCTTCGCCTAACGAAGAACTCGCAAAAACTTTATCTCAAGAATTGATTTCTCTATTTAAATCTGGTGCCTTTGAATTAGTCAAATGGACTAGTAATTCCGCTTCGCTTCTAAATAGCTTACCCGACACACATCGCGCATCTGTAAACTTTTCAGATCAAAATAACATTTCTAAAGTTCTAGGTCTCGCATGGGAGCCTAAAGAAGACAATTTTTATTTTACTGTGCATAAACCAGATGAAAAATGTACCAAACGCACGATCCTATCGCTTGTGGCCAAATTATTTGACGTTTTGGGTCTTCTTGCACCGATAATTTTGTACGCAAAATTATTAATTAAAGAGCTTTGGCTCTGTAAACTCGATTGGGATGATAAACCCTCAGAGAACATAAGTAAAAGATATCAAGCTCTGGTTAAGGAGCTCGGTCTCATACCCAAATTATTACAAATACCGCGTCACACTGGCATTAACGATGGATACACAGTAAATATAGTCGCCTTTGCAGACTCTAGCATACAAGGATATGGCAGTGTAATATACCTGCATATTACTGATCCCTTTGGTAACATTCGCGTTACTTTATTATGCGCTAAATCGAAAGTGTCGCCTGTTAAGGTGTCCACACTGGCTCGTTTAGAGTTATGCGCTGCACTTTTGATGTCCAAATTAATTAAAGTTGTACGAGATACTTATTCCGCTCGCATTCCTATTGAAGGAATCTACGCCTTTTCAGATTCCACTGTAGCTTTATCATGGATAAAATCTTCTCCGCATAGGTGGAATACCTTTGTGAGTAACCGCGTAGCTCAGTGTCAAGAAAATCTAGCTCCGCAACACTTTCATCATGTCGCAGGGATTGAAAATCCTAGTGATTGCTTATCACGTGGAATGCTTCCCGCACAATTAATTTCGCATTCCCTGTGGTGGAATGGCCCAGAGTGGCTTAATAAACCATCTTCTGAATGGCCAATAAATAAATTTGTCCCCTCATCAGAAGAAACGCTGCCTGAGTTTAATACCAAAACTCTGGTAACTACAAATGTTCAATGTGAACAACCGGTGTTATATACACTATCGCAACGCTTTTCCTCTTGGAAAAAATTAATTCGCTCCGCTTCGCATGTTTTACGCTTCGCAAGACTTTTGCCTAATACTGGCGAAGTCAATAAAATTATTTTCGCTGAAAAAGCTTTGATAAAAGCTGTTCAAAGCATTCATTTCGCTGATGAAATAAAGCGCTTAAAAAATAAACAGTTGCCTTCTAAAAAATTACAGAAGTTGTCTGTCTTTATTGATGAAGAAAACATCATCCGCATTGGTGGTAGAATCTCAAAATCCGATTTACCCTTTGAGGTTAAATATCCAATATTGCTTCCGAAACATGATCACGCAGTTAATTTGATAATTGATCATTTTCATATTCTCAATTGCCACACAGGACCTGGTCTCCTGATGTCTCTTATACGTCAACAATTCTGGATATTAGACGCTAGAACTGTTATTCGATCCAGAGTTCACAAGTGTAACATATGTTTCCGAACAAATCCTACGCACCCTACCCCGAAAATGGCAGACCTTCCGTCCTTTAGACTTCAAGAAGCTAAAGCTTTTCTTTATACAGGAATCGATCATGCTGGACCGATTCGGGTAACTTTAACACGACGCCGTGGATATCAAGCACAAAAGGCTTATATATGCCTATTTGTGTGTTTAGTGACAAAGGCTGTTCATATTGAGCTTGCGTCCGATTTGAGTACAGACACGCTTATATCCACTATAAAGCGATTCTTAAGTCGTAGAGGACCAGTTAAACGCTTTTATACTGATAATTTTAAAGCTAATATTTCCGCGAAGGCACAATTAGATGAAATTTACACTCTTTTACAACAAACAGATTACATAAATAAATTTAAACGCGAACTAGAGAATCATCGAATTGAATGGCATTTTGTCCCGCCACGGGCGCCTCATCAAGCTGGAATTTGGGAGAGTAACATCAAATCCATGAAAACGCATCTATATCGTGTCATTGGAAATCAAATTCTTACCTATGAAGAGTTGAATACAGTTCTAACTCAAATAGAATGTATATTAAACTCTCGACCTCTAGGTCTTGTTTCATCTGATCATCAACCTGACGTCATTACTCCAGCTCATTTCTTAATGACTACGCCTCTACAATATTTTCCCGCGACTCCTTTAACTAATGAGAAAATTAATTTAGCTAATAGGAGAAAACTAATGGACAATATTGTCCAATCGTATTGGAAGAAATGGCGACTTGATTATCTACATACTTTACAAGTCAGACAAAAATGGTGCACGCCTGATAATCCAGTCACTATAGGCACAGTAGTACTGCTTGGAGTAGACGATTTGCCTCCATTGCAATGGCCCTTGGGAGTCATATCAAAGGTTTATCCCGGTACGGATGGCATAGTTAGGGTCGCCTTAGTCAAAACCGAAACTGGCGAATTTAAACGCCCCGTCGTGAAACTCTATCCGCTTCCGACTCAATAAGAAAATTCTCTGATTTCATTAATAGTTTATTATTTAATTTTTTTATATATTACTTTAATTCATTTTTCCAATGTAACGATATTCTCTTACAAAATTTGAATTTAAATATAATTAACACATCGCCTTTTTTATCAATTTAATGCTCTACCATTTATTAATTTCTTTTGAAAGGGAACCTTTCAAGGCCGCGGGTATGGATGGGCTGCTTAATATTTTTTGTAACGTATAAATTTGGCTCAATTAAATCCCTACCCTAAGATCCTTCATTTTTTAAATATCCCTTTCATTTCCATGACGATCCTAAAAATATAGCACTAGCGACCAAATCTACATCGTGCATTAAGAGATGGCGTTAGTGGTTCAAAATGTGCATAAGAAAACGTCACTGTCTTACCGTCAATCTCGCCGCATAACGCAAAAAGATTTGAAGTCGAACGCCGCGCGTGATCTGCACATAATTTCGCAGTTCCACGTCTATTACGAAATGCCTATGGTTTATACACGCTAAAACATACCGAAAAGGACTAAACTGAACAATCTAATATCAAATATTCGTGAAGTGTGGTGGAAAAACTCAGGGTGGTTTCTTGGTGTTGGACTCTTGGATGCAGCCGGCTGTTCCGTGGAGGAAAGAAGTTTCAAGGTCAGTGCCTAGTGCTATTCCCATATGATTATCCTTTACCATAACCCGTACCCTGAGCCAAAACAGAATTAAAAGAAATACAGTCCAAATCATATTTATAGAACCAGCGCTCATCCAATTATTTTAATACTTATTATTAGTTAATTATTTATTAAAAAAATCAAAAATCTAAATCACTCTGAATCTCGTTCTATTTCAATGTGGAATGGACGATCGGCAGGGTTCTATGATTGCGACTGTAGATAAGCCATGTAGCTAAGGGCGCTGGTCTTAAATTTCTAATCTGCCTCATAAACATCAACTTTAGCGCCTATGTAGAGGAACCAGAACACCAAACCGCAAGTGGGGCGTAGAAAACGCCGGTTATTTATTAGTAATCCAACCACGCACCTGTCGCGCGGTTTGCGGCCGCCTTCCTGTCGCAGCTGACAAAAAATAGATCACTGGGCCAGGATGTTTGTTATGCTCTCGACTCTCACCCGAGAGATAAAATTAATAGGTTATAGTAAGATAGACGTAATTATTACTCTCGGGTATGATTACTACTTCTTTGCTGCCACATGATACGAAATACCTATAGTGCAGGATACAGATGCAGGGTAGTATATAGTGAGTGACTTTTGATGTGACAACGTCTTATAAATCGATAGAGCCGGCTGCACGCACAAAAAAACATGACTCATCCGGCGTTACCGGCGTTACCTCGCTCGCGTTACCTCGCTCTGAGGCGTTCCATGTAAGGCTTGAAGTGCAAGCGAGAGTTGTCACGTTCAACTATCGTCAGTAAACCGACTTTACAGACAACCAATTTTTTTATTAATAGTATATAATAGTGACCCGGCAAAAGTTGTTTTGCTATTTAGGGGTATGAAAACGTATCTAATTATTAATCTCGGGTATGAATATGATGATTAAGTTGACTTTTACTCTGGCGTCATGTGCCAGCATAAATGTTTACTTAATCAGTTTAGTGATACGAAATATCTAGTGCAGATGGAGGTTAGAAAAGTGACTTTTATAAAACATCTAGCTGATGCGGCAAAAGTTGTTTTGCCATTTAGAACAACACGAAAATTTTATATTCATACTAGCTGACCCGGCAAACGTTAGTTTTGCCATTAGGGATATAAAAAATAGCTTACGACCTACTCTCAGACCTACCAAACATACACAGAAAATTTCATAACAATCGGTTGAGTGAGAGGAGTTTGGTAGCAAAAATTGGCACGAGAATTTGAAATTATTAGAGAAATAAAACTAGATTATCGGGCAAACGTAGACAAAAAATTTCATAAGAATCGGTCAAACCGTTTTGGAGCCGTTTTGATACAAACATTGTGACACGAGAATTTTATATAATGGAATAACAAGCTCTCCCGGGATAGTAATTTCCAGCTCAAATGTTAGAATCAATAAAACTGGATGATAGGTTGCCATTTCGCAACTTCCCGACTCCCGGCATACCTATCTTGCTTCTCTTATATTATCTATTAGTCGTTTCATATACGTTTTCTTATTCTTCTCACTTTTGACCCCAGCTTTTTTCAAGACCTCCGCGATCTGATCCGAGAAAGTCCTTCTGGGTCATAGTCTCCTAGTATTCCATTCTATAATTGCGCAATCATTCCTTCATTCATCCACTGTAAATCATCTCAAAGTCAAACCACCTAAAAATATTTTTCTCCACCTTTCTCACTACATCTTTTTCCAAGCTAGGTAGGGTTTATGGTAAAAACTTTCCCTTTCATAAAATTTTTCTCTTCTGACCAGACATTCGTAACTTCTCAAGTAAATAATATGCTAGTGAGACAGTGACATAACGAGTCGTAACAACAATTTAGCGTTTTATTGCCCTCTCGTCTACTTTGCACACAAATTGCCGAGAAGATCGCCGTGATACACAGCTTGTGAAACCTAAATACCACATAAGACACTCCATAATGTGCAGTTTAAGTATGTAAATGTGCATTAAATCGTAGTGCGGGAACACGTAAAAACGATTTTATGTTTCTATTAAATCTACTTTCTTTTATTAAAATAGTGATCGATTTTATATTTTTCTTTGACGTCTATAATGTAAGAATTGTGAGGTTTACTAGGGTAGGGATTCGAGAGAAAATCTAGTGCAGACCACAAAGTTCATATGTGTGAGCTTTAACCACCCGAGCTTTAGACGACAGCCGGTTAATTTAAGTTAAGATTAAGATAGGTTGCTAAAGATATGTTTGGTTATTCAAAATAGTCAAAATCTATATAAGTGTTAAGGATCGCGAAAACTATAAAGCTATGAACATAAAGCATTCAGTGTAGAGTCTGGTTCAGCTTTATATTAGGTCTAACAAGGTGTGATTTTCTTAATATGCTGCTAATTTTATTGTGCAAGTTCTGTCTGAAGACGGTTAAACAACTTCCTCGTAATAAAAACATTAAAGTTATTGACTTCGTATGTATACTTTAGATTGGTGAATAAACAAGAGAAAACTGAACGTGCTAGCAGTCTGGCACTTGGTGGGTTGGCGTAAAGGTTATATCCAGAGAGAGCTGTAATAAATAATCTTCAAAGAATGTTTATTCTCTTAGTAAGGTCATATTTAAGGTTATAGACATTGGTTACTACCCTAGTTTACCCTCTTTATCTCATTGGATAATCCGAAAACTCATTTTTTTAAAACGACTGGACTAATTTTTTTTATTGACTTGCACACAAAATAAATTTCCTTTGATTGATTTACCAAGTCATCTATCAGGTGCATTTTGCAAATGTTTGCACGAGATAATAAGTTTGATATATTTCAAAGTTATAAACTGTTTTATTCATATGTATGCCATTTACGTTTGGCATTTTCTCAGTGTAATAAATGTTTGCCAGTTGTTAAACTAGATGTTATTAAATTACTTAAACCGACTTTAACACACAAAAAGTTTTTATGAAAACTGCTGAACCGTTTCTTTTGGTGACTGCATATAAAAATTGAAAAGTGTCGCTTTGCTGAATAATTCTCATATATTTATAGCTTCGCTATAGCTTAGCGTGTGTACGTCGATGTGCCACACGCCGTATATAGTTCCGTTCGCGAATTCCACGTCGTTGTCTGACACACTTCCTCGAGCAGGCTTTTACGCAACGCGAGAAAGGATCTATAGATATTGAGTAATGATAATAATTTCATATCAATGAGAGTACTTGCTAGAGTTTATACATATATAATTTATTATAGCCCACGAGGAGTAATAACAACGTTGTATTCGCATAAAATACGTAAGGTAGGTATTTTTAGTCCGACAAAGTTAGGTATTTTTTTAATGTAGGTAGTTATAGTATATTATATCATTTTTGAAAAGTTTCTTGCCAGTTCTTCTCGGTGCAAACTTGCTTTCTCAACCTACCGGTAGAACTTTGACTTTTCATATAAGAGCCTTTAATTTAGGCCTATGTGAAAAACATTCATTTTCTACAAAAAAAAACTTACTTAAGATAAGACTAATTATTTTGTGCCCCTTATTTTATCCCCTCAAGAGTTAAGACTTTATCCCCTTAAGAGTTAAGACTTAAGGGAGTAAGTAAGGGTAGGAGCAAGACACTACTGGATTTTAAAATTTTTTGTCTTAGCAGAGGTCTATCCAGTGGCGTATTTTAAGATTCAGCGCCCCGGGCCAAAAAGGACTTGCCGCCCTATAGAAGTGCAGAATTGGACTTATTTTAGTTGCTAGTTGTAGTTTACCAAAACGTTTTTTCCTTCAAAGTTTTCGATATTTTTAAAACAAGCAAGTGCGAGACGGACTTGTACCAACCATCACACATTTTTTTTATTTACTCTTTTTGTTACAAAGTTTTATTTTCATTAATCCCTACTAATATATAAATGTGAATGTGAGTTTGTTGGTTTGTTGGTTTGTTGGTTTGTTGGTTTGCTGGTTTGTTGGTTTGTTTGTCCCTCAATCACGTCGCAGCCACGCAACGGATCGATCTGATTTTTTTGCACAGATATAGTTTAAGACCCGGAGAGTGACATAGGCTACTTTTTATCCCCGAAAAACAAGCCTATTCCTGTGGGATTGCATTAAAAGTGAAATTTTTCTCTGTTTCACAACATACGTATACGTAACTATACTCACAATATATGTTGCACCATAGACTCCATACACTCGAAACGGTAATCCCTACTAATATATAAATGTGAATGTGAGTTTGTTGGTTTGTTGGTTTGTTGGTTTGTTGGTTTGCTGGTTTGTTGGTTTGTTTGTCCCTCAATCACGTCGCAGCCACGCAACGGATCGATCTGATTTTTTTGCACAGATATAGTTTAAGACCCGGAGAGTGACATAGGCTACTTTTTATCCCCGAAAAACAAGCCTATTCCTGTGGGATTGCATTAATAGTGAAATTTTTCTCTGTTTCACAACATACGTATACGTAACTATACTCACAATATATGTTGCACCATAGACTCCATACACTCGAAACGGTAATCCCTACTAATATATAAATGTGAATGTGAGTTTGTTGGTTTGTTGGTTTGTTGGTTTGTTGGTTTGCTGGTTTGTTGGTTTGTTTGTCCCTCAATCACGTCGCAGCCACGCAACGGATCGATCTGATTTTTTTGCACAGATATAGTTTAAGACCCGGAGAGTGACATAGGCTACTTTTTATCCCCGAAAAACAAGCCTATTCCTGTGGGATTGCATTAATAGTGAAATTTTTCTCTGTTTCACAACATACGTATACGTAACTATACTCACAATATATGTTGCACCATAGACTCCATACACTCGAAACGGTAATCCCTACTAATATATAAATGTGAATGTGAGTTTGTTGGTTTGTTGGTTTGTTGGTTTGTTGGTTTGCTGGTTTGTTGGTTTGTTTGTCCCTCAATCACGTCGCAGCCACGCAACGGATCGATCTGATTTTTTTGCACAGATATAGTTTAAGACCCGGAGAGTGACATAGGCTACTTTTTATCCCCGAAAAACAAGCCTATTCCTGTGGGATTGCATTAAAAGTGAAATTTTTCTCTGTTTCACAACATACGTATACGTAACTATACTCACAATATATGTTGCACCATAGACTCCATACACTCGAAACGGTAATCCCTACTAATATATAAATGTGAATGTGAGTTTGTTGGTTTGTTGGTTTGTTGGTTTGTTGGTTTGCTGGTTTGTTGGTTTGTTTGTCCCTCAATCACGTCGCAGCCACGCAACGGATCGATCTGATTTTTTTGCACAGATATAGTTTAAGACCCGGAGAGTGACATAGGCTACTTTTTATCCCCGAAAACTAATATATAAATGTGAATGTGAGTTTGTTGGTTTGTTGGTTTGTTGGTTTGTTGGTTTGCTGGTTTGTTGGTTTGTTTGTCCCTCAATCACGTCGCAGCCACGCAACGGATCGATCTGATTTTTTTGCACAGATATAGTTTAAGACCCGGAGAGTGACATAGGCTACTTTTTATCCCCGAAAAACAAGCCTATTCCTGTGGGATTGCATTAAAAGTGAAATTTTTCTCTGTTTCACAACATACGTATACGTAACTATACTCACAATATATGTTGCACCATAGACTCCATACACTCGAAACGGTAATCCCTACTAATATATAAATGTGAATGTGAGTTTGTTGGTTTGTTGGTTTGTTGGTTTGTTGGTTTGCTGGTTTGTTGGTTTGTTTGTCCCTCAATCACGTCGCAGCCACGCAACGGATCGATCTGATTTTTTTGCACAGATATAGTTTAAGACCCGGAGAGTGACATAGGCTACTTTTTATCCCCGAAAAACAAGCCTATTCCTGTGGGATTGCATTAAAAGTGAAATTTTTCTCTGTTTCACAACATACGTATACGTAACTATACTCACAATATATGTTGCACCATAGACTCCATACACTCGAAACGGTAATAGGTTATAAATATTCAAAACTCCATATATAGCTCTCAAAACCGTAAATATGTCATAAATACTTAAGGCTCAATAGAAGTTCAATACCGACATTCAAAACTGAAATAGGTTGTAAATACTCAAAACACTATACATAACTCTCAAAACCGTCATAGCTCTCAAACCGTCAATCTGTAATCTGTAATTTGTAAATTTGTAATCCCTACTAATATATAAATGTGAATGTGAGTTTGTTGGTTTGTTGGTTTGTTGGTTTGTTGGTTTGCTGGTTTGTTGGTTTGTTTGTCCCTCAATCACGTCGCAGCCACGCAACGGATCGATCTGATTTTTTTGCACAGATATAGTTTAAGACCCGGAGAGTGACATAGGCTACTTTTTATCCCCGAAAAACAAGCCTATTCCTGTGGGATTGCATTAAAAGTGAAATTTTTCTCTGTTTCACAACATACGTATACGTAACTATACTCACAATATATGTTGCACCATAGACTCCATACACTCGAAACGGTAATCCCTACTAATATATAAATGTGAATGTGAGTTTGTTGGTTTGTTGGTTTGTTGGTTTGTTGGTTTGCTGGTTTGTTGGTTTGTTTGTCCCTCAATCACGTCGCAGCCACGCAACGGATCGATCTGATTTTTTTGCACAGATATAGTTTAAGACCCGGAGAGTGACATAGGCTACTTTTTATCCCCGAAAAACAAGCCTATTCCTGTGGGATTGCATTAAAAGTGAAATTTTTCTCTGTTTCACAACATACGTATACGTAACTATACTCACAATATATGTTGCACCATAGACTCCATACACTCGAAACGGTAATCCCTACTAATATATAAATGTGAATGTGAGTTTGTTGGTTTGTTGGTTTGTTGGTTTGTTGGTTTGCTGGTTTGTTGGTTTGTTTGTCCCTCAATCACGTCGCAGCCACGCAACGGATCGATCTGATTTTTTTGCACAGATATAGTTTAAGACCCGGAGAGTGACATAGGCTACTTTTTATCCCCGAAAAACAAGCCTATTCCTGTGGGATTGCATTAAAAGTGAAATTTTTCTCTGTTTCACAACATACGTATACGTAACTATACTCACAATATATGTTGCACCATAGACTCCATACACTCGAAACGGTAATAGGTTATAAATATTCAAAACTCCATATATAGCTCTCAAAACCGTAAATATGTCATAAATACTTAAGGCTCAATAGAAGTTCAATACCGACATTCAAAACTGAAATAGGTTGTAAATACTCAAAACACTATACATAACTCTCAAAACCGTCATAGCTCTCAAACCGTCAATCTGTAATCTGTAATTTGTAAATAGTTCATAAATACTCGAGACTCTATCGACACTAAAAAGTGCAATCTGTAAATCTGTAATCTGTAAATCTGTAAATAGTTCATAAATACTCGAGACTTTATCGACACTGAAAAGTGTAAATAGGTCATAAAAATAAGTTCGAATACTCAGTTTCAATTTGGACAGAATATACTCAGTTCTGTAAAGGGGTCATAAAATGCTCATATTTTGTACCAGATTATTAGCAAGTATTCTGTGTCTGTAAAAGACCACTCCTTTCAATTTTGCGTTCACAGGTTGCTTGCCATATAATAATTATGGTACTTATAAATTGCCAGGGTCTTAAACAATTCTTACGTCTGTCGTTTTTAATCCAGCGCAGTTTATTTTTTCAATATTTATCTTTTCCATAAATGACGCGGGCGAAGCCGCGGGTATAAGCTAGTGCTATCATAAGAACCATAGTACCTAATAAACGAATACAATCCAGTCTATGAAAATTTTAAGTATCTACTGTATTGTGTGTGAGGTTAAAGGATGCGACGATTACTAATATCAAGCAGAAAACGCCGAAAATATTTTGCTTTATTTAGTTTAGAGCGGATCATTGAAGTTGACTTGTAAAAAAACAAACGCGAGCGGAGTGTGCTTAAAGTTGCGAGTGAACTTCATGCATCGGTCAATTTCATGCAGTGGCATAATTTATCTCTATGCAAAATTTCAGCGAAACTGGTTCAGTTGTTGCAGCGTGAAGGAGTTATAGTTACATACGTATATAAACACTTATTGATTTACACACTTGCATACAAACTATCGCCATTATAATTTTAGTATGATGTGATGTACGGCTGCAAATCTTTAACGTGTCGTATCTTTGAATGCCACGCCACACTCAGAATTCTATCCTTAAACTATTTGCTGCGCTCATGGTTCAACCCAAAAATCTTTCGCTGCTCGTCATTAATATTTTGAATCTCGACTCAAAAAGCTATACTTTCCAGCCTTGCATCATTAACCAATAATTCGTAGTGGTTCGCTCTAACCTACTAACAGCTAAGACCTACTTGCGACAAAAAAACGAGATCGAAAGCTCCATCGAATCCACAATTTTTAATTAAAATAGTTTTGTGATCTTTTAAAAATGTAATTTTTAGGGTTTCATACCGAAAGGGTACAAATGGGACCCTATTACTAAGACTTCGCTGTCCGTCCGTGCGTCCGTCTGTCACCAGGCTGTACCTCTTGAACCTCAATAGCTACAGTATAACCTCGATAGCTATATTTACTTTAAAAATTAATAATTAAATAAAAATAAAAAATATTTAAGGGGTTCCCTTAATACAACAATCGTGATTTTTTTGCTTGTTCTTGCTCGATATTAACGGTAACAGGTAGATGCTTCAAATGTCCACGGACACTTTAGTTACATTCACTTTAAAAATAAAAAGTTCATTTAAAATAAAACAAATATTTAAGGGGGTCTCCCATACAACAAACGTGATTTTTTGCTCGTTTTTTAATTTGTTGGGCAGGACTGTTTAGTTTACTTTAATACTATTGAGAATTAGTCTTGATAGTACGGAACCTTCAGTGCGCAAGTCCGACTCGGACTTTACCAATTATTAACAGTATGCCACAAGCTGATGTGAAGCTAAATGAAAAAAATTGAGCCCTCTCCAATAACATTTTTATAATTTTGTTATTCAGAAGTGAAACTAGTCTAAGGGACCACGTTCTTTGAGTTGGCTGGTTATCAAAATTGCCTCTCGTCGCCCATAGTAATATGAAAATGAAATGAAAATGTAAAATCTTTATTTTCACATAGGCCTAATTAATAGGCTCTTATGAAAAGTCAAAACTCTACCGCCAGGTTCGGAAAGCAGGTTTGCACCGAGAAGAACTGGCAAGAAACTCGGCACTTGCTCTTTTCAAAAAAAATGTCATTATATACAATTTCTTAAATAATATCAATAATTAATACATAATTTTTAAGATATCTCGTGAAGAGATGGAAATATATCCCTATCATTCCAACAATTCTTGTCATTGAAAAATTCTTCAATAGTATAGTAACCCCGACTTATTAGATGTTTTTTGACAGTGACTTTAAACCTGTGTAAAGGTAAGTCCAAAACAGACTTCGGGATCATATTGTAGAAGCGTCCACTCAACCCCACAAAGGACTTCTGTACTTTACGTAAACGGTTTGGTACTACAACTAACTTGTGTCCGCCATTTCTAATTGGACGGTTACTTACATCTATACGTTGCTTATAATATTATTAATGTTTTGACGTACAAAGAGTAAGCAATTATAAATATATTGAGATGCCACTGTAAGAACACCTATTTCTTTAAATTTTTGGCGAAGAGACTTTTCAGTTTTATTTTCAGGCTGAGCCTAATTAGATATAAATTGTAAGAACTTAAAAACGAACTGCATCATCGCTTTGCGCCGCCCGATATGCCCGCCCCGAATTGCCCAAACTCCCAAGTTGCGCACGCGAATGATGCCGTCATAATGCCGCCCGTCACCCGCCTTCTATAATAAAAGTACGCTGGACTTCAGACTGTCAACATAAAAAGGAAGGCGCTGATTGATGCGTAAGTTGGCGTGAGGGCCCTTGGAACTAAAATAAAAGAACATTCACAACTACGGTCATTTGCAACAAAATGTTTATTTTCGCACCCAGGAATTTGTGGTGGGCGCTTCAAATTGGCACAAAAAAGAAACTGACAATTGCATAGAATATTTAGTCCAGAGTACTTGTACCATAGAGGTCAGCTCCCGCCCTCTACCATCGGCACGCCTGTCAGTAATAACTTGTCTAAACGATGCCTCGCGTTGTTACGTCTATCAAACTTACAACAACATAAGATGTAGTTAAGTTTTTGATGTCCTTAGTCGAAAAATATTGAAGAAATTATTAAAAAAACGCCTTTCTATTGATCTTATGTGGGTTTTTTTTCTAATTTGTTCAGGCCAATGAATAAAGCAATCTCAATAAAAATAAAGTAAAAAAAAACCTGAGCGAGGTGCGGCTTACGCCGCCCCTCGAAGGCTGCCGCCCAGGGCCATGGCCCACTTGTCCCTAGGGTAAATACGCCACTGGGTCTATCTACGACATAATAGCTAGTTGTCCATTTGCCAAATTGTATGCCGATCAGTGATTTTATTTATGCATTGATTAATAAATAAAAACCTTTGGATCACGGTAAGTTTTTAATTAATTTTTTTAATATTTTACGAGATAGGTATAAAATATAATATCGTAGATTCCAAGCAAGCTGTTTCGAAACACATGTAAGGTATATACATATCTAGGCTCTGTTTGAAGAGAGTCTAGAGCACCGGTTCCGAAAGCAGATTCAACTAAGAAAAAGCGGTCTGAAATCTCAGCTATCGCTCATTTCGAATCAACGTTTTATACCTAATTGGATTCAAATATTTGTTTTACAGTTTACATAATATACTAGCTGACCCGGCCACGCGTTGCTGTGGCTAAAGATTGTTATATTAATAAATTAAAATTGCGACTATAATTTGAGATTTAAACTATCCTATCTCTCAAGTTGGATCGAACTGCACTTGGTGTGCGAATTTTATTATAATCGGTTCAGTAGTTTAGGAGTCCATCGCGGACAAACATCGTGACACGAGATTTATATATATAATATATGTATTAACGTTCTCTAAGTTTTTTTTTTCTTAAAGCTTAATATGCAAACTCAACTTTCGCTTCCTTAATTTGAACTATCAAATTATACCCGTTCTTACCTAGATATTTAATATTTATGTCGATAGAAAACATTGCAATAACATTAACATATATGTATAATATAAGCTTTCAACTTCCAATATCAATAACTCACACATCTTTATTCATACTTTCACTAACCGGCAGTTCGGACACCCAGTTCCTTTTTTCGCTTAAAAAAAATGTTAAAAAAAAAATTGTAACGTACCCAAAAACTGAATCTCATGGTATCCGTACACTATTCGTGGCTGGGGAAAAAAAATGGAACTGTCAATGTCAACTGTCAACTGTCACCACACTTGCGCGGGCGCGCGCGTCTTCGCAACTGAGGCGAAGGCTGCGCCGCGGACAGCCTCCCCCCTAAAGAAAGTCAACCTTCACAGTGTTATGTAAATGGAGAGGTGAGTCTTGTTGAGAGGGAAATGGGGATAAGGTCGTTTGTGTGATTTTTTACCTTTTTCTATGGTGTGACGCGACACTCGGTTGCGTTGGTTACGACTTTTTATAAGTTTACGCTCATCCAACGTTAGATGTAACTGCAACTGCATCCCCTTTTATAATACCTACGACTAGCTGACCCGGTTAACTTTGTTTTACCATTAGGGATATAAAAAAATAGATAACAACCTACTTTCAGACAGTGATCATACACTGAAAATTTCATTACAATCGGTTGAGCCGTTTCGGGGGAGTTTGGTAACAGAGAATGGCACGAGAATTTTATATATCAAAGATTATTTTCTGTAAATATATAGATATAGGCTGAAAGCCTGAAAGATTATTCTAATTAGGCTGTCTCAAAAAAAGTTTAGAGTATTTTCAGTACATACCTGCGTTTCAAAATAAAGGTATTATCTATTATGTCTCTGCTAATTTTTCTTTATTTAAAGCTTCAAATGTTTCCTATGTTGTAGTGATAAAATAAACAGATTAAGATGACAATTATAAAAGACCCACCATATGAAATATTCATATTTTCAATCTGTTAAATCTCTAGGACACACACAAATCTCTTGAGATATAGATATTTGAAAGGGAAGTATCAAGTGAATCGTTATAACCGAGTTTGAAAAGAAAGCGCGCAAAGAATCAGCCTGGCTGGTCAGTGCGGAGATGCAGCCAGTATACTTGGCACCTTTCCACGCGGTACAGACGTGCAAAGTAATTAAATAGTTACTACATAAGTTTGTGATGAGTTTAACTGTAAAATTTTCAATAAAAGAATACTTGTGAAATTAGCTTATTCATAATATTATCGTCGTCGTCGTCGCCGCTTCAGCCGATGGACGTCCACTGCTGGACATAGGCCTCCTGAAATGACCGCCAAACACCACGATTTTGCGCCGCCTGGCGCCAGCGACTCCCCGCGACCCTCTTAATGTCGTCCGTCCACCTGGTGGGGGGTCGACCGACACTGCGCTTCCCGGTGCGTGTGCGTGTTACATTAGTCATAGTCTATGGTTCTAGTTTATACTCATTGTCTTGGTCTGTGCTCGCTCTTTCTTCTTGCTATGGCGTCCGACACATCATTGTATTGTCTTAAAATATTAAAGTCGTAATATAAATTTATCATCCATATTTTATTGATATCACAGCACCTATACCTAATATGGTGTCAGAGTGTCAGAATCCTCGTCGTCATCACAGTAATTAGTCAGTATTCCAAATCAATATTCAACATGTCTACGCGTCAAGAAAAAACTGCAACCGGCATGGCGACCACGAGTACAGAAAACGTGTTCAACAACGTAAGTCCTCTGAAGATTTGTAAAACAGACAGTCACGGCAGCGCATCAGAATGGAAAAAATGGTGGCAGGCATTTCAAATGTTTATGTTAGCTACTAATCTCGACACCGCCGCAGAAAAACGAAAGGTAGCCATTTTCCTACACACGGTTGGTGAAAAAGGAGTGGAAATATATAATTCATTCAATCTCGACATAGAAACAGTGACTCTCGAGGAAGTCAAAACAAAATTTAACAAATATTTCGAGCCACAGAAAAGTCTAACCATGAACAGACATTCGTTTTTCACTAGATTTCAAAAAGAAAACGAATCGATTGATGATTTCTTCACTGACATACAAAATCTGTCAAACAAGTGTGAATTTGGACAGCTAAAAGATTCCCTCATCAGAGATATTTTTATTGCAAACATGTGCCCAAAATTAATAAATGTCCGTCAGAGATTACTTCAAGAAAACAACCCAACGTTGGAAAGAACAATTTCACTTGCAAAAACTGTTATCATGGCCCAGGAAAATGCACAAAAAATAGAAAATATTCATTATAGTTCTGACAATGTCATGCGGATACAGCGATCAAGATCCCGAGGTCCTACGAACAAAAATGTGTCACCCCGTCAAAACAGTAATCCAGTCATCTCTTCAAGGCAACGGAGTCAAAGTCCACACACAAGTCATCGCAATGCCAAAAACACAGCCTGTGGAAGGTGTGGTCAGCATCATCGTGTCAAATGTCCCGCTCAAGGAGTTAAGTGCAATACTTGTAACCGTTATAACCATTTTTCAAAATTTTGCTTTTTTAACAAGAATGTCAGAAATTTAGAGTCAACAGAGTCCTCCGGAGAGCAGTCTATGTCAAGTTCTCAAAATTATTTCATAGGAATGGTAAAATATAATGATGATATGTCACATTCTAACAAATCTTGGTGCCTTAGTGTATTTGTAGGCAATAAAGAGCTCAAATGCATTTTAGACAGTGGCGCAGATCTGAATATTTTATCATATAATACATTTAAAACATTAAATTTACCAAAGTCAATTATAAAAAAGTCTCATGCTAATGTAAAAAGTTTTGATGGATCTTCCATAGAAATTTTAGGTCAATGTGATATCATTTGTCATTTCAATGGCTGTCAACAAAGTATAAAATTTTTCATAGCCAATATTAATTGTGCTACAGTCTTAGGTCTACCTACATGCATTGACATAGGTGTTTTAAAAAGAGTCTTTGCCGTCAACAATACTATGTCACAAAGTCAAATACTAAAAGAATTTAACGATGTGTTTCAGGGTCTTGGATGTCTACCTCCTGTCTGTTGCTTGAAGCTTCACCAGAATGCAGTACCATGTGTCGATCCTCCCAGAAAAGTTCCATTTGGATTATACAGTCAATTAAAAGAGGAATTGGATCGCATGTCAAGGATGAATGTCATAGAAAAAGTCACACATCCTACCGAATGGGTAAATTCAGTCGTTGTCACAGTCAAAAAGTCAGGTCAGTTAAGAATTTGTCTTGATCCTAGGAATTTAAACAAATATATAATACGAGAGCGTTATCCTCTCAAAAGTATTGATGAAATTAGGTCGATATTAAAAGGTGCTTCACATTTTTCACATCTAGATGCTTTTTCTGGTTTTTGGATGTTAAAATTAGATAGTGCAAGCTCAGATCTATGCACATTTCAAACACCTTTTGGTCGTTATCGTTACTTAAGATTACCCTATGGTATAAATGCTGCGTCAGAGATTTTTCATAGAGTAATGACAGAGATCTTCGCTGATATTGAAGGAGTTCTAGTTTTTGTCGATGATATTTTAGTCTATGGAGAAACTGAAGAAATCCATAATGAAAGATTGTATAAAGTCATGCAGAGGGCAAGAGAAGTCAATTTAAAATTAAATAAAGATAAATGCAAATTTTCAGTCAAAGAAGTATGTTTCTTAGGTTATGTCTTTAGTAAGGATGGTGCTAAGGTCGATCAGGAAAAAGTCAAAGCTATTGTCAATATGCCAACACCAACTAATGTCAAAGAATTGCAAAGAGTCTTAGGTATGATCAATTATTTAGGTCCTTTTATACAAAATATGTCAGAAAAAACTCAAGTTTTGCGAAATCTTCTGAAAAAAGATTCTGTCTGGGTCTGGGATGAAAATTGTGAAAAAAGTTTTCAATCTCTTAAAAACGCAATAACAAATGCTCCTGTCTTAGCTCACTATAACCCAAAAATTCCTACAGTATTGTCCGTCGACTCGTCAAAATCAGCTTTAGGGGCAGTGATTTTGCAAAACAAACAGCCTATTGCGTATAGTTCTAAAACTTTAACACCTGTACAGGAAAAGTACGCACAGATTGAGAAAGAATTATTTGCCATACAATTTGGTTGTGAGAAATTTCACCAATATGTCTATGGTAATCAGGTAACAGTCCATACCGATCATAAACCTTTAGTCTACCTATTCAAAAAACCATTGCATGAAATACCAGCACGTTTACAAAGAATGATGCTAGCTTTACAAGCCTATGATATTAATGTTGTTCATGTACCAGGCAAAGAAATGTATATTTCAGATACATTGTCTAGGGCAGCTTTAAAAGAAACTTATACACCTAACTATGAGTCTGATTTGCCATATCATGTAAATATTTTATATTCTAACTTGGCTATAAGTACAGAGTACAAAAATAAAATTTTAAATGCCACTAATTCAGATGCAGAATTGCAAACTTTAAAGAAATATTGTCAAGATGGATGGCCTACTAGTAAAAATCAAGTTGAACCTTTATTGAAGTCCTATTGGAATGTTCAGGCTGAAATTCATGTCATCAATGATTTATTATTTAAAAATGACAAATTAATTATTCCAAAGTCTATGCAAAATGAGATGTTAAGAAAAGTCCATGAAGGTCATCAAGGTATTAACAAGTGTCTAAATTTAGCTAGAGATATTATTTTTTGGCCAAATATGAGTGCAGATATAAAAAATCTTGTAGATCAATGTCAAATTTGTGCTAAATTTAAGCCTAATAACCAGTCAGAGCCATTACAAAGCTATGAAATGTGTAAATTTCCATGGCAACAAGTCGGTATTGATTTAATGCATTTTAATAATAAAACCTACCTAGTAGTTACTGATTATTATTCAAAATATATTGAATTAGCAATGTTACATGGTCAGCACACAGCGTCTAATATAATAATTCATTTAAAATCCATATTTGCTCGCCATGGTATCCCAATTTCCGTAATTTCCGACGGAGGCCCCCCTTTTAATTCAGCAGAATTCAAAACGTTTCTATACAATTGGGACATTGAACATGTACTTACAAGTCCCTATCATCCAAAATCTAATGGACAAGCTGAAAGTTCAGTCAAAATCATGAAAACCATGTTAAAAAAATGTTTAGAATCAAATACAGATCCATATATAGCTTTATTACAGTATAGAAATACACCAAAAGCTAATTTTCCATCTCCAGCTCAGTTGTTAATGTCTAGAAATCTAAGAATGCATATACCAATTAGTGATAAAAAGCTAAAACCTAAAGTAGTTTCCTTTAGTGATTATAAAAAGAGTTTTGAGAAAAACCGGTCTCAGAGTAAATATTATTATAATAGAAATAAAAAACAATTACCTATTTTACAACCCGGTGATCATGTTAGTTTCAAAAAAATGCCAAATTCAGACTGGCTTCCGGCTGTTGTTAAAGAACGATTAAAATGTCAAAAGTCATACATAATAGAGGATAGTAAAGGTAACAGATATAGAAGAAATAGAGTTCATATTAGATTCAGGTCAAATGATAGTTGTCACAACTTTGATCCAGACATGCAATCCAATAATCCACCTCAACAACCAACTCCAAAGAAAACTGAGGACAGTGTTCAAAGCGAGAGACAGGTGGAGGCTGATGAATCCATGACTGATGATTCGTTTAATTATGATCCACAATATTATAAATATGTAACCAGGTCAGGTAGAGAAGTAAAATTACCTAAACGTTTAAGTTAAAATTAGTTATTAAAGTTATTAAAAATTAGTATTAAAATTAGTAATTAAGTATTATATTAGTTAAACTATTGTATACAATTTATCTAAATTAAAGAAGGAAGGATAATATATGTCTTAGGTTAATAAAACAAATGTTTGTCTTACTTATTATTGTTTATTTACTATGTCACAATGTAAAATTAAAATATTAATAACATATTAACATGTCATGTCTGTATAAAGTCTTTAAATAACTATGTATCTTGTAATATTTAAAAGTAACGTCATATCATATAAAACACAACTATGTAATTTTAAAAAAATGTCAGAGTCGTCATAGAAAGTAATATTCATTTGTAATTTAAATTTCTTTTTATAGTTTTCAAAAGGGAGATGTTACATTAGTCATAGTCTATGGTTCTAGTTTATACTCATTGTCTTGGTCTGTGCTCGCTCTTTCTTCTTGCTATGGCGTCCGACACATCATTGTATTGTCTTAAAATATTAAAGTCGTAATATAAATTTATCATCCATATTTTATTGATATCACAGCACCTATACCTAATAGCCGCCATTCCAGCACCTTGGGTCCCCAACGTCCATCGGTCCTGCGAGCTATGTGCCCCGCCCATTGCCACTTCAGCTTTGCGACACGTTGAGCTATGTCGGTTACTTTGGTTCTTTTGCGGATCTCCTCATTTCTGATTCGATCGCGCAAAGATACTCCGAGCATAGCTCTCTCCATCGCTCGCTGAGTGACCCTGAGCCTTCTTATGAGGCCCATAGTAAACGACCATGTCTCTGATCCGTAAGTTAGCACTGGCAACACGCACTGTTCGAAGACTTTGGTCTTCAGGCAATGAGGGATGTTGGACGAGAAGACATCGCGGAGTTTCCCGAACGCCGCCCAGCCGAGTTGGATTCGGCGGTTCACCTCTTTCTCGAAATTGGACCTACCTAATTGTATTGTATGTCCAAGGTATATGTACTCGTCAACAATTTCGAGTGCAGAGTTTTCAACAACTACGGGTTGGAGCGAAACATGAGTATTCGACATAATGTTTGTCTTGCTCATGTTCATTTTGAGTCCAACCTGTTGAGAAACCCTGCTGAGGTCGTTGAGCATTGTGTTGAGATCCTCCAGGGTCTCTGCAATGACGACTATATCGTCGGCAAATCGCAAGTGTGTGATGTACTCGCCGTTGATGTTGATGCCAAATCCGTTCCAATCCAGTAGCTTAAAGACGTCCTCCAACGCCGCGGTAAACAGCTTTGGAGAGATAACATCCCCCTGATAATATTATATGAAAATATAATATGATATAATGATATGAAAATATAATATGATATAATATGATATATATGAGATAATATCCCCCTGATAATATTATATGAAAATATAATATGATAATATTATATTTATATATGATAATATTGATTTATATATGATTATATTGATGATTCATAATATTATATGAATATATATTATATCTAATCTTTAAATTATTATCGATGGCAGCTTTTAAATGAATGAATGAATGAATGAATTGAATGAATGAATGAATGAATGAATGAATGAATGAATGAATGAATTTATTTATTTGTCCACATTACTTTACATAAGTACTTACAGGTAATTTACTATTATACTATGACATATTAATGTGGGGTCTGGTGCTTGAGCTAAGCAAATGCCTGTGTTTCAAGTCACCAGGCCCTATCCCCGTAATACAAATATTGTAATACATGTATTTAAGACGACTTTTAAAGTAACATTAACTAAATTATTTTACACTAGCTGACCCGGCAAACTTCGTTTTGCCTGTTATTTTTTGTCAACATTTAATTGAACGCGGCCGAAGCCTCTCGCTGGATCAAATATAGTTAATTGAATTTCATCTCAACCCCACAATAGCTGGGTTAGGGTTTCCTCTCAGAATAAATGAGGTTTGTTTAGTAAGTACTTAGATGAAGACCAAAAAAGAAATGGATGGATCGTATGGAACAGTATTGCACGTTGACAGCAGAAGAAGAAATTGGAAGAAGACTCCATGGTAAAAATTTAGAATCGTTTGGCAGGAGTAGGGGGACGGGAAGGGGGAAGGGGGGGAGAGGGGGTGTCCCCTAACCCCCGATACCACTCCCTGAAAAGGTATTGCACCATTCTTGAACAAATTTAAAAAGATGAAAATAATTAAAATGACGATGATGGAGTCGCTTCGTCGCGGAGAGAAGCGAAAGGGGAAGGGGTGGGAAGAAAAAAAATGGGATTTTTCCCCCCTCCCAAGCTAAAACTTTCGACACGTAGTAGTTTTTAAGAAATATTTTTTTTTAATTATGAAGTTTTGAATTCGATTTTGCTGTTATAATTACTGAAATACATGTTTTGAAATGGGAATTCTAGCCTCAAGAAGAAGTAAAGGAGCTAGGAAAACCCTTTATCCATCACCATCTACCCCTCACCCCCCCTAAGGGTCAGTCGACAGAGCTTTATAATCTTGAGGTTAAGACTCTTTTAGCCTTCAGTCTTTCCCTTACCCTTTTTTGGCTCGGTCTATTTCTGGGTGGTCATAAGAGAAAATAACCACTCAGAAGGATGGTGGGGCCTGCAAGGCCAATGCAATCCTCTTCGTCACCTATCCGTTAACCGAGTCGGGGTGCCCCAAGTCCCGAGCTCGCTTCGCTCGCTCTACATCCTAAGTCTTCAGTCTTTCCCTTACCCTTTTTAAGGCTCGGAGAAGAAGTAAAGGAGCTAGGAAAACCCTTTATCCATCACCATCTACCCCTCACCCCCCCTAAGGGTCAGTCGACAGAGCTTTAAAATCTTGAGGTTAAGACTCTTTTAGCCTTCTGTCTTTCCCTTACCCTTTTTTGGCTCGGTCGAAGGAGCTCCTATTTCTGGGTGGTCATAAAAGAAAATAACCACTCAGAAGGATGGTGGGGCCTGCAAGGCCAATGCAATCCTCTTCGTCACCTATCCGTTAACCGAGTCGGGGTGCCCCAAGTCCCGAGCTCGCTTCGCTCGCTCAAGATCCTAAGTGGTTTGTGTCAAAAATTTAATTTTTTGAAAAGCTCGAAAACACTGCGTTACCTCGTAATGCGAATAGTATTGTTGTAATCAGGGACCAAACCTCTACCAAATACAACACCTTTCTCCCCCGAACTCCTGCCAAAGGAAAGTAAATCCAACCGCGATTTACCAAGTTTCATCAGTACTAACAAATATCTGTAAGAAGTTTGGTGAATCGGCTTTAAACAACTCCAAACAATTGCGCTAAATCGTTAGTCGGTTGCATTTATGTTCAGCTGAAAGAAGCCTCGGTACCCATCTCGCAGAAAGCTTCGAAGCCACAATTCATTATGAATTAGGTATATTTCAAGTTCGTTCATAGGATACACCTATGATTTCAGCTATTTATCTGATTTTCGATCAACGGCCCCGAGTATGAAATCCCAAATATTTACGACGTTATTCTCAGTACTCGAAGCTGATGGCCGTCCAGCTCGTGGGTCATCAATTCTTCTGACCATTTTTTAACGATTGTATACGATGGAGCAGATCCTACTTCTTTGTCATTCTGTTTCAGCGTTAATCCTTTCTTGAACAAATACTTGGCATCGACGTAATTCGACGATTTTCTCCCAAACTAACAATCGGTATTATAACGTTATTTGCATATCAAATAAATTAAATAGACCAAAAAGGTCGGACATCATACTCCGGCTACAAATTTCGAAACAAACTTGTCAGAGGTGCTGACGTGATAGCAATGAAATGTTTACATAGCAACGCCATTAAATCAATTTATTAATTTTATTTTCAATTAGAAAATACTCGATAATCCTAAGTCTCCACGTATAAGTCCTCGATTCGGATCGATTATTTTTTTACGCTCTTTCATTTGATGTGCGATTCGTTCGATTCCACCATACACCGGGTACCGCCCTTGGTTTTTGTATGGGAAAATTAAATCGGCCAGGGCCAGGGTTCTTCAGCATTTTGGGAGATCAAATATAGATAACAACCCGCTCCCCGACCCAGAGATCACACCCCGAAAGTTTCACAACGATCGATCCAGCCGTTTAGGAGGAGTTTGGCTACAAAGAAAATCGAGAGAATTTAACTTTTATTCCCTCTCCTAAGGGAACCATGCTGAATTTCAGGATAAAAAGTATCCTATGGCCTTCCTCGTAGTATGAACTCAAGTCATACCAAGTTTCATTGGAATTCATTCAGTAGTTTCGGCGTGATGCGCGGCCGTGATACAGAAAGACAGACAGACAGACAGACAGACAGACAGACAGACAGACAAAAATGAAAAAAAGTACAGTTTTGGGTTCAGAACCGATTTTAGAGTGCCCTCGAAAAAAAATTTTCAAAATATCTTTAATGTACAGAATTTGACCTGTTACAGATTTATTATAAGTATAGATTAAACTTTTATATGGTAACATTA
This sequence comes from Coenonympha arcania, assembly GCA_036785405.1. Taxonomy (NCBI): domain Eukaryota; kingdom Metazoa; phylum Arthropoda; class Insecta; order Lepidoptera; family Nymphalidae; genus Coenonympha; species Coenonympha arcania. The sequence goes on from CM072074.1 coordinate 2,761,469, forward strand.
TCGATCGATATTATTATTATAATAGACGTAAGTTACATTTGTTTCTTTATAATGCATAAATTATTACTTAGATCCTTTGTGATAATTTAATACCTTATACCTATATGTATATATAATAAGAGTTTGTGTGTTTGTAAATTTAAGTGTAGTGTAGTTGTGTGTGTGTTTCTGTGTGTATGTTTATATATATATATATATATATATATATATATATATATATATATGTATATGTTTAATACTAATATATTCAGTGTTTGCATTTTTAAGGTTTGGTTTACTTTAAGATTTTAATCAAGTTCTCCGTTTCTTCGTAGTTTAACTTAGATAGCCAATCAAATAGTCGTATTTTAAAATCGCGTATATTTAATAGCTTATCGATATTCAAATTTTTGTTAACCTTATTGTAGAGGTAACTGCCAAGAAAACATGGAAAATTTTGCGTGAATGAATTGTTAAATTTTTTTGTTGTGAATATTTGATAATGACGTCTCTTTCCTGAATTATTCGCTTTGCCTTTTGTTTGAGCATGGTATTTCATTATAAGTCTGTGTATGAATAATTGTCTTACTGTTAAGACCTTGCAATCACGGTACAGTGATACTGTGGGGTAGTGGTAGGGTAAGGAGTGGCTCACTTTTAAGAGTAATCTCTGTGCTCTTTCCAGCGGAATCATATGAGATTTAGCTGCTCCCCCCCAGGTATCAATGCCATACGTTAGCAGGGATTGACATAATGTTAGGTATATTGTTTTTAGTAATTTAGGATCTGCAACTTCCCTAACGTTCCTAAAAATCGCTATCAATTTTCTGACTCTATTGGTTATTGTTTTAATATGCTGTTCAAAGTTTAAGTTTTTGTCTATTTGTACACCTAGGTATTTAATGTAAGGAACTCTTTCCAATATTGGACATGAGCATGTTGGATTTTGACATGATAAAGAATGGGCGTAAATATTAAATGTATTCAGGGATGGCTGTGTTTTATTTGTTATAGAAAATGTAAGGTATTTGGTTTTATTTGCGTTTAAGCTCAGTCTATTCTGTCTTAGCCACTGACATACACAATCAAAATTCTTTTGTGCCTTATAAAATACCTCATCCCAATTCTCTCCCCATACTATTAATGCTGTATCATCCGCAAAACTCATGATACTTAAATAAAGCTAAATCAGCTAAAAGGACCACCCAACATCACCGTTGAATCAGTTTAACTCTTCGTCATATAAAAGACTTCAACGCGCGCTCCTAAATTAACTTTAGGATCATTAAGCGAGTTCGTGATGATCAAATCGAATCATCAGTGGATATTTATTAAAATAAGTGGTCTCTAATGGATGAGATTGTGTAATATTTTTGTTTGTAAGTTGGTAGAGAAATAATAGACGATATAATAATCCTACTAATATTATAAACGCGATAGTTTGTAAGTATGGATGGATGGATCTTTTTTGCTCTTTCAAGCCGCAAGTACTGAATCGACTTTGCTGAAATTTGTAACATACCTAGCTTATAACCCGGATTAATACATAGACTACTTTTTATCCCATCGTTCCCACGGGATTAGTGAAAAACCGAAATTCACGCGGGCGGAGCCGCGGGTAACAATTACTGGTAAACAATAAAGTACAAAGCGTACTGTATAGTTATTGAATCCATGATGACGCGCCCCACTCTGTCAAAATCGCTTATGTTTCATTCGATTTGTATGGAGTTTGACAGAGTGGGGTGGGGCGCCTCATCGTGGATTGAAATATCTAAATAGGTATAGAATTATTCGGTTTGCAATTTAAAATAGATATAGAGTATCCGAAAACATGTAACGATATAGAATTATTCTTAGCACAGTTGTATCTTGTACTAGCCCTGTTGCTACTTATACTAGATAGGTAGATATTGCACTGACTATAACTAAAGAATGGTGTACCCAGTCATCTTAACAAAAAAGAAGATAGATGACTTCATATCTTACATCTTCATAATCTACAATAAAATTGAGTGGCTAAGAGGAGTCAAGAAGGTAGGTGAAGGAGTCCTTACGAAAACCTAAGGGAACACCTGCTTAAGGATTTCTTCACAGACTAAAATTACAGCAATTAATTTCTCACTATTAATAACTTTGTATCATATCCTTTTTTTATACAGTACTCCAACGAGTCATTATGCATTTTAAATAATCAATCATTAGTGTCTTAATAGTATTTATATGAGCATCATTGTATATATATATATATATATATATATATTTATATATATATATATATATATATATATATATATATATATATATATATATATATATATATATATATATATATATATATATATATATATATATATATATATATATATAAGTTAAATAGTTAGTTAGGAAGTAGATGCGTAGTTTGTTAAAGTTTGGAATAAGAGCCCTAACTCGCCAACAAACTGTTAATCAGTTTGGCGGGATATAAGGTTTTAAGAAACAATTGTGCATCTATTAAAATAAAAAAAATTAAAAAAAATCTATCATTTGGCTCAAGTCCAGCAATCAAATTAAGAGCTAATCATGCAGGAAGTTGTAGATGGTACGGAAAGAAGCTGTAATCGCTTAGTCGTCTGAATAAGTTCTTTGTGTAGCTGTCAAATTTTATTATAACTTCGAACTTTGGCAGATTACCAGTTACCACACTACAAGTGTTTCGGGCGATACTTGACCGCAACAATATTGCTATGAATGCCAATCATAACATTTTATTTACGCAATCGGATGACTTAGTAATTGGCATGTAACAGAATGCATTCCGCTAAATGAGAATGTGTCTATAAGATGTGTGTTACATCAATGCAGTTTTATGTAATCTCAAAAGATTTGTTGCAATTCAATTTTTATTTATATGTTTTTTTTAATAAAAATTCGATGACCTCAATAGATGGTAAGTGTTTTCTCATGTATGTTGTTACAATATAACCTAAGTAGGCTTTACGGAGCATGACAATGTTTTTTATGCTTGATATTCGTAATAAGAATTGCATGTGAACTTTTAAAAATGAGAAGCAAGGAAATAAGATCCACTTCCTTTTGCTCACGAGGTATCATTATTAATGATGAAAAAGTGTAAATTTAGACTTGATGAAAAGAGTTTGTTCCTGTTTTGAGTTTTGACTTTTTATTAGAGCCTATACTCTACAGGGTAAGCTATATCTAATATCTCATGTGAAAACCAAAGATTTTCTTTTTCATATGTTATTTAAAACCCAATTGTAGACGTTAGAAGGTAGGACAAGTGTGTTAGAAGGAAGATAAGTGGTTAGGAAAAGTGGTATTGGACACAATTGTTCATTGTCAATGACATACAAAATTATTAAACTGTGGAACTTAAAAAGTTTTAGAGTTTAACTTCATCCGAACTTCGAGTGTTCCCTAGAGAATTTTGGAAACCAGAAAACTGTTATCCATCCACGTTATGAAGATAAATAGTTCGATATTTCAAAGGACAAAATAATAAAATTTTGTATAGAGATTTCATCTCATAAGTAATTTAGTAATTTGTAAACTGCATCGTAATATATTACGATCATTACCCGATGTTTCGTAACTGTGTAACATCGAGGTCAGAGATTGCTTCTCGCCACAATAACATCTTGGGTCCGTTTACTACCAATTAGAAGAGCCTCCAATGAAATGTTAAATTTGATTTAATTCATGAGAAGCTTGACAGCTTATTTTGGCGATTTAACAATAAATAGACTGATCGAAAACGAATGTCAAAAAATTCCAAAAACAGCCTTTATTAAGCCTGTATAAGGATTATAAACAGAGATGTTAAAAGGTGCCTTCAAGCGACTGAGCGTTCCGGGTTAATATACTTGTAACTCGGAAATAATTAAAAATGAAGAAATATTACAAATATTTGTTAAACTTTGTGAATTGATGAGTTTAGATCGAATGCGAATGTTAGTAAGTTCATTAAACCATTATGTTATTCTTTCCTAACGACACGAATTTTTTAGTTGATCGCAATCTTCTAATTCGGTATAGAATGCATAATGACAAAACTAGAATCTATATATATCTAGACTTTATACTGTGCTAATGCTTTAGACAAGCTCGTGCCGTGTAAGACCTTATCATAGCTTTCTATCAGAAGTGATTGAATCATACAGACAAACTTGTTTGTCAACTGTTTAAGGTAATTAAATCTAATTCTTATTTTTAAAATTCTCTTTTCAGTGTTTGTAACCAAACTTCTACAAAACGGCTTGACCGGTTTTTATGAAATTTTTTGTCTACATTTAGTAGGTTTGAGAATAAGTTGTAAACTATTTTTTATATTTCTAATAGTAAAAAAACAACGTTTGACCGGTCAGCTAGTAAATTATAGAATTTACAATTACAAATTTAATTTATTTTTGAACTATAGGTAAGATTTTTTACGAAGTAATGTAAGTTTAAGACAAAATATTATCAAGATGTTGTATTTCTTTAGTAATAAAAGTTAAAACAATGCCTTATAAAATCGTAAGAGCTAAACTGCTAACGTAAACTGCTACGTAACTCTTTCTTTTGTCTATAATACAAATTAACAACAACGATACAGAAAATCTCATGAAAAACAAACGCATAGTCTAATTAAAGTTGTCACATTCAAAAACAATTAATAGAAATTAGCAAATTCGCCTCGCTATGAGAAAAAGGTGGTGCATGGGAAGTGGGAACTTTTAGAACAAAGGATGTAAGCGATCTTACCTACGAAACCGTTTCAAAATACTGTGGATGTATATGTTTCTTAAATCACATTACACTATTTGAAGGTGGTAATTTTTTATCGGTGTGATGGTATATTTTTAAGACAGTGCACTATAGTGGTAATGGCATGGCATTAATTTCGTGGGTCCGAGGTTCGAATCCCGAGCATTTACAGCACTTTTTGGAGTTTCCTGTGTGTAATTTAGGTTTTTATACTGCTCCTCATACTAAGATTTAACAAATTTAAGTCCTTTATTTACTTAGTAAAATATTACTGTAGGTACCCGTACGGTCGACAGTAATCAGGAGCCTTACCACTACCTCTCAAAAAAGTAATATTTTAATACTGTTTTAACATTTTCATACTGACAATGTCGATTCGTGAAAATGGGTAAATTTTAAAACAGTATTAAAATATGCCTTATATGCATTATATTTATATTTTATGCTTATAAACTGCTTTAAGAGGTGGTGGTAAGGCTTTAGTTTTAGGAATAGGGTCAGAAATAGGGATAGATAGTTTTTCTCCCGTCCACGCCGGTAACGGGGTAATGCACCGGGAGATTAGAAACCCAGATTTCTCCATATATTTTTTTTAAAGAAGAGAAGAGAAGCTTTTAATAGAACCACGCATTAATAGTGCTAGATTCAAAATACACAATACATAAAAGTACTGTCAAATTAGCAGGACAGATTAATTTGTTTTGCTGTAATCCGCTACTCCTACTTGAAAAGATTCTGTATGGTACAATATGCAGGAACACTGCCCACATGAAACACCCACACACAATTTTCCAACACTTTCTTTCTTTGTCATTATGCATTCTGTACTTCACAATGCGAAATCGTAGAGTTCGATTTCTCTACGATTTCGCATTGTGAAGTCAACATCTCCTGAGGATGTCCCGGTTCGGGACGAAACGTGTGTCGAAGAAAGTGTTAGAAAATTGTGTCTGGTGTTTCATGTGGGCAGTGTTCCTGCATATTGTACCATACAGAATCTTTTCAAGTAGCGGATTACAGCAAAACAAATTAATCTGTCCTGCTAATTATGGATTTCCGCAAAATAACGCCTGCTTCCATTCAATACTGTCAAATTGTTTACACAGGCGCAAATGATTGCAATTCGGCATTCGACATTCTTTACATAAAATTATTTACTGATTCAGTCACGTACTTAGCCTGTGTTGCATTGAAGTTGTTGAACTGTATGTAAACCAGCACATAGGGTCCACAGTCTTTTGCATTCCAGATAAGAATATGTAAGAAATAATCTACATACAATGTACAGTACGAATTTTACCAACTCAAAAAAAAATGCAGTTTTAAGACTCTACTATAATTATAATTTTATAGTTCTAACAAGCTTTTGGATGTAACATAGGTAGGTACCATCGGAACTATTTAGGAAGGTATTAGAAAAAGCAAAAATTAAAAGGAATAAGGACAGAGATTTTTTTTCTATATAGACGTGATGAGTGGTGTTTTTCATACCCCTAATTTCATTAAGGGGTATGAAGATATTTTACGTCCTGTTTTCAGACCTACCGAACTCATACAAAAAAAACATAAAAATCGGTCAAGCCGTTTCGGAGAACTCGGAACCTCAAACCTCCAACTATTGCTATTATGACGTAACAATACACTAAAGAATACGCATAAAGGAACTTAGGGATACAACAGGAGATGGCGTGAGCGAAGTCGCGGGCAACAGTTATAGTACGTAATAAATTAGTTTAGTTTATGGACGAGGTCGTATAGGTAAGTATATTTCATAGTTCACCGCAGCAATCATTTCAAATTTAATCAAAGTTGGGCAATATACAGGATGTAGGAGTGATTTGAGCTTAGATGTGTAACAGGTACAATCAGAATTAGATTTGCGATCGGAAATCAAGGCAATCTGCTTTAATGTATGTCAAGAAGATGTTTGTGGTTTACAGAAAGGTTAGAGAAGATTGCTGTTAAAGATTTATTTATTCTTAAAATACTTATTTTTTTTTTAGATTTTTTCGACTGTGACAGGGAGACAGACGGACTGTATCAATGGCACCATAAGTGTTCCATTTTTACCACTTTGGTATGGAACCATCCTTCCTATCGTTCAGTATCAGTTAAAACTGATCTACATACTGTTCCAGTTAGAACTGACTGTGGTCGTGAATTGACAATTGACATGATAGTTATAGCTATCATGGTCAGTTGTAACTGATCCAATCGGCAGCGTCATGTCGATTAGACGATAAGAAGGATGGTGTATTGTTGGCATTTACTATAACTTTGGGTGGGATTTTCCTTGGCCCCAACCGTCAGGCATTTTTAGAACACCACACGTCGAACAAGGTAATAAAAGTAGTGTCGAAATTTTCTTAAACTAGATAGTATAAGTTTTTTTTTTTTATTTGAAAATTCGGTGTCCCCTTTCATAGAAAGTGATCTTTCCTATCACAATAATTTATCAATAAATATTCAATAATATAAAACAATAATATCAATTGTTAGTATCAATATATACATACAATTAAATACTAAATAATTAAACTGTCGAACATGACGTAAAGTATAGATAGTTAGAACTGACCGTGTGTGGTCGACGGTCGTGGATTAACATGACAGTTATACCTATCATGTCAGCCACGCCCACACACGGTCAGCTGTAACTGATTCAATCTGTAGCCGCGTCCATCATGCCGATTGGACGATTAGAAGGATGATGTATGGCCGGCAATAACTGTAACTTTGGATGGATTTTCCCTTAGTTCTGACCGTCAGGCACTTTTAAAACACTACACGTCAAAAAAGGTAATAAAAGTATTGTCGCATTTTTAACTAGATATATCTAAGTTATAAGTATAGACAGAGAGACCTCCCTTCTCTTTATAACATTGTAAGTTTAACAATAGCCTAGGTAACTCGTATATTACTTACGTGTGACATTAACAATTCGACCATAAACATTCGAACAACCTATCATTAAAGTAATGAGGCGTTAACGCCGAACATCTCGGCCAAATGTCGAATAAAGCGATTAGATGCACTTCACAATAAACCAGGAGATAGCGGCATAAAGCTAGAAGCCCGCCAAACTTTTGACGGTATTTCAGATCATATGGCGGTGCTTATTGGAACGAGAAAGAAAGCCGATGTACGTAAACTGATGATAAAAAGGTGATGTGGGAGCAAAATTCAATTTAATTAATTATTATTTCCAAAAGTGTTCCAAAACTACCTATGGTTTAATTTTTAGGCTAGTCCATTTAAGAAAAACTCTATGTAAAACAGTACAGTTAACAGTTATAGTGCGTGTTCTGTACGGGATGCATCTCTTAAGCCGGCAGCGGCCAGGACGCCGGAAGCAGCGATGGGAGCTGCCACTCTGGTAGGGGGTCGAGACGTGGCGGAAGCACGGTGAATACGCAAGTGAATCCCGTACTCCCGCCAACGTGGTCTGACGTGGCAAAACTGGTTTTAGTGTGTGCAAGTCCTACATAACTTCTCTGTTTCCCCTGTGGAGAGTACAAATGCCATCAAGCGTATGCTGTGTATAAAAAAAATGTCCTGGAGTGCCGACAGTTGGTATTGAAATCAAACAGTGGTGAACTCTATGATTTCGCATTGTGAAGTCAACATAATCTGAGGATGTCGCGGTGTCGAGACGAAACGTGCATCGAAGAAATTTATATATGACCATACAGATTCGTTTCAATTAGCAGATTACACTAAAAAATACTTAATCTGCCGTGCTGATTATAGATTTCTGCAAAATAACGCCTGCTTCCATTACTACAATACTCAACAAAACAAAACAGAGTAAGTCTTGTATATTTGTTGCTAGCTCTCAGAGTATTTTGGTCCACACATTCACTGTGCGGTTTGACGAAGCTGCGTTCGGCTGTGGTCTGGTAACGAGGAGTTGTGTAATCTCAGACCGCTCGAGAGCCTTGACGATCTTATACGGATAACGTGATGTTTCAACTTTTGGTTGCCTTAATTATAATTTATCTTACGATTAAGTAGTTCATCAGAGCGGATGTACTTTGAAAATAAGTATAAATTAAGAACTAAGTAAGCTATAATTGTAATTTTTAACCGACTTCAAAAAAAGGAGGAGGGTAACAACGTCGGAATTTTTTTTCTATGTAAGTATGTTCCCCGATTACACGAAGATACCTCAACCGATTTAGAAAATTCTTTTTTTATTTACATCGAATAGTTATTTTGGTACTACCACTTGGCCATTTGGCCACTAGGTAGTAGAAAATAATTGAAATATTTCAATGCATATTGTGAGGATATTATAATCATAATGTTTTTGTCTACCTAACTTGTAAATTAAATTAAAATAAATATAAGTACTTTTTTATATCAATGATGTTGGGCCACTTACTTAATATTATATTATGTAAGTACGTGAAATAAGCTCACACGAGCTCTGCTGTGCCCAGCAGAGGGCACAGTGTCGAAACGTCTACACCTACCCCGGAGGAGGAAGAAAACCTCATTAAAAATTACAGGCGGGGGCGGAAACGCCCACAAGTCCCTTCGGGGCACTACGAGGAAGACAACCTCGTAAAAAAATCACCGAAGTGGTCGGGAACGCTCGTCGAGAGGGACAATTACTGTGGCACATCCCTCTCGCAGGAGACGCACCGGTTGCTGGAGGACGACGCATCTTTCTTCGGCTTCCGGGTGCGCCGGCCTGCGGGTGACGGACGTAAGGGGCTATGGCGTCCGTTACCCGAACCACATCAACAGGCCGAGGAGGTGGCGCGCCCTGTTCAGGACGCGCCTCCCAGGAGGGGCCGGCGGCGGTCAGGCTGCTGGCAGCAGCGACGGGACCTGCCGCTCAGGTGGCGGGTCGGGGCCTGGCGAGAGCGCGGTGAATACGCAAGTGAATCCCGTACTCCCGCCAACGAGGTCCGTCGTGGCAAGGGACAGGTTTTAGTGGGTGCAAGCCCCACATAACCCCTCCGTTTCCCCTGACGGAGGGGTATGCGTTAGGCATTTACTGTCGATAAAAAAAAGGTACTTTTTTGAAATTCTAAGTTAGATAGTTACTTAGAATTTCAAAAAAGTACTTAGGTACACAATTTTATCTCAATCTATTTAAAGTCCGTATTGATCCCATTCAAGCAATGTGGCCGGGCCGGTTTGTGGCGCGGATCATAATGGAACACGACCGGAACGAAAGTAAAGAAAGCGCGCCGACACCGCCCGCTCCTGGTGTTGATTTATTGGAAACATTTTTGTATATTTTATACTGCCTGCCGGCTTGCGTTTTGTTACTTTGTGATAGGGATGGCGAAGCTTTATTAACGGCATGAACGGTTATTTAAGCGATTTTTAGTCACCTGCAGGTTAAAACTGTATAACTGTCTTTAAACGTCAATTATACGTATCTTTAATCATTAATCTCGGAGAATTTTCTCGACTCTCGAAAAAATGCTCCAAAAGCTCCATTTCTTTAGTTTTTATCGGAAACTACAATAGATATACTTTTTTTTAATTTTTGTCGTCAGTAATAAATTAAAAGTAAAAAACTTAAAAAAATAGCTTTTATTTAAATACGCTAAAAAGGATAAAATAAACTTTTCTTATAAAACTTTTATTACTTATAGGTAGGTAAACTTGCAACGTCGTTACACAAATTGTATAATATCTAAACGCTTGTTGCAAGATTAAGGTAGATAAGTGCTTATAGTTACTTAATTTAAAAATTTCTAAAATTAGAATAGTTCAGGTCAAGTAATTTAATATATTTATTTACAAGTAAATCTAGCGACAAGCTTGGCGGGGACCGCGCTTACTACTGACGCTGTAACATATATATAAACATTTTGGCACCGGTAAACTAGCGTCACATTTTCACACTTGTGCACTATAATATCTTTGCGCAGATTAACGGTGTAGAAGCTGTATTTAAGCGATTTTGAATGAAGTTTTATTCAAAAACTATAAAGACAATTACTTTCAAATTTACATGTCATGTATTTGGGTCTTTAATCTAAAATCGCTAAGAAGCAGAAACACGATTGGATAAAATTTTCTCAATAGAAAGTTCTCCCAAAAGTTGCTCCAAAAACTCAGTTTTTCTAGTTTTTATCGGACACTACATTGGATGTAAATGTAATTTTTATTTTAAAGTGTCGGTAATCATAATATCCAAAATCGCTAAGAAACAGATTTTTGATAACTAGCTTAGTTTTTGAGCAATTCGGTAAAAGGTCTTTTTTATGTTCTTCTTCCGCGACGCTGCATGTCGCACCTACCAACGTACCCGTGAGAGTGAGGAAGACAAAATAAAATCTATAAATCCCCTTAAACGCCACGGGCTATTGTCTAGCCAGCATATGCCTCACCTCTCTCAATTAATCATTTTCGTACCATACCTCTGCAATTAATCGTCAAAATTCAAAGCAAGAGCCGAGCCATTCCGAGGTCATAGATTATGAGAACTCGACCACCTGGTAAGATATGTAGGCACTTTGTTTGAAGCAAAAGTCATCCATCTCCGCAAATCATTTCAATGTCTTTTGATATAATTGTATTTGGACAGCACGAGTTAGAGTTACTCAATGTTACGCAAACTTTTAGAGCTTTGGAGTGTTGCACGTTTTCTGTCGCTTTACATGGTCCGGTAAGGTCAGTTTGCTAAATTATAACTTCCTACGGATAAAAATTTGGCAATGGCGGTTAGTATCAAGAGAAAAAAGCCATGCCAGCGAGAAATATTTGCACAAAACAGAACAGATGTGCTCTTAGCAATGTACATAGGTATCTTCATCGTTCCTTCGTTTGTTCTATACCAAAGCATGGCAATACACGGTGACTGTGAACTTTTTAGCCATCTTTGTCCCTATCGTGTACCTATTTTGAAAATAAAACGCTCCATTGTATTTTATTCCCACTTTATTCCATTCTATTTCTGTTCTATTCGATTTCATTCATGTATGTACACACATATGAAATAATGTACCTACCTAATGAAACATGCAAACGACAAGACTCCAGAGCTTAGACTTTAGAGCAACGAATCAACTAACTGGACTAATAAATTAGCGGATCAAATTAATATGACAGTATTATGAATTTATGAAATCGGTTACTACAGTATGACAGTATTATATTAAATATTATGGTTAGTTACATCGCTATTACATGAGATCGCATTTAAATCGGTTACGAAGCACTTTTTAATATTATGTGTAGGTACCTAAGTATATTATTTTGTTATGGGCTAAAAATAGACTACCTTCTCATATAATAGTGCTGGCTTCAGGTAGGTAATGACAGGTATTACAGTAGTAATAATAATATCCACCCATCGCCCGCTAATGTCATTTTGAGGCTGATCTTCCACTGCAGAGCTATAGATATGTTTTGAGTCTTAGCAACGAGTAGATGCCTATTAAGTAGTAGTAGTTTGATCGCATATCACAATTTCCAGGTTGTGTAGCAAAATATTTACGCAAAATTTGAAGAAATGGGTGGTTAGGTGAAGTCATTTGGGTTGCATAGTATCTTTGGTCTATAAATTAAAAAAAAAATACAAAATGGCCGGAAAAAAGTCCCTTCAGTGAACTACGCATAAAGTAACCCGTGCGATCGTCACTGTCGAGCGATCAAATAGAACGAAATTAAAAAAATGTGCGAGAATGACATAAGTCTGCGTGAAGTCATGTGGTCAGTTCACCGATCGGATATGTCATCCTCATACACTTTTAGAATTTTTTCCATTAGAGCAATCGACTATTCACGACAGTGCCTGGCTGCTTGCAAAGGTGACGGCACCTGCCAACGGTGTTCGGGCGTGATGAATCCTGTATTCCAATAAAACCGAATAGGATATAACTTTTGAATTTGATAAAAATTATAACTTTGTTATAAACTAGGATAAAATAATGACGTAAGGTAAGTGTACACTATGCCGGTATAGTACATTATGCCGTGACATTTTGGTTTTAGTCGAAAAATAAGAAAACTATCAGTAAAATCGTAATTTTATAGAATTCTACATAAACTATAGTTTGTGTACGACCAAAAAAACCTCATTTTCTAAGATAAACAATAGTTCTAAAACCCATACCGAGCTTCTGAACGCGTCAGTCGCTATTGTACTATGGTGCCTATACACGCTGTTGTTGATGAGCGTAAGGCAACAGTGGTATTTTCATAAGGACGTGATGTGATACTGGTAAGTTAGAGTTATCGAAATTTATGAAATTATCGATTAGCAGTTATCAATGGTATGTTGTATAGTAAATTCAAGGTGTTATAAAGTATATTTTTAAAGAGTTTGTCACTTTTCTCACTACCGTAATTATGTTCACAATTCTGAGTCGGTGAACCTAATTGCGTGTGTATCACGCAATAAAGAAAAATCCCTTCGAAATGTTTCCTTCTTTTTTTTCTTTCCTGGGGTAAAGTTATGTATATATTTAATGTGAATAAGTTGAGTAATAACTGCACATTACTGTGACCTAATTGCGGTATGTGAGTTTATTTATGTTTACTTCTATAATCGAGTCTGAAATGATTACACTTTACGCCATACTTTCGAATTAATAGACTAAGTACGTCAACATAATTCCATGAATATTATTTTAGTGAATCATATATTATACATTCTAGTTATTTATATTATATAAAAACTATATCAGCTTGCAGTTTACTTAATTTTTTTATTAAAAATATGAAATAGAAACCACTTTTTTGAGTACCGTAATAAGGTACACGTATTTTCTACTCGTGCCCCTTATTCTGGTATACCCGAAATATAGCATTCGGAGAGAAAATGAAACGTTTTTTTACTTATCTTTAACTAAGAATTAATAAAACTAAGTTAGGGAGGCAGCCATGCAATATCTTCTTAGGGTTCCGTACCCAAAGGGTAAAAACGGGACCCTATTCGCTGTCCGTCCGTCCGTCCGTCCGTCTGTCCGTCCATCCGTCCGTCTGTCCGTCAGTCCGTCCATCCGTCTGACCATCCGTCCTTCTGTCTGTCTGTCACCAAGCTGTACCATGGTCGTTAGTTACTTGAATTTTTCACAGATAATGTATTTCTGTTGCCGCTATACAACAATTAATGCAAAAAAAATTATAAAATAAATATTTTCTCTTAAATGAAAATAAATGATATAGCTAAATGAAAATAAGATAAAATATTTAACGGGGGCTCCCAAACAACAAATGTTTTTTTTGTTTGTTTCGCTCGATATCTATAAAGGCAACAGGTAGACGCTCAAAATATTCACAGAATATTTAATTTTATATGTATGCACTTTAAAAATAAATAGTTAAATTAAATTAAAAAAAAAATAACCACACTTACCATCAGGTGAGATTGCAGTCAAGTCACTTGTAATGCGTTATAAAAATAAAATAAAAATATCACGGAATTATGGACAAAGACTACCGGAATTATGTCATGAGGCAAATTTTAGCACGGAATTAGAGACAAACACGAGGTTCCGCAAAATAACGATTATTTATATAATTTAAAGGTTACGGCGCAAAATAATATTCCACATTAATCTGATAATACTCGTCTACAAAATAAAACAGTTTTCAGTTCTAGCACATTTGTACTTTTTCTTAAAATCATCCTCAAAGTTGAAAATGCCTTAACATACCGTAATATGGTACATTTACCTTACACTGAAAAAATTGGTTGCCTGTAAAGTCGGTTTACTGACGATAGTTGAACGTGACAACGTCTTCTTTGTCGCTCGTTCCGCGCTCGCGAGGTAACGCCGGTAACGCCGCATGAGCGAGGTAACGCAGGATGAGTCATGTTTTTTCGTGCGTGCAACCGGCTCTAACGATTTATAAGACGTTGTCACGTCAAAAACTAATTAAATCGATCAAATAACAAAGAAAGTTATGCGTACGATACGTTACGTTATTATTTGTACGTGTACGTTACGTTATTATTTGTACGTGTACGTTACGTTATTATTTTTATCCTAGTTTATACTTTATAATAAAGTAATAATTTTACCAAATTCAAAAGTAGTGTATAATACCCAATTTCGCGCAAGTAGGTATATAGAATATATAAAAAAAATTGGTTGTCTGTAAAGTCGGTTTACTGACGATAGTTGAACGTGACAACGTCTTCTTTGTCGCTCGTTCCGCGCTCGCGAGGTAGCGTCGGTAACGCCGGATGAGCGAGGTAACGCCGGTAACGCCGGATGAGTCATGTTTTTTCGTGCGTGCAACCGGCTCTATCGAATTATAAGACGTTGTCACGTCAAAAAGTAAGGGACTTTCGTTTAGCCTCAGGATCGCTATCGCCTCGCTCTGCCGATGGGTCGCACCTACAACATGCTATGCGGTGAAAGGATGCGGCCGCTGTTAGGTAACGCGGATTATGTTTACAACACTCGGTCCACAGTCCGCACCTAAAATTTAATAACTCTAGTGACACTATGCTTCTTTTTGCGACAAGATGCTTGAGATACGGTAATTGTTTGCCGTTCAAAATTATTTCAACATCGGTAGAGCAGTGCGTTTATTTCGGCCCACGCGCAGAATGTTTAACACCAACTGTGTAGGTTTATGGTGTTTCTAGGACCATGGAGATTTTCTTGGTTTATTCATCATTTTTACTGAATTTGTCTGGTGGGAGGCTTTGGCCGTGGCTAGTTACCACCCTACCAGCAAAGACGCACCGTCAAGCGATTTAGCGTTCCGGTGCGACGCTTGTAGAAACCGTTGGGGTAAATTTACTTACCCTTCCAAGTTAGTACGATAAAATCTTAGGCTGCATCATCATGTACCATCAGGTGAGATCGCAGTCAAGTACTAAGTAACTTGTATAGAGTAATAACAAAATTTTAAGTAATGTAAGTATTACTGCAACTTTAATGAAAATAAGAAGCGTTTAGAATTAGGACACTTTCATTTATAATTGACAAAAAAAGAATTTCTAAAACCTCTGAAAAAAATCGTGATCACAAAAATGAAAAAACGCGTTGAAATGAAAAGGAACGTCTTCTTGAAAGTGTGCTAAAAAGTTACATCATTATCTTATAACAAATTAGCACTAGTTTTTAGTTTGTTAGGTAGACCAAAATAGGTACAGAACATCGACCTCATACAAACAATAGACTCCTAATTATTGAACTAGCGGTTCTTTGTCGTAAGTTCGTAGAGGAAATAATAGAATAACCACTAAGCGATATAAAAAAATGAATAAATTATATTTAGAAGTAGAAGAACCATGTTCAGAAGTACTTGGTACGAGATTAGGTACCTGGAAATAAAACTTCAAAAAAATAATTTTACCAACGCAACGAAGTGCGCTACCATAATTTGCGTTCTGTAACATTTTCATTTCCATTTTTCATTGGCCTAAACTTTTCTTTTTGTCCAGTGCAGTGTCAGAGAGAAAAATGTAAAGTTTTGTTATTTCAGGGACTTACATATGAAACAATAAACCGTAATGTAAACAATAAAGCAATTCACACCGACGAAAATGAGCTTGAGACGGACGGCTCGAAAAAGTGTAGCCAGTTTATCGGTGCCAAAAATACTTGTTTTGTCACCTATAGTATTTTACAGATAGCGCTACTATTTGCTTTTACCTTGTTGTAAAGGTAAACGTAAATCGTTCGGATGCCCATACCCTGAGGTTTCTTATCGGTGGTCTAGGTGGTCTCTGGTCGATGATTCAGTATAAAATCGCTGGCCTATGGCCTACTGTGCAATGCACGCGGAATAGAGAATCAGTGAAAGTCCCAACAGTCGACACTGTCCTTGTAATAAATCAACGCAGTTCCTCTATTAAGCAGCAACTATCGTGTAATTATATCTGAATTGTCTATTGTCTTTTAATTTTTTTTTCGTAGACGGAACATCTTATGGATGGTTGCTTGACAAACTAAACTTTCCTGGGAAAAAGTATAATACCTGCATCCGTAGCCATATCATGTCATATTTCCGGTGATATGACATAGACATTTGCGATCGTTTTCTATGAAGACAGATTTCTATAAAGATTATAGATAAATATTATGGGTAAGGTCCAGAAAGGCAGCTATTATATCCATAACTATATTAAGCTTGGTTCGTTTTCTTTTACTTCTTCCACTTGTCTATCACTCTCTTTTTCATTATTGTCTGTAGCAACTAAAAAGTCCTTGTTAAAAAAATGTTTCATGAAAAAATTATCCCATCAAAACATAAAATATGTGAAAGGAGAGCCAAGTACACACCATAGAATTTTATGATAATATCTGCCTTGTTTGTTGACTTCAACGACAAAAGAAGTGATATCTTAATGGGTGCCAAGTTCAATGGTCAATCCTGAAATTTATTTATAACAACATAAAATATCATATCTTCTTATAAATTAGGCTAATATATTGAAGCCTCAGGTCTGGCTTGGCTAGTTCTCATATACGAATTATTATGTTCGATGGCTAGTTTCTACCAGCAGGCCAAATTTTCGGAATAATAAAATAAAAAGCAACAAGTAACAGGTAACTTGCGAAGGCTATAATATAATTCGTATATGAAAACTAGCCAAGTCAGACCTGAGGCTTCAATATATTAGCCTAATTTATAAGAAGATATGTTATTTTATGTTGTTATAAATAAATTTCAGGATTGACCATTGAGCTTGGCACCCATTAAGATATCACTTCTTTTGTCGTTGAAGTCAACAAACAAGGCAGATATTATCATAAAATTCTATGGTGTGTACTTGGCTCTCCTTTCACATATTTTATGTTTTGATGGGATATCATTACTTTTTGTAAATAAATTATTAGTAGGTACTTAATACCTACTTATAACAGTATTATAATTAAACTAAAATTCTTCTCAATTTTTATTTCAACTATTGCCTATACCATATGTACTTTCTAAAAGAATTATAGCTAGTAATAATATAACCACAAATACAAAAGAATTATTTAAGAAAATCTATTGATTGAATGAAAGAAAAACCTTTGAATTTCGTGGCATAAATCGCAACCTTATAGGTCAGATATCGAGAGACAACCGGACAGTAAGACGCCGCGCGCGCTTATGAGTGCGGCTGCCGAGTGCCGCCTGCCTCTCGCTCGAACAACCCGCACCACGCACCGCGCGCCGCGCGCCGTGTAGGTACCGAAATCTTCGCCGCTTTAGGGATAGAATCAATTTATTGAAAAAGTATAAAATGATAAAAATTTACCAGTTTCTGATTTATTCCTTTAAATTCACATAATTACTCACCTGTATGCCAAATTGAACTTTCTAGGTCATCTGGAACTGGCAGGCACTAAGTATAAGTTAAGTGTTCCTAACAGAATCAATTAAGTGAAAAAGTATTATAAAATGATAAAAATTTACCAGTTTCTGATTTATTCCTTTGTAGCCACGCAATTACCTACCTGCATGCCAAATTTGAACTTTCTAGGTCATCTGGAACTAGGTTATAGTTTTGATCTATAGGTCAGTGATAAAAATGACGATTTTTGGACGTTAATATCTAAATAACCGCTTGAGATGTGTTTATGAAATTTGGAGCATATATGTATCTTGCAAGTCTCAATATATGAGCCAAATTTGACACGTTAATGTCAAATAGTTTTTGAGATATGAGGGTGTCAAAAGTGGCTCCAAATGGTTCGTGTAAAATTACACACGGTGCGCTTGCCAGTACTGTATACTTTGTACTTGGCTTGACACGCTGACCGCGTGTCTTGATGATGAACGATTGGTTTTATACTCTGGGCTAAGTAGGAAGGTACTCGCACCTTTAGCTATTATAGACCAGGGTAGAAGCCTTTAAAAATTATAAAAAGTGAAAAAAAATAATAGTAGGATGAAAGCCATTAGAAAAGGAGGAGAATATTATAAAAATGAAAGGAAATAGTGCATTGTTACCCTAGGGATGAAAGTAACTTATTTAGTCCCGAGACGGGGTTTGGCGCCCGAGCGTAGCGAGGGGGCCTATAGTTCGAGGGACTAAATAAGTCTTTATCCCGAGGTAAACACTGTGCTTTTCATTACGAATATAAGGAAAGTCAAAATAAAAATAGAAATTAGCTAAAGAAAATTGAATAATTGTGTCAATAAAAATCACTGTTAAACAGAAGCCTAAACAAAACTCTACAACTCGAAAAACAAATGAAGATCGGATTGCGGCTTGCCACTTTCCCGCCTTTTTTTTTCTTTGGCCTAGCCGGCGGGCTTATATGCATTTAGCTTTTTAATAGTCAAGTATTGTCTATGATTGTCTATGAATGTCTATGAATCAGTTGTCTTTACTTTATGAATAAAGTCTATCTTTCTTCTTGTCTATGGATGCACTCGGGTATGTCGTGACTCGTGTTTCATTTGAACTCCAATAAAAATGTGACAACTAGTTTTTTTTAATTATTTGACAGCTGTCAGTTGAAAACGATTCTCCCTAGGGCTGCAAAGTATTACTTTCAACCTCTCGTTAGAGAGTATATGTGTTCTGTGCTTTCAACCCGCTTCTCAGGCAACCTCAGACCTACTTTCCGTGTATGAGTGATGAAATAGTACATTGTTACCCTAGGGATGAAAGTAACTTATTTAGTCCCGAGACGGGGTTTGGCGCCCGAGCGTAGCGAGGGGGCCTATAGTTCGAGGGACTAAATAAGTCTTTATCCCGAGGTAAACACTGTGCTTTTCATTACGAATATAAGGAAAGTCAAAATAAAAATAGAAATAAGCTAAAGAAAATTGAATAATTGTGTCAATAAAAATCACTGTTAAACAGAAGCCTAAACAAAACTCTACAACTCGAAAAACAAATGAAGATCGGATTGCCGCTTGCGACTTTCCCGCCTTTTTTTTTTCTTTGGCCTAGCCGGCGGGCTATGCATTTAGCTTTTTAATAGTCAAGTATTGTCTATGATTGTCTATGAATGTCTATGAATCAGTTGTCTTTACTTTATGAATAAAGTCTATCTTTCTTCTTGTCTATGGATGCACTCGGGTATGTCGTGTTTCATTTGAACTCCAATAAAAATGTGACAACTAGTTTTTTTTAATTATTTGACAGCTGTCAGTTGAAAACGATTCTCCCTAGGGCTGCAAAGTATTACTTTCAACCCGCTTCTCAGGCAACTTCAGACTTACTTTCCGTGTATGAGTGATGAAAAATAATTTACGGGCGATCTGAGGTCGGGAAGGGGATGGGGGTGAGTTTTCGGCAAAACTAATAGTCCTATGAAAAAATTCAAATAACAAAGTTGTAGGTAATAAAAAGATCTAAAACTTTTGTATTTAGGTACACTTTTTTAACATAGCCTCAAAATTTATGTGAAAAATTAAAAAACCATTCATTTTTATAATATTCCCCTCCTTTTCTAATGGGTTTCATCCTACTATTATTTTTTTTGGTTTTAAAAATTATCGACCCTGGTCTATATTAGGTATCTACTTATACCTAATCGATTTTCATATCGATTCGTAAGCAAGAAAGTCGACAACAATATGAGGCAACGACGTTAGGTTATAGATTAGAAATAAATCCGGTCAGCCGGTCACCAGGCAATGGGCATTACATAAACGGTAAACCCTTTCACGACAGAACCTATGATCACGACCCGTTACCAGGCGGTTACGTTACAATATTAATGCGTCGCTTTAAAGAAATTGTCGTTATTTGAATTCTTCACCTGTATGCCCATGATAAGAGAGCTCATCATTTATTTAAAACAAATATTTTTGACGTGATAACGTTTAATAAATTGATGAACACCAGCAACGCACATGAAAAATAGTAACGTTCCTTGTAACGTTCCACCTGAGCTTGTGCGTGCAAGCGAGAGCGCGCAACAAGTGATAGAGAGGCACGATAAAACAAACGATAGAGAGCACCAATTATGACGTTATCACGTAAATCTATCGTCCGCTAACCGACTTTACAGACAACCAATTTTTTTTAAGCTATTGCATAGCTTCTATCGCGGGCCTTGAGCGTGGAGAGTGGAGACCGAATCCAGAAATCCGTAACGAAAAACCTAACACTTTTTAGGTTTGCGATTTGCCAATAATAATTGCATAAGTTCATAAAAACACCTATGCAATAGCTTTACCGCGGCAGTCTCCGAGTGCCACACGTCTTTTTTTTCATACTCAGAGAGCTCATTGACTCCAAACATTGATATCTACCTAAGGATCAAAACACGCGGCGGAATGGAATGGAAGCGACTTTGTTTTCAAAGCATACTCAATGAACTTTATGTCAATTGTATAAGATACAGACTAGGTACATATAGCAGCCAAAAAATGTCGTGCGTCTTCCGGGCAATCCTCGCGCATTAATCCGCAAGCATAGGCGAGAAAGAGGCGACCTTATTGAGCACAACTTTTACAGCATGTCTAATTACAATGAAATGTTTGCCATTAAGAAAAATCCTAAGCTAAGAAGGTATGGGCTGAGGCTAGAATTCCAGCCGGCGACCACAAATCCCTACAAGCATTTCATTGTTAACAGAGTTATAAGACATTGGAACAAATTGCCTGAGGACATCATTACAGCTGAATCGCTCATCCTATTTAAGAACCGACTCGACAAACATCTGAGCAAGCAACAATGAGCACAATTGATATAGGCGCATCAGCGAAAGCTGCTTAGCCTATTATTAAATAATAATATAATAATAATTCTAAAGAATCATTTATTCTGTATGTTATACAATTGACATAAAGTTAATTATGCTATTGAAAAGAAGTCACTTCCATTCCATTTCGCCGCGGTGTAAATTGACCCAATTTCCTGTCGTTGAGATACGACCGACGATACCTTTGGGCTCCTCAGCTACACTCCAAGATATCCTGCGCGACCTTGGAGGCCTCCTCGGATTCTGGAGTGAGCTCGGCTGGCTGGAGTGATCCGGCGAGGACCTGCGCAACGGGCAAACTAATCGCCCAATCGCGGTAAACTCTCACGGAACAGAAGAAGGCGACTTTTTAAAATGTTTGTAAATTCTTCACGCCAAAACTACAAAGCCGATTTGGTTGAAATTTGAAATGTGGATAGATTATACCCTGAATAAACACATAGGGTACTTATTTTCCCGCCAAACTCCATGGTTCCTGCGGGACTATTCAAAAACCCTCAAGCAGACGAGTTGCTGGCAAAAACAATCTTTCAAACAGACGGAGCCGACAAACGCTAATTCCGCATAAGTTAAGCTAAGCACGAAATTCAGTTCGCAAGTTAATAACACGTTTGTCGGCATACAATGCTTTCCCCAAAGCAGGTAGGTATGCAAATAGGTATTTGCCTACACGCACAGCGAAAGGTCGTGATTTATGTCCAATTTCTTTTCCATAACGACATACTTGGCATGTTGAACTAGTAGATATTTCTTCAATTTAACTCCTTCTCTATATAAACTTTTATGCAGGAACAGGAATAAGTATGAATGTAGGAAAAACCATTCTAGCTTTTGTGAACCGTAAAGCTGCCTAGAGGTTGTTGTTGTAGAGGCGATTGCTTCAAGATGCATTCTTAATAAATGTCTAACAGCTTAATTAACACTTTACCTGTTGAGTCGACATCGAAATTCATTTTTTTAAACACTATAGGTAAGTGTGACCTTGACTGAAATCTCACCAGATGTTATGACGATGCAGCATAATATGAGGATGTTATCGTACTAAGTTTGAAGGTGCTGGAAACTTTTAACGGTTGCTACACAGAATCACACCGGAATGATAAATCGCTTGGCCGTGTGTTGTTGCTGTTACATGGTAACCTGCCTCTGAAGAAGCTTCCCACCAGGACAGATCTGAGTTAAGAAATTTGTGTGAATGTCGATAATTGAACCCGGGACACTCTCAAATCCGAGCGCACATGTTATTTCCACCAATGGGGAGTGGAGATGTGTGCTGTGCGTAGCTTTGGTGCTTAGCGTGTTTGGTGCGTCAATCGAATGTTTTCGGGGTTGCGTGGCCGGCGTGGGGAAAAGGCGGCAGGAACAAAGTGGGCGAGCGCTAGCTTCAACCCAGTGGGGCTTCATTCACTACCCGACTATAGACATTTCCGTTCTGCCTCGCCGCTTGCTCGCTCAAAACACATAATCCTATGGAAAAATGAGATATATTAGATATATACATATTATCTTCTCTCCGCTTGATCTATTTCCACCGAAGCTAAGCGGAGACGTGGAAATAACGAAATCTGATTAGTTATTCTAAACATACTTATCTCGTCTCGACTCTCGTCGTTCTTCTGTCACTCACGCAAAATAACCACAGCAAATGTAGCTATACCTAAGAGATGGTTACGTGCCTATAAGTCTTCAAGAGATAATATCCGGCGGAATTTATTTATAATTGGATCTCGCAAGAGGTACCTATTGTACCTAGGTGCACATTTTCGCCTCCGTAATCCATTGTTGTTGCCAGTACAGTTCAGTTCACATGATATTTCCTGTGAACAGTCCATTTATCATAGCGTCATCGGTCATTATTAAGCAAGCTTCTTGCCCAAGTGTTAACGGTCGTGCGAAAGAAATTTAGATTACAGTACCAACTTACTTAATTCCGAGTCGGATCGGATGTTAGTTGCATTGCAGACTGTGGTATTATTCATTGGTGTATCATTGACGGCGAAAAAAAAATAATGCTATGTACATAGACTAGGTACTTAAATAATATAAAAAGTAGTAGCTATCGTCCGCGGCGCCTTCCGCGTGAATTTCGCAGGTCCCGTGGGAACCAAGGATTTTTCCGGGATAAAAAATAGCCTATATGTTACTCCAGGCCCAGGGTATTATCCATTCCAAATTTCAGCCCATTCGGTCCAGAAGTTGCGGCGTGAAGGAAAAACAAACGTACACAATCTTTGCGAGGTGGACTCTCACAGGACCGAAGTTTTCGTAGGTAAGTACTATGCAAAATACTTATATCGATTAATTAATTGCATTGGTTAATATTTGCATTAGTTGTGCAACGTAGCCACTGATTGGCTGATGGTTGCGATCTCATTGTTACCGACGACGATGGCGATTTTATTTACGAGAAATCATCCCATTGTTTACAAAACCTTTTGACAACGTACAGTAAAATACATAACTTTTGACGTGACAACGTCTTATAATTCGATAGAGCCGGCTGTACGCACGAAAAAACATGACTCATGCGGCGTTACCTCGCTCTGAGGCGTTCCATGTAAGGCTTGAAGTGCAAGCGAGAGCGCGGAACGAGCGACAAAGAAGCACAATCGTGAATCGTTCAACTATCGTCAGTAAACCGACTTCACAGACAACCAATTTTTTTATTCAAACTTGTAGCAATAGCGGCTTTTTTTACCCACAGGAAATGCCTGACGCATACCCCTCCGTCAGGGGACACGGAGCGGTTCGCACCCCAGCAACCGGTGCGTCTCCCGCGAGAGGGATGTGCACTAATTATTGCTCTCGACGAGCGTTCCCGCTCACTTCGGTGATTTTTTTACGAGGTTGTCTTCCTCGTAGTGCCCCGACGGGGCTTGTGGGCGTTTCCGCCCCCGCCTGTAATTTTTAATGTTTTCCTTGCGGCTATAAGATATTTAAATCCACGATGACGCGACTCTGTAAAAATAGCTTTTGTTTTATTCGATTTGATTCGTATGGACTCCACTCTTGTCACACTCCATACTGTGGCGTGACAGAGTGGGGCGCGTCATCGTGGCTTGAAATATCTATACCATGCAGTTGTGATCCCTCGTGCGAGTGGCGCCACTGGTAGTCTTAATTCAGGCTAAACGACGAGCTTTTAAGGATTCAGGAACCCCGGAATTGGGACTCGGTGGGGGGAAAATGAATAAAAGATCGTTATGTTTATCACAATAAAAAATTTATTATCTATATAACATAACATCTGACCGCAACCGTGGATGAAACGACAGTATATTACAAAATAGCTATTTTATTATAATATAACACGATACATGGCTTGCTTATGTTTTAGTTTAGTGGTCTATACACAGTACGCGCTTAATAGCTCATTTTCAGTAAATAAAGCAACTATCGATGGATTAACGAAAATTATGTTCACACGCGCCTGTTTCGTCGGTTTCTTATCCCCTGTCTACATCATAGAGGGAACCTATGTACCTAATTGGGTCAGGGGATGATGAGTGAATGGATTAAATAAGTAAGTCAAGACGTTAATAGATTTGATAACCATTTCATTACATTGATTTTACTTTGTATCTTTTATTAACCGACTTCAAAAAAAAGGAGGAGGTTCTCAATTCGTCGGAATCCTTTTTTATTTTTTTTTATTTTTTAGTGTTGTAAACATTAAGGTAAAATTTATTAACTTAGAATACCTATTATTATAACATGTATTCAGTTTATAAAAGATATATTATTAATAGGTTAAGTAATTAGGACTAGAGCGACACTATATTATTAGGATCACTAGCTGACCGCGCAAACGTTGCTTTGCCATTTAGAGGAATGAAAAAAGCTTACGAACTAATCTCAGACCTACCGATTGTAGACAAAAAAATTCATTATAATCGGTCAAGCCACTTCGGAAGAGCTTGGTTACAAACTAAACAAAAAAAATTGTGACACGAGAATTTAAACAAATATTCATGTAGATGAAAATGCAAATATTTATTTTCACATAGGCCTAGATAATAGGCTCATGTTTTCATATTGTGTATAGACCACTAGATACCTGACCTCTGACAATTTATATTACCAAATTTTTACAAAGGCGATAACTGTGTATGTTTGTTGATAATTCACACCGCAACTACTGAACCGATTTGGCTGAAATTTGGAAATAATATCCTGGAATAACATAAAAGACTACTTATATAATTTATGTGATTTTATTATAGTTTTCACTCATAAATACGCCTTATGACTTACTATTATTTTACACAAAAGCCAATATGATTGACCAAATTTATAAATAATAATTTATACAGATTCAATTTTTTCAATATCTCCTTAGGTTAAACCTCTTAGTCATATTTATAGTAAACTAGCTGACCCGGCAGACGTTGTACCGCCCTGCCAATTGTGAATCGTAATCATTCGACCCAATCTAATGAATAAAAAAATTACACCAAAATACGCGAGATCATTTTCGATTTTTAGCAAGAAGAGCAAGAGAATAATGGTACCGATTCTATTTTAGAGTCTCTAAATTTAGCTACTATTTTTTCTAATTACGGTATTTCAAGACTAGACTAGTTCCATCCCGTTCCAACCGTACAGTAGTGAAAGCGGAAGTATAATATTAGGCACTCTAAATTTAGATACCCTAAAACAGAATGAATGCCACTATAGATAATTAAAAATCCATACCAGATGGACATTATTTTCACAAATCAGAGACCAGGTATCGTTTGTGTTGCATTTCTGTGAATGTGTGTGTGTGTTCACATGAAATCGTCGAAATCGGCGTCGTAGTTGCCATACGCGTCGTATTGGTTGAGGTGTGCCTGAAATGATAAGAGTATTATTAATTAATTTAAGTAATTTTACTGTAAAATAAAATTCAATCAAGTCAAGAGTGAATAGGCATCTTTTAGGCAAGCGCGTTCCACCTTAGACTGTATCATCACTTTCCGTCAGGTGTGATCACAGACAAGCGCTAGCCTATATAGTATAACTAGCTGATGCCCGCGACTTCGTCCACGTGGGATAAAAACTATTCTATCTTTTAAGTTGGACCAAATGACAGATATTCACGAAGTTTGAACTAAATCGGTTCAGTAGTTAGGAGTCCATCGCGGACAAACATTGTGACACGAGATTTATATATATTATTAAGAACAAAAAAAAATCGAAATATCTTTATTTCACATAGGCCTAACGTACAGGCTCTTGTAAAACGTCAATATGATATTTGTCGCATATGTGTGGTGATAACTACAAGTCGACCTAAGACTAAGTTTACGAGGGTTCAAACGCGCCCTGCACTGAGAAGAAGCCCACAACAAAATCAGCCAGGTTTTGTTTTCTGTTAATAAATTATAAGAGTATTTTAATATTAGTAATTTTACTGTAATTTAAAGTAACAACATCTTATGAATTTTACTGTAATTTAGAGCCACTGCTGTGAATTTTTACTACTATAGTAGTGATATTATCTCGCTGCAGACTCGGTCATAAATCATTCGAGTGTTTCGCTTTTGTTGTTCTTTGTTGAGTTGTGCATTACTGCAGAACAACAAAAGTGAAACACTCGAATGATTTATGACCGAGTCTGCAGCGAGATAATAACACTACTATAGTACTTTATACTTTTATTTATTATGTTATTTACTCTGCAGAGTTTATCTGGATAGGTATCACCACAGGTGTCCATTATTCTATCGTGAAGCGGTATTACTATGTTTGAGTTTGAAGGCTGAAGGCTATAGGCTGATGTGATTACTGGGCAGCTGAATGAGACTTAACAACTGATATCTGTAAGATTGAAAGTTGTATAGACATTTTTTTAATTCTATACAAGTTAGTACTTGACTGCGATCTCACCTGATGGTAAGCGATGATGCAGCCTAAGAAGTTATCGTACTAACTTTGATGATATACGCTATAGATACCGCGTCACGTAATAAGCGATGCATCAAAAAGTGGCCAGTATTTATGAGCGTGTGTGCGTGAGTCACGCACACACGCATAGCATAGCCTATGTCTTACATCAGCGCCATTTGCATTTGGGAGTTACCAGCTAATTTATCCATCCCTACAAAATGGGGAAAATCTGAAAATGATTTCATAATTTTAATAAAATCATCATAAATTATAATTTCATTTGAACTTGTATTGTCTGCTACACAGCATCGTATTGAAACGCTGAAACTGCTTTGAAGACGGTAACTTCTTTCGGCGCTGAGTGACGGTCTTTGCATTAAGATTAGGATAGAAAATTTTCGAACATTTGCAGAAAGCATAGAGAAAGAACGTGTTCAAAATTTAACAATGGGCCGCCATTTTGAACTTTTTTGTTATTGGACCGAATTCTTTCAAAATCGATATCTGAACTTTTCAGCAACCTAAAAAAAGGAAACTGATGTCAAAATAAAAATAAATGGACGCCATTTTGAATTTTTTTTGTTAATTGACCGAATTCTTTCAAATTCGATATATGGGGTTCCCTATGATCATAAAAAAGGAAATTGATGTCAAAATAAAAATAAATGGACGCCATTTTGAATTTTTTTGTTAATGGACCGAGTTCTTTCAAATTCGATATATGGGTTTCTCTTTGATCATAAAAAAGGAAACTGATGTCAAAATAAAAATAAATGGACGCCATTTTGAATTTTTTTGTTAGTGGACCGAATTGTGTCAAAATCGATATATGGGGTTCACTATGTTCATAAAATCGATATATGGGGTTCACTATGTTCTCAAAATAAAAATAAATGTTTCCAACAGTTATTTTTATTTTGAGTTTAACAGTTTCCTTTCTTATGATCATAGGGAACCCCATATATCGAATTTGAAAGAACTCGGTCCATTAACAAAAAAATTCAAAATGGCGTCCATTTATTTTTATTTTGACATCAGTTTCCTTTTTTATGATCATAGGGAACCCCATATATCGAATTTGAAAGAATTCGGTCCATTAACAAAAAATTCAAAATGGCGTCCATTTATTTTTATTTTGACATCAGTTTCCTTTTTTATGATCAAAGAGAAACCCATATATCGAATTTGAAAGAATTCGGTCCATTAACAAAAAAATTCAAAATGGCGTCCATTTATTTTTATTTTGACATCAGTTTCCTTTTTTATGATCAAAGGAAACCCCATATATCGAATTTGAAAGAATTCGGTCCATTAACAAAAAAATTCAAAATGGCGTCCATTTATTTTTATTTTGACATCAGTTTCCTTTTTTATGATCAAAGGAAACCCCATATATCGAATTTGAAAGAACTCGGTCCATTAACAAAAAAATTCAAAATGGCGTCCATTTATTTTTATTTTGACATCAGTTTCCTTTTTTATGATCAAAGGGAACCCCATATATCGAATTTGAAAGAATTCGGTCCATTAACAAAAAAATTCAAAATGGCGTCCATTTATTTTTATTTTGACATCAGTTTCCTTTTTTATGATCAAAGGAAACCCCATATATCGAATTTGAAAGAATTCAGTCCATTAACAAAAAAATTCAAAATGGCGTCCATTTATTTTATTTTGACATCAGTTTCCTTTTTTATGATCATAGCCTCATAGGGAACCCCATCGATTTTGCAATCGAATCGAATGATTTTGATATCGAATTATCAAAGTGAGCTCCGATACCGAATGTGAAAGAATTCGATCAATTAACAAACAAATAAAACAAAATGGCGTCTCTTTGTTTTAATTTTGACATCAGTTTCGTTTTGGAAACATACTCCATACATAGTATCTTGATCAGCTTTAAAAATACAATAATTACTATTGCACCATACGGGAAAATTCGCAACCGGGTAATTGGCAACACCTTAACACGACGCGTCGCTTAAGTGGAAAAAATATATCGTTATAATTATTTTTGTTTTTGTTAATTACTATTTGTTTTGAGTTACTAACCGATGGTAAGCGATTTTATTAATTGTTCGTAAGCGTCCTCTGTAGTTTCTACAGATTTTTAATGCACAACTTGCCATTTTAATACCAAAATAAGTCAAATCAAAAGTAAAGCCGTGCGTGCGTGTCTCTTGAAGTGAGAATCGACACTGAGGAGCGGCGAGCACTTTAGGCGTGAACAGTTCTCGCCTATTTTTTTCGACGCTTTTGTGCCCCGAATGCTCCATCTATAGAGTATATCATCAAAGCGTACTAACTTGGAAGGGTTAGTAAATTTACCCCAACGGTTTCTACAAGCATCGCACTGGAATGCTAAATCGCTTGGCGGTGCGTCTTTGGTAGTAGGGTGGTAACTAGTTACGGCCAAAGCCTCCCACCAGACCAGACCTGAGCCAATTTATAAATAAATAAATAAAAAAATAAAAATAAAAATAAAAAATTAAAAATAAAAAAGCCTTTTTAATCTCATACCTCCTTAATGAGCTAGTTTACAGGAAATATTACATATTATTTGGTTCGGTTAGTAACAATTTTTCTTAGAGAACTATGTTAGTTATTGTGTGATTAGTTTTGTTAGTAACAATGGTTTCTTATATAACTATAGTAATTCATGAGCTAGTTTACATATTATTTGGTTCGGTTAGTAACAATTTTTCTTAGAGAACTATGTTAGTTATTTCGTCATTAGTTTTGTTAGTAACAATGGTTTCTTATATAACTATAGTAGTTCGTCAGTAATCGTGTGTGTGTATCTGTATGTGTGTGCGTGTGTGTATGTGTGTGTGTGTGTTCTTTTTAGTTTTAGGTTGAACTTTCGTTACGAGATATGAGCACCCTCTAGGGTAAAGGCCTCCTCCAACCTTTGCCATTCAGCTCTGTCTTTCCCTAAAACCATCCATCCCTTTCCTGCAGTTTTTATAATGTCATCAGCCCACCGTTTTATTGGCCTACCAACCTTCCTTTTTCCTCCTGGTCCTTTCCACCGCGTAGTTTCTATAGTCCACCTTTTATCTGTGTAACGTGCGATGTGTCCTCCCCATTTCCATTTTAACTTGAGTGCTTGCTCCAATGCGTCGGTTATTTTGGTTTTCTGTCTAATTATAGAGCATCTAATCTTGTGTAACTTTTTTATTTTTAGTATACTCCGTTCTATTGCTCTTTGGGTCGTCCTTATTCTGCGTTTTACTTTATTAGTGAGGACCCATGTTTGGCACCCATAAAGTAAGCTGGGTAGTAAGCACGTGTCTATTACAATTTTCTTCAAATTCAAAGAGTAATTTCCTTTTAGGATTTCCTTTAAAGCCCAAAATTTTTTCCAGGTTAAATTAATCCTTCTCTCAACTTCTTCTTCATTGGCCATTTTGGCAAAAGATATTTGTTTACCTAAATATATATAGTTGTCTACATACTCTATGTTATTTGCCTTCACTATGATTGGTGATTTGTAACTGTTGGTCATAACTTTTGTTTTCAATGCGTTCATTTCTAGACCTACTTTAGAACTTTCTTCGTCAAGTGTTCTTATCAATTCCTCTAATTCTTTCGGTGTTTCAGCTAGTAGGACAATATCGTCTGCGAATCTTAAATGGTTTAAGTATCTATCACCTACTCTTATCCCTTTTCGTTTCCAGTCCAGCTTACGGAATATATTTTCTAGCACGGCGATGAACAATTTAGGGGAAAGAGGGTCTCCCTGCCTGACACCACGTTCTATTATGATTGGTTCTCCTCGAGTTTCAAGTTTTACTGTGCTAGTACTATTCGCGTATATGTTTTTTATTATATTAATATACTTAACTTCTACGTTACATGCTTCTAAAGCTTCCCATATTGAGTTGTGACTTATACTGTCGAAGGCTTTGCTGTAGTCAATAAAGCCCAAATACAAAGGTCTATCATACTCTTTATATTTTTCTATTACTTGCTCTATTGACTGTAAATGGTCTGTGGTACTAAATCCTGATCTAAAACCAGCCTGCTCGATCGGCTGTGATTGGTCTATTTTAGGGGTTATTCTGTTTAGTATTATAGATGCAAAAAGTTTATAAATGCTTGCTATTAGGCTAATCGGCCTGTAATTTGCTACGTCTAATGGATTTCCTTTTTTATACAGCAGTATTATGTCTGACGTACACCATTGTACGGGAACGGTTTCGGTGTCAATTGCCATATTAAATAGTTGTGATAGATAATTTAAAAGTACAGGTGCGCCAAATTTCAGAGCTTCGTTGCTGATACCATCAGGCCCTGGTGATTTTTCGCTTTTTAGCTGTTTTATATGTTTGTACACTTCTTGTTCGTCTATTTCTTTACTGATATTTGGAATAGTTTCATCACTATGTAAATCGTCTATAATTATATCGTAGACCTGAGCCAATTTAGAAATTATAAAATTCTAAAGTGGCCGTGGCGGGAATCGAACCCGCGACCTCCCACTCGAATCCGAGCGCGCCGCCAATGCGCCAGGGAGGTCGTCAAACACATCATCACGCACTTTATCATCATCAACCTCTGTTTGTCCCACAGCTGGGCCCGGGGCTTTTGTCAGAACGGTTTGGGCATAGCCAACCACACTTGCCAAAGTGCAAGGGGGGTTAGACAGGCTTCACATACATTTGAGAACATAAGGTGAACTTTCAAGGCATGGTGGTTTCCTTCACCACTCAGCAAGTGAACACACTTAACCCCAGAAAGACAAAGTTGCCTGCCCGGGATTGGAACCCAAGAGCCTCTGACCAGGTAGAGGTCTAAACCAATAGGCTATCACCGCTAACACAACACACACACAATTCATTTAATATTGAACTACTTATTAGTACGAGCTACTGAACTGATTTTGATGTAACATGCACTGATTCCTATGAAATAAAATGTTGAATAGAAGGTGTTACTTTGTAGAAACCCATAGTAATTAGCAGGAAAGGAATGTACAGTCCACTATAGAATCTCGGATTATGAAACACACTTGCGATTTCCTTGTTTTAGGAACAAACATGAGTAGAGTTTGTTGTGAGTTGTGTTGTGTTCATGTGATGGCAGCATTGCTTGCTTGGGAACTTCGCTTTTGTGGATGACTGAGAGAGCAGGAAGTGCTTGGCTTGTTCTTGCATGATTGGACCATACAAATTTTTTTCAGGCATTGACATATCCAATTTAATCTATAGACCCTGGATGCAAAATTCACGAAAAAAGTGTCCCGAGAAAACTTATATAAACTTGTACATGTGTATTTTATAAAAAAACTAAAACTTTGTAATTTATGTCTTAAACCATTATTATACAGCCGGGTAGTTTTTACATGGTTTTATAATACAGTGCGGCATTATAAACGCGTGTTCTCTCTGATGAATCAAACATGAGACTGAAGTGCAATTGGAAACCTTTTTGCATTTTGGCTCTCTTTCTGTTTGGACACTTTTTAGCGCTAACCCGAAATCCATATATATCAATGTTTTTAGGTAACAGAATATACCAAAGAATACAGTCTTTCCTGCGAGTAAAATGTATTCACAAGATATTTGTCAAATAGGTGATGGGAACTACTCACATTGTCACCTTCCACTTTTAACTTGGCCTTGCCCTTGCCTTTGGTGGGCTTCTTGGCCTTCTCGTTCTTCTCCACCTTCTGCTTCTCAATGTACAGGTTGTCCACCGTCAACTTTATCCTTTTTATATCCGCTGAGCACACTGTCAAATGAAAAATGATGTGTTATACCAAAGGCCAAGGAAACACTATGGACTGGCTCTGTCTACAAAATTAGCGAGACTATTTTGAATCTATCAAGTGGCGAATGGCGTCTCTTAGGGTAGTAACTCAGTAGTAGTACAGGAACAATGTA
Organism: Coenonympha arcania; assembly: GCA_036785405.1. Lineage (NCBI taxonomy): Eukaryota > Metazoa > Arthropoda > Insecta > Lepidoptera > Nymphalidae > Coenonympha > Coenonympha arcania. Next base: position 2,794,548 of record CM072074.1, read on the forward strand.
TATTTGGCAACAAATCTTGGCGTTTATCACGGCGCCGCATGTCACGAAAGTCTAGGCTAGAATTAATGAATCTCCATAGTTTTGTTATCTCTGTGCGTTATACTGATAAATAAAGGACATAACGATACGGAACACTAAATAGTACAGGTACAGAAGGCTTACTCCGCACGATGATTTAAAGAAATAGCGACTCTAGCGCTGACACAAAAAGTGCAATTCAGTTCGCAATAGCGCCTGGCCTCGCCGTCAAAATCGACACGCAACAAACGCAATGTTGTAGTCTCTTTCTATCGCCTAACTTTATCTCTTACTACGTACTAGGGCTGCCGTAGTCAGGCGGCGCGTAAAATAGACCGTACAGAACTAGCGCGTGCAACTCGGCCCGCGAGCGGCAACCATTTGAAATATTGGGATCCGGACCCCTACTTGCAGCCGGGACGGCCACGTGATAAGTGAGACTGGCCTGATAATGACAGGAGAGGTCTATCACAACCATTGAGTTCAATTTGTATGGAGCCGGTGTGCTTACCAGAAGCAGATTTTAAGCTTTAAATTCAGAGCCTGTTTTGTTAGGATAACCATATCTTGACACCCCGTATCTTGGGGTTATTCCATAGGGACCAAGGGCCATACCACGATCTCTTAAAGCAGTAATGTTGCAGTAATGTTTTGACAATTTCATACTGTTTGTATGAAACTATTAAAATAATACTGGAGGGCTGTTCACGTTATGTGTCAGCTACATTTCGTGATGTTAAATGTTTAAAAAGTTCTTTTTGCGAACATTGAAAAATTAATTTTAAGAGAATTGACATAGAGCGTAAAATTGAATGTAGTTCAAAATGCAATGTTGGTCGACAGTTCCAAGATTGAAATTACTTAAACGCGTCAAAGTCGAGCATTATATTTCCTATGATGAAATACACTCAATTTTACACTGTAAGCCAATAAAATATGTAAAGTTTATTTGTCAGTGTTAATATTTTTTTTTCTTGTTTCACATCACTGAGTGTGTGAAACGGAATGTCATAGCTGTAGCATTACTGCTTTAAGATAGGGTGGTATAGACCCTGTTGTCGCCAATGTGGACTAAAAATGGCCTATGTGTTAAACTGCCAAGCAATCTTGATATGCTTACGCTAGTAGATAGCACCACCGTGCTACATAAAACTTACTTTGTAATATAACATTTTTGACGAGCTCATCAACGAAGGCGGGGAACTCGTCTCTGTTCCTGTACACGTTGATCTTCCTGGAGAGCAGGTCGGCGAACTCCGAGAACTCCTCCTTGGTGGTGGGGTTGAAGTTGTCCAGCTTGCCGCCGCCGCCGCTGCCCTCAGTTATGCCTGAAAATTACACAAACACTTATATCAGGATCTTAGGAGTTTATTATCAGGATCTCGTGGGTTCGGCGGCCAACTTCGGAAAGCTACGGGAGTTCGCGCATGCTTGGCATAAGAGGCGAAGCGGCTTGGTGTGACACAGAGAATTTATGCTGAGGACAGCGACTGCGCGAGGCGAGTCCGTCATTTGTATCATCCTGATTCCTGACCCAGAATGGGGAGAGTGAGCCCATAGGGTCAGGGAGCGAGAGAAAACAACTTGTTGTTGAGAGAGTTAAGAAGGCGCCCCGGGAACACGCCAAGAGCAAGTACCGAACGGGCGCCCTCCCGCGTTTCGGCCCCCATAACCGCGAGGTTGATTGGGCCATGGGTGGTGGAGGGTTGTCCCTACACAAACACTTATAATGATTCTACTCTTATAGCTTAGCCAAAATGTTTCAGTAAAACAACTTCTACAAGCTCAGGATTGTATCATTTATTCTTTTAAATAAATACAACAAATTTTCCAAATTATTTGAATACAAATCAATTTTGCAAAGTCAGTGATAGCTCCATATTTATATACTGATTTTTTGCCAAAATTTTTGGCTACCGTTTTGAATAGACTTCAAATCTACTACTAAAACATACATTTTGTTCTGGAAAAAACCTAACTCATGGGATTTTAATCAAACCAAAAAAATATACTTCATTTCCAAATATGCACTTATGATGAGTAGTATTACAAGATCTCTAACATGGTGATAACTATTTCACAACTTAACAAGTATGATAGTTTGCCAACACACGCTGTCACTGAGAAGCCCACAACAAACACAGCCAGGTATTCTTTAATGCAAAGTCCCTTCACAACAATGAGTATAAATACTAGATAGGCTAGTAAACTCAGAGGTTTTTCTCACCACTTAAAAAAAATAGCCTTTATTTCTCCAAACAACACCAGCAGTATATAAATTATAAATACATTTAATGATCGGGCTGTCGGTGGACATAGGCCTCCTCTAGATTCTGCCATTTTTTCCTATCTAATGTCCATCTGCGCCATCCCCTCGGCAAGTCATCTTCTGATCTGATTCTTGGTCGTCCTCTTGTTCTCTTACTGTCCCTAGGGTACCATAACATTTTTTTCCTATCTAATGTCCATCTGCGCCATCCCCTCGGCAAGTCATCTTCTGATCTGATTCTTGGTCGTCCTCTTGTTCTGTTACTGTCCCTAGGGTACCAGAACATAACTTGTTTGGTCCATTTTTCTTTTGGAGATCTGACTATATGTCCTATCCAACGCCATTTTAGTCTCTTAATCTTCTTTGAAACATTTGTCACACCTTTTTTTCAGGGTGTCCACTCTAAATCGTCAAAACATTTCCCTGACTTTCCCCGACCATTTCTAAAATGTTCCCTGACCTTTTTAGCTGTAATTTTTCAAAGTAAAAATGTTTCTCTTGCGGTTGATTGTAAGAGACAAATATTAAGTCTTCACAAACACTCAGAGATTTATGTTATTGGCTTCCCAAGGTGTCCAACTATCAAGGTGACAATTTTCAACACAGGTAGATTGCCACACTATAACCATAATATATAACCATAGTATAAATATGTATATAATAAGTACTGATGATGATAAGATAATATTATTTTTATTTATTCTATACATTTTTAGACTTTTACATTAATTTTAAAGATCAATCATCAAAAAGTCCTGGTTTTCCCTGACTTTCCCTGACCTTCCAGGTCCGTGTTAAAAGGATGTTTGTTATACCAGGAATCCATTAACTTACCAAACGTTTCCAAGGCGAGCCGCAGGTCGGACTCTTCCTGCAGCTTCTGACGGCGCAGCTTCTCTGCGAGCTTCTGTTCCGGAGTCAGCTCTTCTTCTTTCTCTGGCTGCTCTGATTTCTGACGTTCCTGACGCTGTAATAGGATAAGAGGTGCATTTTCAAAAATATCCAGGCTGTAGGAAGTCTAAGGCAGACTGATTTGACAAAGAAAAATGTGGTATCAAGTTGTCTCATGAACCAAAACAAAAATATTCCAGGAAAATGAAATATTGTTATTAAAATATTGTGTTGTTGAAGAAGAACCATTGGCACAATGAATTTAATTTTGCATACTAAAACTTTTCAAGGCACTTTTTCTGTCATACCAATTTTATTGAGAAGTACAACATTGCCTACAACTTTGGAATCCGTATGTTAATCACTTAAGTAGTAACTACAGACTACCTTCAACAAAGGTCAAAACTCAACCGTAATCCATCCTTCTCCATATTAACTTATCTATGGCCTACGCTCTTCTGCTATACTATGCTTATATGGGGATATCAAGTTTGATATAATAATTTGAATACTTAGATAAGTGCATAATAAGTTTAAGTAGGTACACCTAATTAGTTGTTCAAACAAATGTGAGGAAACAAAGATTTTAAGAATAACATATTGGCTCTCTCCCTTATCTATACTGTATGTTGAAGTACGAGTTAATGCGATAAGAATATTTCACAACCAATAATCACTCTGCATGCATTTAAAAACACAAGAAATGCAGTAGGTATGTTATGAATTGTGACATTCATACGATTTGAACTCAACAAACCTCTTTTTCAGCTATCTTTTCATGTATTTTCTTCTTAGGTTTGGCGGGCGGAGGGGCCGGCGTGGACTCCTTTTTCTCCTCATCCTTCTTTTCCTCCTCCTCGTCTTCCCAGCTGTCCTGTAAAGAGAGCTGACGTCAACACGTAGCAAGATTGAGGTTATGTCCTTCAAACACACTTGATCAATATGTCGTTGTAAGTACTAGTATTTCTACAGCAGTTTGAACTATTTGGCAGCTGTTGCGGTTACCTTGACGGTCTCTTCCTCGTCCTCTCCCTCCCATCGATGTGCCGACGTCAACGTGGTTGGAAGTTTCGGTTCGAAATTGTCTGCGTCTGCGAAAATAAACGTAATGCGTCACTGTCTCCGCTCAATAGATGAACAACCACACAAGAACATCACGCACCCCACGACACATCCATGATTGCGGACCTCAACAGCACCGAGTTGATTTCTAGGTACTTCTCACGCGAAAGACAAAATCAGACACGACGAACGACTTGCAGGTTTTCCAACACAAGATGTCTCCCGAATCGACAATTTGCCTAACAACAACAATTCTCAGGCGAATTTTGTCAAACGATCGACGCTTTTCTGCACTGAACACGACCGAATTGGAAGAAGGTAAACAAATGACATAATTTCAATAGGTTTTCAACGGAGCTACAATCGGAATTTGTTACGCAAAAGTATGACTCCATCGCAAACGATATTTTCCGAATCACTAAAATTTTCAATATGGCGGCTTGACATTTCTTTTTAGTCGTATCTTTTATTGCCATACAGGAAAATTGCACTTGTCAGTTTATTGAAAATCAAATAATCAAATAATAATAGTAGTAATTTTAGTATAAAAGTCAAACAGCTATATATATTGCGGGTGTACTAAACACGTAAATAGTTATAAATTAAAATTATTTTATGCATAAAAATTACCTTTTAATCTGTATTTTCTTATAATGTTGCCATTTGTTTTTACAACGACTTTAGCGCCACCTAAGAAAAGGTTTTGAGGACAGTTAAGCGTGATATTTTCGTAAGTATCAAGATGTCGCTTGTATTTAGTACTTTTGAAAAATTTAAATTTGGATTCGACTACCTGCCTTCCTCCAAATACGTAGGTACTCTGCTGTTACGTTATTACGTATATTTTTTTGGATTGACTGAGCAACCGCCCGTGTCAATGTTAGTCTTGAGACTCTTGAGTCTTGACCATGGTGATTTTACTACTAGGCTACCTACCAATACCTACTGAGTAAGTTAATTACTATCTAGATGTATTGAATCGAATAAAATGGCTAAAAAGAAAATCGAAGTTTTCATAAACATTGAAACTGAGCAGCAGTTTGAATACATGCTGCACCACAACCAGAATAGTCTGATTTGTAAGTTTTATTCAAATTGCATCTATTAGGTAGGTACCCAATAAACTTTAGGTAAATCGAGAAAACCAAGGTGACTGAGCCTTGAACTTCAAGGGTAAAAAAAATATTCTTTGATAGTTGATTGGTTGTAGGTAGGTACTTACCTAGAACCTACCTAAAGAAAAATGTATTGGTCAATGGTCGACCAGAGTACTGAGTAGGTACTTATCAATGTTTATTGCAGGCCACAGAGAGAGGGCGCTGCAGCGCAACAGTGCGGTACTAGCTCCGTAGTTTTATTGTTTATTAAATAATTTACGAGCTGATTAGTGTCTACCACTACTAAATTACGAATATTAATGCATAATAAGTACGCCTAAATATTATCTAAGGCCAAAGTGGTGTCATAACACGTTTTAAAGTGAAAATATCAACGGGCGTTTTACGGCGTTCCAGTGCAGTGTGCCTATGTACGAAATCAAATCACCGATATATCAAATCAGAAAACATTATTGAATGTGTGTTGTGTCGCGAAGATATACTAAATATTACATAGTGCATCTCATACAAATAAAAGAAAGAAAGCCAAATCATATAAAAATAAAGGAATAATCTTGAAATTGTGGAGGTAAGCGAATAATTTTGTTGCTTCGAGCTACCTACTCGACGCGCGCTGCGTCGCTGCGAACGCGGTAAACATCTATCTGTCATTGTTCGAATATGCAAGAACAAGCTTAGATTCTAAGCATATACAGATTTATGCACATTTGTCAACGCAGAATAACACGGATCTAGTTCTACAACATCTCAGCCCAATATATATTATTACTTTGCGTGCTACTAGCTTTTCAAAAATATGGCTGATATACCGCAGTTGCTGATACAAATTAAAGAAAGAATGGAACAACAAAATCAGGATATCATACACATGAAAGAGGAGATTACGAGTAAAATAATTGAACACCTTGACATCAAGCTTTTAGGAATCGCACAGAAGAATGCTGAACTAGAAGAAAAATTTAATGCACAACAACAATCTATTAATTACTTGGATAAATACATGAGAAGAAGAAATATACTTTTCTTCGGTGTGGAAGCCGAAGAGCGTACGTATCACGACTTGGAAAAGAAAATACTGAATATAATTAATAATAAAATGAACTTAAACTTCAACCAAAGTTGCCTTGAATATGTAGGCAGAATGGGGAGAGATAAAGGTAAATTGAGACCAGTGATAGTAACTCTAACTACTGTAGGGAAAAAATTTGAATTGTTGAAAAGCAAAAGAAGTCTTAATGAAACAAATTATTATATAATGGAAGATTTCCCTAAAGCAGTGTTGGAAAAACGAAGAGAATTGAAAAAGAATCTTGAAGAAGAGAGAAAGTCTGGGAAAAATGCTGTTTTAAAATATGATAAAATTATAATTTTAGATAAACAGGAAAATATATGTAAGAATAAAGAAATAAACACGAGCGAAAATTTATCATCATCAGCTTTTACGGGCCGAAAATGTCAAGACATATCGAAAACTGAAAAGAGAAAAACTAAAAATAATGTAAATAAAAAACGAAAATAATTCAAAGCCAAAAATAATTACATCAGCGTCCCCTCTCACGCCTCTCAATTTGGCTGGTCACCACGAGGGGCTAGACCGAAACCTTCTAGTTTTAGGCATAAGTAAAGGAATCGTGCTAAAATACCGGAATGTACTAGTGACTAGAAGAGGCCTTCGCCTAATAAAGGCGTCCTGAAAAGTTAGCTTTATACTTAAACTAGTTTTTCGCGTGGGGGCGCGGCCCGCTAAAGCGGACCGCGTAACTGCTGGTAGCAATTTACGTGGTCGCTCATACTCGGATTTAGCAAAAATTAGTAGGTAGGTACCCAATCGCCATACAATTTAGTATGAAAAAAAAAATCCGCCATTTTGAATTTTTTTTCTTGTCACTAAATAGATATCCCCATTTCGATCATCTTTTGCTATGAAACCACTTTTCCAACTGTCATACCCTCCGAGATAGAGACCAACAAAACTTGTATGGCGGCCATGTTTTTTCCGCCATTTTGAATTTTTTTTCAATTCATTGGTAATTGGACGAGGTTTCAAATGACATTTGGTCGAGCACCCCCCACCTATCTCCAATACCTTAAGCGTGCTCTTCACCCGTCTCCGAAATCCTCAATCATCAGCTCTCTCCATTCTATCCCCAAAAGAAATAATTCTCCTCTTTACGACAGTGTTTGTGAAAAAAAATTTTTTCATACAAAATTTTACAGGAGAGAATTTTGCGAAAATATCGGCCGCCATTTTGTTTTCCCAAATTTTTCCACATTTTCTAATAATCGTTTACCAAGTCCTACATTCCTTGCGAGTTTGAACGAAATTAATTGGAAAACAAAAAAGTTACAGAAATCACGTCGTCCGCCATCTTGTTTTTCGGAAATGTTATATTTTCCCCCTACTCGAATCCCGTACCCAAACACATCCCATAAACATCATATTATCGTTTTCCGTCTCCTTCTAGGTCTCTTCCATACATTTTTTATGAAAAAAAAATTCCGCCATCTTGAATTTTTTTTCCTGTCACTCAATAGATATCCCCATTTCGATCATCTTTTGCTATGAAACCACTTTTCCAACTGTCATACCCTCCGAGATAGAGACCAACAAAATTTGTATGGCGGCCATGTTTTTTCCGCCATTTTGAATTTTTTTTCAGCTCATTGGTAATTGGACGAGGTTTCAAATGACATTTGTTCGAGCACCCTCCACCTATCTCCAATACCTTTAGCGTGCTCTTCACCCGTCTCCAAGATCCTCAATCATCAGCTCTCTCCATACTGTCCCCGAAAGAAATAGTTTTCCTCTCTACGAAAGTGTTTGTGAAAAAAAAATTTTTCATACAAAATTTTACAGGAGAAAATTTTGCGAAAATCTCGGCCGCCATCTTGTTTTTCCAAAATTTTCCATTTTTTCTATTAATCGTTTACTAATATCTACAATCGTTGCGAGTTTGAACGAAATCGGTCGGAAAACAAAAAAGTTACAGAAATCACGTCGGCCGCCATCTTGTTTTTCGGAAATGTCAGATTTTTCCCATACTCGAATCCCCCACCCGAACACATCCCCCATACATCATTATATCGTTTTCAGTCTCCTTCTGGGAGAACAATTGTATATGTCAGTGAGTCAGTGAGTGAGTGGTAATCGAGCTATATATATTATAACTAGTTTTTCGCGTGGGAGCGCGGCCCGCTAAAGCGGACCGCGTAACTGCTTGTAGCAATTTACGTGGTCGGTCATACTCGGATTTAGCAAAAATTAGTAGGTACCCAATCGCCATACATTTTTTATGAAAAAAAAATTCCGCCATTTTGAATTTTTTTTCCTGTCACTAAATAGATATCCCCATTTCGATCATCTCTTGCTATGAAACCACTTTTCCAACTGTCATACCCTCCGAGATAGAGACCAACAAAATTTGTATGGCGGCCATGTTTTTTCCGCCATTTTGAATTTTTTTTCAGCTCATTGGTAATTGGACGAGGTTTCAAATGACATTTGGTCGAGCACCCCCCACCTATCTCCAATACCTTTAGCGTGCTCTTCACCCGTCTCCAAGATCCTCAATCATCAGCTCTCTCCATACTGTCCCCGAAAGAAATAGTTCTCCTCTTTACGAAAGTGTTTGTCAAAAAAAATTTTTCATACAAAATTTTACAGGAGAAAAATTTGCGAAAATCTCGGCCGCCATCTTGTTTTTCCAAAATTTTCCATTTTTTCTACTAATCGTTTACTGATATCTACAATCGTTGCGAGTTTGAACGAAATCGGTCGGAAAACAAAAAAGTTACAGAAATCACGTCGGCCGCCATCTTGTTTTTCGGAAATGTCAGATTTTTCCCATACTCGAATCCCCCACCTGAACACATCCCCCATACATCATTATATCGTTTTCAGTCTCCTTCTGGGAGAACAATTGTATATGTCAGTGAGTGAGTGAGTGGTAATCGAGCTATATATATTATAACTAGTTTTTTGCGTGGGGGCGCGGCCCGCTAAAGCGGACCGCGTTACTGCTTGTAGCAATTTACGTGGTCGGTCATACTCGGATTTAGCAAAATTTAGTAGGTTGGTACCCAATCGCCGTACAATTTAGTATGAAAAAAAAATCCGCCATTTTGAATTTTTTTCTTTTCAATAAATAGACCTCTTCGTCCAGATCATGTTTTGCTAAGAAACCACTTTTCTATCGTTCATACATTCTGAGATAGACATCGACGAAATTTGTACGGCGGCCATCTTTTTTTCGCCATTTTGAAATTTTTTTTTGCGCATTGGCAATTGCACGAGGTTTCGAATGACATTTGGTCGAGTACCCCCCACCTATCTTCAATACCCTGGCCGTGCTCTTCGCCCGTCTCCGAAATCCTCAATCATAAGCTCTCTCCATTCTATCCCCGAAAGAAATAAATTTCCTCTTTACGAAAGTGTTTGTGAAAAAAAATTTTTTCATACAAAATTTTACAGGAGAGAATTTTGCGAAAATATCAGCCGCCATTTTGTTTTCCCAAATTTTTCCAAATTTTCTGTTAATCGTTTACCAAGTCCTATATTCCTTGCGAGTTTGAACGAAATTGATTGGAAAACAAAAAAGTTACAGAAATCACGTCGGCCGCCATCTTGTTTTTCGGAAATGTTATATTTTCCCCCTACTCGAATCCCGTACCCAAACACATCCCATAAACATCATATTATCGTTTTCCGTCTCCTTCTAGGTCTCTTCCATACATTTTTTATGAAAAAAAAATTCCGCCATTTTGAATTTTTTTTCTTGTCACTAAATAGATATCCCCATTTCGATCATCTTTTGCTATGAAACCACTTTTCCAACTGTCATACCCTCCGAGATAGAGACCAACAAAATTTGTATGGCGGCCATGTTTTTTCCGCCATTTTGAATTTTTTTTCAGCTCATTGGTAATTGGACGAGGTTTCAAATGACATTTGGTCGAGCACCCCCCACCTATCTCCAATACCTTTAGCGTGCTCTTCACCCGTCTCCAAGATCCTCAATCATCAGCTCTCTCCATACTGTCGCCGAAAGAAATAGTTCTCCTCTTTACGAAAGTGTTTGTGAAAAAAAAATTTTTCATACAAAATTTTACAGGAGAAAATTTTGCGAAAATCTCGGCCGCCATCTTGTTTTTCCAAAATTTTCCATTTTTTCTATTAATCGTTTACTAATATCTACAATCGTTGCGAGTTTGAACGAAATCGGTCGAAAAACAAAAAAGTTACAGAAATCACGTCGGCCGCCATCTTGTTTTTCGGAAATGTTATATTTTCCCCCTACTCGAATCCCGTACCCAAACACATCCTATACACATCATATAATCGTTTTCCGTCTCCTTCTAGGTCTTTGTCATACATTTTTTATGAAAAAAAAATTCCGCCATTTTGAATTTTTTTTCTCGTCACTAAATAGATATCCCCATTTCGATCATCTTTTGCTATGAAACCACTTTTCCAACTGTCATACCCTCCGAGATAGAGACCAACAAAATTTGTATGGCGGCCATGTTTTTCCGCCATTTTGAATTTTTTTTTAGCTCATTGGTAATTGGACAAGGTTCCAAATGACATTTGGTCGAGCACCCCCCACCTATCTCCAATACCTTTAGCGTGCTCTTCACCCGTCTCCAAGATCCTCAATCATCAGCTCTCTCCATACTGTCCCCGAAAGAAATAGTTCTCCTCTTTACGAAAGTGTTTGTGAAAAAAAAAATTTTCATTCAAAATTTTACAGGAGAAAATTTTGCGAAAATCTCGGCCGCCATCTTGTTTTTCCAAAATTTTCCATTTTTTCTATTAATCGTTTACTAATATCTACAATCGTTGCGAGTTGGAACCAAATCGGTCGGAATACAAAAAAGTTACAGAAATCACGTCGGCCGCCATCTTGTTTTTCTGAAATGTCATAATTTTTCCCTACTCGACTCCCGCACCCGAACACATCCCCCATACATCATTATATCGTTTTCAGTCTCCTTCTGGGAGAACAATTATGTCAATGAGTGAGTCAGTGAGTGAGTGAGTGGTAATCGAGCTATATATAGTATAATAATAACTAGTTTTTCGCGTGGGGGCGCGGCCCGCTAAAGCGGACCGCGTAACTGCTTGTAGCAATTTACGTGGTCGGTCATACTCGGATTTAGCAAAAATTAGTAGGTAGGTCGCCATACAATTTAGTATGAAAAAAAAATTCCGCCATTTTGAATTTTTTTTCTTGTCACTAAATAGATATCCCCATTTCGATCATCTTTTGCTATGAAATCACTTTTCCAACTGTCATACCCTCCGAGATAGAGACCAACAAAATTTGTATGGCGGCCATGTCTTTTCCGCCATTTTGAATTTTTTTTCAGCTCATTGGTAATTGGACGAGGTTTCAAATGACATTTGGTCGAGCACCCCCCACCTATCTCCAATACCTTTAGCGTGCTCTTCACCCGTCTCCAAGATCCTCAATCATCAGCTCTCTCCATACTGTCCCCGAAAGAAATAGTTTTCCTCTTTACGAAAGTGTTTGTGAAAAAAAAATTTTTCATACAAAATTTTACAGGAGAAAATTTTGCGAAAATCTCGGCCGCCATCTTGTTTTTCCAAAATTTTCCATTTTTTCTATTAATCGTTTACTAATATCTACAATCGTTGCGAGTTTGAACGAAATCGATCGGAAAACAAAAAAGTTACAGAAATCACGTCGGCCGCCATCTTGTTTTTCGGAAATGTTATATTTTCCCCCTACTCGAATCCCGTACCCAAACACATCTCATAAACATCATATTATCGTTTTCCGTCTCCTTCTAGGTCTCTTCCATACATTTTCTATGAAAAAAGAAATTCGCCATTTTGAATTTTTTTTCTTGTCACTAAATAGATATCCCCATTTCGGTCATCTTTTGCTGTGAAACCACTTTTCCAACTGTCATACCCTCCGAGATAGAGACCAACAAAATTTGTATGGCGGCCATGTTTTTTCCGCCATTTTGAATTTTTTTTCAGCTCATTGGTAATTGGACGAGGTTTCAAATGACATTTGGTCGAGCACCCCCCACCTATCTCCAATACCTTTAGCGTGCTCTTCACCCGTCTCCAAGATCCTCAATCATCAGCTCTCTCCATACTGTCCCCGAAAGAAACAGTTGTCCTCTTTACGAAAGTGTTTGTGAAAAAAAATTTTTTCATACAAAATTTTACAGGAGAAAATTTTGCGAAATTCTCGGCCGCCATCTTGTTTTTCCAAAATTTTCCATTTTTTCTAATAATCGTTTACTAATATCTACAAACGTTGCGAGTTTGAACGAAATCGGTCGGAAAACAAAAAAGTTACAGAAATCACGTCGGCCGCCATCTTGTTTTTCTGAAATGTCATAATTTTTCCCTACTCGACTCCCGCACCCAAACACATCTCCCATACATCATTATATCGTTTTCAGACTCCTTCTGGGAGAACAATTATGTCAATGAGTGAGTCAGTCAGTCAGTGAGTGGTAATCGAGCTATATATAGTATAATATAACTAGCAGATACCCGCGGCTTTGCCCGCGTAAATTTTAGTTTTCCCTATTCTCACGGGAACCGTCGGTTTTTCCGGAATAAAAAGTACCTAACTTTTGTGTTAATTTAGAGCGAAATCTATCTGCATTTTAACTTTCAGCCAAAAGTTTTCAATAGTTGCAGCGTGAATGAGTATTTCTCCCGCTGGAATAGTGAAAAACAAATATTCAGAAATAACCATTGATTTTCCCGGGATAAAAAATAGCCTTCTCTAATTTTCAGCCAAATCAGTTCACCAATTACAGCGTGAAGGAATATTTTTCCCGCGTGGATATCTGTTTTTCACTGTTCCCGAAGGAACCATGGATTTTTCCGGGATAAAAAGTGGCCTTAGTATTAATCCAGGATATAATCTATCTCTATTCCAAATCAGTTCAGTAATTACGGCATGAAGGCATATTATCTATCACTATTATCATGGAAACCATGAAATTTTCCGGGATGAAAAGTATCCTATGTACTAATCCAGGATAAAATCTATCTCCTTTCCGAATTTCAGTCATATCAGTTCAGTAAGTGCAGCGTAAAGTAGTATTTTTCGCGCGTGAATATCAATTTTTCAGTTTTTCCGCAAAAGACATGGATTTTTCCGGGATAAAAAGTAGCTTTTTCATTAACCCAGGATATTATCTATCTCCATTCCAAATTTCAGCCAAATCCGTCTTGTACTTACTGCATGAAGATTTTTTTCCGCGTGAATTCGGTTTTTAACTAATCCCACGGGAACCATGGATTTTCCCGGGATGAAAAGTAGCTAATGTGTTGACCAACAATGCAATTTATCACCATTCCAAATTTGAGCCAAATGGGTTCAGTAGTTGCGGCGTGAAGGAGTATTGAAGCTTGGTAAAATACGAACTTTGGAGCCCCGATTCACCCCTTTAGGGGGGGAATTTTGAAAAATCCTTTCTTAATGCACCCCTAGACCTCATAAGGAACCTGTGTGTCAAATTTGAAGTCTCTATACCCAGCGGTTTGAGCTGTGCGTTGATATGTCAGTGAGTGAGTGAGTCAGTATCTTCTTTGATATACCATGAAATTTTCCGGGATGAAAATTATCCTATGTACTAATCCAGGATAAAATCTATCTCCTTTCCGAATTTCAGTCATATCAGTTCAGTAAGTGCAGCGTAAAGTAGTATTTTTCGCGCGTGAATATCAATTTTTCAGTTTTCCCGCGAAAACCACGGATTTTTCCGGGATAAAAAGTAGCCTTGTTATTAACCCAAGATATCATCTATCACCATTCCAAATTTCAGCCAAATCGGCCTTGTACTTGCGGCGTGAAGATTTTTTTCCGCGTGAATTTCGGTTTTTAACTAATCCCACGGGAACCATGGATTTTCCCGGGATGAAAAGTAGCTTATGTGTTAACCCAACATGCAATTTATCTCAATCCCAAATTTGAGCCAAATCGGTTCAGTAGTTTTGGCGCGAAGGAGTATTGAAGCTTGGTAAAATACGAACTTTGGAGCCCCGTTTCACCCCTTTAGGGGGGGGATTTTGAAAAATTCTTTCTTAGTGCACCCCTAGACCTCATAATGAATCTGTGTGCCAAATTTGAAGTCTCTAGACCCAGGGGTTTGTGCTGTGCGTTGATATGTCAGTGAGTGAGTGAGTCAGTATCTTCTTTGATATACCATGAAATTTTCCGGGATGAAAAGTAGCTTATGTATTAATCCAGGATAAAATCTATCTCCTTTCCGAATTTCAGTCATATCCGGTCAGTAAGTGCAGCGTAAAGTAGTATTTTTCGCGCGTGAATATCAATTTTTCAGTTTTCCCGCGAAAACCATGGATTTTTCCGGAATGAAAAGTAGCCTTTTTATTAACCCAGGATATCATCTATCTCCATTCTGAATTTCAGCCAAACCGGTCTTGACTTGCGGCGTGAAGATTTTTTTCCGCGTGAATTTTGGTTTTCAACTAATCCCACGGGAACCATGGATTTTCCCGGGATGAAAAGTAGTTTATGTGTTAACCCAAGATGCAATTTATCGCCATTCCAAATTTGAGCCAAATCGGTTCAGTAGTTGCGGCGTGAAGGAGTATCGAAGCTTGGTAAAATACGAACTTTGGAGCCCCGTTTCACACCTTAAGGGGGGAATTTTGAAAAATCCTTTCTTAGTGCACCCCTAGACCTCATAATGAATCTGTGTGCCAAATTTGAAGTCTCTAGACCCAGGGGTTTGTGCTGTGCGTTGATATGTCAGTGAGTGCGTGAGTCAGTATCTTCTTTGATACACCATGAAATTTTCCGGGATGAAAAGTAGCTTATGTATCAATCCAGGATAAAATCTATCTCCTTTCCGAATTTCAGTCATATCAGGTCAGTAAAAGCAGCGTAAAGTAGTATTTTTCACGCGTGAATATCAATTTTTCAGTTTTCCCGCAAAAACCATGGATTTTTCCGGGATGAAAAGTAGCCTTTTTATTAACCCAGGATATCATCTATGTCCATTCCAAATTTCAGCTAAATCGGTCTTGTACTTCCGGCGTGAAGATTTTTTTCCGCGTGAATTTCGGTTTTTAACTAATCCCACGGGAACCATGGATTTTCCCGGGATGAAAAGTAGTTTATGTGTTAACCCAAGATGCAATTTATCGCCATTCCAAATTTGAGCCAAATCGGTTCAGTAGTTGCGGCGTGAAGGAGTATCGAAGCTTGGTAAAATACGAACTTTGGAGCCCCGTTTCACACCTTAAGGGGGGAATTTTGAAAAATCCTTTCTTAGTGCACCCCTAGACCTCATAATGAATCTGTGTGCCAAATTTGAAGTCTCTAGACCCAGGGGTTTGTGCTGTGCGTTGATATGTCAGTGAGTGCGTGAGTCAGTATCTTCTTTGATACACCATGAAATTTTCCGGGATGAAAAGTAGCTTATGTATCAATCCAGGATAAAATCTATCTCCTTTCCGAATTTCAGTCATATCAGGTCAGTAAAAGCAGCGTAAAGTAGTATTTTTCACGCGTGAATATCAATTTTTCAGTTTTCCCGCAAAAACCATGGATTTTTCCGGGATGAAAAGTAGCCTTTTTATTAACCCAGGATATCATCTATGTCCATTCCAAATTTCAGCTAAATCGGTCTTGTACTTCCGGCGTGAAGATTTTTTTCCGCGTGAATTTCGGTTTTTAACTAATCCCACGGGAACCATGGATTTTCCCGGGATGAAAAGTAGCTTATGTGTTAATCCAAGATGCAATTTATCTCAATTCCAAATTTGAGCCAAATCGGTTCAGTAGTTTTGGCGTGAAGGAGTATTGAAGCTTGGTAAAATACGAACTTTGGAGGCCCGTTTCACCCCTTTAGGGGGGGAATTTTGAAAAATCCTTTCTTAGTGCACCCCTAGACCTCATAAGGAACCTGTGTGCCAAATATGAAGTCTTTAGACCCAGCGGTTTGGGCTGTGCGTTGATATGTCAGTGAATGAGTGAATGAGTGAATGAATGAGTCAGTCAGTATCTTCTTTTATATATTTAGATAAAGTAGCTACGTAGAATGAGAGTACAAAAAACTGTTATGAAACAATGACTAATGATGTAATAAATAAATAACTAATTAAATAATGTAGTATACTTACTAACTAACAGAAAAACTAATCAAAATTACTAACAGGTGAATATTTACTTTAATTGATTACAGGTCATTTTATAATATAAAGTAAATAAATTAAATTTGTATAGTTGGAACACAGTAAATATTACATAATATCTATTATGGTTGGAAAACATTTTGATGTAACATCATTGTATTAGCAATTTACTGTTGTTTTACTAAAAAAAAAAATCTTTTATGTAAAATATTAAAATTTAACATTATGCATTTTAACAACCTGCTACTTGTATTTTAAATTATGCAAAACTGATAAGAACTTATTATTACTACTTACTCGATACTTTAAATTGTAAAACTCAATTACTGTTTGCATTACCAATATAAAATAACAAAACTTAAAGTTAAATAAATAAACATGTACTAAAAAAAAAAAACTTAAAATATAATATATTATTTGGTATATAAGTGATATGTTCTACTAACTAGATACTGTTATTGTTTATCTATTTTTGATATATACGAAATACAAAGTAATGAAATAAATAAATAATATGTTAAAACTGTCAGTCTCACTTGAAACATTGTAACTCTAAAATATTGTTAGTAACATTGTAGCGTAGAACATTTGTATCTTAAAACAATATGTAACTGTAAAACATTGTTACTGACATTTGTAGCGTAAATATTGTAACTTTAAATATTGAAACTGTATATTTGCAATCCACGGTGAATTATAGGTAAGTATCTTGTAATTAAAAAACAAAACTAAGTTTGTACTAAGTAGTATTATAATAATTAATCCATACTGTTTCTGTATAAGCTTTTCAGTGAAATAAAGGCTATTTTATTTTATTTTATTTTATTTATATTGCAGGCCACAGCACAAGCTTTTTTGAAACGAAGTTCCTTATCGCGCGTTGTGAAAGGGGGCTAGACGGAAAAAATTCATACGAAAAGTTGTAACAACACTTTTTGCTATAGTAAGCTATTGTGCATGTTTCTCTGTCTGTCTCTCTCTCCCTCTTATAGAAAGCAAGCCAGGTATACTTCGTTCCATCCGGGTGTCCCTTGACACCTCAAGTTTTTGACGTGACAACGTCTTATAAATCGATAGAGCCGGTTGCACGCACGAAAAAAAAATTGGTTGCCTGTAAAGTCGGTTTACTGTCGATAGTTGAACGTGACAACGTCTTCTTTGTCGCTCGTTCCGCGCTCGCGAGGTAACGCCGCATGAGCGAGGTAACCAATTTTTTTTTCGTGCGTGCAACCGGCTCTATCGATTTATAAGACGTTGTCACGTCAAAAACTTGAGGTGTCAAGGGACACCCGGATGGAACGAAGTATACCTGGCTTGCTTTCTATAAGAGGGAGAGAGAGACAGACAGAGAAACATGCACAATAGCTAACGCCGGTAACGCCGGATGAGTCATGTTTTTTCGTGCGTGCAACCGGCTATATCGATTTATAAGACGTTGTCACGTCAACATGACTCATCCGGCGTTACCTCGCTCATGCGGCGTTACCGGCGTTACCTCGCGAGCGCGGAACGAGCGACAAAGAAGACGTTGTCACGTTCAACTATCGACAGTAAACCGACTTTACAGACAACCAATTTTTTTTTTATGATAATACCTAAGTAATCCTGTTTAATATTATTTTTTTGATCGTACGTTTCCAGGTGCAGATATTTACAACTCCTTCGCTGGTCCCTGTACGGCTCTCGATCATCTCTTTATAAGGATAAAACTTGATTGGAGCGACGGAGACATTGTTCTTGTGAGGGTTAGTCCATTATGATCTTCTTAATATTTTAACAGCCTAATTTATTCTGTAAAATATTTTAAAATAGTTTTTGTTCGTTGCAGGTGTTAATTGACGAAATTAAATCATTAAGTCGCTTCCACGATCAGAGCGAACCGGTGTTTTTATTTATTATGGTAAATTTATCAAATTAATGTCTCTTTTAACTCTCCATTGACATACCTAGTTACTTACTTCCTCGTTATACTTATAACACGTAATAGTACGTAAAAGTACAGAAGGTTCACTCCGCAAGATGATTTAAAGAAATAGCGACCCTAGCGCTGACACAAAAAGTGCAATTCAGTTCGCAATAGCGCCTTGTTTCGCCTCCGCTATGAACCTAAAGTTGTAGTCTCTTTCTATCGCGTAACTTTATCTAATTCGACGTACTAAGGTTACCTCGTAATCGGGCGCACGCAGCGCGTGAAATAGACCGTACAAGAAAGTTACGCGTGCAACCTAGCCGGCGCGCGGCAGCCGTCTGAAATCAGTACGGCTACTTGTAGTTTCTTCGACGTGATAAGTGAACATGGCCTGGTTATACCTACTTAGGTAGGCACCTACAATCCTTCACCGATAGATTTGGTAGTTGGTTCCCTACAAACCATTGACAAGATTATGACTTAAAAATACTATGGCTAGGTACTTATATGTATACTTAGCATTTTTTTCTCAGAATCGAAAAATTACCCGAGTCTTCCGGGGAGTTGACAGTATGAGATTCTCCCAGGCAGCCAAATATGAACTTGAATGTTTTAAGCAATTCCAAAAAGGCGTGACTCTTGAACGAGTAACTTACGACTTAGACCAGGCATCGCCAGAGGAATTGGTAAGGTCTACCTATACCTCCTTCGGCTGATTCTGTATCATTCAGTTTGTTAGCAGCCCTCAATGGGTTAAACAAAACGGAGGCAAAAATCCTGTTTTTGCATTCTTTTTGCAAATGTTACCAACCTATGTCGGTATGATATCATGTCAACATACCATGCTAGTTGCTAGCTTGTGCAAAAAGAATACAAAAACAGGATTTTTGCCTCCGTTTTCTAGTTAATAACCCAGTGAGGATTTCTAACTAGGTATAGGTCCTCGTCGGTCGTCAATCTTCATTACTGAAGGTCGTGTCCGCACTGAAGTTCCTTCTCTCCCTCCATACAGTTAACTCTTACTTAACTTATAACTATGTAGGTACCTATAGGTAAACTGCTATAAACTTGACTCTCCTCCTGATGGTCTGCGAGATGCGGGGCGGGAGCCGCTCAACCAATCAGCAAGACTGTCGCTGTCTGCCGGCAGCGCTGACGTATAATCGTTATAGCCAATCGCGTCACTCAGCGTCCCGCAGACCATCAGGAGGGTCAAGCTTATTTATAGCGGTTTACCTATACCTAACAAACTGAATGAAACAGAATAAGCCCACCGATCTTAGTTTGAATGTAAGGAATTGAAAGAAAGAAAGAAAGTATTTATTTCGTAGTATGCCACACACCACACAACGTACACACTTATGTACTAGAACGATGCCTGAAGCTTCCCCCACCTGGGCAATTGAAACCAATAATATTACCCAAGGGACGGAAGCACCAGACACCGCTTGTCGTGTGTGGCGCACCCAATACATAGAAGTCATTGGGCGCACCCAGAAATAGGCCTCAACTCAGCATGGTGCTGTGTGCCCCCATACATAAACGCACGGAAGCACACAGCGCTGATTTTCAGTTGAGAGTTGAGACCCACCGCGTGACGCCACGAACTAAAAACTAAATAATACTAATAAAACACGTTGCAATTGCAATTGCAATGTTATTGCCTATAATATTTAAAGGAATGGCACAAAGCACGTTTGCTCGAGAAACAGAAAGAAGAAGAAAGGGCGGCTGCCCGCAGGACAGAGCGGCAGGCGGCGCGCAAGCGACACAGGGCTGAGTTGATGATTCCGTATTTGCAGCATCTCAACTTTGTACTGTTTTGGCCTCATATGAAACACGCGCATCCTGAACTTTACGAGAGATGGGATGTCAACAGTGAGATATGAATTTTTATTATGTGCTATGCATCTATCTAATTAACTATGAGGAAATATAATTAGAGAAACAAAAAAACTTTTGACAGTAGGTACTAAGTTTTGTGCTTGTATGTGGGGTAATTCCCATTTCTGACTTAATGCACAGAATAGCATAACACTACCTTACGGTCACGGATTCACTCCGCAAAATGGTTTAAATAAATAGCGACTCTAGCGCTGACTTGAATAAAGTGCAATTCAGTTCGCAACACTGTCATATACTTACGATTTTATTAACCTAAGCGTTGTCGTCTCTTTCTATCTCGTCTCTTTCTCTAGCTCCATCCGACTCGCCACAGGGGTCCTGATGAAAACCGCTGGGCGGTCAGCGGTATGTTCTTGTAGCCTTTGTACCTACAGAGTACAGTGCCAAATAAATTCTTTCTACCTATAGTATTCTATTTTAGATATCATCATGGTGGGTCGCGAGGAGGTACAACTAACGCTGGAGGTGGCACGCGACGTGCTGTATGCCGGTGATGCGGAGCTGAACGAGGCATCCTTGCATATGCTGCTGTCTGCGCCAGCCCTAGCGATATGTTTCCGCCTGCTCGATACGGATAAGCACTTCGTCTGTTAGTGTTTCATTAATATGTGATAGTAGGTCGCGAGGAGGCACAACTGATGCAGGATGTGGCGCGCGATGTGCTGTACACCGGTAACGCGGAGCTAAACGAGGCAAAGACGCCTCGTTCAGCTCCGCATCTTTGGCGCTTTGTTTGTTAGTGTTTCATCATGGTGTGTCGCGAGGAGGTACAATTAACGCTGGAGGTGGCACGCGACGTGCTGTATGCCGGTGATGCGGAGCTGAACGAGGCGTCCTTGCACGTGCTGCTGTTTGCGCCGGCCCTAGCGATATGTTTCCGCCTTCTCGATACGGATAAGCACTTCGTCTGTTAGTGTTTCATTAATATGTGATAGTAGGTCGCGAGGAGGCACAGCTGACGCAGGATGTGGCGCGCGATATGCTGTACGCCGGTAACGTGGAGCTAAACGAGGCAAAGACGCCTCGTTCAGCTCCGCATCATTGGCGCTTTGTCTGTACGTGTTTCATCATGGTGTGTTGCGAGGAGGTACAATTAACGCTGGCTAGGTGGCACGCGACGTGCTGTATGCCGGTGATGCGGAGCTGAACGAGGCGTCCTTGCACGTGCTGCAGTCTGCGCCAGCCCTAGCGATATGTTTCCGCTTGCTCGATACGGATAAGCACTTCGTCTGCTAGAGTCTCATACATATTATCATGACGGGTTGCGAGAGCGCACAGCTGATGAATATGGTGGCGCGCACGATATGTTGTACGGTGGTAACGTGGAGCTAAACGAGGCAAAGACGCCTCGTTTAGCTCCGCTTCAATGGCGCTTTGTCGTTTGGCGTTTGAAAGCTGATTTGTTTAGAAATTCATTTCATCACAAAGATAAGGGATCAGGAAGTTTTTTTTAAATCGCCGCCAGAAGATCCCAACTTTGACACCTCAAACTGGGCGATGCTTGGAATCAAACCCGAGACTAGCCTTTTATTAATAATTTGTAGCCTAAGCTGTTTTAGCATAATCTTGTGATTTAAAAAAATAATATGTCTGGCATCCATTTCAAGCTCTAGTGCGCAGAATTCTTTACGAGGAGGTACAACCAATAGACGAAACTAAACCTTTGGAAGACCAAAATGCTTTGAAGACAGCTTATGAAGCATACAAATCGTACAGCCTTTCCAGAGAAGAAATTTTAGAGAACCGTAAAACAGAGCGCCTACGAATAAAGGTAAACTTCTGTCACACACACACACACACACACACACACACACACACACACACACACACACACACACACACACACACACACACACACACACACACACACACACACACACACACACACAAACACACACGCACACACGAGCACGTCCGCACGCAAGCAAGCATCAGACACGCACGCACGCAAACACGCATACGCACACATGCTAACTTCTATATTGTAACGCTGATGATTGCGGTTCAAAAAATATGTTATTTTACTACCTTCTGACTATAGTGTGGTGTGCTCTACCGTACATCATTACACAGCATTCTTTCATAAAATTTTCCAGGAAGAAGTGATAGAGAAGAGAGCGCGAAGGTTGTCGGAAATGCAGCGCTTAGCGAGGCAAGCTATTGAAGATGCTATTTTAGCTAAAAGGGCCGCTAAGGAACAGCGGAAACTGGAGCTGCTTAAATCTGGGGTCAGTAAACAGTGTAAATCAGGTGGACTTATGACAGCAAGGGAGTTGTGGAGTCACTGAATCCAAGTGGCGAACAACCAGTGAAAACTGGTCGACTGTGAGTCGGGTTCTCTAAATCATGAATAAGAATTGTCTCTTATTCATGTAAAGTGCCATGTAATGAATTTGCAATACCAATTCAAAAGGATATGTTTTGGGTCTTTCATCTAAATTCTGTCGCTATATGATAGACATAAGATTGAAAAACATCTCCAAAAAAAGTTTTCCCAAATATTAATCAGAATATTAAGCTCTAATTTTTTTTATTAATACGAAAATAGCTTATTTTCTTTGCAGAATTTATCAGCTCTCGAAAATTTAAACCAAGAACCTGATGATGATGAAATAGATATCGCAGTACCAGAGGTCTGTACTGAATGTATATTGTGATACAAGGGTGGAAAGTAGGTTATTGCAAACGAGTTGTCACTAAAAAGTCCTAGCCCAAGGCGAGGGTTTTTAATATCATGCGTTTGCAATTACCTATATACACCGCTGTATTATACGACGTTTTTCAATACATCTGTTAAAAATTATAAAGTTAGAATATAGCTTATGTAAGTGCAACATGTTTAACAACTGTTATGAAATTCTTGAATACTTCGAAAATGTAAATAAAATTTGAATTTCGCGGACAAATCCTCGCTTTAAGCACTAATTAGCTTAATGTGCTTGTTTTATCTGAAACAGGAATTATCCGATGTAGAAGAGGAAGAAGTGACTAACTTGGAGGATGAAAACGAGTACTTTCCTCCCGCAGGCCTTCCTATACCTGGATTCTACACTCCCCCAAATGATATCGCGAAGACGAATGGGCTAGCCGTTTTGTTTCCTAAAGTAATGTTATTTTTTATAGCAAAGAATGTTTCATAGCATCTCTCGTATCGAGCAAGATGTTCACCTGATGTTAAGTGTTACGTTCATTACAGGACTTTGTATTGCAATGTCAAACGACGCACTGCACTGCGCTCGCCATCTTGGCCATTGGTTTTTTAGTTTTTCTTCTAGTTTTAATTATGAGCTTCTCTTAATAATGTCAGTCTCATTGTAGTCAACTTAAGGGGTGTTAGTAAGTATATTTAAGCCCTTAGTATCCCTTCAAACCGAAACACAGTAGAAGTAACATGACATGATATCATTTATTTCGATTCGATGGATGAAATGTAATGGAACGAAATTCAAGAAATGTATGAGAATGACAATTGTTTACTTGGAGGTCACGTGATAAATCGGGAATGTTCCTAGTTAAGTTTGATTAAAATCGGTCCACCACTCCATTACAAAATGGCGGATTACATTTTTTTCACAACTTCCTCAACATGGGTATTAATTTAACAAATGAAAGGACTTGAACCGTAGAATACTATACACTAACACTAAATCCAAGGTGGCCACCTCCATAGAATGGTGAATAGGTTTCGGGTTTTTTTTATAATTTTAAAATTTGTTTTTCAGTTAGTTTTGGAGCACGTTACTCCAGTGCCAGAGTTTCTACCGCCGCACGTTTTGGTCATGGTTGAAATGGAGAAACGGTATAGGGCCATCGAAGCTATGTTTAAATACAAGAAGGATATAATCCATGTAAGAAAGTGTTCTGTGAAATTGTGTATGTTTTAACCACAGACCAGGATTATTTAGGCAATTTTTAGTGAAATGGAGGTTTAAATTTAAACATCATGTGTGGCTTGAATCTAAATTCGCTGAGAGGCAGAAACACGACTTAGAAAAAATTCTCCTTAGAAACTTTCTCGAAAGTAAGGTACTGCTAAATCTCCATTTTTTAATTTTTTTCACTTCGGAAACTACAATGGATTTTTATGTAGTTATTATTCAAATTCGAATTCAAAATATCTTTATTCCACATAGGCGTAACGTACAGGCTCTTGTAAAACGTCAATATGATATTTGTCGCATATGTATGGTGATTACAAGTCGACTTAAACTAAGTTTACGAGGGATTATAATTTATAGCTTATAATTTCATTGTCATATTTTAGGAAATAATTGTTTTTCTGTGTTTTCATTGTCATTTATGAAATGGTTGTTTTTCTGTGTTATTTTTACGAAATACTGTCTGTCGCGCATCTTGTATGTGTTTAAGTGAGAAGGACAAAAATAAAATCAGCTATGACATTCTCGTAACGTTTTCACACACTCAGTGATGTGATACAAGAAAAAGAAAAAAATATTAACACTGAAAAATAAACCTTACACCTATTGGCTTAGAGTGTAAAATTGAATGTATTACATCATAGGAAATACAATGCTCAACTTTAACGCGCTTAAGTAATTTCAATCACGGAGCTGTCGACCAATATGGCGTTTTGAACTACATTCAATTTTACGCTCTATGCATCAATTGTGTTAAAATTAATTTTTCAGTGTTCGCAAAAAATGTTTTGAATTCAATAGCGTCTGCTTAAGTACGTAAATACCATCACCTTTTTAAACATATCACATCACAAAATGCAGCCCACACGTAACGTGAATAGCCCCCCAGTGTAGAGAACAAAAGTGATTCCTTCTTTTGTAGCATGGAACCCTCAATGCGCAAATCTGACTCGCACTTGACTGTTTTTGGTTTTTCAGATGGGTATTTTCAAAGTAACCAATCCGATCCACGCAGTTCACATCGCATATAGCGTAAAACAGTTCGACATCATGCAGAAAAGAAAAACTTACAAACTGTGAGTGACAGCATAAACTTTCATCACTATGGAAGATGGGTAAGCCTTTGGAGTAGGACGCAACTTGCGTGGACACCCTTGCGCCTTCTCATCTTCCATAAAGCACGATGGGTTGTGCGGGCGCTGCTGCTGCATCAGCAGAGACGCTCAAGCGGCGCAAATACAGTAATCTCGTTGGAGATTACGTATTTCAGCCGTTTGGGGTCGAGATGCTGGGTCCGTGGGGTCCAAGGACTCGCTTCTTTTTTAAAGAAATATCAAAGCGCTTAATCGACGCCTCTCGTGACCAGAGAGCTGGCCTATTTTTAGGTCAGAGGATAAGCATTACCATCCAACGTGGCAATGCTGCCAGCCTTGAATCTGGGTACCTATACTTTTCCAGTTGACACCGATTCGGAGGGATACTTTGACGCTTAAAATTCGTTTTTTTGTCACCTCTTTTTAGTTTTTAGAATTAGGTTATATATATTAGTTAACATTTTATTTTAAGATTTTATTTTATGTTTTATACATGTATAACGTTACGTATGGAATTAAATAATTAATATCATTGTTTCAGAGATAAACTGAGATTAGCGTTCATGGTGTCAGTAAAGTCAGATCTGGCTTTGCTAGAACTGGTTGACATCGGGCCAGCACACGTCAGCCGAGACGACGCCGCGGGGGAGGACGAGTGCTCGGCCTTGTTCGGCGTCGGCTATGGAGACAACTACCCGCAGTTTGAAGACTTTGATCATCTTATACCATGCTCATAAGAAACAAGTCAGCCGAGACGACGCCGCGGGGAAGGACGAGTGCTCGGCCTTGTTTGGCGTCGGCTACGGAGACAAGTTCTACCCGCAGTTTGAAGACTTAGATCATCTTATAGCATGCTCATAGGAAAGACGTCAGCCGAGACGACGCCGCGGGGGAGGACGAGTGCTCGGCCTTGTTCGGCGTCGGCTATGGAGACAACTACCCGCAGTTTGAAGACTTCGATCATCTCATACCATGCTCATAAGAAATACGTCAGCCGAGACGTCGCGCGGGGGAGGACGAGTGCTCGGCCTTGTTCGGCGTCGGCTATGGAGACAACTACCCGCAGTTTGAAGACTTCGATCATCTCATACCATGCTCATAAGAAAGACGTCAGCCGAGACGTCGCGCGGGGGAGGACGAGTGCTCGGCCTTGTTCGGCGTCGGCTATGGAGACAACTACCCGCAGTTTGAAGACTTCGATCATCTTATACCATGCTAATAAGAAAGACGTCAGCCGAGACGTCGCGCGGGGGAGGACGAGTGCTCGGCCTTGTTCGGCGTCGGCTATGGAGACAACTTTGATGATATACTCTATAGATGGAGCATTCGGGGCACAAAAGCGTCGAAAAAAATAGGCGAGAACTGTTCACGCCTAAAGTGCTCGCCGCTCCTCAGTGTCGATTCTCACTTCAAAAGACACGCACGCACGGCTTTACTTTTGATTTGACTTATTTTGGTATTAAAATGGCAAGTTGTGCAATAAAAATCTGTCGAAATTACAGAGGATGCTTACGAACAATTAATAAAATCGCTTACCATCGGTTAGTAACTCAAAACAAATAGTAATTAACAAAAACAAAAATAATTATAACGATATATTTTTTCCAGTTAGCCGACGCGTCGTGTTAAGGTGTTGCCACTTACCCGAATTTAGGATTGCGATTTTTCCCGTATGGTGCAATAGTAATTATTGTACGAGGGCGGGTCAATAAGTCCGTGACTTTTGGAATAAAACACCGATTTTTTGATTAATAAATCATTTTATTTTTCAACGTAGTCTCCCTTGAGCTCTATACACTTTGTCCAACGCTTCTCCAATTTTTTTATCCCTTCCAAAAAATATGATTTGTCGAGGTCCTCAAAATAGGCCTTTGTTTGCGAGATGACTTCATCATTGGAGTCAAATCTTTTTCCACCAAGCCATTTCTTCAGGTTTGGGAACAAGAAGTAGTCACTTGGAGCCAAATCTGGAGAATAGGGCGGATGAGGGAGCAATTCATAGCCCAATTCATGGATTTTTGCCATGGCAACTGCACATGTGTGCACCCTTGCATTGTCTTGGTGGAAAACAACTTTTTTCTTGGCCAAATGAGGTCGGTTTTTTTTCAAATCGTCATTGAATTGGTCCAATAAGTTGGCATAATATTCCCCATTGATTGTTCTTCCCTTTTGAAGGTAGTCAATATGGATTATTACGCGTGCATCCCAAAAAACAGTCGCCATAACTTTATTGGCTGACAAACCCACCTTGGCCTTCTTTGGCGGCGATTCACCCTTAGAAACCCACTGTTTTGACTGTTGTTTGGTCTCTGGTGTGTTGTGATGGATCCATGTTTCGTCCACGGTTACAAAACGGCGCAAAAACTCCTCCATATTGCGATTAAACAACGCCAAACCTTCCTGTGAAGTTGTTACACGATTGCATTTGTGGTCGACTGTGAGCAAACGCGGCACCCATCTTGCGGAAAGCTTTCTCATGCCCAAGTGATCATTCAAAATTGAAACCACTGAGCCATGCGAGATCCCTACGGCTTCCACAATCTCTTGCACTTTCAATCTTTGGTCGGCCAACACCATATCGTGAATTTTTTCAATTGTTTTGGGTGAAAAGACCTCAACTGGGCGTCCAGGACGTTTGGCATCTTCAGTGCTTGTACGGCCACAACGAAATTCAGTAAACCACTTTTTTACCATTGAAATCGATGGTGCAGAGTCCCCATAGTATTTATCAAGCTTAGCCTTGGTCTCAGTAAAGGTTTTTTTTCGCAAAAAATAATGCTTAATAAGCACACGAAATTCACTTTTTTCCATTTTTCCTCAAATTACTGGGTAGTCTGATAAAGAAAGCTGTCAAACACAAACTAACTGACGCAGCAAGTTCAAATTTTGACAGGAGTCAAGTGACAGATGCCTGTTGACAGGAGTAGTGTTGCTTTTTCAGTAAAGAGGTCAGAAATTCAAAAAGTCACGGACTTATTGACCCGCCCTAGTATTTTTAAATCTGATCAAGATAGGTACTATGTATGGAGTATGTTTCCAAAACGAAACTGATGTCAAAATTAAAACAAAGAGACGCCATTTTGTTTTATTTTTTTGTTAATTGATCGAATTCTTTCACATTGAGTATCGGAGCTCACTTTGATAATTCGATATCAAAATCATTCCATTCGATTGCAAAATCGATGGGGTTCCCTATGAGGCTATGATCATAAAAAAGGAAACTGATGTCAAAATAAAAATAAATGGACGCCATTTTGAAATTTTTTGTTAATGGACCGAATTCTTTCAAATTCGTTATATGGGGTGGGGTTCCCTGTGATCATAAAAAAGGAAACTGATGTCAAAATAAAAATAAATGGACGCTATTTTGAATTCTTTTGTTAGTGGACCGAATTGTGTCAAAATCGATATATGGGGTTCACTATGTTCATAAAATAGGAAACTAATCTCAAAATAAAAATAAATGTTTCCAACAGTTATTTTTATTTTGAGTTTAACAGTTTCCGAACCCCATATTATATCGAATTTGAAAGAATTCGGTCCACTAACAAAAAACTTCAAAATGGCGTCCATTTATTTTTATTTTGACATCAGTTTCCTTTTTTATGATCATAGGGAACCCCATATAACGAATTTGAAAGAATTCGGTCCATTAACAAAAAATTTTTAAATGGCGTCCATTTATTTTTATTTTGACATCAGTTTCCTTTTTTATGATCAAAGGGAACCCCATATATCGAATTTGAAAGAATTCGGTCAATTAACAAAAAACTTCAAAATGGCGTCCATTTATTTTTATTTTGACATCAGTTTCCTTTTTTATGATCATAGGGAACCCCATATAACGAATTTGAAAGAATTCGGTCCATTAACAAAAAATTTTTAAATGGCGTCCATTTATTTTTATTTTGACATCAGTTTCCTTTTTTATGATCAAAGGGAACCCCATATATCGAATTTGAAAGAATTCGGTCAATTAACAAAAAAATTCAAAACGGCGTCCATTTATTTTTATTTTGACATCAGTTTCCTCTTTTTAGGTTGCTGAAAAGGTCAGATATCGATTTTGAAAGAATTCGGTCCAATAACAAAAAAGTTCAAAATGGCGGCCAATTGTTTAATTTTGAACACGGTCTTTCTCTATGCTTTCTGCAAATGTTCGAAAATTTTCTATCCTAATCTTAATTGAAAGACCGTCACTCAGCGCCGAAAGAAGTTACCGTCTTCAAAGCAGTTTCAGCATTTCAATACGATGCTGTGTAGCAGACAATACAAGTTCAAATGAAATTATAATTTATGATGATTTTATTAAAATTATGAAATCATTTTACAGATTTTCCCCATTTTGTAGGGATGGATAAATTAGCTGGTAACTCCCAAATGCAAATGGCACTGACGTAAGACATAGGCTATGCTATGCGTGTGTGCGTGACTCACGCACACACGCTCATAAATACTGGCCACTTTTTGATGCATCGCTTATTACGTGACGCGGTATCTATAGAGTATATCATCAAAGGGAGACAACTACCCGCAGTTTGAAGACTTTGATCATCTTGTACCATGCTCATAAGAAACGCGTCAGCCGAGACGCCGCGCGGGGGAGGACGAGTGCTCGGCCTTGTTCGGCGTCGGCTATGGAGACAACTACCCGCAGTTTGAAGACTTTGATCATCTTATACCATGCTCATAAGAAAGACGTCAGCCGAGACGTCGCGCGGGGGAGGACGAGTGCTCGGCCTTGTTCGGCGTCGGCTATGGAGACAACTACCCGCAGTTTGAAGACTTCGATCATCTCATACCATGCTCATAAGAAAGACGTCAGCCGAGACGTCGCGCGGGGGAGGACGAGTGCTCGGCCTTGTTCGGCGTCGGCTATGGAGACAACTACCCGCAGTTTGAAGACTTCGATCATCTCATACCATGCTCATAAGAAAGACGTCAGCCGAGACGTCGCGCGGGGGAGGACGAGTGCTCGGCCTTGTTCGGCGTCGGCTATGGAGACAACTACCCGCAGTTTGAAGACTTTGATCATCTTATACCACGCTCATAGAAATAACATAGCCGGTATCATCGATATGAATAAGGACGAGCTTTTGTTAACGAACCGCAAGCAAAGTTGTCGCAGGTTGGTTATTCATATCAAAAAATGTACCTACTTAGTTAAAGGGTGCATTTTATTTTTCCTTTATTAATACTTTTCTCTATTCTGTACAAGTTAGTACTTGACTGCGATCTCACCTGATGGTAAGTAATGATGCAGTCTAAGATGTTATCGTACTAACTTGGAAGGGTAAGTTAATTTACCCCAACGGTTTCTACAAGCATCGCACCGGAACGCTAAATCGCTTGGCGGTGCGTCTTTGCTGGTAGGGTGGTAACTAGCCACGGCCAAAGCCTCCCACCAGACAAATTCAGAAATGAGCCAATTTAGAAATTATAAAATTCCAAAGTGGCCCGTGGCGGGAATCGAACCCGCGACCTCCCACTTGAATCCGAGCGCGCCGCCATTGCGCCAGGGAGGCGTCAAAATACACAATACATACTTACATTTTTCATAATTCAATGAATTTATCACAAAATAAAACTCAAAATAAATTTAATGTTTTTTTATTGTACCAATTACATTATATAAAGCATAAAACTATATGATAGTTTTAATCATGATTACAAAATAGATTTAGTAATAAAATGAATTAAAAAAATGAAATGTTCAAAATCTTAATTAACTTATCCTTAACTCCTATTACCTCTTCAACGACATTCTAAACGTAATTCATGTCATTTCTTTGCTCTGCGTTTTGCAGAATTGTACGCCACATGAATTTCCTCAGTAACGAAGTCTGTTCTTGTACTGCTTCCAGAATCTTCTGACTCGTTATCAAAAGGCGCTCATCGTAAATCGAGTGTTTTGCTATATTTCCCACTTCTTGTGTACACGGTATCCCTTGTATCGAATTCGTAGCTATGCCAGACTCCAAGACTGTGGGGATCATCTTCGAATACCCCCTGTTGAAATCGTTCAACGTCTTTGCTAGCCAATCACAAGACAAATTGTTGCCATCGATGTAAACCATCAAATTTTGCTTGTGTGAAAGCCAGCCGTCGGTATCCAGTGCGTTCATACCGTTGTAACGCAGTGACAGCACGCTCAAGAAGAACAAATCCATAAACACTTTTGAATCTAACAGGACAATCTGATTGAAGGAGAGGTCGAGGTTCTGTAGTTTCTTGAGCCCATAAAATACACCGTGATTGATGTTCTGAAGATGATTATGGGACAGCCTTAAAGTCTGCAAATTCGGCAGTTTCTTGAACGTTGATGGTTCTATTCTGTATATTTCGTTGGAGCTCAAATCTAAGTAGCCCAGTTTTTCAGGGAGCCGCAATGAAGATTCGTCCAACTCCACTATAAAGTTTTTGCTCATATCCAATATCGTCAGATTGTGTTGGTTAGCCAACTGTATTAGATACGCATCTGATATATTATTTGAACTGAGGACGAGTTCTCTCAATCCCACGGCTTCGCTTTCGGGTATGGTCAGAGTTGATAGACCATTGTTTGAAAGGTCTAAATAACCGCCTTCAGGATGGAATGTTATCTTTAAGCTGTGCAATTCAATGATGTCGTTAAATGTCATATTCACGTATTTCAAACTGTGAGTATTCGACAGTGATTGGTCGGGGAAATTTTCCATGAAGTTGTGGGACAAATCGAAGTTCTGCAAACTGTGCATCGATGAGAAACTTTCATAGTACAATCTGTACAAATAGTTGCTGCTCAAGTTCAGATATTGGACATAAATCAGGTCGTCGGGGTTTACAATGAAATCGGTTAATTTGTTGTGTGACAAATCAATCCATATGAGATGCATTAGACTGAACGCTTTGAATTCGATATCAGATATAGAATTGTTAGACAAATTCAGTTTAGTGTACACGTCTTTTGAGTCTCTTCTGAATCTTTCAGAAAGTTCAGTAGATACATTCGGCACTTTGATGATATAGTTGTCTGAGAGCACGATCTTACAAACTGTTTGATTGCTAAAATGATTCCAGTGTCTCGGGAACAACGTCGGATCGATGATTTCAATTAGATTTTTGGATATATCAAAGGTCTCCAAATGATTTATGGTATTTATAGATTCCATGTCGATTTTCTGTATTTGATTCGACCTCAAATTCAGGTGCCTTAAGTTTAACAAGTTGTGCAATGCGCCGTTGAGATCTTTTATTTTATTGTTGTTCAGTTTCAAAACTTGCAAGTTGGTCAAGTTGCAAAAAGGCTCATCCTTCAACTCCTGGATATGGTTATGTGAGAGATCTAGTTCGCGGAGGCTGGGCAGTTCTTGGAATGTATCACGAGGTACTTCCACTATAGTGTTGTATGCTAACGAAATGACTTTTATCTTGTAGGGTCGAGTTTCGAATTTGAAAATTTCCTCAATGTTGGCTATTTTGTTGTGGGAGAAATCTATGTTTTCAATGTTGACGAGGTTTCTGAATGGCCTGTTGAAGATCTGTTGTATATTGTTGTTGACGACGTGGAGGTCCTTGAGCCGGTACATGTTTTCAAGGAAAGGCATGTCAGTCCGGGGCCAGTTGCTGCGGACAGTGAGCGAGGTGATCAAGGCTATGAACTCAGGATCTGTTCCGGTGTGGAATGTGTCGGAGGCATTGTGCAATATGACGTCGATCTGCAAACATAAGGTGTACTTTATTATTTATAGGCTGCCTTGAACCCTAATATTATAAAGGCCAAGGTAGTCGAACAGACCCTTATTACATTAGAGTTAAGAAATTATTACACATTACCCATCATTATAAAACTAACGTTTTGTAAAAGTTTCTAAATTATGAATCTAAACTAAGTAGTTTTTTAAATTAGTTAATTAGTCCTAGCTTTTAAAATTAGTTCTGCCTAAGAAGTGAAATCGTGGTCCAATTGGTAGACGTTCCAGACGCGATAGCTGAAGAGAAGCGGGTTCAAATCCAGCCGAGCACGACAATTTAATTTCGGAGGGTATCGCGCTAGGCTAAGCGAAAGAAAATGGATTTTTCGTATGGCAATAATCCCGTCAAAAAGAAAATCTACGAATTTGTTCGAAAATCTAGAATGAAAGTTTCTCTTACTAGTCAAAAAAAAACTGTCAAGTACATTAATAAATAAAAATCTGTTTTAAAATATACAAGTAACGCTCTTTCTTATGATACTCCCCCTTAAATATAAATAAAAACGATTTTCAAATTTTTATGATCGCAACGATCACTATTTCATAAAATTATTCCAAATTCCAACTCGATAGCTTTAATAGTTACTGAAATAATCGAGTGTGACAGATGGACGGACGGAAAGACGGAGAAAGTCTCACCATAAGGGTTCAATTTTTACCATTTTGGTATGGAATCCTAAAAAGTAAAAAAAAAAGACGTGTTGCACTCGGATACTGCCGCGGTAAAGCTATTGCATAGCTGTTTTTATCAACTTATGCAATTATAATTATACAACCAATGCCACGTAGAGACGAGTTGCTGAACTAAAGAGACAAGCGTGATATTTCAAAAAGTCATTAAAAGTCCTGCTATTCATCGATAGATGGCAAAACTAAAAAGTAGGTATCACCGCGGTGCCGGTCGGAGTGGGGGGGGGGGGGGGGGGGGGGGGGGTGTCAGGTTATTTTCGTTACGGAATTTCTGGATTCGGTCCCCACGCTCAAGGCCCGCGATAGAAGCTATGCTTAAAAAAATAGCTGTAACATATGCTTGTAAAAATAACCTTAACGTCATAGTTGCTAGATCCCTCGCAGTCGCTGTTGAGTCTGAAGTCGCTCACGGTGTCGAAGCACACCATGCTGTAGGAGCAGTGGCCGACCTGGCGGATCTTGTCCACGGGGCAGCGGCCGGCCACCAGGCTCGCAGCAATTAGCAGCAGCGAGCTGGTTGCTACTGCAATATCATAGTAATATATCATAAATGCGCAAGTTTTTATGTGGCATGTGCATTCTGTGTGTGTGTGTACATGTGTCAGTGTATGTGTGTGTGGGTAAGCGTGTGGGTGAGTGAACGCGCGCTTGTGTGTATTTGTTTTTGTGTGCGTGCGGGTGTGTGTGTGTGTGCGCGCATGAATTTATTTGTGTGTGCGTTTTGGTTGTTTTTTTGTATATTACGAGTACGATCTCGTCTGAAGGTAAGTGACGATGTCAAGGCATGACCTAAGCCCCCCACCATTGAATTTTTAAGCCTATTTTGGAAATTATAAAATTGTAAAGCGGCGCAGAGGAAGTCGACCCGTTTCGTGCCAGGAATTTCATGTTAACAATATCACCCGGGAATCGAACCCAAAACGTCAATATACGAAGTCAAACGTGACAACCACAAAACTAACGAGTGAGTACGTAAGTCATGATTAAAAATATAGTTTTCTTACCTGTCCTCATTTTCTTCGCAAAGATGCTGCAACTTCCAATGTATAATCTGAAAAAAAATAATTAAAAATCATTATGAATGCCGTAGGTTTGGATGTTTGTTACTCCTTCAAGCCACAACTACCGAATCAAATCGCTATAGGAATGTACAATGTACATATAAATGGAAATGTTTATTTTCAACAGACTTCAAAAAAGGAGGAGGTTCTCAATTCGAGTGTATGTTTTTTTCACATAAGTATTTAGTTTTCCGTGACATAGGCTAAATTAAAGGCTCTTATGACGTACCGATACCATAGATTAAAGCTATACTTTGTCCCGAATAAAGACCATGGTCCCCCGGCATTTGTAAAATTCCGAATTTTACCACAAGAAAAATGGTACTTAGGCTAAACTTTAATGTAGGTAAATTAAGGTTTGACACGGACTAGTTTGGAATTTTATAATAACGTTCAGCTGTTGTTAAGTGATACGCATGCCCAATGCCCGTGTTAGATGCAGTGCATCACATCCATCATCAATTTTGCATTGCAATATTATACGACACACTGCACTGCGCTCATCATCCTGAAAAATCAGTTCTTAGGTCTCATTTTGTCCGGTTATTCGAAAACCGAAACACAGTTATACTATAATGTATTACTGCGGGGCTAGACAAAGTCACAGTCGTTTGGCGTTAACGCTAGTCGACAAAAATGTATGAGACAAAACAAATGACTGTAGAAAAACCACGATAATAATTACTAAACACGCTGTGTTTGATACTGTCGGCTGTCAATTGTCAAGCGAAGTACGCTAAAGTTATCTACAAGGTCCGCGAGAACGCCAGGGAGCGTTCAAGTTGTCGTAGTTAATTATCAAAAACAGCGTGTTTAGTACTATTAATATCGTGGTTTTTCTACAGTCATTTGTTTTGTCCATACATTTTTGTCGACTAGCGTTAACGCCAAACGACTGTGACTTTGTCTAGCCCCGCTGTACTGCTTCACGGAACAATAACTGACACTGCGGTGGTACCTACCCGTACGAACTCCGCAAGAAGATTCCAGTAAATCTTTAATAAGTATATATAATAACTTATAACATGATTAAAAAATTGGTTGTCTGTAAAGTCGGTTTACTGACGATAGTTGAACGTAACAACTCTCGCTTGCACTTCAAGCTTTACATGGAACGCCTCAGAGCGAGGTAACGGCACGGTAACGGTAAATGAGTCATGTTTTTTTGTGCGTGCCGGCTCTATCGAATTATAAGACGTTGTCACGTCAAAAATAAAAATGCTTCACTGCAGAATCTGGTTGGGTCACGGTCGACTTGGAAGAAAAAGTTGCCACACTGGATAGGAGAGAAGCAAACGCTAGAGAGAAGAGTCCTCTCTAGCGTTCATAGAGCTTCATTGTAGAGTTTAGAGCGCAGCTTCAAAATAATGCCTCTATCAAGTTCTCCAGTTCAAAGAACCACACATCTACACATTAATAGAGTTCAAGGTGCGAAGAAATCGTAGATTGAGAGCTCAACCAGCACATGGCACCGGCATACCGGCTCTCGGCTGCCTCGAAATTTACCGGAAGGTAAATTGCAATGTTGTAATAATACATTGACAATCCTAATGAAAATGAAAATGAAAATGAAATGAACGTAGATAGCTTATAACCTGGATGAACTTATAAGCTACTTTTCGTCTTCGAAAAATCCACAAATCTTGCGGGATTTTGCAAAAAACTGAAACTACATCTACAGTTATAGATAAGGACACTTCTTTCAAAGTAGATATAAAGGTTGGGCAAAGGAGCGGGGTAGAGGACGGGAAATCCATCCAAAATTAAGAAAATAATAAATAACTTACCTGTTTCTTTTGCGAGCACCTCCGAACTGCGTCACGTTCGGTTCTAAAGTCCAGTACTATGGGCACATTTACTTGACGCCTCAGATCATTTTGCTGACTCTGCGAAATTGAACCACCGCACCGGTATTTCGTCAATGAACAGGTATTTATTATAGATAGTCCATTTTTAGTATCGGCTTTAATTATGACCTACTCATTTTTAACACTAAAAGTCTAAGTCAAAACTAATATTTTATTTCTTAGAGGCCTAGCCTGCAAGCACTTAATATGACGGGTCATTATTCAATATCTTTATAATTGTGGTAACTATTTCACGAGGGTTCATAAACTTTCCCTGCCACTGAGAAGAAGCCTGTAAAAAACTCAGCCAGGTTTTCTTTAATGTTATCACCATTTAACAACAATGAGTATAGATGTATAGATACAATGGAAATATATATATGTAAAAATATAACCTTTTCTAATATACAAAGTTCTCGTGTCTCGTGTTTTTTACCAAACTCCTTCGAAACGGCTCGACCTTTTGCTATAAAATTTTCTATGTATGTTTGGTAGGTCTGAGAGTAGGTTGTATGCTATTTTTTTCCTAAGGGCAAAACAACGTTTGCCGGGTCAGTTAGAAATTTATAAAATAGAAATTACATACTAAAGCACTCCTCTTACATCATACTTAGGTATTTGAAGTCAGATAACATTCAAGTGGACCGTCGTTGTTATTTTAATCTATGACGCGTTTGGTATCAAATGTTTATTGTATAGCAAAATGGTGATACCTTTTTTCGTCTATGTATACATATTACATATGCCATAGCTCCTACGTCGAATCGTTTCGAAGAATCGTAATGTACTTACGGAACCTACTCCTTTTTCCCCTCTACATAAAAACGCTGGCTTAATAATACATTGTTAATTTTGTAGGCCTATGAAAATGCGGGAAAAACTAATTGTACCCATAGTATATTACTTAAGACCGCACGAAGAAATGCCACTTAACGGTGTAGACGGTGGTTTTGAGCGACTTTTAGTGACCTGGGATCTGATTACATAAAAAAAATGTTCGTCGTTAACGTAATTGTTAGCGAATTCTGCCCCCCGATTGGCTGACGTAAATCAGGGGCCCAATCAGCAGGCAGAATTTGTAAACGATTACGATAACGATGAATGCGTACTTCTTACACAATCTAGGGGCTGCAGTTTAAAAGTTATAAAGAAAAATACTTTAAAATTTACGTCATGAATTTTGGGTCTTTTATTGCTATAAAACAGAAACACGATTGGATAAAGTTTTCTCGATAGAAAATTCTCCCAAAGGTTGCTCAAAATCTCCATTATTCTATTTTGCATTGGAAACTACAATGGATGCAATTTTTATTATAATGTTGTCGGTAATAATAATAATGTTTTACTATTAATTTTACTTTATTTAAGGGCTTTTGGGCACTATGCCCATAAACGATCAGTTGGATGAATATTAAAATTTATATTAAGGGCCGATTTTTCAATCGCCAGATAAGCTATCTGAGGAATAAATTTGAAAAAATAGCTGTGGCATACAAAAGCTGTCAAAACGTCATATTTATTCCTCAGTTAACGTTTATCTGGCGATTGCAAAATCGGCCCTTAATCGTCTTTGTTTAGTTTAGATTTATTTTGAGTCCCATATGAAGTAAATAAGTATAGTTGACCAAAGTTTTTTTATGAAAAACATGTAGAGGCATCTTCTTCTTATTCCTGGGACTTTTCCGCGAGTAAGCGATATTTCGCCCGTTGCGCGTGAAGTCGTTGATGCGGGTCCTCGCCGGATCACTCCAGCCAGCCGAGCTCACTCCAGAATCCGAAGAGGACTCCCAGGTCGCACAGGATATCTTGGAGTGTTGCTGAGGATCCCAACAAGGTCCAACTAGGTCTCGCGTTGGTCCGACACTCCCGTGCATCTTAGTAGCACGTGTGCCGGTGTTTCGTCCTCCTCCACGCACGCTCTGCACAGAGGGCTGTCCGTGATTACTGATTCCTAGGGTGAAAAAATGTTTGTTTAGTGAGCAATGCCCTAGTAATCATGCCTACGACTAGTCTGAGTTTGTCTTTACTAAGTCATAGAAGTTTATCTGTTAGGTGTTTATCTAAGTGTGTTAAAGCTGTTCTTGCTTGCCTACAGTCTGTAGTGCGTTCCCATATTTGTGCGGTATTGTGTGTAGAGGCATAAACGATATGTTTGTAAGCTTCATTACCATGAACATTTATTTTTCCGGATGATACCTATCTACCATAACAGCACACATTTGGCTATATGGTGGTAAACAATCTCTGCCGAAGAATCGAAATACCTTATTCTCGGATTATCAGAATAGTACATCATCAATATCGTCGTAAGGTTGCCTGTCTCTCGGTATTCTATAGAAGATATTACGGAGAGTGTGCTCAGGAACTTTTTAATTTCGTTCCCCCGTCATCTTTCTACCATAAAACGGCAAGGCATCGTAAAGGCTTCCACCCATACATAGTCGACGTACCAAAGACGCGTACGAAGCGGTTTAATTCCTCGTTCCTGATACGCACTACAAAGGCCTGGAATTCCCTCCCAGGCAGTGTCTTTCCTGCCACTTAAGTACAACCCGGGTGCCTTCAAATCAAGAGTGAATAGGCATCTTCTAGGCAAGCGCGTTCCACCTTAGACTGTATCATCACTTTCCATCAGGTGTGATCACAGTCAAGCGCTAGTCTATAAAGGTAGTATAAAAAAAAACCTTACGGTGCCAAAGTCCATGGGTATTACTAAGTAAGAACTAGTAGTTGCGATTTATCTATAATTTTAATCAGGTAAGTTTGCAGTACAATAAGCACCTACTGTAGTAAAATTGTGGCTTGACAAAAAAGAGTAGAAATAATGGAAGCGCCACTGTCCACACAAAATCGATTGAAATTAAATTAATTTAAGCAGAAATTAATATATTTGTGAAAAAAGACATGTTCAAATGACGCAGCACTGACGCAAAACAATGTATTGAATGCAACTCGAAAGACAAAAATGCAAAATTAGTTCTCTTTCAAGGCGTTTTTGCCAAGCTCTAGGTAGAGTGAAACAAAAAAAAACAATTAAACAATAACAACACTGTGATGATAAAATGGTGATTCCCCGAAAGCATTATTATGAATATAATACTATCATTCACTTTTGTCTTATCATCAATAATTACAAGCGTGTATGTGGAGAGACTAGGAAAGTATTGTTTCTAGTTGGAATAGCCCGTGCGTAGCTTATAATCTAAATTCTATTTCATGTTTTTTGACTAACGGGCTCTTTTTTTCTAGCGGGTTGCATTTTCAAATATCCTTGATTAGTGGAAGATGATGCTTAATTTTACTTCGATCTGCACAGTTGTAGGTATGAGTCAAGCAATAATTAAAATTCCGTAATTTTGCGATAATTATAAAATAGTAGCTACTTACATACAGTTTTGTAAACTTTTGATGCCCCAGACTATGATTACGTTCATAATATTATGTCAATATTCAATATAATTTTCCATAAGTGCAAAAATAATATGGTAAACTATGAGAGTAAAGTTTAGACAGGTGAGGTGAGGTTATGAGAGTACCTAAAGGTGAAGCGCGGTGAATACGAGAGTGAATCCCGTACTTCCGCCAGCGGGTCCGTCGTGGAAACAGACAGTTTTTAGTGGGTGCAAGCCCCACATAACCCTTCCGTTTCCCCTGCCGGAGGGGTATGCGTTAGGCATTTTCTGTCTATAAAAAATAAAAAATAAATAAAAAATGATAGTAAAGTAAGTTAAGTGCAGGTGATAATGCATTTGGGAATACTCTAACGTTTAGACTGTTAATGCAGTTTTATGCGATTGGTTGAAACAAATAAAAAAAAACTTAAATAATATTGATTCTTAGGCAAAACTTTCCGTTACTCCTACCTGCATTTATCAAATTACAAAGTTGCGCTTTAGTTATCTTTGTCACGTAAGGGAAAAGGAAATAGGTTATGCTAATGATTATTATAATGTACACATACATCGTTATAATATTATTAATAAATATTGAATGGAGCGGAGCAGGCGTTATGATGCGGAAATCCATAATTAGTAGGAAAGACTAATTAGTTTTGCTATAATCCGCTTCTTGAAAAGATTCTGTATGGTGCAATATGCAGGAACACTGCCCACATGAAACACCACACACAATTTTACAATTCTCACGTCACGACTCACATTGGTCTCAGAGTCACGATTTTCTACGATTTCGCATTGTGTCAACATCTCCTGAGGATGTCCCGGTGTCGGGACGAAACGTACGTCGAAGAAAGTGTTGGTAAATTGTGTGTGGTGTTTCATGTGGGCAGTGTTCCTGCATATAGTACCATACAGAATCTTTTCAAGTAGCGGATTACAGCAAAACAAATTAATCTGTCCTGCTGAACTGCTGTATTATAATTACTAGCTCAACTAGTTTTTAAGAGCTTTTGTGAAGTGGTGATAACCGAAAACAAAACCCGGCTGAGTTTGTTGTGGGCTTCTTCTCAGTGCAGGGCGCGTTGGAACCCTCGTAAACTTAGTTTTAAGTCGACTTGTAGTTATCACCGTACATAATATTATGTAACAAATATTGTTGACGTTTTACAAGTGCCTTGTAAGTTAGGCCTATGTGAAATAAATATATTTTGAATTTTGAATTTTTTTTTTGATAGTTTTTTATATTGTCGAAAACAAAACCGCCCCAATTATCTCCGAAGTTTACCAATCGAAAAATCTGAAATAATTATGATTAATAAGGATTAGTTTATATTACATTACTTATATTACTTCTCGTATTATTCATTTTTTAAAATTTTAAATGGATAGATACAAATATTCCTCTTACCGAATTCACACAAAGCTGACTTGTATTAAAGATCAAAAAGTCTCGTTTATTTGAACTGCTCACATCCTTGTTATAATATTATTATTGTTATCATGCAAAGTGATAAACTTAAAACGCTATCGTGGTAGTTACAGACATTCTGGTGTTCATTGCGGTGGTGTCATAGTTTAATTTTAAATTATAATTATTATTAATATCTCATCATAATATAAAAAAAATCTGAAAAATTAGTTTTTTGTCTAAATGAAATTAAATTGTATTTTTGCATTGGTGAGTTGGTGTTATGTAACTTTATCCACTGGTGTAATGTTTTGGACCCGCGGCTTCGCATGCGTTTGGGTACATCTGGCCGTGAAAATTCAAATTTTATTTCGTCTTCCGATAATTCCAATAGCTTCAAATCTGGGAAACTGCAAAAAATATTCTTACGGGAACGAATATGAAAGGAATGGGAATTTTTGAGTAAAGTTTTTATCAAAAACTTGCAGAGTTACTTATGTTAGTATAGTTGTTGTAATCGCAAAACTCATTGTACATTGTACAATTAGCTCAATAATTGCGAAAAACTGAATAAAATTTAAATTGCACGGTCTATTTCACTAATCCCGTGGGAACCGTGGATTATTAGGAATGAAAAGTAACCTATATTTAGCAAATCAATGTATAGTATCGTAATTCATTTCAATTTTCAAGCCAATTCAGTGGGCTAATTCTGTATCGTTCAGTTTGTTATAGTATAGTTAGTAATTTATCAGTTAGTATAAACACTGGATTATTAACTTAGGAAACGGAGGCAAAAATCCTATTTTTGCATTCTTTTTGCAAAAGTTACCAACCTAGGTTGGTATGGTATCATGACAACATACCATGCTAGTTGCTAACTTGTGCAAAAGAACACAGAAATAGTAAGAAAAACAATCAGCCCACGGTGAAGTTGTGGAATAAAAGAGTATCAAGCTCACACAGACAAACTTTCGGCTTTTTTTAGGGTGATACTTTTTTCACTCAAGTTATAGTCTGTTCAATAAGTCAGTTTACTTGGATAATTTTGAAGGAAATTAAAAATCGCAATCCGGCAACACTAAACTACCTGTTTTTGTAGAACGACAAACCTTGTTTGATACTAGGTATTACTTAATTTCTATAGTAATAAATCATAAATCTTGTTTGATACTTAATTTCTATTAATCTAATTTGGAGTTTAAAGAAAAGGAAAATTTGCAGAAAAAACTATAAAGAGGGAAAAGTAAGAAATTCTAATTTCTGGGTGTATTTTGTAAGAAAAATTAGCAGTACATTTTTTATGCAAAGTATAAAAATTATTCGATCCATCGATATTTACTTTACAGTGTTGCTCTATACAACTTTGCAACTACCTTTTAATTTACCCAAGTAAATGGACTTATTGAACAGACTATAACATGTGCGGTTATTCATAAAGTAGCTTAAGAATCAGTGTTTTCAAAAATTCTACATAGCTTCTCTCAAAAAAGTGTCGTGTAGTATTTCATTCCTCAACTTGTGTTTATATCCCACAGCTCGACACGAGTCTCCTCTCAGAATGAGAGGGATTAGACGCTGGCAAATTAGGCGTTGGCACTTGGAGTTTCACTTACTTTTGAGAACATTGTGGTGAACTCTCAAGCATGCAGGTTTCCTCGCGATGACGTAATATTAGTTTCTTAAAACGCATATATCTCTTAAAAGTCAGGGATTTGCATCCTCGAACCCATGATGAAAAGCAAGGGTCTTAACCAACAGCCAATGGC
This sequence comes from Coenonympha arcania, assembly GCA_036785405.1. Classification (NCBI taxonomy): domain Eukaryota; kingdom Metazoa; phylum Arthropoda; class Insecta; order Lepidoptera; family Nymphalidae; genus Coenonympha; species Coenonympha arcania. The sequence goes on from CM072074.1 coordinate 2,837,759, forward strand.
GCGCCCTCGCAACTGGCAGTTATTTCAGTAACCATCAAAGGTATCAATATGAAAGGAGTAATCCGGCCAAACCCGATTTCTGGAGTTTTGCCTAGGCTAAACTAGTTTATCACGGATCAATAAAGGAACAGCCTAGTCCAAACAGGTTCACTCCGAGTCGGAGTGACCTTAGTCCAGAGCTCGCTCCTTCATACTTTCTTAAGCCCAGTCGACGGAGGACTAGGTTTTTTACTTATTTGGAAACCAACTATGCTGTACCTATAGGAAGAATTACTAGTTTAGCCTAGGCAAAACTGGTTTATCTGAAATCGGGTGTAGCCTGTAACATAATATAAAGTAGTACTTAGTAGTGGCTCTCTTGAGCCACTATTATTTTATTGATTTTTTTTAATTATCTTATCTCTAAGGCCTCACAAGGTAAACATTTAAAAGAATGGTTTATTAATTGGCAATGTTTGCATTTTTTTACAGGCATCATGTTACTATTATGTTTGATTCTCGTAACGGTCCTAGGCGTTAACGGAGACTGCACTATAGAAGATATTGGAAAAAATGACGGCGTTTGCAGTGCCTCCGCTGTTTGCTATGGGACAACAGAGACTATCAATGAATGGATAAACGATTGGCAATGTATAAAAACCAACAGAAGATCTTATAATCGAATCACTTACCAGTATGAATATGAACAAGATGATTATAACTTAAATATTCATATAAAAGATATTGACGATTCAGAGGATCCTCTGATTGGAATATACCAAAGTATCACGGTTAGCTCTTTAAATATTGAAAATGGAAACCTGGTTGCCATACCGACTATTATACCCAGACTACTTACACTGAAAGAGCTTGATATAACATATAACAAAGTTGAATCTATTAATTTAAATGAAATATCAGGAGTTTCAGTTACATACCTCAATCTGTCTCATAACTCTATATCAAATATCGAAAACGAAATATTCGATAACTCCTTTTTAAGTTATATGGCTATCATTGACCTAAGTCATAACTCGCTTGAATCACTACCAGATAATTGCTTCGAGAAGTTTCCGCAACTCAAATATTTGGATCTCTCACACAATATGATAATGCAATTCGATATACTCACGTTCGAAGGGATAGCACAGTTGGAGACATTGCAACTCTCTGGCAATAAAATATCGGAAGTCGGCCATAACTTTGCAAGGTTTAAAAATTTAAAGAAACTTACATTAGATCAAAATCAAGTAAGTTCACTCACTGACTTTAATTTTAGGACACTGGTCAACTTAGAAACATTAAACTTGAGCTTCAATTTGATTAAACATATTGAAAGTCAATCTTTTGCTACATTGACAAAACTTGAACAATTAGATTTAAGCTATAATAAAATAACTGCTATTCCTCGAACATTGTTTGAAAGCAACGAAAACATGTTTAAATTATCACTTTCTCATAATGATATAGAAAAAATAGAAGGAGGTGCATTTAGAACAACAAATATAACTCAATTTGATATACAGAATAACATGATCAGCGGGTCAATAGAATATGATACATTCCTAGGCATTTCTGTCGAAAGCTTAAATTTGAGTAATGGAAATTTAAAGGTTTTAGGAGATAAAGCCTTCACTGGTTTAGGTAGAGATTTAATGTATTTAAATTTGAGTGCAAATTCAATTGAAAATATAACAGATTCTGCATTTCAGTCATTAGGAGTTCTTTCAAAACTAGATTTGTCTTACAATAATCTAATTGATATAGATTTCATTACAAGCGATCTTATACAACTAACAGAATATTCTCTACATAATAATAAAATAAAAAAAATTACTTCAAAAATGTTTAATAATATGACAAATTTGGTAAAGTTGGATTTGTCACAAAATGAAATTGCAGATATTGACTTTAATTCATTTGTTGAACTTACAAATCTAAAAGATCTTAATATGAGAAATAATGATTTCATTAATTCTTTATCATCAAATCTTTTTAGAGGGTTATATAGAGTTCACAGTTTAGATGTATCCAATACAATGTTAATGTCTTGTTTTAATGAATCATTTTCGGGTATGCAGTCCCTCACTTACCTAAACATGTCTCATAGTCAGATAAAAATGGTGGAGTATGAGACTTTTAAAGCAACTGGGGCTATTAAAATTATTGATTTGTCATATAACATGCTTGAAAATTTTCAAATCAACACTTCAAGTATTTATTTACTATCCGAACTATTTCTTAACCATAACAAATTGAAAAACATAACAAGCGAAACATTCAAACATTTACGTTTTCTAGAAAAACTAAACTTAGCTTGTAATAATATCTTAAGTATTGATTCTAATAGTCTACAAACATTGTCTCATTTACGCTTTTTAGACTTGTACTCTAATTCGAATTTGCGTGTCAAGGGAGACATTTTTAACAATTTGTTTTTAATTCAAGTTTCTTTGAGTAATGTGCGACAACGCTTTCAATTCCAAAACTCTGTGAACACTTCAATTACAACATTAATATTAACAAAGTGTGAAATTGATGATATAAATTCTGTTTGTGTTTATAAATTTAGAAATGTTTTTAAGTTAGACATAACTTCTAATAAAATTGAAGCGTTGGACAAAGGTTCATTTCAAGACATGGATGATCTTAATTGGCTCGACATAAGCTTTAATAGGATTTCCTTCATTCAGCCAGGAACTTTTCTGACGAATAAGATGATTAACACTTTAAACCTTTATGGTAACAACATAAAATATCTTCAATTTGGAATCCTCGATGGACTGAAGAACCTTCGAGTTCTTAATTTATCCAATAACGAAATACATACATTTGGCGTAAATCTTTTACACAATTCACCACATCTATCTCAATTGTTTCTTGAAAACAATAATTTAGCAAGCATGAACTTCGCAGAACTTTCTGAAACGAGTGTCGAATTATTAACTATTGGCGGTAACAAAATATCGTGTGATCAATTTGCAGAGTGGAACAAATTGAACCTTTATACCTTGAACGTCACTGCGGAGAGATTCGATTTTAATTCAGAAAATGTTCTTGGCATTCGTTGTAAAACAAATTTATTCCGAGAGAAAACTCAAAGTCAGAATTATAATATAAATATAAGTAGTGAAACAATCGAAATAAAAGAATCAGTTAAACAGTTGTACACCTATTTAAAGAATATATCCGTCAATGAAACGTTTACGAAAATTATCGCACTTTTGGAAAATTTCACAGATAATACAGGCAAAGTATCAGCGAACTTGAGCCATTCTCAAATGATTTCCAATGAACAAATCAAAAGTTTCTTAAATGAAAATAAACATCTAATTCCACAATTAGTAAATACGAGTGATAGTGTAGCAAATCACTTAAAATTGATGATATCGTTGTTGGAAATTAACAATAATTTGACGGAATTAAATAAGGAATTCTTACAAACAGTACTTTCTAGTAAAATCGTAGATAGAAAGGAAAGTCTTAATTTAACAGATATTTTATTAAAATTACACAGTGCTGAACCACTTGAAGTAAAATCAGATAGTAGTATATTAACAGAAATGAAAGTACTGCTATATTTTATAGCTGTGAGTTTAACGATCGTAATTTTACTATGTGTTGTAATAATGACATATAAATACTTATATAGTCAAGCGTCGCACAGGATACGCGCTAACCATTTGTATGATAGTGGGCAATCAGTCAGGGACGGCTTAGAAATGGAGTGAATTGTTGTGATAAAAATAAACCAAAGTATATACGAGTATAATTTTGCAGAGATATATAAAAAGGGGAAATAAAAGAAAAAAAATATGAAGCTATGGATTAAGGCAGTATATGGAAAAGTATCTTTGGCAGGATTCCACCGATCCCGTGGGCACAATGGATCTTTTTTAGGAATGAAAAGTAGCATATATAGGGCAAGTAGCATACTCTACCGCTGTTCTATATTTCATCCAAATCGATTTAGTTGCTTGCGTATGAGAGTAGTAATCACACATTCGTATGCACTCACTTACAAACTCAAGCCTCTACGAACAATGTAAGTGTGATAGTGAAGACGAGGGAGAAGCGAGTAGTTTCTGCCTAAGGGCCTCAATATTACAAATCTGAATTTCATCGCACAGTGATATGGCTCGTAAAACTCAGTGGTTAGAGAAATTTTGGTGCGTATTTAAATTTATAGGAACCGAGTAGGTACTATTAAACCAAGGTCTAAGTTTCTTTTTTCTTCAAAATGCGGATACCGATTGCTTGAATCAGCAAAAATTGGTTGATCTATTTCGGCTGATCGGAAGTACAACTTATTGGAGAGGAGCTTCTTTATTGATAAATTTCGTTATATTTAGACCATGGAGCGCAATTGCAATTGCAATAATTTTGTCCATCTATGAATGTTTATGACTTAGGCCGCTTCCACTTCTTCAGGAATTATTTTTTAGGAAATACTTTTATGTTACTACTAGTAAAATTATAAATTTTATGCATATTGTGGTCTAAGCTTTAGGAACGGGAAGTTCAAATAAGTTTCTAGAACATTAGGTTTAACATCGTGTATTTCGTATTTCAGACAAGAATTAGACTGATAATAATTATGGTAACAACGATATGCTTTACTATTTCCATTTCTTTATTATATTTGGCATATGAAACAGATATAGCAATGGCGATGGACCAGAAAGAGATCGCTTAACCTTCATCTCTCTCTGGTCCCTCGCTATTGCTATATGTGTTTCATGTGGTGTCATGTGTCAAAGAGAAAATAAACTAATTGAAATTGTATACGTTCTACGCTAATCGTATGCCCGGCTCACAGCCTTACACCACCGTAGGGCCATACCACAGGATAATTTACTATTGAATGTTATTATTATTAAGAATATTTGAACTAACAAATTAAGATCACGAGACCAAGACTTATATTAATAAATTGCTATTAATATCCGTTATAGATTCTATTATCATAACTCTGTGATTGTAAAAAAAATATTAGCATTTTCTAAGTTTTAAGTGAACAGCCATCATAAACAATTAAAAACAAGTCCTACTGTTTGTGTGTTTTCTTTACTGTTCCTAAAACTGACAGCTATTTCTTCTATGGGAAGGTTAAGTATTCTGCGTAGATACTGCTGAATCGAATAGATATACATATATATTAGTTGTAATGATTTTAAGGTGACCACCTGATGGAAAGTGATGATACAGTCTAAGGTGGAACGCGCTTGCCTAGAAGATGCCTATTCACTCTTGATTTGAAGGCACCCGGGTTGTAATTGGCAGGAACGAGGAATCAAACCGCTTCGTACGCGTATTTGGTACGTCGACTATGTATAGGTGGAAGCCTTTACGATGCCTTGCCGTTCTATTTATTTATTTATCATTAGGATAGCCAACAGTTGATACATTACATTTCTATGGTAGAAAGGTGACGGGGGAACCAAATTAAAAAGTTCCTGTGCACACTCTCCGAAATATATTCTATAGAATACCGACAAACAGGCAAACTTACGACGATGTTCAAGGCTTTGGAGTTCTTTGTGGACCAGTGTCGGGTTGCCGATGAGTCTTCTAGCACGGCGATCCACCGAATCAAAGCATCAAGCTGGTATTGTACCCGGTTTTAAGTTCTACCATGGATGGGTGTCACTCTCAAGGGTTGACTCCAGACTAGGAAACTCCTCGATGTTTCGCAGTATAGGCAAGGAATGATAAATACCTACGCATTCGATTAAAGTAATTTATTGTAAGTATCAGCAATCACCATGACATGGCTACTGCACTCAAGACTGACTTCTTTTACGAGAACTCCTCAATGAGTAACAGCACAGACATAAAATATAGGAAACAGTTTTAAGGTGTTTTAAAAAAATATGATAACTTGTACGAGTTTAACTCAATTGACTGGACTCCTGGGGGCCTACCACCAATGCTTAAAGTAATATTAGGTCCTTACATATGAAATTGGCGTTTTGTCGTACTGGCTCTCAAATATCTCTTCTTTGGTTAGAAATTCCAATTTCAAATTTATACAGCTATTTACTCATGCTTTTGTGTTTTGAAAATCGTAATTCATTTGTTTTTTTCTCTTTTGTTTTTTTTTACGCCAGTCTGTTTAGAAAATGGAAAACTTGAAATATCGCGTTATTTACGAGTACGAGTTCCATCGTGGCACCAGTGCTGCAGAAACGGCTCGAAGGATTAATGATGTATACGGCGAGGGTGTCGCAAAAGAAAACACAGTGCGTTTTTGGTTCCAACGTTTTCGTTCTGGAAATTTCGACCTGCAGAACAAGCCCCGTGGACGGCCGGAGACCAAAGTTGACAATGAAGAATTGAAGGTTATTGTGGAAGCGGATCCATCGCAAACCACGTCCGAGCTAGCTACAGGCTGCGGTGTTAGTGATAAAACTGTTTTAGTTCACTTGAAGCTAATTGGGAAGGTGAAAAAGCTTGAAAGGTGGGTACCTCATGAATTGAGTGCAGCAAACCGACAAACGCGCGTAGACTGGTGTGTTACATTACTCAACCGGCACAGTAATGAAGGTATTTTAAATCTAATCATTACCTGTGATGAAAAATGGATCCTGTATGATAATCGGAAACGCTCATCGCAATGGTTGAACCCTGGCGAACCAGCCAAATCCTGCCCCAAACGAAAATTGACTCAAAATAAATTACTTGTGAGCGTTTGGTGGACTAGCGCCGGCGTCGTTCACTACAGCTTTCTTAAATCTGGCCAGACGATTACGGCGGATATCTATTGTCAGCAACTGCAATCCATGATGAAAAAGCTAGCTGCTAAACAACCGAGACTGGTCAATCGTTCTAGGCCACTGCTGCTTCAGGACAACGCTAGACCACACACTGCACAACAGACGGCTACCAAATTAGAGGAGCTTCAATTGGAATGCCTAAGACATCCACCTTACTCCCCGGACCTTGCTCCAACAGATTACCATTTTTTTCGAAATTTGGATAACTTCTTACAAGGGAAAAAATTTAACTCCGATGAGGCAGTCCAAAGCGCTTTCAAAGATTTTATTGATTCCCGTCCGAATGGCTTTTTTAATAAAGGGATCCATGAACTACCTATAAGGTGGCAAAAGTGCATAGATAGCAATGGTACATACTTTGATTAAATATATATATTATATTTAAAAAAAAACGACTTTATGTTCCTCCCATACAAAACGCCAATTTCATATGTAAGGACCTAATATTATTGTAATATTGTTTTAAAATTTTCATACTGACATTGTATGAACATGTCAAAACAATATTACTTAAATATTACTTTAAGCGTTGGTGGGAGGCCCCTCAGTTTAATATTCCGGGAATTCCCGTTACTGTTTTAAAAAGCGATACAAAGTAAAGCAATACACGTAAATTATGAGCACACACAAGACAAAATTGTCTTGAAAAAATAAATAAATTAAGAAGAAACGGTTGAAAACCATGTATCAACATTTACAAGTGTCCGGCAGTTTTTTTTTTAAATATATTGTGGAGCATTCAATCTAGTTACTTTTCTTGTCCAGTTAATTTGTATTATCAGTTATTATCAAAGTCTAGGCAGTTAAAATGAAAAAAACTGATTTGATTTGATTTGATTTACTGTTCCAGTCCAGAATCCAGATATCAGTTTAGTGACTCTTTCAACTACATACGAGTGTTATATTGGTCTAGTGGGTATTTCTTCCAATTATACAGGGTTAAAGGAACTACAAGGCGGGGACCTTTTTGGTATTTTGTAGGGTTTCGTACCCAAAGGGTAAAAACGGGACCCTATTACTAAGACTTCGCTGTCCGTCCATCCATCCGTCTGTCACCAGGCTGTATCTCTTGAACTGTGATAGCTACAGACTTGAAATATTCCCAGATTTTCTGTTGCCGCTATAACATCAAATACTACTAAAAAAATGAATAAAGTAAATATTTAAGAGACTCTCATCAATCAACAAACTTGATTTTTTAGTTTTTGATTTTTTTTTGCTCGATAATAATATAATTAAAAGGTAGACGCAGCAAATATTCACAGAATATTTAATTATATATAAAATAATTTTAAAAATGAGTCTTTAAGGGGTGGGCCATACAACAAACGTGATTTTTTTTAATACTATTGGAATGAATGAGAATGGGTCTCGATAGTACGGAACCCTCAGTGCGCGAGCCCGACTCGAACTTAACCAATTTTTATGTAAACCAACCATACACAGGTTTATTTTATTTTATTTATTTGAAAAATAATCAACAGCGTAAGCGTATAATAAGGCCAAAAAGATTACACAAAAATAATTCTACAGGATACAATTGTGCAAACGATACAGTTGTGCGCTTGTAATGTGTGTTTGTGTGTGTGTGTGTGTGCGTGCGCGCGTGTGTGTGTGTGTGTGTGTGTGTGTGTGTGTGTGTGTGTGTGTGTGTGTGTGTGTGTGTGTGTGTGTGTAATTCATGAATGGGTTTCCAACTTTGTCCTTAACTTTATAATATTTGAATCTCTCTTTCTAGTTGCAAAATGGTAAAAGTGGAACCCTAATCGACTTGATCTGTTCGTATGTCTGTCTGTCAATCTTTTTTAACTATTACAGTTATCGATATGAAACAGTATAAGCCACGACATAACAATCAGAAAAAATGAAAATTATATTTATTTTCATTTAAAAAGGGGGAATTAAAAAGGGGAAAATAGAGAGGATAAAATTTCAAAGTGAGATAACTGTATTGTGTGGGGTATCATTTGAAAGGGACTCGTACATTCTTAAACAGATTTTTATATTTACAACTATTTTTTGAGTCTTCTTTACGAATTTAGTTATACTGTTCTCTATATCTACTACTACAGATAACTTTTTCCATTCATATTAACGGCGTAGAAGCCGTATTAAAGCGGTTTTGAATGAAGTTTTATTTAAAAAATATAAAGACAATTACTTTCAAATTTAAACATCATGTATTTTGGGTCTTTAATCTAAAATCGCTTAGAAGCAGAATCACGATTGGATAAAATTTTCTCGATAGAAAGTTAAAGAGTTTAGAAGATAGATTTTTGTTTTAATGTGTCGGTAATAATAATATCGTAAAACGCTTACAAACAGATTTTTGATAACTGGCTTAGTATTTGAGTAATTAGGTAAAAGGTAGTTTTTTTGTTATATTCTTCCGCGTCGCTGCATGTCGCACCTACCTACGACCTACGTGTCCGTGAGAGTGAAAAAGACAAAAATAAATTGAATAAATACCCTTTAAATGAAACTGGGACCCTTATGTTTTTAAAGATATGCTGTATCTACTCATGTGCTATTGCTATTTACACAATAATATTTAATACGTTATAACTTTTAATATTTTGCAAAACCTAAATCGATACCAAGCATAAGTTTGTCGTACGTTTGTATTTATTTACTGTACCTAAATACTTGACAGTATTTTGTTTTGATAAGAACACAATTACAACCCTTGTTCCTATGTGTCATTATGTCATATTTCAACGGTCTCTCGTAGTAATTGCAGTGTTTTCTTGTTCGTGTTTAAATTACGACAAAGAATTGTCATAATATTATCAAGTAGAGATCAAGTATTATAGTTTGGATAAAATGAAAATAAGTTATTACGAAAGTTTCATAATACATACTCTACTAAGGATATAAGAGTATTTTTGTTCACATTTTACGTAAGTATATAATATATTTAATCTTAAAGCTGATAACGGCAAATTTGAACGTTGATCCAGACTTTTGAGGTGTACAAAAAGACAAAGAAAATGTGTCTGGACAAAATTAAATTAAGGATTCATTAGTTTTAAATGACCAACATTTGTTTCTTTGTGTATGTACCAGTCCATTGATAGTAACGTTTTTTTATGATGTCAATAATAATAATTGTGTATCACAGAATGTATTGATATTTTAAAATAAATAGAAATATTATGAAACTATCAAATGTATCGCAGCTTCGCTCACGCGATTTCTTTTTTTGCTGATTTTCCCCAAAATCAACTCTCTGCTAACTAGCTAACTTTTTCTGGTACTATCAACAATAAGCCTAAAGAAACAAGGTTTAGTTTGCAGTTCGATGAGAAAAGTGATTCTTATGGTTTTACTTTTTCTGTACGAGTGCTCGGTGCGTGAGCCCGACTCGCACTTGGCTGGTTTTATTTATTTTACCTATTTGCATTAGTGCAATCTAGCCCCAAAGTAAGCGATGGCTAAGTTTAGCCATACAAAGAGGTAACAGCGCCAGCGTCTTGGGCACTATGCCCATAAATGATCAGTTGGATGGTGTATATATTTTATAAATATTAAAATTTAATATTATTAAATCATGTTTGTTTAGTTTACATTTATTTTGAGTCTCTTAAATAAAGTATTAGTGTTTAGGGATGGCTCGTGTTACGAGAACTGATAAATAAACAATATTATGAAAACATTCATCATCACACAAACATTAGCCAGCTGTGGGAATCGAATCCACGACCTCCGACCCAGAAGTAAGGACCAATTACAACTGCGCCAATCTCATTCTGCTTTCTGTGTCAGTTAAAATTTCTAATGTTTTTTGGTATCAAGTTAAAAATTTTAATGTTTTTTCAGCGACCATGTTTCTTCCAAGTTTTCTGATTTTGGCAATAATTGTTGGTGTGAAAGGACAATGTACCTTCGAAGAAAAGCCAAAAGTGAATGGCCTATGCAGTGCTGAGATATTTTGCGAGGGAACTCAAAATAACGTAATGGACTTTTTGAAAAATTGGAATTGCATACGACATCCTAAGCAGTACCGTGGTTATTATTATAACGATAACCGGGATTATGAATATGACAGTAATTATTACCTTAATGTTTATTTCAGTAAAATATTTTCAGACGATAATTTCTCCCAAACAATTAACAATATGTTACACTCAGTAGCTAGCAAAATACAAACTATAGATATCAAAAACAGCACCATACGCACAGTAGACAGTGCTTTTGCAAGCACCTTTTCGCAGTTAGCTACATTTTCTTTAACGTACAGTGATCTTGAAACTATACACTTATCAAAGTTTTCAGGTTTTAAGACCGTAAATATATCTCACAATGAAATATCAACTATTGAATCAGACGAATTTGGGATTTCATCGCAAAGTTTGACCAGTTCCATCGACCTCAGTTATAACGGACTCGAATCGATACCGAATAACTGTTTTGCAAAGTTTCCAAACCTTAAATATTTGGATCTTTCATTTAACAATCTAATGCATTTTGATATACTGACATTTGAAGGGATAACACAGTTAGAGACGTTACAACTATCCCACAATAAAATATTAGAACTCGGTCAAAACTTTGCACGATTTATGAAGTTAAAAGTCTTAAGTCTAGATAACAATCAGTTAACGTCAATTGTTGATCTTAACTTTAGAACTTTGGTCAATTTAGAAAAACTAAACCTAAGCTCAAATTTAATAAAACAAATTGATGAAGAATCTTTGGCTGCACTAACAAAAATTGAAGAATTAGACTTAAGTTATAATGAAATAAATGTTATTCGTCAAAAGTTATTCAAGAATAACAAAAATTTGTATAAATTATCGCTTTCTCACAATGTTATAGAAAAAATAGAAGGAGGTGCATTTGAAACAACGAATTTATCTCAATTTGATATAGATAATAATATTATTAGCGGTTCGATAGAATATAATACTTTCTTAGGCATTTCTGTCGAAAGTTTGGATTTGAGTAAAGGAAATATAAAGACCTTAGGCCATAAAGCCTTTAGCAGTTTGGGTTCAAGTTTAAGGTATTTGAATTTAAGTGCAAATTTAATAGAAAATATAACAAATTCTGCTTTTCAGACATTAAAAGTGCTTTCTAAACTGGATTTATCGCGGAATAATCTCGTTGATATAGATTTTAATACAAGCGATCTTAAACAGATGACGGAATATTATTTACATAAAAACAATTTAAAAAAATTAACACCAAAATTGTTTAAAAATATGGAAAAATTATTGAAATTAGATTTGTCACAGAATAAAATTGAACATTATGAATTGGATTCGTTTATTGAACTTATAAACTTGAAAGACCTCAACATAAGTCACAATTTTATAAATTCTCTGAAATCGCATGTATTTCAAGGGTTGTACAAGGTACAAAACCTAGATTTAAGTGAAACAACATTGATGTCTTGTCTCAATGAATCATTTTCTGGTATGGTATCACTTAAGTATCTAAATCTATCCCACAATCAGTTAGAAATAATTGAGTATGAAACTTTTAAGGCAACTGGGGCCATTAAAATTATTGATATGTCGCATAACAAGCTTGAATATTTTCATATTAATACGTCAAGTATTTTACTTTTATCAGAATTATACCTTAACAATAACAAATTGAAAAATGTGACGACCGAAACCTTTAGAAATTTATCTCTTTTGGAAAAATTAAACTTAGCTTTTAACGATATTTTGAGTATTGATTCTAGTGGTCTACAAACTTTATCTAAGTTACGTTATTTAGATTTATATTCTAACTTTAATTTGCATATCAAAGGGGACATTTTTAATAATATGGTTTTATTGCAAGTTACACTAAGTCATGTGCGGCAACCGTTTAATTTTGAAAATTCTGTGAATACTTCCATAGCAACATTAATATTATCAAAATGTGAAATTTTAGATATTAATTCTGTTTTTGTTTATAAATTCAGAAGTGTTCGTAAGTTGGATATAAGTTCAAATAAAATATATGCGTTGGACAAAGGTTCATTTGAAAACATGGATGCTCTTAATTGGCTTGATTTAAGCTTTAATAGCATTTCAAATATTCAGCCTGGGACATTTCTGACTAATAATATGATTAACACATTAAATCTTTTCGGTAATAATTTGAAATATCTAAGATTTGGAGTACTCGATGGGCTGAAAAATCTTCGTGTTCTTAATTTATCTAATAATGAAATACACACATTTAGTACAAATCTCTTACATAGTTCACCTCATTTGACTAACTTGTATCTTGAAAATAATAATTTGGCAATTATGGACTTTGGAGGATTGTCTCAAACGAGCGTTAAAATATTAACTATTGGTGGTAACGGCATATCTTGTGATGCTTTTGCAGAGTGGAATAAATTGAACAATCACACATTAAATATTACTGCGGAGAAACTCGATTTCACTTCAGAAAATGTCCATGGGATTAGTTGCATAGGCAAAACGAGGTCTCCAGCTAGATTTGTGAATGGAAATATAGAATATTATAATATCAGTAACGAAGTTAATGAAATAAAAGCAACACTTAAGCAATTGTACGGCTATTTAGAAATATCATTAAACGAAACTTTTCCGGAAATTATTTCTTTCATAAGAAGTTATCATGAATATAAAGATAAAGTTTCAGCTGAATTTAATCAGTCTCAAACAGACTATATAAAACAACTGAGTTACCTGATAAAAGAAAATCAAAATCTTTTGCCACAGTTAGTAAATTCAAGTAATAATGTGACAAATGATCTTAATCAATTAATATCTTTGTTAAAAATAAACAATAATTTAACAAAATTAGGTAATGACAAAGCAACATTACAAACACCATTTTCTGAGAAAATTGTCCGGATACAAGAAAATCAAAATTCAGAGGCTTTTGGACCAAAATCTCATAGCAACAAACAAATTGAAGAAAAATTAGAAAGTGTGTTATCTGATATACATATACTGTTATATTTCATATCTATATGTTTAGCGATTGTAATATTAGGATGTGGTGGAACATTAACATATAAATATTATTATAGACAAGCGTCCCATAAGAAGCGTAAAAACGAATTGTTTGATAGAGAACATTCGGTGAGGGATGACATAGAAATGGAGTAAATGGTTGGTTGGTCTTGGGTTCGAAGCCCGGTGTTACCTGTTGGTTCTTATGAGGATCTTCAATTTGCGCTGGTTTCTTCAGCATGGCGAGCAGTTCGTGTAGATTTTTGTATTTCGAGTTATCGTCGCACGATGATTTTTGAATTTGATTACGAAAGAAGTCTTTATTCTTGTGTCACTGTAATGTATGCTGTTATTGTCGATGCGTTGCCGCCACTCGTAATTTGAATGCCCACATAGTCACAATACCCGGGTTGGAAAAGATAAATTGTTGTGTAGTAGGTTGTTCTGTCAAAAAGTTCTCAGAACGTGGCCGGAAATTGGCGTTGTATTATCTCCGTGCGTCGTGGTATGTGTTATCTACGTGTTGCTACATTTAGCAGCAGATCCCCTTTTTATCACTATAACTGTAGTTCTTTAGCCCTTAGCAGATATTTTTTTTACTCTCAGCGAATCCTTTCATTTGATACCCATATTGTAAGAGTACATAAAAAATAACTAATCCGCCATCTTGGTTGTTCCGCCATTTTGGATTTAGAGTAACGTCTATTGATGATAAATGATGTAGTTAGTTAAGTGTTGAAATATCTTTTATTAGTTTAAGTTATCATGTGTTATATTTAAATTGTGCCTTAGTTGCCTTTAATAAAGATTATTATAATAATTATTTTTTATTATTAAATTCCTAAACGTACCTACGTCCTAAATTCGTAAAACGCGAAGAAAGTGTTGGAAAATTGTGTGTGGTGTTTCATGTGGGCAGTGTTCCTGCATATTGTACCATACAGAATCTTTTCAAGACGCGGATTATAGCAAAACAAATTAGTATTTCCTACATGTGAGATCTAAAAGTTCATGTAGATTAACATTAAGGACCTATCAATTTGTATCTTTATATCTTAGTTAAGTTTAATAGGTTAAGTTATTTGGTTTTTCGATACATATGTGTTTTGTCAGTAAATAAAGATTTTTGTATTCTTTTTTATTCTATTCTATTAACAAGTGTGACAATCAAAAAGCATAGAAAACTCCATGAAGCTAACACCACATGGCCCTGATGTCCAAGAGAGTCATTTAAAACAAAGTTGGCGGAAAGCACGGTTCTCTTTTTTTGAACACGGTATGTATAATAATTTATCATTTGTGGAAAGGGGCGTGTTAATTAAGTGTGTTTCGGGTAAAGGGCCATTTTTAATACAAGGAGAACCTCGTAAACTCGCGTTTCATACAATAGCACAATGCAAGAATTGCATTGTTATTATTCTTGACCCAGATATCGCTTTATCTCTGCATTAACTAGACCGGAAAATAAATCCACATTTAAAAGTATATTTCATTTAAAAGTTGAACACACTCTTGACAATTTTAACGGCAATTAGAGCGTAAATAAACTTAACAAGTAATCAAATAAACGTATCACTAAATGCTGAGATAAAACGAGTCTCCACTGTTTTTATTTGGGGTTTTTGAGTTCTTCTTAAAACAGCTTTTTCTTATATATAGCTTTTCTTCATAGTAATAATAGAGTATTTTCGCTCTTTACCAGTGCTTCTTATATTCCCTATGGAGTTAGACTCCGGGCTAAGTGAGAAAGATCGCTTTGCACTACGTCTATGCCTCGTTGTGATCCAGACAGTTACTGGTGCCTATTCGAGTTTACTAAATCTGTAATAGTGGCTTTCTCTTTAATAAGTAACATTTTCGTATAGAATTCTAGCGTTATAGAGATGTTTTAACCTGAATAGGCCACTGTAGTCGAAGAAAAAATAGTTCATTTCTTGGATGACGCAATTTAAGTGTAACAGACCGGCCTGTACTAAACTAAGTGTACGAACCAAGTGTACAAAATCTTTGTGTAAGTGTATATTAATATACTTAAGTTTTGCTATATTAACCACGATGGAAAAGTTTAAAAGTGATTATAATTTACATTATACATATAAGAAAACAACAAAAATATTTTCTTTAAGACTTAAAAAATGAACATTTTTGTTTTTATAAAAATGGTAGTGAATAAATAAAAAACACGCTACTCAGAAATGAAAAATTAAGAGGATGCCGTGTTTATTTTTCTAGTTATAGATCGCGGCTAGGTGACGATACATCACCACCACCGATTTGGCAAAAGCGTTAGTGTTTCTTCACCCCCTTCCAAGTTAGTGCGATATAGATGAGACAGTCGTTTTCAAAAAAAAAAAAAATATGAATGGTGTGAAATTTGTCGCCAACACTATGAGAAAGATTCTATCTGCCGATTTGTAATGACTACCACCGTTGTCGTGTTCAGATATCTAGAAAGATATGGCAAGTAACTTGGCACTCGAACAGGCCAGTCTCACTTATCACGTGACCGTCCCGGCTACAAGTAGAGTTTCGTTCGGACTACCATATTTCAGACGGTTGCCGCTCGCGGGCCGAGTTGTACGCGCTAGTTCTGTACGGTCTATTTTACGCGCCGTCTGACTACGCCAGCCCTAGTAGGTACGTCGTAAGAGATAAAGTTAGGCGATAGAAAGAGACCACAATATTGCGTTTGTTGCGTGTCGATTTTGAGGGCGGGGCCAGGCGCTATTGCGAACTGAATTACACTTTTTGTGTCAGCGCTAGAGTAGCTATTTCTTTAAATTTTCGTGCGGAGTGAACCTTCTGGTACTATTTAGTGTTCTGTGACTCGATACAAGTGAACTCGCATACAATTCAAACGGCATTGAACGCAGCATAGTCCACCGTCCGCGTAGCTGTAAAAGGTTTCTCTGATACAATATTAATCTCGCCGGACCGGGCTATTACATGAGAAATTAATTTATATTCTACACGTTATCTCGCTATTTCATTAGAAGAGTGGAGAGAGATCCTTTGAAAATATTAAAAATGGCTCCTATATTCATTTGGCTTTTCGTTAAAATTTCCTTTTAATATTATGTACCTGCTCTTCCGAAAACTTTACATTGGTCAGTTTTCAGGTTTCCGTACACAAAGGCCAAAACGGGCCCCTATTACTAAAACTCCGCTGTCCGTCCGTCTGTCAGTCCGTATGCCACCAGGCTGTATCTCATGAACCGTAATATTAAATAGTTTAAAATTTCACGGATGATGTATTTCTGTTGCCGCTATAAAAACAAATAGGTACTATCACACTATCCCACTTCACACTAATATTATAAAGGCCACAGATATCGATAAAGGCGAAAGTTTGTGTGTAAGTGTGTGTGTAAGTGTGTATGTTTGTAGGTAGGTACTCTTTCACGCCGCAACTACTGAACCGATTTGGTTGAAATTCGGAACATAGATAGCTTATAACCCGGATTAAAACATAGGCTACTTTATATCCCGAAAAAATCCATAGTTACCATGGGATATTTAAAAAACCCTAATTTTCAACAGTAACCTATAGCTACAGCTATAGGTAGATTACTTTGACAATCTTTCCTGAAAGTAGGTGGTTCATTGAAAAGGAAATTCAATTTTTTCTCGGGATTAGTAAAAAATCGAATTTAACGCGGGCGGAGCCGCGGGCAAAAGCTAGTTAAGTAATAAAGATAGCGATTTTAAACACCTACGTCCTCCCTTTCCTTTATTTTTTCCCCTTTAAAAATACTTTTTTACCTTAAACCAGTCACTGGAAGTTGGAAGCAAAAACGTTCAAGGGCCAAAGCTTTCATTCAATTAACAAAACAGTGGAAATTAACGTTTTTTAACGCGGAGAGTTTCCCTAAACAACATTTAATTGGGCAGCTTTTTCTGAACGCAGAAAATTGAACGCTAAAGTGTCCCCGGAGATTCCTCAACGCGAAGTTTACTTGAGTGTGAAAACGTATTTATTTAAATATTGAATGGAAGCAGGCGTTATTTTGCGGAAATCCATAATTAGCAGGACTGATTAATTTGTTTTGCTGTAATCCGCTACTTGAAAAGATTCTGTATGGTACAATATGCAGGAACACTGCCCACATGAAACACCACACACAATTTTCCAACACTTTCTTCGACGCACGTTTCGCATTGTGAAGTCAACATCTCCTGAGGATGTCCCGGTTCGGGACGAAACGTGCGTCGAAGAAAGTGTTGGAAAATTGTGTGTGGTGTTTCATGTGGGCAGTGTTCCTGCATATTGTACCATACAGAATCTTTTCAAGTAGCGGATTACAGCAAAACAAATTAATCAGTCCTGCGTATTTATTTACTCAATTCACTTTTGCACTTCACTGTATTTACACAGCCCGATAGTTTCTGATGTAAAAAGGCAAAGAACAATAAAAAAAAAGTTTGGGCATTTTTCAAAGACAGGAAATGCCTACATTAGGTATACATTAAACGCATACATTATCCCCATAATGTACGGCTTTCACCCACTATAACTTGCCGCTTACCACGATAGACCACGTTGGCGGGAGTACGGGATTCAATTGCGCATTCACCGCGTTCCCCCTAGGCCTCGACTACCTGTGTTCCGTCGCTGCATCCTATTTTTAGTCCGTCCTTAAACAGCTGAGGCTAGGAGATAAAAATCATGCAAATATTTATATTGGATTATCCTTAGTAAACTGACTAAAGTGTCAACAATATTTATTACGACTTTCACAGGGAGGTGAAAAGAAGAGTGAATATTTATAATGATAACATTACTCAATATAAACAAAATACAGTCAAGAAGCAATGAATAATAAATAATATTATGTACCTAAGAAAATTTTTTTTTTTTTAATTGAAACTAAATTTAATCATAATAATATCGGTAACATTATATATGTATAAAAAGAAAAATTGGATATCAATCTTGGCGATAGAGTTTTGAGTTATCATAAGAACATGTTAGGCCTATGTGAAAATTAAAGATTTTCACTTTCAATTGAGTCAGGATGTATAAAGTTAAACAAAGACAAGGAATTCTATAATATGTACCTACGTCATTCTCTTTAATTATTGATGATAAATTAGGGATATGATTTTTTTACACTGGTATATGTATATTTAGTATGTACTACCTACATAGTTGTTATAAGAGCCGTCGAAACATTATAACTAATTATAAGTTATAAAATGGAAAATTCTTTCCAAAAAACCAATTTCAAATGCCACTACAAAGATTGAAATAATTTTTAATGTACACCAATTCGACGTCGGGCAATGTTTCGTTCAATCACTAAACCTCCTCCTTTTTTTTGAAGTCGGTTAAAAAGTTGAAATACATAAAGTAGTCTACACGCCGTCTGCAAGGTAGGTAATCCCTGCCCCTCGGTGTACCTACATAAAACATGAGACTTAACCCTCAAACAGCCTGAATGTCACTAATTAGCGACAACTCTGCGACGTTTTAACCCTTTATACGACCTCTATATTATGATATTACAGGTACGACTTTTAAAGTGTCTAGATGGGGTAAACGTAGGGTATTCAGCTATAGCTAGGGTATTCAGGATAGACAGACGAACGCAACGTATGGAACGCATTAAGATATCTGGACATTGACATATAAATCTATGGACCCCGGGTGTAATGCAAAATTCACGAAAAAAGTGTCCCTAAAAAGCCTATCGAGTGTATGTACATGTGTATTTTTATAAACAGACAAAAACATTGTAATTTATGTCTTAAGCCATTATTATACAGCCTAATTTGGCTTGCAACAAGCTGTCAGCTTACGTAGCTTCGGCTGACTATTTTTTCCACCGCAACTTCGAGCGGCATTATTAACGCGTGTTCTCTCTGATGAATCAAACACGAGACTGAAGTGAAGTGCGATTGGAAGTTGGAACCTTTTCGCGTTTTGTCTCTCTTTCGGTTCGGACACTTTTTAGCGCTGACCCGAAATCCATAGTGTTATATATCAATGTATCTGGACTCTTGATTTTATATAAGAAACTATGCAATAGAAACGCATGCATCGTATGCAACCTCTAATAAGAAGACTCAGGATATGGGCATCCGAAAAAATTACTTAAACATTTTCCGTACAAGCAAACAGTAGCGCCATCTGTGAAAATTCTATAGGTGAGTGAACTATAGTGTGCCCTTACTGTTGGTATTATTGGCACCGATAAATTGGTGTCATTTTTACCTTAATTCACTGACTTAAACTATACTCTGACTTTCAATTAAAAAAAAGTAAAAATAAAAGTATTTATAAGGGGTCTCCCTCCCATACAACAAATGTGATTTTTTGCTCGTTTTTCTCTATATTGACAACGACAACAGGTAGATGCTTTAAAAATTGAAAGAATATTGTTTTATATTCACTTTAAAAATAAATATTTCAATAAAACTATAAATAAAAGTATTTAAGGGGTGTCCCTCCCATACAACAAATGTGATTTTTTGCTCGTTTTTTAATTTGCTGGGCAGAGGTGTTTCGGTTGGATCTGGACTTGATAGTACGGAACCCTAAGTGCAAGAGCCCAACTCTCACTTGGCCAATTATTTACTATCATTTGGTAAATCAAATAAACAAAAATACACTATGTATTAGGACAGGTAGGTATTATTATATAGCAAATTAACGTTCACCGTTGAGTATTTTGAAAGTTTGATTTTGGAACTCAATTAACGAGGAGTCGTGTGTAAATACGGCAGTTACTGTGAGTCCAGTGAAGCGCGTCCGTTGATCAATCAGAGGGCCGTGTTTGTGTCATGCGAACATTAATAATTAGGTGCTCGCTTAATTACATCGTGGTCTATTGTATAAATATTAGATTGTGGTCATTGACTTACTATCTAAGAACTGCGGGTGTAATACAAAATTCACGAAAAAAGTGTCCAGAGAAAACCTATATATAAACGAGGGTATGTGTATTTTTATAAACAAACTAAAACATTGTAATTTATGTCTTAAACCATTATTATACAGCCTAATTTTACTTGCAACTAGCTATACTGCGATTCTCTCCCTTTTCGTGTTTTATCTCTCGTCGGTTCGGACACTTTTTAGCGCTGACCCTTCATCCTTAGTATTATATAGATATGATATTTACAAATAAAATAAATAAATAAGTTCTCCGCAAAAGTATTCTATAAATGCATACATCGCGGTAGGTGCGAAAAATATTCAGTTTAGCGGTGACAAAAATGCTTGTTTTGTCACCAGTAGTATAGATTTGGTTCGCTCAGCAACCACCTATAGAATTTTGACAGATGGCGCTACTGTTTGCTTGGACGAAAAAGGTTTGCGTAAATCGTTCAGATGCCCATACCCTCAGGTTTCTTATCGGTGCAAGTAGGTCTACAAAGGTTTTTAAGTTTGGTAAAGCGGGACTTTTTAGCTCTTGCTGGGGACAGCGGGACAGAGCATGAAAGCGGGACAATTCCGCCCAAAGCACAGAACACTAAATAGTACCAGAAGGCTTACTCCGCACGATGATTTAAAGAAATAGCGACTCTAGCGCTGACACAAAAAGTGCAATTTATTTCGCAATAGCGCCTGGCCCCGCCCTCAAAATCGACACGCAATGTTGTGGTCTCTTTCTATCGCCTAACTTTATCTCTTACGACGTACTAGGGCTACCGTAGTCATACGGCGCGTAAAATACACCGTACAGAACTAGCGCGTGCAACTCGGCCCGCGAGCGGAAACCATCTGAAATATTGAGGTCCGGACCCTTACTTGTAGGCGAGACGGTCACGTGATAAGTGAGACTGGCCTGCCCAAACTGGGATGTATGGTCACGTTAGTTATAGCCGACCCCTGTAGTGGGCCATTACAATGTCATCCAGCGCGATCCAGCGAAGGCGGTCAATCTGTTGAAATATTCCATCAGTGCGGGACATAGATATGGGGTTATGAGACATTTCAATTTTAAGAGGATACACTGATTTAATTTTTGTCTTTCTCACTCTTACGAAAAGTTGGTGGGTGCAACATGCAGCGTGCAGTGTTGCTGAAGAATGTAACAGAAAAACGATGTTTTACCTAATTGCTAAAAACCTAATGAAATTATGCCTAACTTGGTATCATACAAAAAAGAAATGAAATAGATACAGCTTCTATCATAATAATCGATAGTAGACTAAAAACGTTAAAAAAATTAAGTGAAATGCTCTATTGATGTTGATGCTCTTACCCCACTTTATATTTTTATTTAGAAACAGTTTCGTTTCAGTGCGCTATTGACAGTAGTTGCAAATAGGGCTGTCATCTTTATTTTTTTTATATTATTTTTTTATTTATTTTATTCAAAAATACTTGGTTAGTACACATTTATTTCAGCCTATTAGATAGCCACTAACTCCCTATAGCACTACCCCAGTTTTTGTATGAAGAAAATAATATGGGTTTGAAAAAGTTATGTTGCGGATTTCTATGACGTCATAATTTTTGACGTCATAGTGCAGTCGGCGTGCAGCTGGATTTGAGCGGGAGGTCCCGGGTTCGATAACCTGTACTGGCTAGTTTGTATTTGTCTACTGTGACGCTTTAGCTGCTGCTAGTTAGCACCTTGCTGTAAAAGATACGCCGCCAAGAGTTTTAGCATTCGTTGCGATGCTGTGTAACAACTATCAGGGAGATACTAATCCTTTCCAAGTTAGTATTATTACCTACATCTAACTTCATCGTCAATTACCATCAGGTGAGATTGCAGTCTAGACTCTAGTGCTAACTACAACGTATAAAAAATCAATGAGAAGTTCGCTTTCATTGACTATTTATCGTTATTTGAAACTTATCGTTCACTACGATCAATTTTACGATGACTTTTCTGCTTGTGAGGAGTTTCACACAGATTCATCCAACATTGTGGGGACTAAAGTGTAGTGAAATAATTTAGTCTTTAAGTTCATTTATGAAAATAATCACCTAAAAATCTTCTTCTTCGCAACCAGCGCCAACCCTAATCGGAGGCGACTCTTTTCACTGCAATCGAAAGCCGACGCTCCTTTCTCTCGCATTTTATATTATCGAACCATTAAAATCGTCATTAGTGAAGAAATGAACAAAGAATTATTATAACACTGCCATTGAATAAGAAGACCACAAAACAGTACTATATAATACTTTTTCATCTCACCCGCTCGGAAAGGAGATTTTTAATGCCCAAAATGCGGGCGGGAAATGCTATTATATTCCCTAGTAGTCCAATTAATAAAGGAGTTGTAGAATGCATGAGAGGGGACCTAAGCAATTTCTTCTGAAACTTGTTCAGGGTACTTAGGAAGTTAACATACTAAAAGTCCTGACGTCTCGGAGGTGAGCCGGAGTGGGGAGGGGGGGGGGAAAAGGTACCACTTTTGGGGTTTTCACTAATTTTTCTCAAAAACGGTGCGTCATGGAAAAAAAAATCTTCTAATAAATTAAAGCTCATAAAATTATCTAAAACTTTGGTCTTATTCAATTTTGCCGTATTCCTAACCGTTTCCGAGCCACACTCTCCGGAAAAGTTAATACTACAAAAAAAAAACCTTATCATATCCAATATGGCCAAGTTAGACATAAAAATAGTGGTCAAATAACAATAATTCCGACAGAGCCAAATCTTCGTAGAGACTTTAGGTTTACCACAAGGAATAAAGTGTCAAAAGTCCCCATCAATCCTATGTGTGTAACAAAAGTTATTCGGGGTCAAATATCAAAATTTGAGGTTTTTTGGATTTTTCTCGAAAACGGTAAGTTTTCTCAAAAATAAATTCAGGCCAAAGTTGTAGATCTTAAAATTATCTACAAAAATGGTCCTTATGTTTTTTTTCCTAAGAGTTAACATTCCTGAGATATCGCGATTCTAAGAGTCACATTATACATGATATGCACATATATATACATAATCAGGCAATTACAATTGTAGTTGCTGAAGATATTGATTTCTTAGTAGTTACTACTTACTGCAAGGACTCCAATGGATAAAATAGTTTATTTTCTATAACTTCCCAACATTAACCGTTTACGCAGTGTACGCAACGGAAACTCTCAATATGGAACAAATTTTCCCATTTTTGCAACATTTTTCATTGATGCTCCTATTGTATTGATCGTAGCGTGATGTTATATGGCCCATAGCCTTCCTCGATAAATGGACTATCCAACACAAGAATAATTTTTCAATCAGGACCCGTAATTTCTAAAAAACAAACACGTTGATCCCCTCCTTCGTTTCAGCGAAATGGCGATTGCCATAATTCTGTTGCGTACGCTGCGTAAACGGCTAAAGTCTCGCAAAAGTCATGTATTGCGGAGTTGATCTCCTTTAATAGTTCTAAAAAATAATACACAACAGCAAATACCTATCTCTAAGTTTGACTCGCTATAATTTTTTTATTATGGCAATCGCCATTTCGCTGAAATTAAGGAGCGGATCAACGTGTTTGTTTTTTGAAATTACGGGTCCTGATCGAAAAATTATTCTTGTGTTGGATAGTCCATTTATCGAGAAAGGCTATGGGCTACATAACATCACGCTACGACCAATACTATGGAGCATCAATGAAAAATGTTGCAAAAATGGGAAAATTTGTTCCATATTGAGAGTTTCCGTTGCGTACACTGCATAAACGGTTAATGTTGGGAAGTTATAGAAAATAAACTTTTTTATCCATTGGAGTCCTTGCAGTAAGTAGTAACTACTAAGAAATCAATATCTTCAGCTACTACAATTGTAATTGCCTGATTATGTATATATATGTGTATATCATGTATAATGTGACTCTTAGAATCGCGATATCTCAGGAATGTTAACTCTTAGGAATAAAATCATAAGGACCATTTTTGTAGATAATTTTAAGATCTACAACTTTGGCCTGAATTTATTTTTGAGAAAACATACCGTTTTCGAGAAAAATCCAAAAAACCTCAAATTTTGATATTTGACCCCGAATAACTTTTGTTGCACACATAGGATTGATGGGGACTTTTGACACTTTATTCCTTGTGGTAAACCTAAGGTCTCTACGAAGATTTGGCTCTGTCGGAATTATTGTTATTTGACCACTATTTTTATGTCTAACTTGGCCGGATTGGATATGATAAGGTTTTTTTTTGTAGTATTAACTTTTCCGGAGAGTGTGGCTCGGAAACGGTTAGGAATACGGCAAAATTGAATAAGACCAAAGTTTTAGATAATTTTATGAGCTTTAATTTATTAGAAGATTTTTTTTCCATGACGCACCGTTTTTGAGAAAAATTAGTGAAAAACCCAAAAGTGGTACCTTTTCCCCCCCCTCCCCACTCCGGCTCACCTCCGAGACGTCAGGACTTTTAGTATGTTAACTTCCTAAGTACCCTGAACAAGTTTCAGAAGAAATTGCTTAGGTCCCCTCTCATGCACTCTACACCCCCTTTTAGGTTATTCATTGACTGGACTATAGGGCGAGAAAGTAGTATAAAAATCCTTTCCCGCCCTAGGGCGAGAAAGTAGTATGAAAATCCTATGTAGTAAGTACCTACATAGTCGAAAATTTTGTGTTATGTACGGCCGCAAATTTTTTTGGGTCTCGTGTCCTTTGAATGCCTCGCTATGCTCAGGATTCTATTCTTTGAACCCCTCGCTGCGCTCAGGGTTCAACCCTAGAATCCTTCGCCGCTCAGCATTCAAATTTGACACTCGGCCCAAAAATCCATTTTGCGCCCTTGCATAACAAATAACTATTCATACCTACTTATTAAATCTTCTTTTTTTCTAATATATAAATAAAATTAATTAAATTTCTAATATATAAAAATTCTTGTGTCACAGTGTTTGTAACCAATCTCCTCCGAAACGGCTTGACTGATTTTTATCACTCAAGATACTCCTCAATGGCAAAACAATGTTTGCCCGGTCTGCTAGTCTTATGTAAATGAAATTCTCGTGTCGCAGTGTTTGTAATCAAGCTCTTTGTGACTTTTCGAATAATATCCAGCCAGAGTATGGGTAAAGTCCGAATTAAAACTTATTTTCATTATTATTCAAGCATTACCCAAAGGCCCTGGGTAATACTAAGTATACCCGGGTAAGCCTAAGTTTATTTCAACTTCCAACATTAACCGTAACATATACATCAAATCTGTCTTCATTCTACATGTATTGATACAGTAGTTTCGTGATGGAATTAACAAAGACGCACACAAATACGACACAAACTTTCGCCTTTATAACATTAGTGTGTGTGTGTGCCTACATTGAAGTGACCTCAAACCTCGCCAGTGTGACCTCCTCGGACTTATAACACGATGTTGTAGTTTCCACTTCAAACTTGAACTCTCATGAGACCTCTGAGCTGTGCGAGCCCCCTTGAGCCGGCGAGTGGGCCCTTGATTTGAAAATGTTCAGACTTCGGGTTTGTGTAGGGAAATTATACATTAAAGTTGTATACTATGTTGTTCAATATTAATTATTACGTATTGCTTAAAAACAAGTTTAAGAAAAACATCGGCCAAGTGTAAGTCGGACTCGCTCATCGAGGGTTCCGTACTATATTAGAAAATGTTAGCCATAAGAATAATTTTCTACCGAACCGCAAACTTAACTTTGTTGTTGGTTCTAAATGACGTTGATTAAGTAGAAGCATGGAGACGATAGGTCTTTTTAGTTCGATGATGATGATAAAGTGGCAAAAGTATCCAAGTTTCTGTAATATTTTCTTTACTCGTATGCTCATCTGAGTGTTTTTTTAATTTACGCCCTGGAGTAGGTATCTACTATACAGGCCCAACCAAGGCTATAATATGAAGACCTTCTATCAAAGTGGTGTCAACTAGTTTATATTTATTAGTATACCCACGTTAACGGCAAAATTTCCACTAGCCCCTAGCATAGCGGTCGGGTATTCTTGTCTACGTAGAGAGCTCAGACCACTCTGAGTGATCTGAGGTAGAGAGGATAAAATGTTTTTCCTTTCTATTGTTCTGCAGCTCTATCAGCTATCTGGGTACGGTAGTACGGGTATATCCCTCGAGGATAAAATTAACAAAAAGATTTCGTTCCTCATTGGCCTTGCTTCAACCGGTGGAGTAAATAATTTTATCCCTGTCAGAGGATATAATCGAGGCGTAACTATTTTATCTTCTGTCTATGCTAGCTTCAGTTTTCAACTCCACTATTGCAGACACGATAAACCCGAATCAAGGAAACCATTTAATTAAATACTTGAAATGGCTTACTGATCCGTTGTAGCCGTTAGTTGCAGAATATGATTGGAGGATACCGTTTACATGATGTAGAACATGAAGTTTGACAACGGTTGGCGTGCTATTGAGTTATTTGACCATTTTTCGCGCACATGCCTACATAATGCAAATTGAAGACTTATATTAAGGTTTTCTCATGGACTCCATTGTCAGAACACAGGAAGCACCAGCTTTCAAATATGAGTTTGTTTGTGCTTCAGTCACGCCACAAAGGAGCTACGGATAATGTTGTTTTTTGCACATACATAGTTGAAAGCGCGATGACAGTAGCACAGTTTAATTCTGCTGTAACCCGATTGGGCAGCGCTACTTTGCGTGTAGACCTGTCAAATATAAGATCTCAACACTGTGACAGTGGTATGTGACATAGGATACTTTTTATCCTGGAAATTAATTATTCCCACGGGATTTTGGGAAACCCAAAATTTACGCGAGCGGAGCCGCGAGCAACAGGTCCGTAGTTCTGATATAATTGTTCAATATCCTAAATTTTTTACACAAATATGTACATATGTATAATGTATATTGTATAGTTTTGTGCTATATCGATGGCTTGGTTAACCACTCAAATATCGTATTGAATAAAAATATCGTGAGCTTGTCGTGTAAACGCGTCGTAAGCTTCGTAATCTCGTTAGAGAGTCTCCATCAGTAGTTGGAGCGGCGCGGGATAATTGCCTTTGTTAGAGGCTCGGGAGGTTATTTTTCCTCTCTTTTCTCATTAAAATGTCCTTCATATAAACTATTCTTAGCAAGGTTGCGTTTTTATCAAACTACAGGTAAGTCAAACGGGTCTATGTATAACCCATATGAGATGAGTTTACAGACATCTTTGCCAAGTTCTAAATAAAAGGAACTCCTCTGCAAAAGTTTAACAATTCGAGAAACATAGGTTTTAAGGTTGATAGGTCACCAAAAGCAAGCATGTTTTATATTTAAGTAGTTTTTCGCAAATAGAAGACTAATTATTTATTTTTTAATTTTATGGCTATGATGATTGCGCAAACACACCTTCACTTTTTTTATAAAAACTCTGCTCAAAATTGTTATTTTGTAAAGTATATTTCGATTTTGATTTTTTACGTAACATTAGTTCCCGATAGCTTCTAAACTAAGAATTGAACAATTGGGCGTATACTTAAAAAAACTATGTTATTTGGGCAGTTTGTCTTCTTAATTTTTATGTTGTTAAGAAGTTTTATGCTTGTTTCTCATGTGAGTAAATCTACAGTAGCCTATGCATGTAATATGTATGTGTATTTTTCCATGTACTATTTCCCATTTCCTAATTGCAATTCAGTTGAGTTAAAAGATAGATCCAGGATTTACCAGGATTTAAATAATAGGTATAAATAACGTTAAAAACTTCCCTTCACTGCATTATATCAAAGAAGCTTGAAGGATACAGTCGAGCGGTACAAAAGAAAACTTTACATAAAAGTACCGTTAAGCTCCTATAGTCTGAGAGATGACCGCATCAAAATTTGTAATGGAAATAATTGACCTGCGGGGTTAAACAAAGTAACAGTCGTTTAGCGTTGACGACAGTAGATAAAAATGTATGGATAAAACAAGTGACTGTAGAAAAACCACGTGACCGTATAGAGGAAAACACGCCTTTTTTGAAAATCGAATACGACAATTTGAACGCTCCCTGGCGTTCTCGCAGACGTTGTAGATAACTTTTCGCATGACAATTGGCAGCCGACAGTGAACAACGCTAAGCATAAAGTAGATTCTGCTTTCATTTGTTTTCAATCGTCACGTGGTTTGTCCATACATTTTTTTCTACTGTCGTGAACGCTAAACGACTGTTACATTGTCTAGCCCCGCTGATAGGCATATAGAAATTATTGTCAGTGGCAACACTCAACAAACATAATATTTTACAAATTTTTCTCACTCAGCTCATATTGGTTTCCAAACGACCATGTTACACAACATTTTCCCAGTTTTTAAGCCATTAGGAACTTCTAGCAGATAACTGAGAACTTTTGAGTAAAGTTTACATTAAAACATGTAGATGTTACTTGCACGATTACATTTAAAGCAAGCCTGCAATGTGTTTGCGAAAAACTTTGGCGGGCGAAAAAGAGTGATCAAAGGCGGTGTCAAGTTTTCTCATGAACAACTAAAATATTCTAGGAAATCAAAATAGTAGTGTTTTTTTAATTTATAGTGTTTAGGAACTTGTTTTTCATAACCAGAAGTTAATTTTGCATACAAAAAGTACAATAGTATTAGTAGAATTTTTTTAATTATAAATTTAATTAGTATCAGATATTCCAATCCACGATGACGCGCCCCACTCTGTTAAACTCCATACACATCATAATATGAAACGTAAGCGATTTTGACAGAGTGGGGCGCGTCGTTGTGGATTGAAATATCTATAGTAGTAGTTCTTATCAACACACAATTCCTGTCATACACATTTTATTGAGTAGTAAAACTTGTTTATTTGCCTATAACTTTGGAATCCGGATGTTAATTAAACAAAGGCGTTAATGTAGAGACCATAGACTATTTTTTTTTTTAAATAGCCCCAAAGTAAGTGATAGCTAGTGTTATGGGTACTAGATGACTGATAATATGTATACATACCTACTAATATACATAAATATGATATATTGAAAAACACCCAGACACTGGAAAATATTCATGCTCATCATACAAACATTTACCAGTAGTGGGAATCGAACCCACGACCTCCGGCGCAGACGGCAGGTTCGCTACCACTACGCCATTCGGTCGTCTATAAAAATAGAGTTTTGATTTGGATCAGCTACGTACGGGATTCCATATATCCATGGTCTTTATCCTTAAACCTGTTTAACCTTAATTTTATTTTTATTTTTTATTTTATTTATTTGATTAATGTTGGCTCCTGGTCTATTGCAGCTATAAATTCTAAATTCGGCACTGACGTCTGTCCATACGTGACTCGCGCTCCCGAGAGTTGAAAGTTTGCCGGAGTTTTCAGTTTGCCCTCCACTTCCTAACCATTCCTGAATAGACTTGAGAATATATTTGAGTAAATTTTCTGTACATTTCATACATTATGTATTTTTTTCTTTTAAATTATTCTCTTTAGGGGTGTCTTTTGTAATATGTGATGCAATGTTTGTTTTGCGAATTTGGGGGAATCTGAGATTTGGCTTTTCGAAAGAACTTACCAACCAGGTCTTACTTTGCTCGTATATGTATGTACTTTCTGCAAGCGATTTAGGGTGTTAGGTTAGAACGATATAATCTTCAATTGTAGACAAGTAGTCTTAAGGTGTAATTGGTGTTTAATATAGATGAGCAATATTAAAGTAAATATTGAAAAAAAATCAACAGTCAAAATTTTCCCAAGTCTCAATATTTTTCAACAGGTCTCACTGATGAAGAAAACACCTGTGTCAAACAAGCCTTTTCGGTAACATTGCCACCCTTAAATACACGTGAAACAGTTTCCAAGGGTTGTTACGAAGTTTGAGGCCCACGGTGTATGCGGAGCAAAGTGCGGAAATTTTGCTCATTAGCGGAACATTGCGCGTTTCGCGTAATTGAACCAAATTTTCAGACTTCGTTGAACAAACACTGCTGTACATGCGAATATATGATGTGAAACCTAGCTCTTTACAGCGACCTTGTTGTCCAGGATTTTGGTTTTTTTTTTAAGTTTTTTAAAGTATATGCTTTTTATGCATACAGTGGAAGCTGTGTTATACATGTTACATGGTGATTATAAAGAAAACACCTATGTCAAACGAGCCTTTTCAGCACATGTGAAACAACTTCCAAGGGTTATTAGGAAATTTGAAGCTCATGAGTATGCGGAGCAAAGTGCGGAATTTTTTCTCATTAGCGGAACCAAATTTTCACTCTGTTGAACAAAAATACGAATGTATTATGACAACGTGATAGTAGCTGTTGACTCTGACTTTGCAGGCGAGGATTTTGAGTAACAACTAACAAGTCATTTACCTTGGATCAGCGGATAGAGATAAAGCTGGCGCCCCTTGTTACTTGGCGCCCTTGGTATCGTCTGCTCCAGGCCTTTAGGTTAGGTACCTTCACGCCACTACTACCTAAAATAATAGGCAAAAAGCTCATATTAACGCTATCCAAAGACTCGTGAGTGTGTATATTCAGACTATTGTGTTTCATATTTGTCGTGAAAGCTGGAAAATATTCATGCATTGTTGTCCTTTGGATGCAGTGCTTATTTGAAGAGCTGGATCTTGAGCCCTTCTGGTAATCACCACGTAAACAACTTTGAACTCAATCCTCTTGTTAACAGAGTTGATTTTATACACTGAAATGTTCTGGTATGTTACTTGAAACGACGGAACGTGCATCTAAATATTAGTTTTACTGTTATTGAAATAAAGTTGAAATTTGTATTACAATGGGTTAAGGACATGATCCTACAGCTCCAGATGTGGAGTATTTGAATTGAAAAGACGTACGATTTAAGGTAGCATTCGGTATAGGCTTAGCGTATAGAACCACTAACTTAGTTCCGCTTTGATTCGCTGGATTGACACTGATATTACCTTTGGATTTAACTTTAGCCTCCATGTCACCTACATTTGAATTCGATCGCAAATAAAATAACACATGTAGTGTTATTTTATTTGCGATCGTAACAGAAACCGGTCGATCGTTCAAATAGAACGAAATTCTCATATAATTTTTCATTTTTGTTCCAGAAAGATATGACGATTGTAAATATATCGTAACTAGCTGTTGCCCGCACGTACCTAGTTCCCCGTTTCTGTAATTTTTCAGTGATGCTCCGCTCTTATTGGCCATAGCGTGATATATTATCCTTCCTCAATAATAGTAGTTTATGAAACGGTCGCTAATTATGTAGAGTTTCATATACTACTTTATCTACGCTCAAATTATCTTAAAATCTTGGTAACATATTTTGTCAAAACTCACACTTACATAATATCATCGCTGTAGGTATCTTACCAATTCGACTGTCTATAACTTTGCTTTTCAGCATCACTGCTAGATATTTTCATCGCAAACTTTTTGACTAAGTAATAAAAACAATAAAATAAAAGTTAAATAATAATAGCGCGTATGGTACCAAATTCCAGGTAAGTGCGCATGTGCGTGCAACTTCAGGTGATATCTATTTGCCCGTGGTCAATTAGGGTAGGTTTAGCGGGAAACGTTATGATTGGTCTCGCAAAAGCGCGCGAAGCTCAATTGACCAATCGCACTCAGTTCTCGTCCTCTCAAATATGGAAGTAAACATTACCACAGAACATCAAGACCATAAAATTATAGCACTACCACAGAACATAAAAAAATATTACTCCAGATAAAAATACAGGAACCCAGAGTCGTGTATCGTAATGGAAATTGTTCAACTTTCTTGAAATATTTCCATAGTACATCGATGTTATAATGAATAACTTTTTAATAATTATAGAAGTCTGTGAATGAAGTAGGTAAATATGTGACACATTTTGAATTCATAATCGAACTTTAAGCAATGAGCGTAGATAAACGTACTTTTCAAAACATCAAGAATTTTTCAATTCGTAGTATTAGTTTCTGAGATATGAGCATTCGAACAATCAAACAAACTCTTAGCTTAATAGTGTTAGTATAAGTATGGATGGCTACGGCTGATTCTTAAATACATATACTTACCAGTGATCAGAAAATAAATCTAATCCCGTTGTAAACAAGCATGGAATAGAGGTTTTTTAGTGATGACAGAGAATAATATAATAAAACAGAGTATAACAGCTATTCTACCGCTATTCCACGTTTATTTGTTAGGCGGTTTAAGCTACAGGTAGTTCCGATATTCTAGTTACTTCAGAGCAATATCTCGTCTCATTCTTCACCACCGGAGCAGCTAATGAAGTCGATTGTGATTCACAGCCAAGTAAAGGATAATTAATCCGCTGTTTATCTAGTGAAATACGTTCGTTAAAGTTCCATTGTTAATTTAAACACGGAACACACAGACCGCAGCGGTAGCGGGTCGGGGCTAAAGCGGGGCTTAGATCATATTCAGCTATCCAAATCAGCTATGACACTAATAACGGAGCCAACATAAATCTATCGGAGATATGTTAAACATCTGTTTAGAACTTTATTCAAAATCTAAGTCTCGGTCTTATTTATACAGAAGTCAAACATTGAAATGTTGAGATGCATGAAACCTGCATTTGACAACTGAAACTCTGTGTGCTGAGAAAAGGCTAAAGAGACCTATCTATAGGTACATTACAGGTGAGCTTCGCGAGAAGTTACATTCTTAAATTTGATTAGAGTTTAAGTCCTGACCGTTATTATACGTAAAATAAACTCTTGTGTACAAGTCAGTACAAGTGTGATTTGAAGAATTAAGACTGCATATTCTTTATGAATGTTATGAATTTCTGAATAATATAATAACGCGTGCGATGAAAATGGGATTTGGCTGAAGCATCCATTGCGTGAAATAGATTTTAACTTTCTTCACTCCTTCTCCACATACAATTAAAACGAAATCTCCGTGCACGCAACGAAATATTCTTAAAAAGGGGTAAGTACAGGGTTTCTTTTCGCATTTTAATGATGATTTTACCTTCGCCCGGTCCGCCCCCGTCCCGGTGGCCGTGTTTCGCGCTTTAAGGTCTATTGTTAATTTAGAGGTTTTGTTTTGTACGGATTTATGTTCGGCTTTTGTTTGAGTTCGTCCGTTGATCGCTCGGCCTTTGTTTCCATGTAATAGCCTGCGTTGATAGCGAAATGATTTTGTTAACGAGAATTAATACAAGCTGGTCTTTATGGGGATCAAATTGGACTGTTTTGACCCGTTTTCAACAATAATGGTTAGTAAGTTATTATGAATTAACCTTCTTAGCGAGTTTGTTGAGGGCTCTACCCAGAAAGAGCAAGTTGAAACTTGTTATATAAGTAACAAAATATACCTAGTATCACCAAATAAAGAAAAAGTTAAAAGTTGGACTATTTTACGTCGAATTTTGGGGTCAATCGAAACCCAACAACAGGGAAATTCCTTAATCATAGAGGTCAACCAAGAGGGAGCCATTGACTACAAAAGTGCGGCAAAAAATACTTTGCCCAAATTGGCAGACTCGAGCCGTCGCTGCACAATTTTTCACGCACACTAACATCCGCACACCATACAAATTTCAAATTGACACACACTACAAAAAAAGTTTCTGCACTCACGGAGCTGTCGTTGTTAAGAAGGGCTTTATGTAGTTGGAGCGCGAGCGACGACTTCAAAAAATATAAAAAATCTGTTCTTAATTTTTGACGTAAATCTGTCCTTAATTTTTGACGTGAGTAACTCTTCAATTTGTTGTCATAGTGAAAGGCAAGTCAGAAAACGATGGTAAGAATTATTTGACCCGGGTGAAGTCTCCTCACAACATATTATCAGTTAACAATTAGTGCATTAAAATCCCAAATTACCTATGCCGGGGACAAAACCCGGAGCATCCCGCTTAATTACCACACCACAAATACAAAATTAGACATGATATTTAATCCAGGCCACTCACTTTTTCTTTTTATTATTGATAGGCTTATACTTGTCTACAATCATGTCACTTTTTTGTTGCTGGCATCCAGATTGTACTTGTCTGGGAACACGAAAGCTGGAAGGATGTGCCTGCCACTTATTGGGTTGGCCCCAAACCACTATAATATGTTTATGTAACTCTGATTCTGAAATAAATATTTTTCATTTTTCATATTTTTCTTTTTCATGTTCGCACTTTTGTTTCCGTAGTGGTTTGTATCAGAAACGTGGAAGGAAAACGTTTCGTTCCAGTTCACTGGACATCAACCCCATAAGGATGCCACTTAGTTACTCTCGGCGTCTTACAGATCTGTGGTACGTGTAGTGTGTGGAAGGTTGTGGAGTTCTTGAGAACACTCTCCAAAATATACATACTTAAACATCACTTGACTGGCAGATTGTCAAAATATAAGAATCGTCATGGTGAAAAATTCTTACATTTTTTACATCGTTTCCGCCTCAGGACATTATGGCCTTTAATTTCTGTGATAAATTACAGTTTCCCTATCTAGCGAGTTAGAGAGAGGTGGGGGTAGTTGGGGGGGCGAGGGAGGGGTAATGATGACGTCATCCGCTGTAATTTGCGCGGTGACTTGCGTCGACGGTAGCGAGTCACGGTGTCGTGCGATGGGGTAGTTGTTTGTAAGTGATAAAGGACTGGTTGAAGGGAGTTTTTTTCATCCGGGCAGAAAATACGCATATACCCTGGACAGGGCGGACGGCGTGAAAAAAATACGCCAGTTTATCGGTGCCAATTTTTTTTTTTTTTATTCTATGCAAATTAGTACTTGACTGCGATCTCACCTGATGGTAAGTGATGATGCAGTCTAAGATGTTATCGTACTAACTTGGAAGGGTAAGTAAATTTACCCCAACGGTTTCTACAAGCATCGCACCGGAACGCTAAATCGCTTGGCGGTGCGTCTTTGCTGGTAGGGTGGTAACTAGCCACGGCCGAAGCCTCCCACCAGACCAGACCTGAGCCAATTTAGAAATTATAAAATCCTAAAGTGGCCCATGGCGGGAATCGAACCCGCGACCTCCCACTCGAATCCGAGCGCGCCGCCACTGCGCCAGGGAGGTCGTCAAAATACTAACAGTAAGGCCACGTTGTAGTTCGCTCAGCATCCAGTTATAGAATTTTGACAGATGGCGCTACTGTTAGCTTGTACTAGTTTTACGTAAATTGTTCGGATGCCCATATGTTGAGTTTTCGTATTAGAGGGGCAGAACGATTTTTTTGGCTAATGTTTATTTTCATGCTGAACGGTCAAAAGGTCTGGTAACGGGTGGATTAGAAAGGCGTGGGACTGAGTGTGGTGTCGTGAGGCGGTGAAAGTTGTAATATGTCGAGCCCTGAGGTCGAGCCATAGGTCCTACCTATAGGTTTTTAAGGGGTTCTGTACCCAAAGGCAGGCCAGTCTCACTTATCACGTGACCGTCCCGACTACAAGTAGGGGTCCGGACCTCAATATTTCAGACGGTTGCCGCTCGCGGGCCGAGTTGCACGCGCTAGTTCTGTACGGATTATTTTACACGCCGTCTGGCTACGGCAGCCCTAGTACGTCGTAAGAGATAAAGTTAGGCGATAGAAAGAGACCACAACATTGCGTTTGTTGCGTGCCGATTTTGAGGGCGGGGCCAGGCGCTATTGCGAAGTGAATTGCACTTTTTGTGTCAGCGCTAGGGTCGATATTTCTTTAAATCATCGTGTGGAGTGGACCTTCTGTACCTATTTAGTGTTCCGTGCCAAAGGGTAAAAAATGGGAGTCTATTACTGAGACTTTGCCGTCCGCCCGTGCAATGCAATGGAGGAAACACACTCGTCGAGAAAGATACCCTACACATCTGCTTAAAGTACCCAACACTGATTGCAGATACCAGAGGAGAAAAAAAATTAAACAAAATGTCATACTTCTAAAATCTAAATATTTAAAACTCATCTACTGTTGACTGAATAGTTTTTTGCGGGGGTTTTCCAAATAGAATTTTGAAGATTTAAGAACCTGTGAAACAAGATATTTTCTCTACCAATGGAAACTATCAGCCGATCTTCGACGTTGGTAAACGCTTAGTAGATACCTATATTGAAATTTCACCACAGCTAGCTAAATTGGCTGGAATTTTCCTATGGTGAAACTTTACAGACCTAAAGCGCCGGATACATTATCTGTATTTTTAAAGCTAAAGTAAATGGGCATCTTTACAACTTTAAATTATTAAATGATTTAAATTGGCTCAGGTCCGGTCTGGTAGGAGGCTCCGGCCGTAGCTAGTTACCACCCTTTTAGCAAAGACGCACCGCCAAGCTAATTTGCGTTCAGTGTAGAAACTGTTAGGGGTTGCTTACCCCTTGTCAATATAAAACTAATTCTGTTATTTGTGGCTTACCCCCTTCCAAGTTGAAACATCTGCATCGTCTCCTGCCATCGCAGTCAAGTACTAATTTGTAGTGTCTTAATAATTAGGCCAAAACGAGTCAGACTCACACGATGGGTTCCGAATACCATTATCTATTAAAATGGCAAAACAATCTTGGCTTGCAAACGGCAAAACGTTTGCAAGCCAACGTGAATTGGCTTCATGGGAGCCCCCCTTAAGTAAAAGTTTTATATTAATTTTACAATTTTATTTAATGTGAATTAATACTTCACTTAATATTCTGTGAATATTTCAAGCACTTATCTATAAAATAAGAAAAAAAATCAAGTTTTTTGTATTGGAGCCCCTTAAATACTTATTTTATTCTATTTTTTAGTATTTGTTGCTATAACGGCAATAGAAATTCATCATCTGTGAATTTCAAGTGTCTAGCTATCACGGTTCAAGAGATACAGCCTGGTGACAGACGGATGGCAAAAATCGAAGCCTTAGTAATTTAGTCCCGTTTTTACCCTTCGGGTACGGAACCCTAAAAAGGGTTTAGACGAACGCACATAACTCCGAAAACCCGAGATGCACACCAGCGGGGCTAGACAAAGTAACAGTCGTTTGGCGTTAACGCTAGTCGACAAAAATGTATGGACAAAACAAATGACTGTAGAAAAACCACGATAATAATAGTACTAAACACGCTGTGTTTGATAATTGACTACGACAACTTGAACGCTCCCTGGCGTTCTCGCGGACCTTGTAGATAACTTTAGCGTACTTCGCTTGACAATTGACAGCCGACAGTATCAAACACAGCGTGTTTAGTTCATTATTATCGTGGTATTTCTACAGTCATTTGTTTTGTCCATACATTTTTGTCGACTAGCGTTAACGGCCTACAAACCGTATTTAGGTGATTTTTAATGAAGTTTTATGCAAAAACTATAAAGACAATTACTTTCAAATTTACACGTCATGTATTTTGGGTCTTTAATCTAAAATCGCTTAGAAGCAGAAACACGATTGGATAAAATTTTCTCGATAGAAAGTTCTCCCAAAAGTTGCTCCAAAATCTCAGTTTTTCTATATTTTATCGGAGACTACAATGGATGTAATTGTAATTTTTGTTTTAATGTATCGGTAATAATAATATCCTAAAACGCTTAGAACAGATTTTTGATAACTGGCTTAGTTTTTGAGTAATTAGGTAAAACGTCGTTTTTCTGCTATATTCTTCCGCGACGCTGTATGTCGCACCTACCAAATCTCCGTGAGAGTGAGAAAGACAAAAATAAATTCAATAAATCCCCTTAACGCCAAACGTCTGTGACTTTGTCTAGCCCCGCTGTTATACCTTACCTTTAAGGTAGAGCTTGATTTTTTTTTCCGTATAAGTTGTAGGTAAAAAGTCGGGAGCTCGCAGTAATTATCATGATAAGTGGTCCGGCGCTAATATATTTCCTCCAGGGCTTTTAATTAGGCAGGGCCATTGTTTCACGCTTTGTTGCACGGAATGAACGTTATTTTACAAGTGAAAAATCCCACTAAAGATTGCTCCGGAGAGGTTTTTAGCGAGTAAACTTTTGAAAACCATTAAAGTTTTCGAGACGGCGGAACTATTAGACATATATAAAGAATCATACATACATATTAGGTAGCAATTAGGGAAAACTTCTGTTATTGTTTATGAGATCTGAACAAGGGGCTATTGGTAAAAACTGAGTAATTACGTAGGATAAATGAAAAACCCATGACTAAGGGGGGAATTGTGAAAACCTAAAAAAAATTTTGAACCGGGGTAAATGGGACCAATCCATCTGATTGGTCCCATTTACCCTGGTAGCCTTTGTGAGATCATTTGCCGGGGTGAATGGTATGTGCGGGCCTTATAAGAAGGCTCAGAGTTACATATCGAGCGATGAAGAGAGCTATGCTCCGAGTATCTTTGCGAATCAGAAACGAGGAGCTCTGAAAAAGAGCCAAAAAGACTGACATAGTGCAACGTCTATAGGTAAACCACTATAAACTTGACACTCCTGATGGCCTGCGGGACGCGGGGCGGGAGCCGCTCAACCAATCAGCTAGTCTGTCACTATCCGCTGACAGCGCTGCCGTATCATTATAGCCAATTGCATCACCCGCCCCGCGTCCCGCAGACCATCAGGAGGGTCAAGTTTATAGGGGTTTACTTATAGCAATGTTGAAGTAGCAATAGTCAGGGCACATAGCTCGTAGCACCGCTGGACGTTGGCGACCCAAGGTGCTCAAATGGCAGCTACGTATCGGAAAGTACAGTGTTGGAAGACTGCACTAGGTGGACGGACGACATATAGAGACAGTCACAGGGAGTCGCTAGCTTCAGGCGGTACGAGATTGTTTGTATTTGGTGGTCATTTTAGAAGGCTATGTCCAGCAGTGGACGTCCGTTGACTGAAATTAAGAACGGAGGCACTGACAAAAACTAGTCTGATACTTTTCCCCATAGAGGCACAAATTGAAAGAAGGTTTAATTTGTTATAAGTAATTTTATGTTTAACAGAACAAAAACATTGCAATGTCAACACAATGAACTTCTAAATTCACATAAGCGCCTCTGTTTATTTTACACCCAATGTGACTTGACCTTTAAAGCAACAAAGAGCTTTAATTGAACCCTTTTAGCGTCCCGGCAAGCTGGCTAGATAATAACTTAGATAAACATTCTACCTTTGCCTCGTGCCTGCCTGTGTAAAGAACAGCTTTATAAATACTCACTGGTTTAGTGGTTAAAATGTTTATATTCTGATGTTCGAGAGATTCTATTAGCAGGACAGATTAATTTGTTTATATGCTATAATCCGCTAATTGAATTGAGATTTATTAATTGGGTCTGCATTCACTCGTAGCCAAATGGCTTATTATTTTGGGATCGTCACAGCTCAGTCGATCTCTCAAAATTGAACGAAACTTATAAAATGTTAAGAATGACAGTTGCCCGCGCGGAAATCATGTGATCAATTTATGTACCTCCTTTACCTTTCTACCATAGGAATGCAAGACGCCGAGAGCGGTGGCATCCTTATGTGGTTGACATCCAACAAACTCGCACGAAACGATTCTCTTCCACGTTTCTGATACTAAACGCTAAGGTCTGGAACACCCTTCCAATGTTTCCAGCCAAGTACAATCTGGGTGTCTTCAAAAGAAGAGGAATAGGCATTTTCTAGGCAAGCGCGCTCCATCCTAGACCTCATCATCGCTTTCCATCAGGAATGATTGTCGTCAAGCGCAACAACAACAATAAAATAAAAAAATTCTTATACATTTTTGAAATTAAAATCCTTGTATTATTGAACCATGCCATATTACCTATGTTAATTATGATTTATGTACTTATAATACCTACTTTTATAATACTTCTACTTATAATAATTTTGAGATAAGAGTGTAGTGATAAAGGGAAACTCCCAATGACCCCACGGTAGGTTTCAGTAAGGATTTAAGAAAACCTAAAATTCGCTGGCACCCAGTTGGTAATAAAACGTAATTCTTGCTGAAGCGAATAAATGGACGAGTAAAATGTCTGTATAAATTATTATTATCGCCTACATTATCACTGGGACGCTAAAAGGGTTGAACGTCTTTAAAATATCCAGCTGAAGGCATAATTTAGATAAATTATGGAAGGCAGACTTCTGGACTACTGCGTGCTCCCTAGATCTTTGTAAATAAAATTCCCAGGAGAGCTTAATACCACCTCTTTTCCCAATTATTGTCATCGTCTAAGTATACTATGTTACAAACGATAATTAGGTACATAACTATCACGGTTCAACAGATACAGCCTGGTGACAGACAGACAGACGAACAGGAAAGTCTCAGTAGTAGGGTTCCGTTTTTTACTACTACCACCGCAAGGAACCTGGCTCTCAAATGAAAAAAACACATCGAAAATCGGTGCATCCGTTTGAGAGCTACGATGCCACACAAAGACACAAACACTCGATGTCTGTTTGTGTGTGTCTTTTGGTGGCCGAACTTGTGACATCCTTCTTGTAGCTTCCGTCACTTGGGCAATTATTGGTTTTTGTTGCCCGAGTGGGGGAAGCTTCAGGCATCGTTTTAGGACGTAAGGTTGTTGTTACATGTGGCATTATTTTCTTGCAATATAAAGTTTTCTTTCTTTCTTTCTTTATGCGTCGGGGGTTAAATATAGAGGTCATGTGTGCGCTGCCGCGAGTGCCTTTCAATTGAAGTATAGGATATGTATCGTGTAGGTATAATAGTATAGTTTCAAGTTTGACCAATGGGGAACGAAATTCCTAGTAAGTGTAGGGGATGCAATATAGGAGCCACACGAATATTGCGCAACTTGTGAGCGGATCAGTGAAAAACCGCACTGTGCCAATACACAAGTTACAACTTGCGATGTACGTTCATAATAAGCAACACACTTAAAATAGGTGCTACAACCTACAAGTCTAGAATGAATGAAATAATGAAGGAAATTTTATTCATGAAAATGTACGTTACAATAAGATTTTAAAGATAAGTGTTTTTAATTGATTACACTTTACTAATAATATCGGTTGTTCTTGCTTTATTTTAATTTTTAATAAATTATACTCAAATATTCTGTGAATATTTTTATTGCCATTATCAATTTTGAGCATAAAACGAGCAAAAAAATCACGTATGCTGTCTGGGAAGGCCACTTTATACATATTTTATTCTGTTTTCTAGTAGCAGGACTGATTAATTTGTTTTGCTGTAATCCGCTACTTGAAAAGATTCTGTATGGTACAATATGCAGGAACACTGCCCACATGAAACACCACACACAATTTTCCAACACTTTCTTCGACGCACGTTTCGTCCCGAACCGGGACATCCTCAGGAGATGTTGACTTCACAATGCGAAATCGTAGAGTGACTCTCGTGTCAGCATTCGTAGTGTGTCTCGTGGCAGTGTTCCTGCATATTGTACCATACAGAATCTTTTCAAGTAGCGGATTACAGCAAAACAAATTAATCAGTCCTGCTAATTATGGATTTCCGCAAAATAACGCCTGCTTCCATTCAATACTGTTTTCTAGTATTTGTTGTTAAAGCGAAACATAAATACATCGTCTGTGAAAATTTCAGCTGTCTAAGTATCACGGTTCAAGAGATACAGCCTTGGTGACAGACGGACGGATGGCGAAGCCTCAGTAATAGATATTTCAATCCACGACGGCGCACCCCACTCTGTCAAATTCCATATTTAATCGAATGAAACATAAGCG
The DNA here is from genome assembly GCA_036785405.1 of Coenonympha arcania. NCBI lineage: Eukaryota > Metazoa > Arthropoda > Insecta > Lepidoptera > Nymphalidae > Coenonympha > Coenonympha arcania. Next base: position 2,879,875 of record CM072074.1, read on the forward strand.
ATTTTGACAGAGTGGGGCGCGACGTCGTGGATTGAAACCTCAGATCACTGAGATTGAAACACAGAGCAAGGAATATGAAATATCTTTATATTGGATTGAAATGTCTATTAACCCTTTGGTTACGGAATCCTTAAAATTACAAGATATTTGAATAGTAAAAACCGCTTAAAAAGCGTGTTTTTTAATAAATTTATTTGAACCGATAAATGTGTTAAAAAATAACGTAACATAACATAACATGATGCAGAAACTAATGCTAGCAGTTAAATAAGTATTTCCATTATCCATTATTGACACTGAATTCCCGTCGAAGCAATGAAATGCACGTTTATTCCGTTACAAATTCAAGCAAAACGGATTCGCGTTGTACATTTTCTAAGAGCACTCGTCTGTACAATCATCTACACAATACTTAGTTCGAGCGATGCGATGCGGAGTATAAAATAGTTCCGACTACGGCGCTGCACACAGACGACTGCTTTACTTGAAAACCGCTCGTAGACACGTTCACGAGTGGAGCGGGTCTAAACAAAAATGCGATTAAATGGAAATTGTAATTTTTGAAAATTTGAAATATAAATAAAATGAAAACGAAATGAAAATTAAATGAAAATTAAATGAAAACTAAATAAAAATGAAATTGAAATGAAACTGAAACGAAATTAAATGAAAATTGTTTATTTTTCATATAGGGCTAACTTACAGGCACCTATGAATAGTCGGAAAGTACTTGTACTTACAAGTGTACTTATCAGTAGTGACAACTGCTTAGAACTAAGTTTACGAGGATTCCAAAACGCCGTGAACTGAGAGTCATTAATGAACATGTTTCATCGCACAAACACCGGAGAGAGTTGTGATATTTATGCACATATACTTGACGTCTGATACCTCACAGTATACATTAAATAATATATTCTCCATAACATAACAACGGACCCAGTTAGCTAGCTGTTTTTGAGTAGCTCTTACATCCTGACATCTTAATAATTTATTAACTGTCATTTTCTATACCTTAGAAGGTCGCTGAATGCAAGTGGCGCAGGACCACGTGGCCTGGAAATCATTGCAGGAGGCTTTTGTCCAGCTGTGTACGTCTGCCGACTGAAATGAACGGACCTCATCATCATCAGCCCATTTCAGTCCACTGCTGGACTAAGGCCTCTCCATTTGCACGCCATCCGCTTCTGCTCTTTGTTTTCTGTAGCCACTGTCTTCCCGCTGCCCTAACAATGTCATCTCGCCATCGTGCAGGTGGTCGGCCGATGCTTCTTTGTGAAGGTCGCGGTTGCCATTCCAGTAACGCCCTGCTCGTACGTCCGTCTTCCCTCCGACCCACGTGACCCGCCCAGTTCCATTTTAAAAGCGATACCTTTTTTGCAATGTCAGTTACGCCTGTTCTCTTCCAGATCTGTATGTTGGGGACCCTGTCTAGTAAACACAGGCCTAACATTGCTCTTTCCATGGCGCGTTGTGCAACTTGGAGCTGCTGCGAGACTTTTTTAGTGAGGGTCCAAGTCTCTGCACCATAAGTCATCGTGGGGAACGGACCTATCTTTAGTTTTTTGTCTCGAGAAACGATCTCCTGGAAAAATAAATTTCAGGTGTGAAAATAAATAGATGTGTAGGAAAACTACAAAAAAAATATTATAATATAAACTATTACTATTTCTTGTTTATTATTCTCTTGATTGATAGTATAATTATGTCTTTCTTATTCAGGTAAATCTACTATCAGTATTTTCAACATAGATGTTGAGGGAAATATAGAATCTCTAAAATCGCTCTTCAGAATGTAATGAAACCCCTGCACAATGCACATGTCATAAATGGCTCGTATAGTGATGCGCACGTTGTATTTATATTGTAGTGTCTTGCCGTATGTCTGTACGTTATCTTTTATGTTGGATTATTCTTATACCATTCTAGATTTAGAAATATTTTCCTTAGAGATCTAGCTTTGCTAAAGCTAAATCAAACGTTCGCTTGGCTTAGGACGTGTATTGTATTTTAAGGTTAGGTAAGTACCTATTACATCGACTTCTGATCAGAACTATTTATTGTTCGCAATGGTATCACAATAATCACAATATCAGCGGGGCTAGACAAAGTCACAAGCGTTTGGCGATAACGCTAGTCGACAAAAATGTATGGAAAAAACAAATGACTGTAGAAAAACCACGATAATAATTACTAAACACGCTGTGTTTGAATAATTAACTACGACAACTTGAACGCTCCCTGGCGTTCTCGCGGACCTTATAGATAACTTTAGCGTACTTCGCTTGACAATTGACAGCCGACAGTATCAAACACAGCGTGTTTAGTAATTATTATCGTGGTTTTTCTACAGTCATTTGTTTTGTCCCATACATTTTTGTCGACAAGCGTTAACGCCAAACGACTGTGACTTTGTCTAGCCCCGCAGAACTATTTATTGTTCGCAATGGTATTACAATAATATGACAAGGTAGATTAAGGCTTTTTGGGTAGAATTTTGAGCAATGTCAAATTAAGAAATGTGTCTTTTTTCTTCGCTCTTCTCAGTCTACCCGTCTACTTGGTCTACCCGTGGTAGAGTGGTCGTAGTTATGAGTTGCAATGCTTTATTTATAGGTAAACAATATTGCCAATAATTCTTTTGTGAAATCTCTAAACTAAAATGAGTGCTATCCTTTTCCATGGGAAGCTAGCACTATACTGTTATAGGCGTCGTTTAGTTTACTAGCAAAACGCCCGCAGCTTCGCCCGCGTGTAATGTACACATAAACCTTCCTTTTGAATCATTCTATCTATTATAAGAAACCGCATCAAAATCCGTTGCGTAGTTTTGGAGATCTTAAAGCATACTTAAGAAAAAACAGCGGGAACTACGTTGTAATGAGGAAATTTTTGTATAAAATTTCAGCCGTCTAAGTCCAAATATAATTTGAGTACACAAAGTCTGGATTTTTCAGTGTAATATGAATATGTTAAAATTTCAGCTTTACAAAATTCGCCTCAAATTTCTACATCTGGTGGGTGAATAGAAAGCAGAAGAATGCTATGTACCCAAGTATCAAAACGGGAACCGACTCCATCTGAAATTATTTAGACGTTCAGGTTTGCGCAGCTGGTGAAGAGAGCAGTTTAATATTCAAATGTAGAGGTAGCCTGTCTGCTAGAGTAGCGGCGTAATTGTTATTTGCTTTGGTATTAAGAGGTTAGCGGCACTAGCAAATTCTGGAGGTATAAGCCATTCTTATCTTTCTAATAATCTTAATCTACGTTTCTTCGTGTTTTATGGAAACAAGTACAATGTAAACTTGTTACTTTATAAAAACTATTTTTAGGGTTTCATACCAAAATGATAAAAATGGAACCCTTAAGGTTAGACTTTTTCCGTCTGTCCGTCACACTCGATTCTTTCTGTGACTGTAAAAGCTATCGTCATGAAATTAGAATTAGTGGCATATTATGTTAGTGACCCAATATCACTGAAAAAATTATTTTTATTTAAAATGGGGGCAAATCGGGAGGATAAAATTTTAAAGTGAAATAAGTTGTATATTGTGTAAGATATCATATAAAAGAGCTTTACGTTACATTGTTAAACGGATTTTTGTTTATTTTATGCCTGATAGTTTTGGATTGATTCAGCTAATGGTCTAAATAAATACCTTCCAATCAAAAAATCTGATGTAATTTATGTACTTGTAATATTTAAGACACCTATACAACAAACGCGAATTTTTGCTCGTTTTTGAATTTGGTGGGCCTTGATAGTAAGGAACCCTCAGTGCGCGAGCTCGACTTGCACTTGACCATTTTTTTTCGATTATTTCATCTCAAAACATGCCAGCCATTGTGTTTAGTAGGTACCCGCCCCGCGTTATCGTTCACTTGGAAACCCATTAGCCCGGTTCGCTGCATCCATACCACAACTATTTTTCTACTTAATTAATTTCTCTATTACAGACTTTTATTACTTTATAGCTTCAGGAGCAAGTTTAATAAATTGTCTGTTTTTACCGCTCACTACAGACTGTATTTTTTTTTACCTTACAAATTAGTACTTGACAGCGATCTCACTTGATGGTAAATGATGATGCTGTCGCAAATATCATCTTACTTACTTTTATTATTAACAATATTTGCCACTAGCGGACATGATTTCTTTAAAATTTTTACCCTTTATTTATATGTTTTTTATTTGTTATTGATAATTAAGTTATTTCATATTGTCGAACGCACTTTTGTTCTATCATCAATAGTTTCGGCAGCGCATGCGACGTAAGATGTTTCATGGCATTTTTTTACACCTTGGGTTTCGATATAAGTAATTATAAATATATAAAGGATTTCTTATCTTTTTTAGCAATAAACATAACCTAAGTTACTCCGGGTGAATGTAACTTTCTGATGGTTAAAAAATTATTGAAATCGGCACAGTGGTTTATGAGTTTATTTATTACAAAATATATATACACGCACACAAAAATACAGACATTCATCTTTATAATATTAGTGTAGTGTAGATGTAGATATAGATATAGAATTATGCACCTGAAGGGTATATGCAGAATGTCAAAGTTTGCGGCGGAAACTTTTTACCCGAGTCAGAATACGTAAGTCAAGAGTCATGGATGAAAACATCTTCCAACTTCGGCGCGAGGAGCTCCATCTGTCGGTTGAAAGTTTTATTACCTATATCCCCTACTTAACGTGGTGGTTCTATTTTAAAGGATAGAACGTTGCACTTGTTGGGCAATCGGGCGTAATTCTCTCTGTCATCGGCCTACTAAATTTTAAGACAATTTTTTTATAATGCAGATTTTTAACTAATACTTAGTCTTATTATTTCGGTATTTTTTAAATCATTCGTTTTATTATTTACATTATTATCTGGGAAAGAAATATTGGCATAAATCGAAAAAATAAAAACTAATCCGATATGGAAATGCAATTGATAAAAACATTTCAATTTTTGAAATAGGTGTCTTCTGTATCTTTCTCACAAAACGGAAATTCGTACGAAGTTACTATGAGATGACAAACACAGTTACGTCACATTAGTCTAGACTGTCTCTGTCTTATTGGAAATATAAAAACACCTACTTGTAAATATTTTCAATATTTTTTTTATTACTAGTTGACTCGGCAAACGTTGTTTTACCAATAGCGATATGAAAAATGACCTACTCTCAGACTTACCAACAGAAAATCCCATGACACGGTCGAGTCGTTTTGGAGGAGTTCAGTAACAAAAATTGGCACGAGAATTTTATATATTAGACCAGCTGACCTGGGAAACGTTGTGTTGTAATTAGGGATATGAAAAATAGCTTAGGACGTCTTACTACTACGGTTGGAATGAAAGATTGAATAGGACGAAGTTTAGAGTAGAAAGTGAAGGAAGGTAAAGTAATGTGTGCTTATACGGGGCACACAACACCATGCTGAGTTGGGGCCTTTTTTCGGGTTGTGCCACATGTGACAGGCGGTGTCTGGTGCTTCCGTCAGTTGGGCAATTATTGGTTTTTGTTGCCCGAGTGGGGGAATCTTCAGGCATCGTTTTAGTACGTAAGGTGTATTGTTTTGTTACTTGTAGCATATTCTTGTGGAATAAAAACTTTATTCCACAATTTTTTCTATCTTTCTTTTCTTTAATAGATCTAAACTAAATAAGGAGGAACACCTTTGTAAGGGCCGCAACTAGCTTAATGTACACGGTAGAGCACGAGAGGCGGGTGCTCAGTGCTCACGCGGTTGCAATGTTCACCTGCGCTCAGAAATTCCACGGTTACTTAACCGCAACCTCAAATTACTCCATGTTGCCGGTAAATAATGTCTGGTGTGCGACATGACATATTCCAGTGGGGCGTTTACCCCTACCATGAGGCTCCGATATATTCTTCTCGTTACCTAAACCTTGCGATTGGGTCTAAGGTACCAAGGTTCTTCGGTCTAGGGTGTCTAAGAATCACGGCATGCATCCCTGATTTAAAGGAATCGTAATGGAGAAAGCTCTTTAATGTTAGGTCACCGGAAACCTCACGATGCGGGCATCCGAGAGATTTACGTAAACTTTTTTCCTACAAGCAAACAGTAGCGCCATCTGTCAAAATTTTATAGCGCGGCCTTACTGTTGGAGACAAAACAAGCATTTCTGGCACCAAACTGGAGTCATTTTTTCGCGTCGTTTTTCCTGTTCAAGATATGTGTCTAATTGTTGGGTACATTTTAAGTTTCTTAATCACTTAATTGATTAAGAAACAAACCCCGTAATGATTAGTTTTTTTACGGAAATTTCCTTAATGACCTTGCTGACGTGCACGCACTCGGATTCGGACAAGAGGTCGCAGCTTCGATTCCCGTTGTGGGCAACTTTAGAAATTTACAATTTCTAATTTGGCTCAGGTCTAGTCTGGTAGGACGCTTCGGCCATTGGGTACCTACCTTACCTACCAAAGACGCACTGCATTACGATTTAGCGGTTTGGTGCGATGCTGCGTAGAAACCGTCAGGAGCTACTTATCCCTTCCATAACATCTTTGGCTGCATTATCACTTACAAGTAGGCGAGAATGTAATCAACCTACCAACTTGTGGATTATAAAAAAATATATAAAAAGAGATTATCCCCCTTATTCACAAACGTAAAATAGCAATGGAATATTTTTTATCAACTCGTGGATTATAAAAAAATATAAATACTATAAAAAGAGATTATTCACAAACGTAAAATAGCAATAGAATATTTTTTATCTGTTTTGTCTACCGCCATGTCCTGAAAGCAGTTTTACATCAAGATGAACGAGCAAACATAGTAGTGGTCATCCCATTCCCACGTCACCAACAGTGAGAAGGGTGACTCGACACACGCCTGTGCCACATCGGTGCGCGAGCAATAAAACATTACCTTAATTAAAGACTGCCGGCGCCAGGATTGCGCCTTGATTGATGCCACTCGGCAAGATGAACCTCGAAAAATTACATGCCGTACTGGAGAATGTTGTTAACATCAAGCCCGCTTATTATGAGTGTAATTAACATATTCTTCTTCTTCCCGCCCACCTATGATAAATTAATCCGTCCAAATAAGGTTTTATTTTTCTTCAAGTATCTTCAAACTGGCTTTTTCAAAGTTTGCCGGTTAACTTTAGAAAAGCTCCTCTATCTTTTGCCCTCCTATTTACGTGGGTAGCTTAGACCTGTGAACCCCCCTTATTTATATCATCCAACCACTTAACGTCGCTGGCGACCTAGTGATCTTTTCCCGGCAATTTTTTCCTCTGAGGCTAACCTTCGAAAGAAATATTGATATTCTCGTTGTAAATGGCCAAAGAACGCCAGTTTTTGGTGGTCATGAGTTCTCTATTTTTACCAAGTAACTAGTTCTAGTACCTTCCTGTTAGGGGTTTTCATCATCATCATCATCATATCAGCCTGCGGACGTCCACTGTTGAACATAGGCCTTCCCAAGTGAGCGCCACCACACCCTGTCCCCAGCCTTCCTCATCCAGCCGCTTCCCGCCACCCGCTTAATGTCGTCGGTCCAACGAGCTGGAGGGCGCCTCACGCTACGCTTACTTGTACGCGGTCTCCACTCCAGGACTTTCGGCTCCAACGGCCATCGCCCCTGCGACACGCGTGACCTGCCCATTGCCACTTCAGCTTGCTTTTGGTTTGGGCTATGTCAGTTTTATACAGTGTTAATTTTTTATACTGATCCGGAAATCAAACCCTACCTCAATAGACTATTTAGCAAGAAAGTAAGCTAATTATAAAATAAGCAAGAGAAATGTATAAATAAAAAGCAATTCATAAAAGTTTAAGGAATTTTTTACTTATAAAGTTATGTTCTAAAATATAAAACCTATAATGATTGATCATAAAATTTATATTACGGTACTCGAGTTTATCATTCATTTATGGAAATGTAATACAAAGTTCTGTTTTTAAACCTCTCAAATTTTTATATAACCTTTTTTGTTAACTAATCGCCGCTCAAAAATTCATACTTTCTTTGTTGGAAGCTTTGGTTGAAAGTTTTGACGGAATTTGAGAGCTCAATTGAAAACTTGATAAAACTCCATTAAATTCCTAAAGTTATTTGAAATCTATGTTATAACGTAGACTAATGTAATAATATTAGTTGATCCAGCAAACGTTTTTTGCCATATAAATATTTCCATATAATTTCTCACGTAGGGGTAAGAACAGTGCCTACCGAATATACACAAAAAATCGGTAGAATAGTTTCGGAAAAGTTTTGTTACGCACACGCGAATTTTAAATAATAAAAAATAAACTAGCAAAGAAAAAATCACAAAAAACGGTCAGTCGGTTTCGGAGGAGATTTGTTACGAACACTTTGACACGAGAATTTTATATATTAGATGCCGTTGTCTTCACTAACTAGATGGACATAAGCTTATTGAGCATAATATACTCAACACGTTCGCTGCTATACGGCTACTTGCAACAGATGTGCCAAAATTGCATACGCAAAAGTTAATTATAATAAAGCGTAAAACAAAACTAAATACAGAGCGGCCGCAATGATAATATCCATGCGGCGGATGAAAATTATTACAGGCTTAAAACAAACGGCGCAAGCGTGGATAATTTCGGATAATAATAATTTTTAAAAACAAAGTGGTTAGTACAGGTTTTTTGTACGAATTTCGAGTCGACTCGTATCGCACAAACGAATCGAATTCCTTTTTACATTAATTACAGCCAGCAGCAGCGTTGTCTTCTCCGCAGGGGTCCCGAGGTCTTCTCCGCAGGGGGTACGGGCCTCGAGGCTTGCCTCCTTACCCGGGCGATGTGTCGCGGAAGCGCAGCGCGCCCCCGGTGTCGTTCTTCTAGCCCCGGTAAGGGGCTAAGGCCTCGCCGTCCTGGCTTGTGGCCTTTGGGTCCTGAGTGGCTGGTGGTCCCGCGCGGTCAGCGGTCATTTCGCTGTCGGATTACGGTTGTATGAACCTCGCGTCGTCATCATTGTCTCCATCGCGTGGCGCTAGCTGTAAGTGTATGGAGGAATTTAGGAATTCGATTCGTTAGTGCGATGCGAGTCAACTCGAAATTCGTACAAAAACCTGTACTAAACTTGAAGACCTTGGTGGGCTTTTAGTCCGCGTTAGTAATAACCGTTGAGTCGGTGGCTCCACGAAATACTCTTTATTTTTTACTGCCTAATTGATGATAATGCTAGAGTTAGTTTATACTTCGCAGTCATAAGGGCTAAAGGGCTCTGGTCAGGCTAATGTACTGAAGACGTTTATTGACAGGTTTAATGTTCATAACTTAACAATTTTTTTAATACTTTTTTGTCCAAAAAGTAGATTTTTCTGTGTGCAGGGTGCGGAAAGTTCTTCTTTTCTGCTCTATTTTTTGTTAACAGTTAATTAAAAAAATACATAAAATTTAAATACTGCTAATATATGAAATATTTTAATTCCTTTAAATGACGTGGTCGGTGTAGGTATGTAAAATAAATAAATTGGTTTACGAATATAATATTAAAAAACGTTGTTCAATACACGTGCATGGAATTGACATTTCCACTCCTTTCCATTGTCGACCCGCGCCTTTGGCTTGTGTCACCAAAACGGGTCGTGAAGAAATGACATATTTTCCGTACTTGTATCGATATAAAATTAATTACTGTATGAAAACATGTAATAACATGTACGGAGACGGTCCACTCGCAGAACATTTTAGTTCAGTTTGTTTTAACATTCAACAGAAGAAATCCAAAAGAAAGAGAAACGAAAAAAAAGATGTCCCAGATATCTCGTCTCGTGAAAGGTGTAGATAAACTAATCGCAATCACTTTAATGGAGTCTCTTTTAGTTACAAAGTCAATTTTAACCAGACGAACCGTTACGCGTTCACATAAAACAGAACTTCTTGATAACTCCGAGTAAAAAAGCCCCCGTAAAGGCAACTTTAACTCGCTCTTCAAATTGGATACAAAGTTTTACTTTGCTTTCATATAGAGGGTATATAAAATGTCGACTCACGAATATGGCTGCGTCAAGGTTTCCATTTGTGTGTTTAAATTCTTTAGGTATTTTTACAGGTACGAGTCAAATGCTTTTCTGTGATTTTGGTAACACTATAATCACAAACTAAGTATATAAAATAATTACATCTTTTCTCATAGGTGATTATAACTATACCTATACATTGAGATAAGGTTTCCTACGTCATACAACTAACTAATTTTGCACCCATTTTCTAAATTTTTCCTGATTATAATATTATTATCATAAATTAACTTCGCGTCCTTAGACGTTGGGTTCGCCAGACAAACGTTTGCCTAACGCTTGGAACTTGATCGCGATCACTATACACGATTTCAGTTTCAGCTCTATAGTCACACACTCTGGCAGGCCAGTCTCACTTATCACGTGGCCGTCCCGGCTACAAGTAGGGGTCCGGACCTCAATATTTCAGATGGTTGCCGCTCGCGGGCCGAGTTGCACGCGCTAGTTCTGTACGGTTTATTTTACGCGCCGTCTGACTACGGCAGCCCTAGTACGTCGTAAGAGATAAAGTTAGGCGATAGAAAGAGACCACAACATTGCGTTTGTTGCGTGTCGATTTTGAGGGCAGGGCCAGGCGCTATTGCGAACTGAATTGCACCTTTTATGTCAGCGGTAGAGTCGCTATTTCTTTAAATAATCGTGCGGAGTGGATCTTCTGGTACTATTTAGTGTTCTGTGACTCTGGTAAGATGGCTATCAAGCAATCATATACATTAAGGAGGAGGGTGTTGGAAGTTAATGATATGGAGAAGGAGTGCAGAAAGCCAACATTAATAAAATGCGGTCCAATTTCGCCAAATGTGCGCTTTTGACAGCTTTAACTGGTGCTTGGAAATCAGTAAAATATACTGTTTAAAAAAGTGTAATATATAAACATACTCTACATCTTTAGACATAAAAATATGATGTAATTAATTAATTAATTATTATGTGGTGAAACTTGTTGTGGCATGTTCTGGGATGGACACCGTAGCGTTTGAGCTACGTAACCGAAATTACAACTACGCGCGAACTTCGGATAACTCCGGAGTAATTTATGAGCAACTATGTTCAAAGGGTCGTATCATAGTTAGTGATAGTGCTCCCTTCTCGTTCTTACTGCGGTGTACATTTAGGGACAGGTTTAGGGTAATGCCCTTGCAACGTCAGATAAGGAGACAGAGGGCTGTTAATTATTTGCTATCAAAATTATTACTAGCAACGTTGTTTTGTCATATAAATTATTTCTCATTAAGGGGTATGAAATAGTACATTTCAATATATGTGCGGAAAGTATGTCATTCCTTTACGAGTCTCGGTCCTTATTGCACTGAACGGCAACAAAGATTTGAAGACATCATTATAATAAGACCGCCTAAGCACTTTAGTTCAATCTTCATGTTATTATCTTATATTCTTTCCCGTGTAATAAAGATTTTTGAATAAAATTTCTTGGCCAAAAATTTAATGACGAGGCCACGATCTTTTTAGCCGTAACTCGTTCTGAGCAACAAGAATGGAAACGTCAAAACGTTCCGGCATCCAAACCCCTAAAATGTTAAGTCATTTCCGACGTTAACAATGGAAACAGAGTGACGTCACAATACACAATGCGGTTACCTCCCCGCGGCACCGCAGTTGTCGGGTTAGTACAGGTTTTTGTACTTTCTAGTCAATTCGCTTCGAATAAACGGAACGGATTTCTCCATCCATCTACAGCCAGTACCCCAAGCAGACAACAGCTGCTAAAAGCTCAGTTCACAATGTGTCCCCGTGCAGCGCGGCGACACAATCGCTGACCGCGTGGCGCCACCAGACTCACCACTCCATCAGATCACAAGCCAATAAGGCGAGGCCTTAGTCCCTTACCGGGGCTAAAAGATCAACACCCTAGGAGCGCGGCTCCCCTGCGACACAACGCCCAGGTAAAGAGGCAAGCCTCGAGGCCCGTATCTCTATGGGGACTCGTTCCCCATGGAGAAGACCACAACACACCGTTTTTATGTAACGCATTCAGTACCGCAAGATGCTGAGAGAAGTGGCGTCTTTATGTGTTTGATATCCAGCGTACTCGAGGGAAACGTTTTTCTTTCACGTTTCTGATGGATCGCTAACGTATGGGATATCCTTTTAGCCTCCGTGCTCCCAGCCAAGTATAATCTGGGTGCCTTCAAGACAAGCGCACTCCATTCTAGACCTTATCATTGCTTTCCATCAGCCATGATTGTAGTCAAGCGCAAGCGTAACAATTATAAAACACGTTCCGTTTATTTAAAGTGAGTCGACCCGACATTTGTACAAAACCTTTACTAACCCTACTGAGCTCTTTGCGGTAACAATGCATTCTAGAATATTTTTCAGTTTCACTTCAACTTCGCCGCTCAAAAGGCACAGGCGAAATAATTATTTATCTGTCTGAAATAGTTGCACTGGTATTTTATGGTCAAAATTTAGTTGGTAAGCTTGTTTATGGAAACTAAACTAAAAACTTATTACTTGTTCCGGACCAAATATTAAAAGTATACTAAACACACGTCAAATTGAAAAACGAGCGAAAAATGTATATGGTCCTCACCCATATATATTTCACTCGTGTTTCTCTCCCTAAATTTTATTTTATTTTATTCCCAATTTTATTTTATTCTGTGGTTTCGTAATTTATGTTTTAGCGGTAATAGAAATATACCTACATCAGCTGTGAAAATTTTAACTTTCAATAAAATTTATATCATAAACAAAATTATCACAAATATCGTACTGACCTTTCATAACTCCGTAAGGCCTATGTGAAATAAAGATATTTTGAATCTGTGTGAATTTTTGATTCGGTCTATATTATGACATATAGCCTGGTGACAGACGGACAGAAAGAGAGGAGGACGGACAGCGGAGTCTTAGAAATTAAGTCTTGTTTTACCCTTTGTGTATGGAACTCTAAAAAAATATATGGCTGAATAGATACTAGATAGTCGTCGTCGTCGTCGTTTCAGCCGATGGACGTCCACTGCTGGACATAGGCCTCCTGAAATGACCGCCAAACACCACGATCTTGCGCCGCCTGGCGCCAGCGACTCCCCGCGACCCTCTTAATGTCGTCCGTCCACCTGGTGGGGGGTCGACCGACACTGCGCTTCCCGGTGCGTGGCCGCCATTCCAGCACCTTGGGTCCCCAACGTCCATCGGTCCTGCGAGCTATGTGCCCCGCCCATTGCCACTTCAGCTTTGCGACACGTTGAGCTATGTCGGTTACTTTGGTTCTTTTGCGGACCTCCTCATTTCTGATTCGATCGCGCAAAGATACTCCGAGCATAGCTCTCTCCATCGCTCGCTGAGTGACCCTGAGCCTTCTTATGAGGCCCATAGTAAACGACCATGTCTCTGATCCGTAAGTTAACACTGGCAACACGCACTGTTCGAAGACTTTGGTCTTCAGGCACTGAGGAATGTTGGACGAGAAGACATCGCGGAGTTTCCCGAACGCCGCCCAGCCGAGTTGGATTCGGCGGTTCACCTCTTTCTCGAAATTGGACCTACCTAATTGTATTGTATGTCCAAGGTATATGTACTCGTCAACAATTTCGAGTGCAGAGTTTTCAACAACTACGGGTTGGAGCGAAACATGAGTATTCGACATAATCTTTGTCTTGCTCATGTTCATTTTGAGTCCAACCTGTTGAGAAACCCTGCTGAGGTCGTTGAGCATTGTGTTGAGATCCTCCAGGGTCTCTGCCATACACTAGATAGTACAAAACGAATACTTACTCGACCATGTCTAGTTTTTAATATTTTTAAGCCAAGGTACATATAACAGGGCAAGGGACTCTAGGTAGGGTCTTCTTATACGACATATAAGAACGCAAGTCTTCTTCTTGGATGTGTATGTGTAAGTATTTAGAGTTTAGACTCTAAAATATCAAGGAGTGATAGTTTCTCAGCAAGAAATTATTTATCACTCCTCATTTTATATTTTATGCGGATGTTGTATAAATAAAAATCCACTAACGAACCGGCTCCGCCGTGCGGAAGGTAAACGTTATTGTTCGGATACAACAAACATTGCGTTACACAAAGGAAGAGGTGGCCCGGGGCGCCGGGCGTGAGGGGCAGTCACTTCCGTGCAATTACGCCTTTGCGCGGTCAAATAACACGGTGACTACTGACTATATGCGATTACACGCTGCTTATGAATTGACCATACAAATAATATGAATTTATATGGCCGGTAAATGAAAGGATATTAATTTTATTGAAACAGTAAATGTTTCAACTTCTGCTTTACGATAGAATTCTTGATCTGCAGCCATATCCGTATTTCGATTCAATTCATGGAATGGGATGAAACCAAATTCAAATAAAACCGGCGAAGTGTGAGTCCACTCGCTCACCGAGGGATCCGTACTACAAAAAAATTGAATCACTTTTCTTAACAAATCGTAAAGTTAACTTTGTTTGTAGAGGTTTATTATTAATACCAAAAAGGATATAGAACTAGATAAAGAGTTGGTTTTATTTTACCTGAAAAATATACATTAATCTCTATTATTCATAATTATTTCAGATATTATTTTAACACCCTGTGTGTGTATGATCACTTTCCCATAAAATAAAGTTATATTACGTGAAAAATTCCTGTCTACCCCCACAGACATCGCACAGAGGTTACCGGGATAGATGGTTATTTTTTCCCATCCGTCCTGATACCAGGGTAAGTCACCGGGGTGAATGAGACCAAACCATTAAATAAATAAATAAAGCCTATATTTCCCAAAATGTTTGTACATTGTTCAATAACTTATTAACAAGCAAAATTACAATATTACTTTATTACCTTTTACTTAATTGCATGCTCACAAATATTTACTAAGATTACTACTATTTACTAAGTATAATAAGAAAAATAACAATGTTCCTATATTTTTTTAATAAGTAAGTAATGAAAAGTATAGATTAAAGTGCTGTTTCTGTCAATTTGGTACAATACATAAATTCCTACATAAAAATTTCAAGTTTTTCTTTGTGTGGTAATTTTATCACATTACACATTGAATGTAATTTTTTTATTTTTTTAAATACTGGTATTTTCTGACCAAACCATTACTAACCATTTAACCATTAATTGGTGGCGATATAAAAAGCTTTTTTTTATAAAAAAAAACTCTCATCAGCTTCTTGATGAGATCTGTAACTAACTGACCAATAAATAGTTACACAGTTGGTAGATGTTCTTTATAGTTAAACCCTCTCTAAGTCTTAACTCGACGGTCATATAAAAGTTGAATCGAGTTAGTCAAACTCGTCGGCCGTTATTTATAAAAGGTGTTTTCAGTTTTATTTGTGGACACTGCCATTTCAAAACTGCTGCTTCCAGTAGCATTAATTGAGTTTTATCCGTTATTATAGAACTCAGTTACGTATGTTTTATTTATGAGGTTTTGCTAAAAGTAATTTCTTAGCATTTGAATATTAATATGGAAAGATTTTTACTAAATTAAACTATGGTGTACGCACGCACTCTTACACACAAACGCACGCGCACACACACACACACACACACACACACACACACTCATACACGGTCACTCACGCACACACAAACGCACACACGCAAACGCAGACACTCAAATAACTCTTTTATAAGATAAGCAAGTTTTTTTTTTAAATTGTAATTAGGTTTAAAACAGAAATATTGCATAGTGTATTTTCCTTCCGCAGAGGTTAGGGCGTTCATTTGTCATGTCTTAAGACCAATAAAGAAGCATAATAAGAGCGTTCCACACCTTAGGGGATTTTATCAGAAACGAGGAAGGAAATAAAGGACTAGGAAGTTTTGTGTACGTCAACCATAATATCATAAAGATGCCACTACTTTAGGAGTGGTAATGGTAGAAAGGTGAAGGCGGCCAAAATGTTTCAATGTAATTGTATACACCCATTTGTCAAAAAGGCATTATCATGCATTATTCCTATAACAAAAAAAAATTATTCAACATTTAAAGAAATTTACTTAAATTCATAGAACACTATTACAGTACGTAACTTACAAACCACTTAACTATGCCCTTTAGCTGAGCTATCAAATTATTTCAAATGTATCCAAAACTATTAAGTAAAATGCTAAACCAGTAAAAATTGCATGATAAAATAAGTTTCTAAATTCCCGAGCTCAGCAGGGCTGCAACGCAAATTATATATTTTCACGTAAGATACAATCTGCAATTACGATTTCAACAATTTCGTTGGAAGTTGGAACCAACCAACAACATACAAACATAATGGGGCGTCGCGACCGCACGTTTGTAAAAATGTAAATTTTATAGCCCGGACTGAACCCTGCCGGTATAAATATTTGAACTAAACCAGGCTGCAAACGGAGCATGCGCAAAGGGACACTAAATTGTTATAATTTGACACTGTAGCGTAATTCGGGTTTGTTTGTGAAAATGAGGTTATAAAAGAAATCAACCTAAATAGGTAAACTTAGAAAGCCTTAACTATATGTCCAAAATTCCATCCATACCGTTAGAGCTGTTTCCGATATACGCGAAATATTTTATATACAAGGATTGCTCCTTTAAAAAATATATAAAACCAAAACTGTTATCTTAAAGAAGGTGGTAGTGTTAGAGGTTACCTAACGATTGCTATAGAGCATCGCACTGTAACGATAAATCGCTTGGCAGTGCGTCTTTGCCGGTAGGGTAGTAATGAATCGGGGTTAAGGCTCCCACCAAACCTAAATAAAACTCCAAACTGGTTGAGCATTGAACCTGTGATCTCCCGCTAAAATCTAAGTGCGTTTTCAACTATGCTAGGGAGGTCTTCATCAAATCCTCATCTAATAAATTATTATACTTTCTAAATTCTAACCAAATCGGTCCATTATCTGTGGTGTCCAGAAGTAACAAACACATTTAAACATAAATATGTTTAAACTTCATATTATTTAGTGGTTCTTTTTAATTCCCATGGAAGTCTGGACTTGTATTTAAAGAATTTTGTTTATATAAGAAAAGATAATTTGGTACGCTTCGGTGTAACAGGCCGCCGCCCATGCATTTACATCACTGTCCACGAAACGTGCCTCCTTATGCGTCGTTAATCTTGTTTATTATACTATTTATTATCTCACAACGGCTCCCGGCCGGCTCCGTCCAAGACGAGAAATTTAAAATTAAACTGCCACTGTTTTGTGAGGTAAAAACAGCAGCATGGAGATATTTTTGTTACCATAATTATTATGATCTTACCCTTAAAAATGTAGAGTTGTTACCTGATCTTACCCTAACATACTTACGAGTAACTACATAATCTCATTAGTTTAACTTGTATTTTGGGTAAAGACCCAAATTACATAAATTACAACACTAATTTAATTTGCTTAATTGCAATTAAATTAGTTTAAGTACCACTTGAATTTTTTAATTTGTTTCGTGCCACTCAGCATTAGAGACTATTCTCTGAGTTATTTGAGAGTGCTTCTGTGTGACTTGTGCACTGTAATATTTCCCTAGGTAACGGTACCGATACTGTTTTAGAGTTTCTAAATTTTCTAAAAGTCTTTCATCCCTAGCACTACGGTACTGTTGGAAAGGGATAGCACTAGTCTATTTATACTGCATTCTTTACCCATGCCCTGATTTTCATGTATACTTACGTCGCTGCAACTATTGACTTACTATCTAAGGACAGCGGGTGTAATACAAAATTCACGAAAAAAGTGTTCCGAGAAAACCTATATATAATCGAGGGTATGTGTGTTTTTATAAACAAACTAAAACATTGTAATTTATGTCTTAAACCATTAATATTCACCCTAATTTTACTTGCAACTAGCTAAATGCGATTCTCTCCCTTATCGCGGTTTATCTCTCTTTCGGTTCGGACACTTTTTAGCACTGACCCGTCATCCTTAGTATTAAATATCTATGGCTGCAACCAAGCCAATGCAGTGCGGATTTGAAATCATTTCTGTATTAAATTTTATAAAGCTAAAATTTTCCACGTCATTAACCCTCGAATGAGTACATCGTTAGTAGTTGATTTAGTGTTATTAAGCTGTCACTCGCCGCGGGGCCCGAGAGACCGAACAATATCATCGATTAACGGTCAGCTATTTGTGAAGCTTTAGCCAACCCCCGATAGTTTCCAAGTTAATATTATCGAGTTATTAGTTCCAAACAAAACTTTGAAATATTATTAACGTCGGTGGAAGTGAGTGTAACACCTAACTAGCGGCTTACCGTGGCTGTTTGTAAGTAAAGGACTAAATAGGTACAGAAGGTCCACTCCGCACGATGATTTAAAGAAATAGCGACTCTAGCACTGACACAAAAAGTGCAATTCAGTTCGCAATAGCGCCTGACCCTCAAAATCGACACGCAACAAACGCAATGTTGTAGTCTCTTTCTATCGCCTAACTTTATCTCTTGCGACGTACTAGGGCTGCCGTAGCCAGACGGCGCGTAAAATAGACCGTACAGAACTAGCGCGTGCAACTCGGCCCGCTAGCGGCAACCATCTGAAATATTGAGGTCCGGACCCCGACATGTAGCCGGGACGGCCACGTGATAAGTGAGACTAGCCTGGTAAAGCTAATATTTACGCCGCTGTTGTCTTCATAAGGCCCTACGCACAAGCTCGTAAGCGTAAGCATATCGTTATGACGCTTCGCATAACAATATTACAATTACGACTCCTACGATTCGCTGCAACACCGCTTCGTCTGCGGACATGTTTGAAAATGTTCGTGCTCGTACTGCTCTCGTCGTACGCGAGGATTACTCTACGCTTACGCTTACGAGCCGTGTGCGAAGGGGGTTACTTATAGAAGTCATTGCAGGACTGCAGTCTAAGCCATTTTCCTTTTACTATTCTACTTCTACAATTGCTATTGGACTGAAATAAAAAAAATGGAGGTTATAACTCTTCCAAGCTAGCATAATAATATCTCATCTACATCGTAACTTAATATTAGGTGCAATTACAATCAAGTACTTGCGAGTACTTGTAGTGTGTTAAAAAAGTATACGCGTGCATCAGTTAAACACACAATAGAACGAACCATTGAAATTCACCATACAATAACCGATGCAGTGTTGTTAACGTAGTATGTAAATCAGGGGTGTCCTATACAGTGTGTATCACCCTCAATACACTGTAAAAAAACCATATCTACACTTCACGCTACACTAGTTGTGATCTTTGTGAACTTTACCAGCTGAGGTAGGGCGTAGTTTCACGTATAGGTATAGCTACGCTCAGCTAAACTATTGGGAATGCAAGTGATGTATGAAACGAAAATATAAGTATAGGAGAAACTCGATTAACCGAACTAGTTACGTATTCGGATAATCGAGCGTTTGAAGAAAAGCATTATGTGATGTGTTTAATAAAAATAACAACAAATGCAAATTAATATCATAAGATGTGATATAAACTACTTACGTAAAGTTGCATAGTTGATCGTTTTTGTAAAAATCAAACAGTATTATAGTGTCTTTTTAAACGTTAATTTTTTCTTTTTTTATTCACATGGAAAACAATAGGGCCGGATAATCGAGATTTAACAGCTGTGTAGAACTTTTTCTACGTTTAGGGAATTCATGTAATACATATTGCAGCGAAAATTTTTACGGTAATAAAATGTAATAGTAGTAAATGTTGTAGTATTTCCATGTAGAGGCATTGAGCTAAAATGTACTACTGTAGAGTATTTCTATCAGTAGTACATAAAAAGTATTCATAATATCCTATGTTATTTTACGAATAACATAGAAATGGAATTTTATAGTTTGTAAATGACTTAAGTCTAGTGAAATGCTTTTGCAGTTCTATCGCTAGTTATCACACTACAAGTACCTTACTAGTTTCCAAGTTATTAAGATAACATCTTCGCATGCATCATCACTTGCCATCACTGACTAGTATGTGAAGCATGGCCTTATACATAAAGCTTTGGTGACATTTCAAGTAACTTAAATCGTCTTGTAACTTCAATACCAGTATCTAAGCTTCACGCTACACTCGTTTCTATCTTTAAACACAAATATATTTCACAGATAGCCACAGTTTTTCCATCGCCCATTGTCTGTTACGTACCGCTAAACTTTAACTGGAATTTACTCGGAAACTGCAACAAAAGTATAGTGAAGCGTTCAATGTTTTACGTAAAACTATCCTCTTAGTTCTTCTTTTGCTGGTTTCCGAGCGCTATTTAGAAATTCTAAATCTCTTCTTTGTATTTTTTGAAAACGTTTGAAACACAGATTAAAGTTTTAAGGATATCTTCAATGACTGAACCTAAAGAAAGAAAGATTTTTGTTCATTTTATATAAGGTAAGCACTAACATAGTCATAATCGTAAGTTCCTAACGCAAATGGACTAACTATTTGTTGTCTAAAATAAATAAATTATAATTGAAATAATTGTGTGGCCCAGGGACACATTAGGGCGTTTGTCCACTGCAGCCGTCACTGGATTGTTACCGTGAACGAGAATAAAACGTCGCAGTAGCGATACATACATTTACTATAGCCAATTGTCTGCTAGCCAATACGCGTATTTCATACAAATCTCAGCCAGAGTTAATCTCGTTCTCCTTGACGATGGACAAACGGTATAAGGATTAAATATATCGAAAGCTGAACATCGAAAATCAAGCTGCATAAAATTTTAACCCTCTTACAAACAAACGTGGGATAAAGGTGGAATGTTTATACCTACTGTGTTCTGTCTTGTTCCATTGAATTCCAAATTGCTGTTGACAGAGAAGAACAAAACAGAGTATAACTAGGTATTCCATCGCTATTCCACGTGTATTTGTTAGGCGGTATGACGCAGACATACTTATTTTGTTGTAAAAATTTATAAAATTTTTCATGGCAGCAATACCTTTTCTACCAGAACCTTTTCTAAGAACGCCTGTCTACCATTTGTATTCCTTGTAAGTTTTAACGTTAAAGCCTTCAAGAGAAGGTTTCTCATGACGTATTTTAGCAGGAAACGTTTATAATATTTTCAAGATAAAAGTATAGCTAAAAAAATATGGAAAATTTCTGACCCACTTCAATTTTTAATTTTCAGAGACTGATTCTGCAGCAAGAGGGACAGACAGACAGAGAGATTCCCCCCTCCTCTCTAAAATTAAAGAGGGCGGAACCATTAAGTACGATTGGAATGACGTTGAGAAACGAGTACCTACAACTATATGCTATACTATACTATACTAATAACGGGACGGACAGACAGATTACGAAGTGATACTATAAGGGTTCTTTTCCTTTTTGCGTTTGAGGTACGGAACCCAAAAAACAAAATTTTACTCCTTCGAAAACACAAAAATAAGTTAGAAATCAATACATTGCCCTAGAACGCGTCTGTATAATGGATGAAAACTTCGGGCCAAAGTATTCATATTGAATAGCAGCCAATTCAAATGGGCAAACCAATGCAAGGCTGCCTCTTCGCCAATTTTACGACTGACTACGATTGTGGCATTCAATCCAACTTCGCCGTTCGATATTTCAGGTCAACTTATATTTTATGAGAGGCGGTGCTTCTGTATTCATATTTGTAACTAAAATTTACCTTAAAGATATGAGTTTTGATACCTTTTTCTTTTATTGAAGTGTGAAAGTTTATACTCTGTTTTCTTGTTTGTAATTTTTTATGTTTGGATGTTGTTATCTTTTTTTTTTATACTGTGATCACACCTGATGGAAAGTGATGATACAGTCTAAGCTGGAACGCGCTTGCCTAGAAGATACCTATTCACTCTTGATTTGAAGGCACCCGGGTTGTAAGTGGCAGGAAAGACACTGCCCGGGAGAGTATTCCAGGCCTTTGCAGTGCGTATCAGGAACGAGGAATCAAACCGCTTCGTACGCGTCTTTGGTACGTCAACTATGTATGGGTGGAAGCCCTTACGATGCCTTGCCGTTCTATGGTAGAAAGGTGACGGGGGAACCAAATTAAAAAGTTCCTGTGCACACTCTCCGAAATATATTCTATAGAATACCGACAGACAGGCAACCTTACGACGATGTTCAAGGCTTTGGAGTTTTTTGAGGACCAGTGTCGGGTTGCCAATGAGTCTTCTAGCACGGCGATCCACCGAATCCAAAGCATCAAGCTGGTACTTGGCAGAGCCATCCCACAAGTGGCTACAGTACTCCATGCATGAGCGAACCTGTGCCTGGTATAAGGTTAGGAGCTGTTCCGTTCCGGGGTGAAGTACTGTTTAACTTTATTTAAAATGCCGAGTTTTTTACCAGCTGTCTTTGCTTTGGATTCGATGCATCGGCCGAAGTTGAGTTTAGAAGACAGAGTGACGCCTAGAAGCTCAATACTGTCGGTAATCGGTATAGAAACATTCCGAAAAGTCGGAGTTAGAGGGAATGGACTCCTTTTGGCGGTGAACAATTAAGTCACCTAACTATAGGATATACGAGAAAAAAAATCATAGGTACCCACGTATGTAGTGGAGCTACTCTAATTTAAATAAAATAAATAAATAAGCCTTTTATTTACCCATTTCCTTATTACATCTATACTATCATAATTTAATATCTCATAATGTCATAATTTAACTATCATAATTTAATTTAATAATTCTATTTATTTGTCATGCATTGATTATGTCAAAAAAAAGTCCTACTCAAATATATACTTTTTAATTCTTATTTCACCATTTTGTTATAGTAGTATTATTATCTCGCTGCAGACTCGGTCATAAATCATTCGAGTGTTTTGCTTTTGTTGTTCTGCAGTAGGTAATCCACAACTCAACAAAGAACAACAAAAGCGAAACACTCGAATGATTTATGACCGAGTCTGCAGCGAGATAATAACACTACTATAGTGCAAAATACACATGTCGAACAACAGATCTCTGAGCTTAACCACGGATGGACGGACGGACGGATAGACAGACGGATGGACATGACGACACTCCTTGTTTACCTAAAAACAAAGATATTATAATCATTTCTTGGTTATTAAAAGCAAATCTAGACAGTAGTCGTTATAAATCTTCCATTTCAAAAAATGCAAATTTGAACCACCATGAAAATTCAAAATATCGAAATCTCGCGGAGCACAAACTCGAGATGTAAATATTCATTTTGAGTGGAAGCCAATACAAATGCACAATTCAGTTCTGCGGTGCGTTTTGTTAGCGCTTGCCAACTTTGCGATTGACCGCGGAATTCTCGCGTCCAAAAATCTCGTCTTCGCTATTTGAAATGTGGTTTTTGTTGGAATTCGGTCCGTTCATTCACCTTGAAAAAGGTGTTTATATATTAAACTCCGAAAAGAACGTGTTGCGTAACTGAAAATTAAAATCTTTATTTTCACATATTATATGCCCATACGAATTTGACATTGTAGGCCTTTTTTACATGCAGGCATAGTATGTTTGCATTGTATGAAAGTTTATCACATGATTTTTACGATATCTAGTGAGGAAGCATATCCCTATCATTGCAAAAATCCTTGTCATTACGAAAATTCTTTAATGGTATAGTAACCCTGATTTATTAGATGTTGTTTGACAGTTACTTTTAACCTGTGCAATGGTAAGTTCGACCGTACCTCCAATTAGGATTTAATATGGGCATGTAAAATTACCTATTCGATAGTGGAAAAACTAAGCTCTGCAGTAAAAGAACATCGGCTTTGGTTCCTTTTTGTTATATCCTTATTAATGACCTGTCGTTCTCAGTCCTAATTATTGAAACTTGATCCGTCAAGTCCTCAACTATCTATTACTTGAGAAACTAGTTTTATGCAGACAGAGCTTTTTTTTAATTTTATTCTATATAGGCTAGCGCTTGACTGTGATCACACTTGATGGAAAGTGATGATACAGTCTAAGGTGCTTGCCTAGAAGATGCCTATTCACTCTTGATCTGAAGGCACCCGGGCTACAAATGGTACCTACTTATTTTTTGTGGCTACTGAAGCGTCATTTGCTAAGCTGTGATATAAAAGTAAATTTCAAACGCTGTGGAATGTGGACCTTCACCAGTGATTTTGAAAAGAGACACATGCCCACTTGTGGGCCGTAAAAATGGTTTAAAATGAATATAAAAGACTAGAAATTGATGGTGTTTTAAGGCTCTTGTGGTTATTGAAGATCCAACGGTCAGTGCCCTTATTCTATATCTCAGTGCTCTTCACCGAACTCATTTTATGTTGTTTATCCATTGAATGCTTGCCATAATATTATCCTTTTGTAGTTTAACTTATAAAGCAACAATGTATAACGAACCATAGAAACCAGCGATCACCACTGCAAGTGACCGCTGAAGACCATTTCAGAATAAAAGCTTATAAATCTCGTTGACTTGGCACTTCACATCAAATACGATGTGGTCTGAAAATTCATTTCGCCCGCAGAATGGAGGAATTCAAACGAAGCGACCCCCGCGGGTGGAATTCTTTGCTGAAATAACCCGATTTGTCTTGACTCACTTCGTATGGGCAATTGATAAGTTTCAATTCGTTCACATATTGATTCAACTAGTTACGAGCGATGTGGAGTTTTACTCTTTTCGAACTGCTTACCTGTATCTTTTGAATCTTTGCCATTTGTTTTTAAACCATCAAGCAAGTTTTTCGTATCCGTACTATCAAGACCAATTGTTAACAGCATTAAAGACACCTCTGCCCGCCTGGTGTCAGACGGCAGGCACATAGACGGACGGACAGCGGAGTCTTAGTAATAAGTTCCCATTTTATCCTTTGGGTATGGAATCAAAAAAAAGGTGTGATAGCCCATTGGTTTAGACCTCTGCCTCTCATCAAGGGGTTCGAATCCGGGCAGGCACTTACGGCTTTTCGGAGTAACGCATTTTAGGAATAGACCCTGCAAGCGGCGGACCGCGAGAAAAAGTGATCTTACCAATAGGATCCCTTTTTACTGTTTTTTATAGCTACCCAGGTTATAGGATACGGGACGGAAAACACAGATTTCGGGAGAGCATTCCAAATCCTAGCCATGCGTAATATTAAGAAAGAAGTTTATTTAAATATTAAGAAAGAAGTTTATTTTAAATCCAAAATTGCGTCTGCATGTTGATTACAAAAAGCATTCAGTTGACAAAAAACATCAATTATGAAAAAGCATGTTCCTGAAATTGGAAGGGGACACCCGGATTTGAACCGGGGACCTATCGATCTGCAGTCGATTGCTCTACCACTGAGCTATATCCCCATATACGAAAATCTTCCAAATTAAGGCAATATGGATTTTTTAAATAAAGGTACTCGTACCTATCCAATTACTATTAATGCCATTAGGAAAAAATACCATTTGAATCCTCCTCCACATAGAAATAAAACTACTTTTTAGCATAGTACTATGAACACGGAGGATTTGAAGGTTGGCATAGAAAATATGGAGACGGAGTGCAAAAAAAAGTTTTGCACTTTCAACAGTTCGATCTTATCTTTATTCAGTAACAAATCCATCGTGTTTTCCGCTAGCAGTAAAAGCTCGGACTTTGTTAAACTTAACAAGGCGAATCTCAGTAAAAATTAGCACTATGCCCAAGTGAGCGGGGGCTCTCAAACGGATTAAAGCCTCCCCCACACAGGCGCGTTATTATCGCGCGATAATTATTGCGATATCTGTTTTCAGTACATTTTGTATTAGGATGGTCATGTAGTTACACACTGCTGCGATAATAACGCGCCTGTGTGGGACGATGGACGCATCCTAATAATACAAAATGTACTGAAAACAGATATCGCAATAACGCTTGCGATATTATCGCGCGATAATAACGCGGGACGCTGCGTCCGTCTGCGCGTTATTATCGCGCGATAAAAACGTAGCTGTGTGCAAGGAATCGGGACGCATTATCGCAATAACGCTTGCGATATTATCGCGCGATAATAACGCGCCTGTGTGGGGGAGGCTTTAACGTCCACTAATCCCGTAGTCTGCGAGTTGAAACACAATTTGTATGCGGGGCTGGGGGCTGACGATTTAAAAAACGTGACGCCGGGACGCGAAGGGGGTCCAGACTGTGTCACATAGTACATTCTGCTGTAAGAAGTAAGGCAGGTTACATCATGACATATAACGGGGAAAAGAGCTTTCTACCAGGTGGTAGAAAGAATGAAGATGAAAATCTTTATTTTTCACATAGTTCTAACTTAGTGCATGAAATAATGCTAAGCAGTTCCATGCTGATGCCCCAGAAGACGAGGAATGAGGTTGGCAGAAATCCATTAGAGACTTTTCCTCCCTGAAAAAAATGGTCTTACTTCACCCGAGGACGATTGACGAATCGTCATTGTTCACGAATCGTTGTTTTTTTTGACGGCGACAATGCTTGTCCGTGTTCTCACGCATCACGAATCGTGAAAAATGACGGACACGTCTTAAATCACGTATCGTCTTTTATAAAAAGTCATGTACGTCAAAGATGACTGAATCTTGAACTGGTACGCCTGTATATTTCTATGTACTTAGGATTCTCCAATGGTATACTAACCCTTTGGGCTTTGTACTAAACCAAAATTGACGCGGGCGATGAGAATGGAATAAAATCTGGGGTATAAGTAAAAGTGTGAAGTGCGCCTTAGACGATGTATCGCTCTCTGATGTATCGCGGCATCGTAAGGTTTTGTTTACAATAGAATGCAGATCGACCTTATCGTATCCTCTTACGCAGACGTTTATTGAACGGGATACTCTTTGAAATGGAATAGTCGTATCTGTGCAAGGAGAGGGGAACGCAACGCGAACGGGATATGTTTTTTATTCTTCCTTTGGATAAAATATTCCTTTGGGTTTTGGATACATCCGGATTTCTCATTTCACAACTAAGTACTTGTATTATTATACGGTTTCTCAAGGCACCTACAGGCCATGGAGTCGTAATGCCAAAAAAATTCTTTGATATATTCCCCCGCCGTTAATGGCCTCATTCGGTGATATCGGCTCATTTATTGCGCAACGATTCAGCCTAGCTGTTCATCGAGGAAATGCAGCCTGTATTCTTGGTACTATTCCACGCGGGAAAGACTTATACACAATACTCTACAGGTAAACCGCTATAAACTTGACCCTCCTGATGGCTGATGGTCTGCGGGACGCGGGGCGGGTGATGCGATTGGCTATAATCATACGACAGCGCTGTCAGCGGACAGTGACAGACTAGCTGATTGGTTGAGTGGTTCCCGCCGTGCGTCCCGCAGACAATCAGGAGGGTCAAGTTTATAGCGAATTATCTATAATTAGAGTGAGCGAAAATTGTTATATACCAACATTTTCAGATGCCTTGTCGATAATCTTTTCAGCGAAAGCCTCTACTTCAAATTCCTTTCATATTTTTTGATTGCACAAACTGAACCAACTGCTGCTCGGTGGTACTACCCTGAAGCCTATAAGTGCGAGTGAAACAGACGACCTTTGTCCTTATATACCTTTTGAATAACGTTACATGCTACACTACAGTGGGACCCTCATATAAATAATCTATCGAACAGGCTTAGTTCTGCTGCGTACGCGGTTAAGAAAATTAGGCAGCTGACAGACGTCCAGACTGCTCGAATCGTATATTTTAGTTATTTTCACAGCATTATGTCCTATGGTCTCTTGCTATGGGGTAATGCTGCTAACATTAAGGCGACTATATCCCAGCACTTTAGGCATTTATCGCTCGCTCAGACCCCGCGCTACGATACCTACCGATCATTGCCGTAAGTCGCGCAGTTCTAATGAACTCCGTGACCCTATATCATAAATATTTGCGTCACAGTTGAACTGTTACAGTTGGACTATTTACATTATAATTCGCTTCACGAAATATATGTTGGAAGTTGCGTTTTTACCTATATTTTGAGTTTTTTATGGTAATCGATATCTCAACAGAGGTATATTTTATATAAATCAGTTATTGCTGTATGTTTGTCTCGCTAAAAGTCAAGAACGGCTGGACCGATTTAGCTGATTTTGTTTTTTAAATACTAGTCGTAGTCTAGGAATGATTTGAACGGTGAGTACCTATATAGCTGCTTGTGCTGATTCACTGACTAACTCACTGATTGATCCACCTCTCCTGAACAATTTTGTATAAAAAAATTTTTTTTTTTCAAGTACTGTTTCTTATTTAAGGGAAAAATTCATTCAGAGGGAATACGGAGAGAGCTGATGATTGAGAATTTCGAAGACGGGTAAAGAGCACAGCCAAGAGTATTGCAGATAGGTGGGGGGTGCTAGACCAAATGTCATTTGAAACGTCATTCAGTTGGCAGTGAGCTGAAAAAAATTAAAAATGGCACGAATCAAAATGCCCGCCATATGAATTTCGTCGGTATCTCGGAAAGTATAAAAGATGGAAGAACGGTTTTTTGACAAGAAGTGATCAGGACTTGAAGGTCTATTCGATGGATAGAAAAAAATTAAAAATTGCGGAATTTATTTTTCCATAGAAAATGTCTAAGGAATATTGAAGAGACTATTGAAAAGTTGTGCAACATGTAGTACTTTGATGCGGTTTTTTGGAGGATTCTCACAGAAAACATATGAAATGAGATGATGATTCAGGGTTCTGAAGACTGTCGAGGCGATCAATCAGTCAGTCAGTGAATCAGCACAAGCAGCTATATATATATACTAGTTGGATGCGTGGGGGCGCGGGCCACATGTGGCCCGCGTGCTGTCTTCCCGCCCATAAAAAATCCCTTCAAAATTCCCCACACATTTTCTATGAAAAAAAATAATTCCGCCATTTTGAATTTTTTTCCTATCCATCCAATACACCTTTGGCTCCTGATCGCTTCTTTCCAAGAAACCGTTCTTCCATCTTTTATACTTTCCGAGATATCGACAAAATTCGAACGGCGGCCATTTTGAATCCGCCATTTTGAAATTTTTTCCAGCTCATTGCCAATTGGATGACGTTTCGAATGACATTTGATCGAGCACCCCCCACCTACCTTTGATACCCTGGCTGTGCTCTTCACCTGTCTTCGAAATCCTCACTCATCATCTCTCTCCGTATTTTTTCTCCGAATGAATTTTTCCCTTATATACGAAATGGATATTAAAAATTTTTTTTTTCATACAAAATTGTTCAGGAGAGGTGATCAATGAGTGAGTCAGTCAGTGAATCAGCCCGAGTAACTATATATTATACTAGTAGGGCGCGTGGGGGCGCGGGCCACATGTGGCCCGCGTGCTATCTTCCCCCCTATTTGCCTCCCAACTTTTAGTCTCTTCAACATTCGTCATACATTTTCTATGAAAAAAATGAAGTCCGCCATTTTGAATTTTTTTTTCTATCTATCGTATAGACTTTCGGATCCTGATCAACTCTTGTCAAGAAACCGTTCTTCCATCTTTTATACTTTCCGATATATCGACGAAATTCGAATGGCGGCCATTTTGAATCCGCCAT
Organism: Coenonympha arcania; assembly: GCA_036785405.1. NCBI lineage: Eukaryota > Metazoa > Arthropoda > Insecta > Lepidoptera > Nymphalidae > Coenonympha > Coenonympha arcania. Next base: position 2,909,303 of record CM072074.1, read on the forward strand.
TTTGAATTTTTTTTCAGCGCACTGCCAATTGCTTGACGTTTCAAATGACATTTGGTCGAGCACCCCCCAACTATCTTCGATACCCTGGCTGTGCTCTTAACCCGTCTTCGAAACCCTCAATCATCAGCTCTCTCCGTATTTTTCCTCTTCATGAATTTTTTCCCTCTATACGACATTATCCTTGAAAAAAAAATTTTTCATACAAAATTGTTCAGGAGAGGTGATCAATGACCCAATCAGCACAAGCAGCTATATATATATTAACTAGTTTTTCGCGTGGGGGCGCGGCCCGCTAAAGCGGACCGCGTAACTGCTTGTAGCAATTTACGTGCTCGCTCATACTCGGATTTAGCAAACATTAGTAGGTAGGTACCCAATCGACATAAAATTTTTTATGAAAAAAAAAATCCGCCATTTTGAAATTTTTTTCTTGTCACTAAATAGATATTCCCATTTCGATCATCTTTTGCTATGAAACTACTTTTCCAATTACTGTCATACCCTCCGAGATAGAGACCAACAAAATTTGTATGGCGGCCATGTTTTTTCCGCCATTTTGAATTTTTTTTCAGCTCGTTGGTAATTGGATGAGGTTTCAAATGACATTTGGTCGAGCACCCCCCACCTATCTCAAATACCTTTAGCGTGCTCTTCACCCGTCTCCAAGATCATCAATCATCAGCTCTCTCCATACTGTCCCCGAAAGAAATAGTTCTCCTCTTTACGAAAGTGTTTGTGAAAAAAAATTTTTTCATACAAAATTTTACAGGAGAAAATTTTGCGAAAATCTCGGCCGCCATCTTGTTTTTCCAAAATTTTTCATTTTTTCTATTAATCGTTTACTAATATCTACAATCGTTGCAAGTTTAAACGAAATCAGTCGGAAAACAAAAAAGTTACAGAAATCAGGTCGGCCGCCATCTTGTTTTTCTGAAATGTCATAATTTTTCCCTACTCAAATCCCGCACCCGATCACATCCCATGAACATCATATTATCGTTTTCCGTCTCTTTCTAGGTCTCTTCCATACATTTTTTATGAAAAAAAAATTCCGCCATTTTGAATTTTTTTTCTTGTCACTAAATAGATATCCCCATTTAGATCATCTTTTGCTATGAAACCACTTTTCCAACTGTCATACCCTCCGAGATAGAGACCAACAAAATTTGTATGGCGGCCATGTTTTTTCCGCCATTTTGAATTTTTTTTCAGCTCATTGGTAATTGGACGAGGTTCCAAATGACATTTGGTCGAGCACCCCCCACCTATCTCTAATACCTTTAGCGTGCTCTTCACCCGTCTCCAAGATCCTCAATCATCAGCTCGCTCCATACTGTCCCCGAAAGAAATAGTTCTCCTCTTTACGAAAGTGTTTGTGAAAAAAAAATTTTTCATACAAAATTTTACAGGAGAAAATTTTGCGAAAATCTCGGCCGCCATCTTGTTTTTCCAAAATTTTCCATTTTTTCTATTAATCGTTTACTAATATCTACAATCGTTGCGAGTTTGAACCAAATCGGTCATAATACAAAAAAGTTACAGAAATCACGTCGGCCGCCATCTTGTTTTTCTGAAATGTCAGATTTTTCCCATACTCGAATCCCCCACCCGAACATATCCCCCATACATCATTATATCGTTTTCAGTCTCCTTCTGGGAGAACAATTGTATCAATCAGTGAGTGAGTGGTAATCGAGCTATATATAGTATAACTAGTTTTTCGCGTGGGGGCGCGGCCCGCTAAAGCGGACCGCGTAACTGCTTGTAGCAATTTACGTGGTCGCTCATACTCGGATTTAGCAAAAATTAGTAGGTAGGTACCCAATCGCCATACAATTTAGTATGAAAAAAAAATCCGCCATTTTGAATTTTTTTTCTTGTCATTAAATAGATATCCCCATTTCGATCATCTTTTGCTATGAAACCACTTTTCCAACTGTCATACCCTCCGAGATAGAGACCAACAAAATTTGTATGGCGGCCATGTTTTTTCCGCCATTTTGAATTTTTTTTCAGCTCATTGGTAATTGGACGAGGTTTCAAATGACATTTGGTCGAGCACTCCCCACCTATCTCCAATACCTTTAGCGTGCTCTTCACCCGTCTCCAAGATCCTCAATCATCAGCTCTCTCCATACTGTCCCCGAAAGAAATAGTTCTCCTCTTTACGAAAGTGTTTGTGAAAAAAAAATTTTTCTTACAAAATTTTACAGGAGAAAATTTTGCGAAAATCTCGGCCGCCATCTTGTTTTTCTAAAATTTTCCAATTTTTCTTTTAATCGTTTACTAATATCTACAATCGTTGCGAGTTTAAACGAAATCGGTCGGAAAACAAAAAAGTTACAGAAATCACGTCGGCCGCCATCTTGTTTTTCGGAAATGTCAGATTTTTCCCATACTTGAATCCCCCACCCGAACACATCCCCCATACATCATTATATCGTTTTCAGTCTCCTTCTGGGAGAACAATTGTATCAATCAGTCAGTCAGTGAGTGAGTGGTAATCGAGCTATATATATTATAATAACTAGTTTTTCGCGTGGGGGCGCGGCCCGCTAAAGCGGACCGCGTAACTGCTTGTAGCAATTTACGTGGTCGCTCATACTCGGATTTAGCAAAAACTTTGGATTTTCTTATAGTAGGTCCCAATCGCCAAACAATTTAGTATGAAAAAATTTTTTCCGCCATTTTGAATTTTTTTTCTTTTCGATAGATAGAACTCTTCGTGCTGATCATTTCTTGCTAAGAAACCACTTTTCTATCTTTCATACTTTCTGAGATAGACACCCACGAAATTTGTATGGCGGCCATCTTTTTTTCGCCATTTTGAAATTTTTTTCAGCGCATTGGCAATGGCTTGAGGTTTCGAATGACATTTGGTCGAGCACCCCCCCCACCTATCTTCAATACCCTGGCTGAGCCCTTCACCCGTCTCCGAAATCCTCAATCATCAGCTCTCTCCATATTTTTCACCGAGTCATTTCTTGACTTCTATACGAAGCTACAAGTGAAAAAAAAATTGTTCATACAAAATTTTACAGGAGGACATTTTGGGGAAAATCTCGAAAACTACCCCAAATGTGGCAACACTGCTTTTATATTTCGATACTGCTCGTCGAGTTACACAATCGGTTCATACATGTCGACTTTCCGAAATGTTGCCAAATGCCTCAAAAACACGATCAAAATATTCAAAAAAATTAAATGAATACAAAATGGCCGCCACCGCATTTCACAAAAATATATTACATCGTTTAGTACCTTTCCTAGTAACAACAGGATATGCTGCTTCGTATTACATTTAAATTTTTCATCTCGCTCGCACCCAGGCGACATGATTGCCCCTGAAAAATGACCATGTCGAAAATCACTTATTCTTTCTTAAATTCCAGTGTTGCCAATCCTCGGCGACAAAAATACCCAAATGTCATTTGTACGAGTAAGACACGTGATCGCTCATACTCGGATTTCGCAAAAAGTCCGTATTTCGATTTTTTACTTTTTGGGGAAAATCTCGAAATTTCCCGAGAAATGGGGTAATTTTTTTTCTTCACTCAATGCTTCGAGTCTGTACTCACGATCTCCCCATAGAAGTCGAAACGCTCCGATGTTGCCAAGTGTGTGAAATTTGAATTTTAAAATTGCGTTTTTTCGTACCTCAGACTGATTGGCCGCCAGAACAGCCGCCATCTTGGATTTTGAAAAATTACTCCCATTCTGTCAAAATTCAGGATAATTGGGGGCGAAAAAAGAAAAAAACATCATCCTCGAGTACCCCGTTTAGGATCTGTGGCGCCGCGGTTTGGGGTCGAAAAATGAAAAATTTTAAAAAACCACAGCTCGGCCGCCGTCTTGTTTTTCCAAAATTTTCCATTTTTTCTATTAATCGTTTACTAATATCTACAATCGTTGCAAGTTTGAACCAAATCGGTCGGAATACAAAAAAGTTACAGAAATCACGTCGGCCGCCATCTTGTTTTTCGGAAATGTCAGATTTTTCCCATACTCGAATCCCCCACCCGAACATATCCCCCATACATCATTATATCGTTTTCAGTCTCCTTCTGGGAGAACAATTGTATCAATCAGTGAGTGAGTGGTAATCGAGCTATATATATTATAACTAGTTTTTCGCGTGGGGGCGCGGCCCGCTAAAGCGGACCGCGTAACTGCTTGTAGCAATTTACGTGGTCGCTCATACTCGGATTTAGCAAAAATTAGTAGGTAAGTACCCAATCGCCATACAATTTAGTATGAAAAAAAAATTCCGCCATTTTGAATTTTTTTTCTTGTCACTAAATAGATAACCCCATTTCGATCATCTTTTGCTTTGAAACCACTTTTCCAACTGTCATACCCTCCGACATAGAGACCAACAAAATTTGTATGGCGGCCATGTTTTTTCCGCCATTTTGAATTTTTTTTCAGCTCATTGGTAATTGGACGAGGTTTCAAATGACATTTGGTCGAGCACCCCCCACCTATCTCCAATACCTTTAGCGTGCTCTTCACCCGTCTCCAAGATCCTCAATCATCAGCTCTCTCCATACTGTCCCCGAAAGAAATAGTTCTCCTCTTTACGAAAGTGTTTGTGAAAAAAAATTTTTTCATACAAAATTTTACAGGAGAAAATTTTGCGAAAATCTCGGCCGCCATCTTGTTTTTCCAAAATTTCCCATTTTTTTTGTTAATTGTTTACTAATATCTACAATCGTTGCGAGTTTGAACAAAATCGGTCAGAAAACAAAAAAGTTACAGAAATCACGTCGGCCGCCATCTTGTTTTTCGGAAATGTCAGATTTTTCCCATACTCGAATCCCCCACCCAAACACATCCCCCATACATGATTATATCGTTTTCAGTCTCCTTCTGGGAGAACAATTGTATCAATCAGTCAGTCAGTCAGTCAGTGGTAATCGAGCTATATATAGTATAATAACTAGTTTTTCGCGTGAGGGCGCGGCCCGCTAAAGCGGACCGCGTAACTGCTTGTAGCAATTTACGTGGTCGCTCATACTCGGATTTAGCAAAAACTTTGGATTTTCTTATAGTAGGTACCCAATCGCCATACAATTTAGTATGAAAAAAAAATGTTCCGCCATTTTGAATTTTTTTCTTTTCAATAAATAGACCTCTTCGTCCAGGTCATCTTTTGCTAAGAAACCACTTTTCTATTATTCATGCTTTCTGAGATAGACACCCACGAAATTTGTATGGCGGCCATCTTTTTTTCGCCATTTTGAAATTTTTTTCGGCGCATTGGCAATTGCACAAGGTTTTGAATGACATTTGGTCGAGCACCCCCCACCTATCTTCAATACCCTGGCTGAGCCCTTCACCCGTCTCCGAAATCCTCAATCATCAGCTCTCTCCATATTTTTCACCGAGTCATTTCTTGACTTCTATACGAAGCCACAAGTGAAAAAAAAATTGTTCATACAAAATTTTACAGGAGGACATTTTGAGGAAAATCTCGAAAACTACCCGAAATGTGGCAACACTGCTTTTATATTTCGATACTGCTCGTCGAGTTTCACAATCTGTTCATACATGTTGACTTTCCGAAATGTTGCCAAATGCCTCAAAAACACGATCAAAATATTCAAAAAAATTTAATGAATACAAAATGGCCGCCACCGCATTTCACAGAAATATTTTACATAGTTTAGTACTTTTCCCAGTATTAACAGGATATACCGCTCCTGATGACGTTTCAAGTTTTCATCTCGCTCGCACCCAGGCGACATGATTGCCCCTGAAAATTGACCATGTCGAAAATAAATTTTTCTTTGATAAATTCCAGTGTTGCCAATCCTCGGCGACAAAAATACCCAAATGTCATTCGTACGAGTAAGACACGTGATTGCTCATACTCGGATTTCGCAAAAAGTCCGTATTTCGATTTTTTACTTTTTGGGAAAAATCTCGAAATTTCCCGAGAAATGGGGTAATTTTTTTTTCCCCACTCAATACTTCGAGTCTGTACTCACGATCGCCCCATAGAAGTCGAAACGCTCCGATGTTGCCAAGTGTGTGAAATTTGAATTATAAAATTGCGTTTTTTCGTACCTCAGACTGATCGGCCGCCAGAACAGCCGCCATCTTGGATTTTGAAAAATTACTCCCGTTCTGTCAAAATTCAGGATAATTGGGGGCGAAACAAGAAAAAATCATCATCCTCGAGTACCCCGTTTAGGATCTGTGGCGCCGCGGTTTGGGGTCGAAAAATGAAAAATTTTAAAAAACCACAGCTTGGCCGCCATCTTGTTTTTTCAAAATTTTCCATTTTTTCTATTAATCGTTTACTAATATCTACAATCGTTGCGAGTTTGAACGAAATCGGTCGGAAAACAAAAAAGTTAAAGAAATCACGTCGGCCGCCATCTTGTTTTTCGGAAATGTCAGATTTTTCCCATACTCGAATCCCCCACCCAAACACATCCTCCATACATCATTATATCGTTTTCAGTCTCCTTCTGGGAGAACAATTGTATCAATCAGTGAGTGAGTGGTAATCGAGCTATATATATTATAATATAATAATAAAATAATTTTTCGCGTGGTGGCGCGGCCCGCTAAAACGGACCGCGTAACTGCTTGTAGCAATTTACGTGGTCGGTCATACTCGGATTTAGCAAAAATTAGTAGGTAGGTACCCAATCGCCATACAATTTAGTATGAAAAAAAAAATTCCGCCATTTTGAATTTTTTTTCTTGTCACCCCCATTTCGATCATCTTTTGCTATGAAACCACTTTTCCAACTGTCATACCCTCCGAGATAGAGACCAACAAAATTTGTATGGCGGCCATGTTTTTTCCGCCATTTTGAATTTTTTTCAGCTCATTGGTAATTGGACGAGGTTTCAAATGACATTTGGTCGAGCACCCCCCACCTATCTCCAATACCTTTAGCGTGCTCTTCACCCGTCTCCAAGATCCTCAATCATCAGCTCTCTCCATACTGTCCCCGAAAGAAATAGTTGTCCTCTTTACGAAAGTGTTTGTGAAAAAAAATTTTTTCATACAAAATTTTACAGGAGAAAATTTTGCGAAAATCTCGGCCGCCATCTTGTTTTTCCAAAATTTTCCATTTTTTCTATTAATCGTTTACTAATATCTACAATCGTTGCGAGTTTGAACGAAATCGGTCGGAAAACAAAAAAGTTACAGAAATCACGTCGGCCGCCATCTTGTTTTTCTGAAATGTCATAATTTTTCCCTACTCGAATCCCACTTCTGAACATATCTCCCATACATTATTATATCATTTTCAGTCTCCTTCTGGGAGAACAATTATGTCAATGAGTGAGTGAGTCAGTGAGTCAGTGGTAATCGAGCTATATATATTACTAGTAGGGCGCGTGGGTGCGCGGGCCACATGTGGCCCGCGGGCTGTCTTTCCCCCTATTCGCCTTCCAAAATTTAGTCCTTCAACATTCGCCATACATTTTTCTATGGAAAAATAAATTCCGCCATTTTGAATTTTTTTTCAATCCTTAAAATAGACCTTTGGGTCCTGATCACTTCTTCTCAAGAAACCGTTCTTCCATCTTTTATACTTTCCGAGATATCGGCGAAATTCGTTTGGCGGCCATTTTGAATCCGCCATTTTGAAATTTTTTTCAGCTCACTGCCAATTGGATTACGTTTCAAATGACATTTGGTCGGGCACCCCCGACCTATCTTCGATACCCTGGCCGTGCTCTTCACCTGTCTTCGAAATCCTCAATCATCAGCTCTCTCCGTATTTTTCCTCCGAATGAATTTTTTTCTTTTATACGACACCATCTTTGAAAAAAAATTTTTTCATACAAAATTGTTCAGGAGAGGTGATCAATCAGTCAGTGAGTCAGTCAGTGGCCAATCAGCACGAGTAGCTATATATATAGTAACTAGTAGGGTGCGTGGGTGCGCGGGCCACATGTGGCCCGCGTGCAGTCTCCCCGCCCATAAAAGTATCGCCGTCACCTCCATCGCCAATTGGAATCCGATTGTCAGTGGGCTGAAAAAAATACCTAGGAGCATGGTCATGGTTTTAAAGATAGTTAAGGGCTGTTCCAACAAAAACCACGCTGAACCTCATCCGATGAGGTTCAGCGTAATTTTTATTCGAACAGCCCTTAACTACCTTAAAAACCATGACCGTGCTCCTCAGTCATCATCCAAATCCTAAATCATCATTTATACCGACATTTTACTTTGGCAATTTTCCATCGAAAAATAAATTCCGCCACTTTGTATTTTTTTCCATTCATCCCGTAAACCTTGAGATCCTGATCACCTCTTGCTAAGAAACCACTCTCTTATCTTTTATACTTTCCGGGATAGAACAACACGAAATGTGTATGGCGGCCATCTTGAATCCGCCATTTTGGATTTTTTTCAGCTCACTGCCAATTGCTTGAAGTTCCGAGTATTTTTTGTTTGATCAGTCCTCACCTAACTATAATACCTTGCCCGTGCTCCTCGACAGTCTTCAAACCCTCAATCATCATCTCATTCCATATTTTTCTCTGAGAGTCCTCCAAAAAACCGCATCAAAGTACTACATGTTTCACAACTTATCAATAGTCTCCTCACTATTCCCCATACATTTTCTATGAAAAAAATAAAGTCCGCCATTTTGATTTTTTTTCTATCCATCGTATAGACCTTCGGATCCTGATCAACTCTTGTTAAGAAACCGTTCTTCCATCTTTTATACTTTCCGAGATATCGACGAAATTCGAATGGCGGCCATTTTGAATCCGCCATTTTGAATTTTTTTTCAGCTCACTGCCAATTGGATGACGTTTCAAATGACATTTGGTCGAGCACCCCCCACCTATCTTGAATACCCTCCCCGTGCTCTTCACCCGTCTTCGAAATCCTCAATCATCAGCTCTCTCCGTATTTTTCCTCTTCATGAATTTTTCACCTTTATACGACTCCATTCATGAAAAAAAAAATTTTTCATACAAAATTGTTCAGGAGAGGTGATCAATCAGTCAGTGAGTCAGTCAGTGGCCAATCAGCACGAGTAGCTATATATATAGTAATAACTAGTTTTTCGCGTGAGGGCGCGGCCCGCTAAAGCGGACCGCGTAATTGCTTGTAGCAATTTACGTGGTCGCTCATACTCGGATTTAGCAAACACTTTGGATTTTCTTATAGTAGGTACCCAATCGCCATACAATTAAGTATGAAAAATAATTTTCCGCCATTTTGAAATTTTTTTCCTTTCAGTAAATAGACCTCGTCGTCCAGATCATGTTTTGCTAAGAAACCACTTTTCTATCTTTAATACTTTCGGAGATAGACATCGACGAAATTTGTATGGCGGCCATCTTTTTTTCGCCATTTTGAAATTTTTTTCAGCGCATTTGCAATTGCTCGACGTTTCGAATGACATTTGGTCGAGCACCCTCCACCTTTCTTCAATACCCTGGCTGAGCCCTTCACTCGTCTCCGAAATCCTCAATCATCAGCTCTCTCCATATTTTTGACCGAGTCATTTCTTGACTTCTATACGAAGCCACAAGTGAAAAAAAAGTTGTTCATACAAAATTTTACAGGAGGACATTTTGGGGAAAATCACGAAAACTACCACAAATGTGGCAACACTGCTTTTTTACTTCAATACTGCCCGTCGAGTTACACAGTCGGTTCATACATGTCGACTTTCCAAAATGTTGCCAAGTGCCTCAAAAACGGGATCAAAATATTCAAAAAAATTAAATGAATACAAAATGGCCGCCACCGCATTTCACAGAAATATTTTACATAGTTTAGTACTTTTCCCAGTAATAACAAGATATACCGCTCCTGATGACGTTTCAAGTTTTCATCTCGCTCGCATCCAGGCGACATGATTGCCCCTGAAAAATGACCATGTCGAAAATCACTTTTTCTTTCTTAAATTCCAGTGTTGCCAATCCTCGGCGACAAAAATACCCAAATGTCATTTGTACGAGTAAGACACGTGATCACTCATACTCGGATTTCGCAAAAAGTCCGTATTTCAATTTTTTACTTTTTGGGGAAAATCTCGAAATTTCCCGAGAAATGGGGTAATTTTTTTTCTTCACTCAATACTTCGAGTCTGTACTCACGATCTCCCCATAGAAGTCGAAACGCTCCGATGTTGCCAAGTGTGTGAAATTTAAATTTTAAAATTGCGTTTTTTCGTACCTCAGACTGATTGGCCGCCAGAACAGCCGCCATCTTGGATTTTGAAAAATTACTCCCGTTCTGTCAAAATTCAGGATAATTGGGGGCGAAACAAGAAAAATCATCATCCTCGAGTACCCCGTTTAGGATCTGTGGCGCCGCGGTTTGGGGTCGAAAAATGAAAAATTTTAAAAAACCACAGCTCGGCCGCCATCTTGTTTTTCCAAAATTTTCCATTTTTTCTATTAATCGTTTACTAATATCTACAATCGTTGCGAGTTTGAACCAAATCGGTCGGAATACAAAAAAGTTACAGAAATCACGTCGGCCGCCATCTTGTTTTTCGGAAATGCCAGATTTTTCCCATACTCGAATCCTCCACCCGAACACATCCCCCATACATCATTATATCGTTTTCAGTCTCCTTCTGGGAGAACAATTGTATATGTCAGTCAGTGAGTCAGTCAGTGGTAATCGAGCTATATATAGTATAACTAGTTTTTCGCGTGGGGGCGCGGCCCGCTAAAGCGGACCGCGTAACTGCTTGTAGCAATTTACGTGGTCGCTCATACTCGGATTTAGCAATAATTAGTAGGTAGGTACCCAATCGCCATACAATTTAGTATGAAAAAAAAAATTCCGCAATTTTGAATTTTTTTTCTTGTCACTAAATAGATATCCCCATTTCGATCATCTTTTGCTATGAAACCACTTTTCTATCGTTCATACATTCTGAGATAGACATCGACGAAATTTGTATGGCGGCCATCTTTTTTTCGCCATTGTGAATTTTTTTTCAGCGCATTGGCAATTGCACGAGATTTCGAATGACATTTGGTCGAGCACTCCCCACCTATCTTTTACACCTGAAGCGGGCTCTTCACGCGTCTCCGAAATCCTCAATCATCAGCTCTCGCCATTCTATCCCCGAAAGAAATAATTTTCCTCTTTACGAAAGTGTTTGTGAAAAATATTTTTTCATACTAAATTTTACAGGAGAGAATTTTGCGAAAATATCGGCCGCCATCTTGTTTTCCCAAATTTTTCTACATTTTCTGGTAATCGTTTACCAAGTCCTACATTCCTTGCGAGTTTGAACGAAATTGATTGGAAAACAAAAAAGTTACAGAAATCACGTCGGCCGCCATCTTGTTTTTCGGAAATGTTATATTTTCCCCCTACTCGAATCCCGTACCCAAACACATCCCATAAACATCATGTTGTCGTTTTCCGTCTCTTTCTAGGTCTCTTCCATACATTTTTTATGAAAAAAAAATTCCGCCATTTTGAAATTTTTTTCTTGTCACTAAATAGATATCCTCATTTCGATCATCTTTTGCTATGAAACCACTTTTCCAACTGTCATACCCTCCGAGATAGAGACCAACAAAATTTGTATGGCGGCCATGTTTTTTCCGCCATTTTGAATTTTTTTTCAGCTCATTGGTAATTGGACGAGGTTTCAAATGACATTTGGTCGAGCACCCCCCACCTATCTCCAATACCTTTAGCGTGCTCTTCACCCGTCTCCAAGATCCTCAATCATCAGCTCTCTCCATACTGTCCCCGAAAGAAATAGTTCTCCTCTTTACGAAAGTGTTTGTGAAAAAAAAATTTTTCATACAAAATTTTACAGGAGAAAATTTTGCGAAAATCTCGGCCGCCATCTTGTTTTTACAAAATTTTCCATTTTTTCTATTAATCGTTTACTAATATCTACAATCGTTGCGAGTTTGAACGAAATCGGTCGGAATACAAAAAAGTTACAGAAATGACGTCGGCCGCCATCTTGTTTTTCGGAAATGTCAGATTTTTCCCATACTCGAATCCCCCACCCGAACACATCCCCCATACATCATTATATCGTTTTCAGTCTCCTTCTGGGAGAACAATTGTATCAATCAGTCAGTGAGTCAGTGAGTCAGTGGTAATCGAGCTATATATATTATAATATATATATATATATATATATATATTAACTAGTAGGGCGCGTGGAGGCGCGGGCCACATGTGGCCCGCGTGCTCTCTTCCCCCTATTTGCCTTTCAACCTTTAGTCTCTTCAACATTCGTCATACATTTTCTATGAAAAAAATAAAGTCCGCCATTTTGAATTTTTTTTCTATCCATCGTATAGACCAGGGGTGGCCAACAGGTCGATCGCGATCGACCGGTCGATCGCGACTGTTAGTCCAGTCGATCGTGGCAAGGCAAAAAATATAAATACGTAGACCAGACTGCCCAACGTAATCACCTACTGCTGGACGCATCATGCACCATCTTGTATAATTTTTGAACAATCAAGGATCATATTATGGAAAAACATCCTACCTACAATTTAATTTCTGAGAAATATACGATAGAAATTAGGGCAGACTTCCAAATTCGCTTTGGTGATTTCAGAAAAATTGAGAACTTGGTTCAATTCATCAGTTATCCGTTCAATGATTCCATTGATCATAGTGATATCTATGAATTGGCTACAAAATTTGCAGATACATTTCAAATGGAGCACATGATGTTGCAAAACGAAATTATTACTCTGCGCTGCGACATATTTCTTAAAGCAAGGTCATCCTCTTGTCAAAATTTCTGGGCATTGGTTTCCAACGAAAAATATCCAAATTTGAACAAATGTGTTGAAAAACTTGCTACATGATTGTGTACTGAACTATATGCTGTTTCATTTAAGATTTCTAAAAGTATGTAAGTGGTAGATCGCACAGGGTCTCGTTAGTGAACAAGAGATCCTGGGTCCAATCAAGTTGGCCACACCTGGTATAGACCTTCGGATCATAATAAACTCTTGTCAAGAAACCGTTCTTCGATCTTTTATACTTTCCGAAATATCGACGAAATTCAAATGGCGGCCATTTTGAATCCGCCATTTTGATTTTTTTTGACGACGTTTGATGACGTTTCGAATGACATTTGGTCGAGCATCCCCCACCTATCTTCGATACCTTGGCCGTGCTCTTCACCCGCTTCCGAAATCCTCAATCATCAGCTCTCTCCATATTTTTGTTCTTAATGAATTTTTCCATTGTATATGACAGTATACGTCAAAAAATTTTTTTTCATACAAAATTGTTCAGGAGAGGTGATCAATGAGTCAGTGAATCAGCACGACCAGCTATATATATATTAATAGTTATAGTAATTGACTAGTAGGGCGCATGGGGGCGCGGGCCACATGTGGCCCGCGTGCTGTCTTCCCCCGCTATTTGCCGTACAACGTAAGTCTCAACATTCCCCATACATTTTTTATGAAAAAAATAAATTCCGCCATTTTGAATTTTTTTCTGTCCTTTGAATAGACCTTTGGGTCCTGATCACTTCTTGTCAAGAAATCGTTCTTCCATCTTTTATACTCTTCGAGATATTGGCGAGATTCGTTTGGCGGCCATTTTGAATCCGCAATTTTGAAAATTTTTCAGCTCATTGCCAATTGGATGACGTTTCAAATGACATTTGGCTTGTACTTGACAGTATACGTCAAAAAATTTTGTTTCATACAAAATTGCTCAGGAGAGGTGATCAATGAGTCATTGAATATATAAATGTACTAGTAGGCCGCGGGTTGTCTTCCAGCCTATAAAAGAATCATCGCTGACCTCTTAAATATTCCCATACTTATCTATGTAAAAAACAAATTCCGCCATTTTGAAATTTTTTTCTATCCATCAAATAGACCTTCGGGTCTTGATCACCTCTTGTCAAGAAACCGTTCTTCCATCTTTTATACTTTCCGAGATACCGACGAAATTCGTTTGGCGGCCATTTTGAATCCGCCATTTTGAAATTTTGAAAGGTCTCGGGTTCCGCGGGTTTGTGCTCCTTAATATTATTATATTTGTATTTTTCTAAAAACTTATTAGTAGGTTGGTGAGGTATTTCTATTTAGTAGGAACCAATCTAGGGGTTGGAAATTCAGAAATATCTCCCACGCAGTTTTTAAATTTCTATTGACTGCCATGTCCAAAATAAAGTCGAGAGGATATTATAATATCATGTATTCATGAGAAACTCAGTTTAGCCAAACAAAAAAAATCCCGTCTCCTTTACTGACTGTATATAGGTATAAACTGTGGTTACGCGTGATGGTATTTGCACGTGGTGGAATTTACTCTACCTACCTAATTTTCTTAGTTCGTATCAGATTTTCTTTGGAGCTTTTGAGGGCTAGGTATTTTGAAAAACTCAAGAAACACTTACCATATTTTAATTTTATTACTAAATGTAGTAAGAGAATTTATTTACAAATAATTAAAAAATAAATAATTTTAGCGCGAAAGGAGCGTGAGTCGTGAAAACTTGCGCAGGTCCTTCTCGTATAGAGGCTCGTGAGCCACTGAAGTACATCGCTATTCGCTTATTCGATGCGTTAGATCATTTTATGACTTCTGTTAGGCGAAATTTTGCAGCAATTTTTTCATTTAAAATCTGTCTTTCCAATAAATAGGTAATACAATGAGCTTACTTTACGTATAATTTTTATGAAATTTGGTCTGAAGCTTTGGAAATGCCATTAGAAAAATGAACAAAAACGACCTGTTTTCAAAAATTTTTATGATCGAGGCAAGTTTAACTTATCGTGTTTTCATGAGTACATTAAAGAGATAAGGCATGTATCTTTAATATTTATTTTTAACAGTGAAAAAAAAACTATTTTTTCATGATTTTGAATTGGTTTGAAAAGTGGCGTAGTCGCTAAAAACCGGGATAATGGGCCGTTAATACAATTTTGGTGCTGCAGAAGAAGGCTGTTCGTGCCATTTACAAAATGGGCCCAAGAGAATCTTTAAGAGAAAAATTCAAAGAATTTAATATAATGACGGTGCATGCACAGTATATATTTGATAACTTGATATATATGTGCATAAAAATAAAAAAATATTTTGTTAAAAAAGCGATCTCCATGCTATTAACCTTAGAAGTAAAAACAAACTAGTAGTGAATAAAACAAGACTAGAGAAAATAAATAAATCATTTAAAGGCAATGGGATACGCTTTTACAACAAATTTCCTATTGAAATGTTAAACTTATCCCTCAATAAGTTCAAAGTCGCTGTAAAACGAAAGCTCGTTAATAAAGCTTACTATAGTATTAAGGATTATTTACATGAATCAAATCCTTGGGAGTAAATGAACTGCTGTATTATAATTACTAGCTCAACTAGTTTTTAAGAGCTTTTGTAAAGTGGTGATAACCGAAAACAAAACCCGGCTGAGTTTGTTGTGGGCTTCTTCTCAGTGCAGGGCGCGTTGGAACCCTCGTAAACTTAGTTTTAAGTCGACTTGTAGTTATCACCGTACATAATATTATGTAACAAATATGTTGACGTTTTACAAGTGCCTTGTAAGTTAGGCCTATGTGAAATAAATATATTTTGAATTTTGAATCTTATTTTATTGCACTGCATGAAGCGAGATATTGCGACTAATGTTGCATACATATTATATACTTTTTTAGTCACATACGAGGTTGACCGAATTTCTCGCTGTTCTGAAAATTCTGATCGCACTACGCAAATTCACAGACACTAACTAGTGCATAGTTTACACGAGAACATTGCAGCGAAAACTTTCTCCATAAGGAACCGGCGAGAAAATTCCCGACGCAATATCTCGAACAAATGCGCGCAAAACTGAAAAGTTTCCGCACTCCAACGCCGTTTGGATGTGATGCAGCATATTTGTATACGGGTCAATGAGTTTTTCTTCCAATATCACAAAACCAAAAGTTACGGACTCATTTTAAAATTTTACCGTTTTGGGAATTCAGTTGTTTTCGCAGTCTCTGGAAAAATATGGTAGTTAGAACCTAAAGTTTCTCAAAATATGTTCGATATGGTGTAAACAAACAGGACCCATTTCGTCATTTACGGTAACAAGATTTTCTTCTAAATAATAAGACATTTTTTACGTATTCATAACTTCATAATAACTATATACAAGAAAATCCTACAAAACATTAATTACTATTAATACAAAACATTAATTAATATCTTATACTATACTGTTACTGACTGTTGTACAGTCTGAAGAAAACAGCTTAAACGTTTGAGAGTTCGATTATTTTTATTAAATGTATCTAAAAAAATTGTTAAATGGCCTTGTCTACTTAAATACTTGGTCTTCATATCACAATTTATCGGAACTAAACCGTCATTTATTTAAAAAAAAAATCCAAAGTAGGAAATATAAGCTATACCTACCACGAAGCTTTTAGTTTCCTCTGAACTATCTATAATAATAACCATAATTACCTTACAGTAGGTATGTATGATAAATGATAATTACAGTAGTATGAAGAAAAGCACAGATTAAGAGCAGCCTTCCCGGTAGATTTTTTCATACAAACGCTCGTACGCGATTATGACGTTTTAACAAACTTTTCTTGAAATATTTTTAACAAGTACGTACCTTACACTGTATTTAGGTTTGTATAGAAACAAAGTCAGCCCCCAAAAATCTGCATTCTTGCTGAAATTTTACATAAATTTTGGTCGTTTCGCTCAGCTCATATATAGTAAAAGTAAAATAAAAACAATTGTATAGAAACCTCGTACAACTAATAAAGATTCGAAATAACAAACGTTATTTACACATATTTGTAAGGCTTTTTCAAAATCACGTATTTCCTGGAACAAGTTTCATGAAATTGCCGCGCTAATTTTTTGTCCTGAACGCGCGATTGACGACACAGGCGTTATCTCGTTTTTTTCGCAATGAGTCTTTTTCTAGCATTACGTTAGACGAAACAGTAAACCTGTAAACCCTGATTCGTTGTACTTGGATGGTCCGGGAAGGGTCGCCTTAACATTTAAATAATAGTCATAATAGTCACTGTGAAGGCAGTCGATGAAAACGTGGGTATGAAGATCGCACAACATGTACCTATAAATAAGTTCTTCACTCAAACATAATATTACCAAGCTCCAGTAGGATCTGAAAACCGTATAACTAATGTATCTAACTATACAGTACGTACTGAGACAGACGAATTCCAATTGCCCCCTAAGCTGTTATGTATCAAGTTTATGAAACTCAGTCAGGCTAAACTCTGCATCAGCGTTCTGATCAACTGAGAACCAGAGAGAACGGGCGAGTCTAGCCGAGATTTAGAGTTAAATTTAATATGCAACCCAGGACGTACGCCTACTAGATATACCTTTTCCGTAGTCTCTATACGAGTAGATGGCAATGGTAATAATGCCATCTTGACGTAAGGGTAACTTTTATGAGATAAAATCTTATCCCTTAAATGGTTTTTGAAGGATCTGTCATCAAGTCCTTACGACTCTGCACCAGAAGGCTGGCAAGTTACTTTAGCCTGAATATCAGTCTGACCATACAAAGGGTAACTAACGCCAATAGCATTTTAGGTAGAAACGTGGCCTCGGTACGGTGGTATTGGGGATGACAAAATAATTAAATCTATTACGCTAGATATTAATTCTAAGGAATACTGCTTTCGTCGTGATGTCATGGACTCCCTACATAGGGGAGTCTGATAATTTTGAGTTTTTCTTGTTCTTTTTTCTATAGTATTAAGTAGTTTAAGTAATTATGTATATTATGTATTTAGTGTAATTTAATGTATTGTATTTTGTACTCCAACTATCTATTACTGTTTTTTTTTCTTTCATAATAATTTATTAAGCTTCTGTATAGCTACCAGTTGTTGATGCTCGGGCTATAGTAAAATGTATCCATTTTATGCATATTGTAAGCTAATTAATATTTTTGTGTTCGGGTGTTGTTGGTGGATCAAATAAATAAATAAATAAATTAAAAGATAAATGGAATTTTGGAAGTTAGTTTTGTATTTTATGTGCAACAGTGTCATTTCATTAAAAATTAAATGCGTGCTACTTAATTAAGGATTGTCATTGAAAGTTGATGGAAATCTTGAAGACGTAGGTACCTATATACGAGATAAAATTTATATGCCAATGCAAGGAAAACTACCTGTCTTGTTAAAAGTTAGCTGTAGTTTTAGGGATATTGGCGGAATTTGTATGGCATAATATATTTCTCCTCCGATAGTTTATCCGGAGATTTAAAAATCAGCCCTTGGTAAACAAAAAACAAAAATAATGCTCTTGATTTGAAAAGTTCTTCTCAGGAGATTAAAACTATTTCTCATTCAATTCGGGCTTCAAACAATCACTTCTAGAAGCTGAACATCTCTGTTGATTCTTGAATACTACAACACTGATTCACTTTAGTCCTTATACGAGATGCATAAGATTCACAATCGCGTAACACTCGATATTATTTGTTATACTTACCCAAAAGATTTTTGAGGAGCGGCGTTGTATGAAATTGGACGAATGTGAAATGTAAGCTAACAATATGTTATGCCGTTCTTTGTGTTTCGTTTTGCATATTGGTATGAGATTGCGCGGAGTGTGAAGAATATAATTTATGTCTGTATAAGATGTTATATTTTATTGTGATATTACTAAGTTTTATTTTTAAAAATGTAGACATCATATAAATTGGAAAACTTTATTTGAATTCTGCAATACGACTTTTAAATTCTCTAGTTTAAATATTAATTATTTTTTATTTTAAAATAACACTATAAAAATCACAGACATACGATTTTTATACGGTGCTGAACTAATAATAATATGTTGTAAGTACTGTTAATTTTGTATGAAATAAATTAATACTGAATTTCGAAAAGTCGTAGAACAAAAGTTGTTAGTGTTAATGTAAATCAACTACAGGCCGAGAGCGATTTGATATTTTTTATATAACCCTGTATATAAAAGTAAGTTTGTTCAACTGTACGTTTATTTGCCCTTCAATCTGTAATGAGGGTCGAGGGTTGATAAGTAAAACACTCTTGATTGGTCTCTAAATCTGAACTGAATCTGAACTGAACTTTATTATGGGTAGCTGTATATATATAGTGGTACAATGGAGTGAGGGGCGCGGTAGGTACATACTTTATGACATCATAGGTCACACGTGGAGCGCTCGTATGTCGCTCTCGGGTTACGGCTTCAAATAACATGATCCTATTTAAGGACTGGAATTTATCAACAATAGTCGTGGGTGGTCCGTTTGAAATATGAGTAATATTTATCTACCTACTACTATGTACCTACTACCTATACCACATCTTCACCCCTTTTTTTAAAAAAAATAATGAAATAAATTTTAACGCCGCAGCAATACCTACTCATTATTATATCTGAAAAATATTCAGCATATTAAAAAAATAGGTATCCTGTAAATTACTCCTTTCAAATACCTTATAAGATCACTTTGTTGTCTGTCTGTCTGTCTGTCACAACTCTTATTTAAGTGATTATTAATGATATCGACAAGAAATTTGGAATAGTTGTAGGTAATAATGACCCAACGTCATTGCAATCATATTCAGACTTTATTAGTACGACTCGCACAAGGATGATTTTTTTTGTATTTTATATAGTCTGGCTCCTAGTCATTATATTTTTAGCACATATTGTTCAGTTATTTATTTAGAGTAGTTTAATCTTTTAACATAGCTTAACTAAGGGTAAAAGTCTTTGAATACTTGGCAATAAATTCTTTATAAGTTAGAATTCTGACCCATGTGTGAACAAAAATTTATAATTTCATATCACATAGTCATTCTTAAATGCAGAATCGCTTTGAAATGCTTTGTCTGTAGTCTTACAGTGTAAAGCTTTGTGGTCGCAGTCTTACAGTCGAAAGCACTAAATATTTAATGTACAAATGCATCCTTGAGGGACATAAAGTTTTGTCCTAGCAGCAAAATCTGCAGTGACATTTTTTCTTCACGAATCCCTTAAAGGCACTTTAGTAGAGCTACAATATAGCCTAAAAGCTAATTAGTAACTTAATTTTGATTAACTAAGGAATAAATATGACGTTTTGACAGATTTTGTATGGCATATGTTTCAAATTTAGACTATCTGAGGAATAAATTTGAAACATATGCCATGTTAACGATTATCTGGCGACTGAAAAATCGGCCCTAAGTAATATAAAATCTAAGATTCTGTCTTGTGATTTATTCTTAGTCTCTATTATTATATTGTAGGCACTTTGTTCTTGTGTCCTTGAAGATGCATTAGTAACTAACACTAAGTACAGAACTTCACTTTCACTCACACTTACACTCTCAAAAGACTAACTCATTTTGAGTCTTCTTCAAATAAGGTCCGTAGTTTTCAGGAGATGGATTGCCTCTACGTTAGGGGTGAAATTAACAAAACTTATTATTATAGGTCCCCATCCCAGGTCGGTAAAGTCCGCTTAATTAAACATGTTATACGCATAACATAATACCCGTGTTAAATGTTACAATATAACGTTTTACGCTCAACTTTATTTTACGACCGACTAATAGATGAATTTCGTTTTATATCAGCTGTAAAATAATGTACCCACGGGAAAATTCTAAATTGGGATTTTGAGTGAAGTGGTTGCTTTTATGAGATGATTTGAAGTTAGGTATATCCACTGAACTATTGGGGAAGATTAATTTCTAGTTTCATTTTCAGCACTGGATAGGTATACTTACAGATTCTGTAAAAAATCCTCGGAAGTCGTTACTATACTCTTTCCTTTCGTTTATTTTCTCTTTGACACGTGAAACAGAAATAGCAATATGGTAAAGAGAGCACTTTACCCACAGACTTTACCTTTATCTCTCTCTGGTCCCTCGCTATTGCTTTATCTTTTTCATGTGTCAAAGAGAAAATAAACGAATGGAAAGAGCATAATACAAATTTTAGAAACGAACTTTTGGCAGATATTTTTGATCTCGTAAACAAAAATATGCTGACCCATCAGACTAAAATAATATGTAGGCATTGCGTATATGTTAAGGTGCTCGTATCAAGATATTCAATTTCATAACTTTGTATAAGGAACAAATACTCCATATTACTAAGTATAGTTTAGGTTGCTTTACTTAAAATATGATGTGATAAAGTTAAACTTACATTAAATTTTCAATATTACAATTTGGTACACACAACCTTGGTCCGAAGTTTCGAAGTAAAATTAACCTACTTACCTAATTTTGTTTTCGTTGCTGGTTACACAGACTAAAAGAAAAAGCGTTAAATTAAAAGTACCTAAAAATCTTGGTTGCGATTATCTCAGAAATGATCCATATAACGTTGCAGTAAACCTTCCTTTGCTGTGCATTTTCGTGTTATTTACCATTGTAGCGTCATAATACCACCAGTTAAAACATTTCTTCAAGAAAACGCAAAAAATCTATTTCATAGTATACTTTATTTACCAGGCACTAGTCAGTAGCAAACAGTCGCCGCTCGTGGTAGACTTGCCGTAGTGTGACAGGGATCGCAACAAACCTGATTCCCAATTTTATTGCCGTTGGGGCAGCGACTGATAAGGAATAGTGTGTATAATGTTATGTGGAGCGTAGCATTCCTTGTATTATAAGATGTGTCAACACCGTCGCAGATTAATTTCAGTAAAGTTATAAAATTGTGAAAAGAATTTTGTTAAATGTATCTTCTCCAGATTTTTTTAATTAAATTTTAGTGTGGTCATCCATTTTCCGTCTATATTTCATTGTAGTCTGTGCCCGATTATCAGCTTTTTGAAAGAGGCTCGACTCTTGGGAAAGCCTGAATAAAACGAGCGTTGTGAAGAACTAATTAAACTGTAATTTTCGTGCGAAATTTTGTTACGTCCCTTTATTAATAAGTCGATATTTCTAAAATCTTATCAAAAAAACTTTTTGTGGAGTCGGTACAGATGGCTCAAACTGGCTCCATCGCATAATACTAGATTCGTAAAATACCAGATTCGCAAAACACCAGATTCGCAAAATACCAGATCTAACAAAATACCAGATTTTGTACAATGACTAACAAAGTGTCTAATATTTTTCTGTAAACATATTTGTTAAGGAAACTCGGAATATGGGCAACGAACGATTTACGTAAACCTTTTTCGTACAAGCAAACCTGGATGGCTGGCAATGCACCCGGTATGCCAGATCTTTCTTTCCACACATATGCAAACTATGGAACCAGCTATCAGCAAGTGTTCCCTAAAAACTATAACATGGGGTTGTTCAAGGGGCGGATAAACACATTTCTTAAGAGCCGGCAACGCATTCGCTGTTCCTCTGGTGCAAATGTCTATGGGCGGCATTGATCACTTAATATCAACTGATCCGCCCGCTCGTTTTTTCACAATAAAAAAAGCGTAATGCTATCTTCAGACGCGTCAAATTAGTTTCGAGTTTTACTCAACTGAATTGGCACCACTTTGGAAAATTAACCGACTTAAAATAACTAATTATCTTTTTGATTAGTGTTTTACACACTTAGGAAATAATTCCTATAAATTTAAATACGAATCAAAATTTTTCAGACGCAGCGGGATTTTAATAAAAAAAATAAAATAAAAATTCTTTATTTCGACCAACAAAGGATCATATTATTGAGTTAGTAACATTATAACTTAAAACCTAGTGTTAGTATATCTTAAACCTAATGAAACCTACCTAACCTAGGACAAGATCGACTTGTCAGCACATGAATCCTACAGCAGTGGTTCAGGTACTGACAGTCGAACCTGTCCGAAAATGCCCTCAGAATACCATTGGAGCTAGCCCGGACCCTACGCAACAGGGATGTGCACCGCTTACGCATAGTCGCATAAAAACAATCTACGCGCGCCTCGGCGAACATCCCCGACGCGCTGCAGAATCTTGGCAGCCCCAACAACATTCTGAACGCATTGTTATACTGTACACGCAACCCTCCACTTACTTACTTACCACTTAACCCGCGACTTAAAATAATCGTGGGGAGAGAGTCATTTATCGAACTACTTACCTACCGACTTGTTTGAAAAACGAGATAAATCGGCAAGTCCATTATAATTTAATAACAACCGCTAAAATATTCATGAAGACAGAGCGAAGCAATCAAATTTTAATCTGTTAGAGGCCTACCCAAATAAATTGTTCGCGAGTCACGCTGGGATTTGTTCTTGTTTAGGCATGCGCGTATGAATAACGTATGGCCACACGCCGTGACTTCCTAATGGGTGCCTACATGTGGTTCCTTCGACTCAACCTGTTTTTACGATTTAGTACGGGGCATGGATAAAAAATTGGTTTTCATTACTCACTTTCATTAATCACTTTTCTTACCAAACCGAATAAATTGTTCGCGAGTCACGCTGGGATTTGTTCTTGTTTAGGCATGAGCGTATGAATAACGTATGGCCACACGCGGTGACTTTCTAATGGGTGCCTACATGTGGTTGACTCCAGTCAACCTCTTTTTTCGATTCAGGGGGGCTATTCACGTTACGGGTCGGCTACATTTCGTGATGTGAAATGTTTAAAAAGGTGATGGTATTTACGTACATAAGCAGACGATATTGAATTCAAACCTTTTTTTGCGAACATTGAAAAATTAATTTAAAAACTATTGACAGAGCGTAAAATTGAATGTAGTTCAAAACGCCATTTTGGTCGACAGTTCCGAATTTCAAATTACTTAAGCGCGTCAAAGTCGAGCATAGTATTTCCTATGATCTTCTTAGTGCAGGGCGCGTTGGAACCCTCGTAAACTTAGTTTTAAGTCGACTTGTAGTTATCACCGTACGTAATATTATGTAACAAATATTGTTGACGTTTTACAAGTGCCTTGTAAGTTAGGCCTATGTGAAATAAATATATTTTGACTTTTGACTTTTTTGACTTTTGATGAAATACATTCAATTTTACACTCTTTGACAATAAGTGTAAAGTTAATTTTTCAGTGTTAACATTTTTTCTTTTTCTTGTTTCACATCACTGAGTGTGTGAAAACGTTACGAGAATGTCATAGCAGTAAGGGATACGGTTAAAATAGGAATGATATCTAACTCGTTCAGAGTTCAGACATCTACCTTTAATCAGGGGGTTGGGGGTTTGAATTCCAGGCATTATAATTACTTATCATAATTTTTAGTAGTGGAAGCCCTCGACCCCGCCTGCGTAAATATTGACGTTGATTCGAAATTCAAACTTATTGAAGACTAGCTTAGCCCCAGTGAAGTCTAGGTTTTCACAA
Organism: Coenonympha arcania; assembly: GCA_036785405.1. NCBI lineage: Eukaryota > Metazoa > Arthropoda > Insecta > Lepidoptera > Nymphalidae > Coenonympha > Coenonympha arcania. The sequence goes on from CM072074.1 coordinate 2,933,535, forward strand.
ATACCACGGGATCCATGGATTTTCCCGGATAAATAATAGGTTTTGGGCTAATCCATGCTATAATCCAAATTCCAACCAAATCGGTTCGGTTGCAGCACGTAAGCAAATTAATATGCTCAAAGCACAAAAAGTAAACCATGGCAATTACAAACTAACGTGATTTTTTCTTACTTTTACTCTAAATATTTAAGAGAATAATAACAATATGTCCATTGTGCACTTATAATACAGTTACATTGGTACATTAATAAGATAATAATATTGATTTCTACATTCAGATCCGTCTTTGAGGTAAATCGCAACAGCAATAAACTCTCCACCTTCAGAGAATAACGGTGTGACATAAAATCGCGTTAAGTTTAACACAGGGTTGGCTCACAGTTAAGTTTTCTGAGGATACTTCCTAAAAAACTAGTAAGCCCTTTTTTTAAGAACCAATGGCAGTCACTGCCTTTTATACTGTAAAATGTACAGATACCTATAGCCTTCACAATTATGTCAGAAATAATTGGGTAGTATATCCTATATTTTTAAACGAGCAATTCTTGTATTTAATAAATAAGTATATATATATATATATATATATATATATATATTTCTATATAATCTGGATCACTGGATCACGGAAACGGCTCGAACGATTTTCATGAAATTTAGTATACAAGGGGTATAGGATTCATTTTTAGAAAATGTCGTATTTACAAAAAAAAAATATAAATTGGCGATAAAGTAAAACTATTACAGTTAACTCCTGCTGCCATCTATTGGTGAGTAGCTGTAGTACTACCGAGCAAAGCTCGGTCACCCAGATATTAGGTATTATAGTAGTATAGGTTAACACGCAACTTCGCTCGCATGGATTTCGCTTTTTAACAAATCCCGTCCAGTTTCTATTACTGTTCCGATTCCCGCACCCTGTTCTAACCTACTTTATTAAGGTATCCTAGATCCTAGTATAGTTATAGCTGTGGATTGCTATAGCAAATTTCGGTTTCCACAAAAACTTTTTTGGAATGAACAATAACTAGCCTATGTGTTAATCACAAATTTTTCATTTCAGAATAAGAATTTTTCTGAGGCTTTCGGTTCTTCATTCCACCTTACCTGAATGGCGTTAATTGTTCGGGTGGTGAATCGGGATTCGGGATGCATTTTTTTTTAGGAACTTCAGTATACATGTTTTATTTAGAATACTTTTATATTTACATGCGACTTTGTTAACTGTCAAGTTAACAACCTATGTAGTAAACGTAGAGAAAGAAGTCATCTTTTAATCCCAGTCTTAATAAAGATAATAAAGAATATGGTGAACCTACTTCCACGGTGCAGGAATATTTCGCTCAAGAGGATTTTTAAGAAGAAACCGTGTATTCCCTGTGGAGATAATCGCATGCAAATTTTATGGTTAGTCGCATTTTTTTAACATATAAACAGGAGCTAACTTTATACAATCTACGCTTTTTGGTCTCTTTGGCGTCGGCACAAAGGAGCTCTGTTTTAACGAAGCTAATCTTAGCTGGCTTTAATTAGTATTATCCTTATTATGGGACAAAAATTCTTTTAGAATTGTACTTGTAGACGGAGAGCAAACCAACTGTTTTATTTAGTTTATTTAGTTAATTCCTATAAATTTAAATAAGAATCAAAATTTTTCGCTCGCACCGGGACACTCTAAATAAATTTATTAAAGCAAGTATACCTAATTTGTAAACAATGATATCTTAATATCATTGTTTACAAACTGCAGGAATTGTACATTTTTTTGGAATCAAAAGAATAAATGTGTTTATCAAAGGCACAAGTAATAAACAACCGAATCAGTCATATTTGTAGCGTGAAGGAGTAATAAACGTTCAAACACACAAACTCATAATTTCAAATTATAAAATTTCAAACGATGTTTGGGGAATAAAATTTACCAAGAGGATAGTTTATTTTTATATACGTTTTCAGGGCTGGAAATGAAAAATTTAAGAACGAAAACAAATATGTCTCAGAAGAGAGAAAAGGAAAGCCAACTCAAGTTTTCCTTTTTCAATAGGATTTTCACAAATTCGGTGCATTAATATTTTTTGGAATTATTTTCAGTGATACATAAAAAAAATCCAAAAAATATGTAGCTACGCAAGTGCATGAATTTTCTCAAACCCCCGGTTAGGGCATGCCACGATAGCGGCGGTAAGGCCCGTCATGGAGGATTGGCTGGGGCGCCGGCATGGCGCGGTTGCTTCGGTAAGTATCTGCATCGCATAGGTCGGGAGCAATCGCCCGGTTGTCACCACTGCGAAAATCGCATCGTGGACACGGCGCAGCACACACTGGAGGAGTGCTCAGCTTGGGCGCAGCAGCGCCGCGTGCTCGATGCAGCAGTCGGTGGCCTCTCACTCCCAAACATCGTTCAGGCGATGGTTCGAAGTGAGACAGCGTGGAATGCCGCTGCCATCTTTTGCGAGGACGTGATGTCAGCAAAGGAGGCGGCGGAGTGCGAGAGGGAAAATCAGGCAGCACATCCCTCTCGCAGGAGACGCACCGGGCGCCGGAGAATCAATGACCTCCGGCCTCCATGAGTTGCCGGCCTGCGGGCGACGGACGTTAGGGGCCGTCCGTTGCCCAAAACATAGACAGGCCAGAAGGTGGCGTGGCGCACGCGTTTTTGACGGTTTCGGCAGCGGCCATAAAGGGACCCGCTGCTGATGTGGCTGGTCTTGACCTGGCGGGAGCGCGGTGAATATGACAGTAAATCCCGTACTCCCGCCAGGAGGTCCGCCGTGGAAACAGACAGTTTTTAGTGGGTGCAAGCCCCACATCCGTTTCCCCTGACGGAGGGGTATGCGTTAGGCATTTTCTGTCTATAAACAAACCCCCAGGTTGAAAATCTTTAAAGTTTTATCCAGCTGTGGTGGTAAAATTATCTCACTTATTGCATCTTCCTAAACTGACTCATAAACACCGTTTTATGGCCCATAAAATGGCATCTTAGTGCAAATCTTTTTGACTACCAACTCGGGCTAAGGAAGGATTTTAGTTGATCTAGTTCTATTATGGGCATCTGATGTTTGTGTTTTCAAAGAATCTTTTAGCTATCGATAGAGGAACGACCTTAGCGCTCAAGTTTACATTAAAACTAACAAATTTTGTTCTACGACTTTTTATTTTGAGAAATATCAAATATTTAATATTTTACAGGGATACACTACTTATACAAACTCTGTTAACATCGGCAAGTGGCAACGGCGCGGCGCAAAACTGCAACAGTGTAATGTCACTTTACGGAAATAGATTTTTTTTTGTATGAAATAAAATACTGAATTTTGAAAAGTAGTAGAACAAAAGATGTTACCGTTAATATAAACAACTACAGGCCGAAAGCGATTTGGTATTTTTTTATATGACTCGGTATATTTGTACCCATTCCTTTGCATTGTTCATAATATAATATATAATCTATGTTCCATACAGAATTCCAGCAATGTTTCTCCACGTTCATTTCTTTGTCCATATCCCCACATACCCATAGTTCCATGATCTTGTGATTCTGGTATACCTATCTTGGCATTGAAATCTCCCATCAGGATAGTATTTTTTCCTGTTAGATCTAATGTTAAGTCATCGTAGAAAAGGTGTAAATCTTCTTCAGTGTATTTAGAAGTGGGGGCATATACTTGGATTATGTTTATTATTTTATCATTTATCTTTAGGTCTAGTCTAGCTATTCTGTCAGAGATTGGAGTAAATTGCAAGATGTATTTCAGTGATTTTTTAATAATAAAGCCAACACCATTGTGTCCACTTTTTTCTCCCTTGTACATTGCATTGTACAAGTAGGTACCTATATACCTCCTACACCTAGGGAATGTCATCTATTATGAGCTCCTTGCCGCACCTAGTCGCGCCTCATTTGTATGTAAATGAGGACTCTCGTTGCGCGCGCCGTCTTGTCTCCTCCTAGCCAGTGGCGTATTTTAAGATTCAGCGCCCCGGGGCAAGAAGGATTTGCCGCCCTATAGAAGTGTAGAATTGACTTATTCTCGAAACGAAACGTTTTTTCCTTCAAAGCATTCGATATTTTTAAAACAAGCAAATGCGAGACGGGCTTGTAACCTAACCTAACCTTACTTATCATCACGCAATTTTCTTTTTCATAATTTTTTACAAAGCTTTATTTTCATTGTTTGTTAATTTGTTATCATAAGAACCATAGTAATAAACGAATACAATCCTGTTTATGAAATTCATAAGTATCTATTGTGAAGTTAAAGGATGCGGCGATTGTTAAAATCATGCAAAAAATGGCGTAAAATATTAATTTATTAAGTTTAGAGTGGATCACCGAATGTGTCTGTTAAGAAACAAACGTGAGCGAAGCGAGCTTAAAGTTGCCAGTGAACTTGAATTCACAAATAACCGCGAATGAAGTGAACACGAAACGTATACAATATTTTATAATGATATTGCTAATGCTAATGAAAATGCTAATGATCATGATAATAATAATGGTAATGATAATGCTAATGATAATGATATAGTTAATGCTAATAATAATACTATTCATAATGATTATGCTAATGATCATGATATTGCTAATGATAATGATAATGCTAATGATAAAACTAACGATAATGATAATGATAATACTATTCATAATGATTATGCTAATGATAATGATAATGATAATGCTTATGATAATGCTAATAATATTGCTAATGATATTGCTAATGATAATGATAATGCTAATGATAATACTAACGATAATGCAAATTATAATGCTAAAGATAGTGATACTAATAATGCTGATGATAATGCTAATGATAATGCTAATGATAATGCTAATGATAATGCTAATAATAATGCTAATGATCATGATAATGATAATGCTAATGATAATGCTAATGATGATGATAATGGTAATGATAATGATAATGATAATGATAATGATAATAATATTCATAATGATTATGCTAATGATCATGATATTGCTAATGATAATGATAATGCTAATGATAATACTTACAGTAACGATAATGCAAATTATAATGCTAAAGATAGTGATACTGATAATACTAATGATAATGCTAATGATAATGCTAATGATCATGATAATGATAATGCTAATGATAATGCTAATGATCATGATAATGATAATCCTAATGATAATGCTAATGATAATGATAATGCTAATGATAATGATATTGCTAATGATAATGATAATGATAAGACTATTAATAATGATTATGCTAATGATAATGATATTGCTAATGCTAATACTAATGAAAATGATAATGCTAATGATAATGCTAATGATTATGCTAATGATCATGAAAATGATAATGCTAATGATAGCTAATGATAATGCTCATGATAATGCTAATGATCATGATAGTGATAATGCTAATGATAGCTAATGCTAATGATAATGCTAATGATTATGCTAATGATCATGATAATGATAATGCTAATGATAGCTAATGATAATGCTAATGATAATGCTAAAGATAATGCTAATGATCATGATTCATGATAATGATAATGCTAATGAAAGTTAATGATCATGCTAATGATAATGCTAATGATAATGCTTATGATAATGCTAATAATAATGCTAATGATCATGATAATGATAATGCTAATGATAGCTAATGATAATGCTAATGATAATGCTAATAATAATGATAATGATCATGATAATGATAATGCTAATGAAAGCTAATGATCATGCTAATGATAATGCTAATGATAATGCTAATGATCATGATAATGATAATGCTAATGATAGCTTATGATCATGAAAATGATAATGCTAATGATAATGCTAATGATCATGATAATGATAATGCTAATGATAGCTAATGATCATGATAATGATTATGCTAATTATAATGCTTATGATAATGCTAATGATAGCTAATGATAATTCTTATGATAATGCTACTGATAATGCTAATGATAATGCTAATTATAATACTAATGATAATGCTAATGATAATGCTAATGCTAATGACCATGAAAATGATAATGCTAATGAAAGCTAATGATCATGATAATGATTATGCTAATAATAATGCTAATGATAATGCTAATGATAATGCTAATGATAATGCTAATGATCATGATAATGATAATGCTAATGATAGTGCTAATGATAATGCTAATGATAATGCTAATGATTGTGCTTATGATCATGAAAATGATTATGCTAATTATAATGCTAATGATAGCTAATGATCATGATAATGATTATGCTAATGATAATGCTAATGATAATGCTAATGATAATGCTAATGATCATGATAATGATAATGCTAATGATAGCTAATGATCATGATAATGATTATGCTAATTATAATGCTAATGATGTTGCCAATGATAGCTTATGATAATGCTATAATAATAATGCAAATTATCATGATAATGATAATGCTAATGATAATGCTAATGATAATGCTAATGCTAATGACCATGAAAATGATAATGCTAATGAAAGCTAATGATCATGATAATGATTATGCTAATAATAATGCTAATGATAATGCTAATGATAATGCTAATGATAATGCTAATGATCATGATAATGATAATGCTAATGATAGTGCTAATGATAATGCTAATGATAATGCTAATGATAGTGCTTATGATCATGAAAATGATTATGCTAATTATAATGCTAATGATAGCTAATGATCATGATAATGATTATGCTAATGATAATGCTAATGATAATGCTAATGATAATGCTAATGATCATGATTATGATAATGCTAATGATAGCTAATGATCATGATAATGATTATGCTAATTATAATGCTAATGATGTTGCCAATGATAGCTTATGATAATGCTATAATAATAATGCAAATTATCATGATAATGATAATGCTAATGATAATGCTAATGATAGCTAATGATCATAATAATGATTATGCTAATTATAATGCTAATGATACTGATAATGCTTATGATATTCATAATGATAATGCTAATTATAATGCTCATGATAGTGATACTGATAATGCTAATGATAATTATATTGTTAATGCTCATGATAATGATAATGCTAATGATAATGCTAATGATAATGCTAATGATAATGATAATGATAATGCTAATGATAATGATATTGCTAACGAAAATGCTTATGATAATGCTTATGATAATGATACTGATAATGCTAATGATAATGATAATGATAATGATACTGCTTATGATAATGATATTGCTAATGAGAATGATAGTGCTAATGATAATGATACTGATAATGCTAATTATTATGATATTGCTAATGCTAATGATAATGCTAATTATAATGCTAATGATCATGATAATGATAATGCTAATGATAATGCTAATGCTAATGATAATGCTAATGATAATGCTAACGATAGTGCCAATGATAATGCCAATGCTATAGCTTGTGGCACGCATGGCAAAAAAAGCATGAGGGGCGGGGGGGGCCACCACCCCGGGCGGCGAATACGAAAGGGCGGCATAAGGAAAAAAAATAAAAAGTTACTTAATCTGAGAAAATTTAAAAAATTTTTCGCTCGCTTCGCTCGCGTTTGCTGATGTATTTTTTGTCAAGTATAAACATCCGCTCTTAACTGCTTTTCGGCAAAATTTCTGTTTGTCACTTGGCTCTATCTCCTGAACCATAGTTGAAAATTTAAAATATGCTATAGGTGGATAACAAATCAACAAAGATTAATAACAAAACAAAATTAAGTTAAAACGTAAAAAAAGTTAAATTTTCAACGTTTTTGACGTGACAAGTGACAACGTCTTATAATTCGATAGAGCCGGTTGCACGCACGAAAAAACATGACTCATCCGGCGTTATCGGCGTTACCTCGCTCATGCGGCGTTACCGGCGTTACCTCGCGAGCGCGGAACGAGCGACAAAGAAGAGGTTGTCACGTTCCACTATCGTCAGTAAACCGACTTTATTTTCCTCGATTTTAACAATATGTTAGGTTCAAGGATACTGCGACGTTGAAAATTCAACTATTGCAAGTTCAGCCTGTAAAAAGTACTCCATGCTTTTTCCCCACCCTTAAAATTTGCTGGGTACGTCCATGATGAGTACGCTGACAAATTTACATCATAATTTAAAGTTAATGCCCGTGAAACAATATTTTAATGAAACGGAATTATTAGTGTAGATCCAGCTATGCACCCCCCTCAAAGAAATCCTGGCGGCGCCCATCTTTTTTTTATGATGTTCCCCGATTACTCGAAGACGCATGGACCAATTAGAAAATTCTTTTTTTGTTTGAAAGGGTATACTTCCCAGATCTAATGATGAGATCCCGGAGAAATCGAGGGAACTCTTCAAATTTTGCTAGTATACTTGAAGGGATTTGGGTATTTTTATAGTTACTATTGCATTTGCTTGCAGTTATCAAGTAATGACTGTTGTCATCAAGCCAGGACCTGATGATGTAATCTCAGAGAAATTGAGGGAACTCTTCAGATTTAAGAAGCACACTTCAAGCGATTTGGGCATTGTTTTGCAATGCTTTACGCATTTGCTGTTTTCCACTAAAAAGTAAAAAATTAAATGGAAAATTCTTTCGAATTGGTGAACAATAAAAATTATTTCACTCTTTGTAGTGTCATTTGAAGTTGGTGATTTGGAAAGAATTTTCCATTTTATTAGTAATAGAGTCCCGATTTACCCGGAAGACTGAAAACAAGGGGGGCGGCATATTTAAGTTTGGCCCCGGGCGGCGAAATCACACGCTACGCCACTGGTAATAGGGTCCCGTTTTTACCCTTTGTGAACGGAACCCTAATTACCTTCTACGATGGAAGCGTAAAATACATATTCACTTCAAAAGGCAACATCGAAGTTAAACTTAAAACGATGCCACAGACATCAGTAAGCCACTATTCAAATTTCAGTTCCCTGAATGTTTGATGAAATACTTAATTAATTAGAATTGCTGAAATATCTCTAGAGTGCCGCTAAGTTAATTAAGAGGCCCTCGAACGAGACATTGATTGCATGTCCCAAACCGTACGAATGTATTCGCGAGCAGTTCATAAGCCCCTGGTACAAATTAATTTTCAATTTAGACATTCATTAGCGAAAACTTCTGTAAGTTGAAACGTAATTTATTCAAGCCCTTGAAATATCAAAGAGTATCAAATAAAATGTTCGTTCTTACACATGAGGCCTAAATTACAGGCACCCATGAAATGTCGAAACATCGCCACGTTCGGAATGTAGTTTACTGAGAATAACTGGTACGAAACCCAGAACTTACTCTTCCATAAATCGTGTGTTACAATTTTTTTTATAAATGACATTAGACACTCTAGAGTCTAGATCTGAGGTCTAGATTATAGTTTATTATAGTAGATTATAGTCTAATTACTTTTTATATTGATGTCATTTAATTTGGATATACTGACATAATTATCTAGATCCGGAAAGTTTTTTGCAACTATACAGCTACTGAAATGAAAACTTATTTATACTCAGGTAAAACTAAATAAAACCATTCGCAAACCCATTAGAACGAGTTGAAAATGTTCACATTAATGTTAAACAGTAAAATTCATTGAAAATTAATTAGATCGCCCAAGGTTAGGAATACCTGCACGAGCTTTAGTAATTGCCCCCACGCTTTCCACGAAGAAAGCTAATACCACGAATGTAGTTCGTTCTATCTATCCCAAGTTGCTAATGTTAGGCGAGAAAACGAAATTTCATTACGTACTAACATTGATACACCAAACCAGAGATACCTATTCGTTTTTTTTTTTTGAAATAGTAGTAAAGAAAATGCAATCGAAGTTCAATCGGAAATACAATTGAATTTTTTTATGGGTTCTTGGCAACCATTTTTACATGTTATTTAATTATTAATAGTACATTTTGATACAAATGCAAAAAGTATCTATGTAATTTCTTTATGCAGCTCGATTTATGACCCAAGCCGAAGGCATGCACAAAACAATAGAGACTGCATTACCGATCGTACAGAACACATAAAAATTTCATAGGTACAGGTTGTATTCTTAGAGTTAACACAAATACAGGGATGTCGTAGAAACAGAGTCATCTGTATTGATGTAAAGCTAAATTAAACTTCGGGGTGTATTGAGAATCATTGGTAGGTATATCTCTGTTATTATTATATCAACGCTTATCTTGGAGTTGCTTAGCAAAATTCACTCTAGAGATGTGAAGCTTTTTGTTTCCACTTTGTCTGAAGAAATATCAGTTACTCGGGGGTTTTACTTCAATTTTAGTTTGCTGAATGGATTTGAATTTTGAACCCTGTTATAATATAATAATAATTCTTTATTGTCAGGCAATAAACCCATATGAATTACAAAAAAAGACTACAACTACAAGAACTACAATACATATAAAAAATTTACAACAAATTTGTAAGGAATAGTAAAAAAATAATAAATATTATGATGTAATGTCTATACCTCTACAAACGAGGGACTTCTTTGTTACCGCACCGATGCAGGGAAGACCAATATCTGGCAAAAGGATTGCTTGGGTCGTCACCTACCGCGGCGAGAATGGTGTTGGTACTCTGTCTCAATCTTCCCCAGAAGGAGGCTGTTCTTGCTCGAAGGATGGCATAGAAGTCAGGGACCCTAGCATCGGCAAACATGGATTTGGCGCTGCAAAAACGTGGCAGCTTCGTTAAAATGCGAAAAGCATTGTTATATTGAATCCTCAATGCATTATAACTCCACTTGGTGAATCTTGTCCAAAGCTGACAGGTATAAAAACACTGACAAAATGCTTTAAACAAGGTCACCTTGACCTCGTCAGAGCAGCGCGCAAACCTACGTGCTATCATGTTAGCTCGCACCGAGAGAGCCCTGCGCTCCCTCTCCATGTCCATGTCATCCTTTAGGTCCACCGATAGATGATGACCCAAGTATTTAAAACTCTTAACAACCCGAATCGACACGCCGTCCAAAAATACCGGTGGAACCATCTCCGGTCCCTTACCAGCTCTGAAGACGAGCATTTCAGTCTTTGCTACGTTATATTTAAGACCATGTTGTTTAGCAAACTGGTCACAAATATTGAGCAGTTTTCTGAGACCGTTGATCGAGGGGCTGAGAAGAACCATATCGTCCGCGTAGCTAAAATTGTTAACACATACGTTACCAATATGGCGACCGACTTTAGCTCCTCTCAGCCTCTCAATCAAGTCATTAACATAAAAGTTGAACAGGTCCGGAGATGTTAACCCACCTTGACGTACGCCACACTCTAGTCTATACTCACTAGAGTGTGCGTCGCCCCATTTTACATGGTTAGTTTGGTTAGCGTACCAGAACCTCCACAGATTCACCAATTCCTTGGGAGCGTGCCTGGCGAGTTTGTGCCACAAAATTTTATAATTGACAAGGTCAAACGCCCGGCTTAGGTCTAGAAAACATGCATAAACGGATGTTTCCCTGTTAATATTATAGTGACTTAAAGTGTATTTAAGTTATGCAATATAAATGTGAAAATTTGAATGTTTGTGTATTTCTACCATGTTGCATGCCACGACGAATTTCAGCGTAATTTTAGTCAGAGGAGGTCATACTCGTTATTTTTTTTTGTTTATAACTTTTAGTACCTAAGTAAAGGCGATTTCCATTGAAGTTTTCATATTTTTTTGTTGAAATTACTGATTTCCTAAAACTCTATATAAAACAAATCAAGATCATCTTAATTTCCAAAAAAAGTGTTATTACATAATTAATTAAATAGTAGTAGTGAAGTACAAAAACTTCTTTTTTTACACTTTACATGTTTGTATTTGACTGCGATCTCAGTTGATAGGAAGGGACGATGAAACCGTAGATATTATCGTACTAACTTGGAAGGAGTAAGTAACCCCTAACAGTTTCTACACAGCATCGCGCAGGAACACTAAATGGCTCTTCAGCTGGAGGGTGTCAAGCCTATACGGACTGAAGTGGCTCGTGATGGGAATCGAACCCGCGATCTTCCACTCATATCCTAGGAAGACCGTCAAAAAGTTTAATATTTATTCAATAAGTTGCTATCTCAGAATACAGGTTTTTTCTGTATTCTGAGGTTGCTATTAATCTATCCTAGTCATTGACTTACTATCTAAGGACTCCGGGTGTAATACAAAATTCACGAAAAAAGTGTCCCGAGAAAACCTATATATAAACGAGGGTATGTGTATTTTTATAAACAAACTGAAACATTGTAATTTATGAACTTAAACCATTATTATACAGCCTAATTTTACTTGCAACTAGCTATAGTGCGATTGCCTCCCTTTTCTTGTTTTATCTCTCTTTCGGTTCGGACACTTTTTAGCGCTGACCCGTCATCATTATATATCTATGACCGTAGTCCGTACTTAAATATAAATTATCGTACCTGTTCAAATGAAGTATTCAAAACGTTTCACTTGCAAAATAAACCTCGAATCAGATACTCAAATGAGGTAGATCTCATAATTTTAATCACTAGACTGAACTGAACGAAGAAATCCCGCAGTTGTGAAGATAAATAATGAAATAAACTTAGGTAGAATAACGCAAGATTTCAATTAAAACTTCCCATTCCGAAGTTTTCTGCGGATCCACGGACAGACCACACCGTAGGCACGTAATGGTATCACCTTATATAAATTAATTATTTAACTGTGCTCAAATTTTATTGAATACTACCTGACCCCGCAAACGTTGTTTTATCTTCTTACAGAAGAGGTTACATCAGACCTACCTAACGTAGAAAATTTTATAAGAATCGGGAGAACTGTTTTAGAGTTCGGAGTTTGGTTCCAAACACTGACACGAGAATCTTATATAGGCTGACATCGCAAACGTTGTCTTGCCTTATAGGTGCATGAAAAATAGCTTACAACCTATTGCCAGACTCACACAAAATCGGTCATGCTGTTTCGGAGGAGTTTTGTTACAAAATACTTGAGACTCCCGAGAATTGTATGTTAAGAGAATTTGTAATATTTATTTTTAACTAGACGGATATGAAGTTGCTCCATAAGTCAATTTTTACCATTGTGGTATGAAACCCAAAAAACAGTGACCAGGATTTAGGATAACATTCTTTAAAAAAATCAGTTAACTACATTTAAAAACACATATTTGCCATTTTACGGTCTTACAATTTTTTAAGTGTAAACCCATAACATTTATCCAGCCACCGACATTACCGTAGCCGATGGCAATAAAATTTTGCGCGGCGAAAGCAAAACTCAACCATTACCTATTTACCTTGCATAGACCGGGCGAAATCTATTGGCATTTACATTTTACACTATGTACATAGAACGTATCTTAAATGAGAATCTACCATAATTTCGCGCTACCCCCTTCTAGGTAGGACCCAGTAGCAGCTAGTCTCAGCTAGTTCTCAGAGCGCAAGAGTCATCGCAATAACGCAAACACTACGTAAGCTTAGTATAGGTTTTTCTACAAAGGAGATGTTTCACCAATGTATGAGTCCTGGGCTAGGTCTATGTACAGTATACTTGGGTATAGCTCAGACCACATAAAAAAGTTTTTACCTATAATATTTTCTATAAACATGGCTTTTTTTGATTGTCCAAAACAAATATTTCTGCTTATAATAATGCATGCAACGTTTATTCTGTATTCTAAGCATGCAACACGTAACAAAGATTCATCACGGCGGTAACATGTCTTTCATTGCGAATTGACATTTAACTTTGACAGAAATGTCAACTATTGATAGATTGTGTTGAGGTGTACATCAAATCGTACGACGCCAGCGACGTCATATGGAAAATCGATCATGTTAATAATGTTAACTACTAAAATATTCGTTAAATAATTTTATTTTTGCGAGGTACTTACAACAGATTTTTCTTAATTTTTTAAGGTAACGTACAAGACCTAGCCCAATTTGAAACATCTCCTTTCGAGTCAACTCGTTTCGAATAAATGGAACGGTCTTTTCCAACGTCTACAGCAGCGCCCCAAGCGGACATATTGTGAACTATTTAAGCGATTGTTCGCTTGAGGCTGCAGATGTATGGAGCAATGCGATACGTTTATTCGAAATGAGTCTACTCGAATGTTGCACAAAAACCTGTACTAACCAAACAGTACCTGGGACGTTTCCCGGCCAGTAGTTGCGCCATACATTGTGCTCCCGAGTTCCAAGTTCCCGATAACGCTAAACATAATGGCTCTATAAAATTTCACAGTCGCATCCAGCGGTTTTCAATTAAAACTTAAGCTGCGCTATCTTCGATAAGAGTGGTGGCCATGTTTGAAATTTATAGAACCGTAAAATCGATGCACCTTAAAATTATTTTTTATTAGCTTTTGCCCGCGGCTCCGCCCGCGTTAAAAGCGATTTTTTACTAATCCCGAGAAAAAATTCCTTCTTTGAATTCATTGAATTGAAAAGGAAATTGAAAATTTCTTTTACCTATAACTGTAGCTATAGATTACTGTTGAAAATTAGGGGTTTTTAAATATCCCATGGGGATTATGGATTTTCCCGGGATAAAAGTAGCCTATGTTTTAATCCGGGTTATAAGCTATCTATGTTTCAAATTTCAGCCAAATCGGTTCAGCAATAGTTGCGGCGTGAAGGAGTAACAAACATACACACACACACACTTACACCACACACACACACACAATTACACACAAACTTTCGCCTTTATAATATTGTGATAGTGTGATTAGTGTGAAGTGTGACACACCTATACGTCCTACAGCCTTAGTATTATGACATATTCGATTCATTGGATAGAACAGATAGGAACGAAAATAAATAAAAAATGTATGAAAATGACACATGCGATCACCAAATGGATCACGTGAGTTCCACGCTGACAACTGTCATTCTCTATTTTTTTTTTAAATGTCGTTCCTTACAGCGAATTCAAACGAAAGCTGCTGCTGCTTGTAAAGTACTTCTTACGTGTATGTATTTAAAATCAAAAACTTATTTGTTTCAAACTACGTCAGTCTATCTCAAACGGTGTAATGGGTAACTTTCCTCTCTTGAAATGGTTTTATTGAAATAATATTTTGAACTTTTTTTGTTGGACTGAATTCTTTCAAAATTTATACATGATCATTGCATGCGTTGTAAGCCGGTTGTAGTACAGAACTTCAAAATGTAAAATTTCACAATAAGCCTAACGTACAGAGAGACCTTTGTGAAAGGTCAACCTTTGTGAAGGATGATGTTTGTGATATATGTTTAATGTATATGGTGATAACTTTTAGTCGACTTAAGTCCAAGTCTACGAGGGTTCTAGCACGCCCTGCACTATGAATCACTCAGGAGAAAACTCGATTGCCAACTTGGGTGGTAATTGGTCATTTTCTTCTCTCGGTGAACAATGCATGCATAGCTGCAGTCCGCAATATCCGTGGATTTGTGGTCACTCTACAGGTTACTATAGGGATTTCACGCCACAGCGTATCTGAATCGGGCACGAAATGTTATTATTTTGTTTAGCTCAAATATTAATATTCTGTTAGCGTTTGTTGGTCACCCTACTGCTAACTAGGGATTTCATGCCACAGTTAGCACTAACTTATTCCATGTAATTTACTCACATAACTTAGGCGGGGTTAATCATAACATTGCGCTATTATTAACGCGAATAGAGCTCCAATTAACAATGGCTATACTTGATTATTATGATTAACTTAAGCATAATATTATAATTACGTTTAATACGAGATGTAACTGTCACGTTTCTCATTGTCTTTAGCCCATTTTCCCGATGTTCGCCACATTCATCACAGGAACTAGCAGCTTAAAGTGCTCTGTGAGGACCTGCGTGGCTAGACAAAGTAACAGTCGTTTAGCGTTGACGACAATAGATAAATATGTATGGACAAACCACGTGACGAATGAAAACAAATGAAAGCAAACAAATGAATATACCTACTTAATGCTTAGCGTTCTTCACTGTCGGCTGTCAACTGTCATGCGAAGTACGCTAAAGTTATCTACAACGTCTGCGAGAACGCCAGGGAGCGTTCAAATAGTCGTAGTCGTTATAAAAAACGCGTGTTTTCCTCTATACGGTCACGTGGTTTTTCTACAGTCACTTGTTGTGTCCATACATTTTTATCTACTGTCGTGAATGCTAAACAACTGTTGCTTTGTCTAGCCCCGCTGGTGTGAAAAAACCTTAATTTCATAAGTACGTAAAGAGTTCAGAACACGGTAGGTACACGTACTTTATTCTTGGCTCGGCCGCCGTCTCGAGCGGTCGCGTCCGGAGAATACGCAGAGCTGCTATCGGTGTACGCGCCCCGCCTCCCCGCGCCCCGCCGACGCGTGTTCGTCGCGGCTCGAGGTGAACCGGTCGACGCGGATCGCGAGCATATTATTATCTACCTGCCGGAAACACGTCGTTCGGAACTCGGATTCCCATCGAGTTTACCGCTAAACCCCTATTTCACCAGTGGGTGCGGTTTGTGTTCTCGCTCGCGGGCGCTTAGCTGGGCCTTCCTTCGGGATCTCACCTGGCTGGGTTGCACGCGCCGAGGGAATAACAGGCCGTACCTACAGTAGGGGTGGTGGTCACGATAAGGGACTCCTGCGAGCTGTTGTTCGTACCGCTGTGAATCTTGTCGGGCGTTTTTCGAGTGGCACTTGCAAGCATTAGTTTGTTGTCCGTTTAGGCGATGACATGAGTATCTAACCTTTTGGTTAGATAGTTCGAGTCTAGGCGGGCAGCAGACAAGCTCAGTATGAGTGACGGACAAGCGGCCACCAAAAGCAGAGACGATGTACCTGTTGTGCGTAGATCGTCACGGCAGCAAACGCTGAAGTCTAAGGCGAACCCTAGATCGCGAAGCCCGATTTTCTTCTCGCGGCGGCAGGACTCTGTCTCGCCGAGCTCAGGGGAGTCAACGCCGCGGTGGTCATCGGCGTCAAGACCGACAACACCTCTTCCCGGGAGTGGCACTGGACTGGCGGAAGCGCGGGCGGAGTTAAAAGCTGCTCGGGAAGAGACTAGGGAGGCGGCGTTCAATCAATTCCTGAAAGATCGAATTGCGAGACCGGAAGTATTCGAAGCGGTTTTGGACCCGGAGGCTGGTGTCACAAGCGAAAATTCCTGTCGGGAAGACCCGCTCAACCTAAGCGCCCAAGAGCTTCGTGCTTCGGCGGGGAAGAATGCTGCTGCTATTATACAAATGGCCAGCAAATCGAGTAACTTGAAGAGCACGTATATGAAGCAGCTTAAAGCGGCGGCGACTGAACTACAGTCGATAGTGGAGGCCCTAGCTTCAAGAACGGAGACAGAGGAAGTGCGCCGGCTGCGGGCAGATAACGCCCGCCTTCGATCGGAGGTGAAGAATCTCAAGGCGGAGCTTATAGCCCACCGGCGTGAATTCGCTGAAATGAAGACGATAATGGCGGCGGCCACTAAATCTCCGTCAAGAGATGCGCCAGCTCCCACTCTGAGTGCTAGCATATTGGACGAACTCAAAGCTTCAATCGTATCCTCGGTCGGGGTGATGTTGGATGCCCGCTTTGCAGGGATTGAGGAGCGCCTTCTCCCAGAAAAGGTGCACCGCCCACCTCTATCGGCAAACAAAAGGAGGCTGGGTACAACGCCTCGGGCTCCAGATACTTCAGCGCCTACAGTCGGTGGTAAAAAAACGTCGGAGGCAGCCTCTAACAATCCTCCGGAGGCAGTAGCTGGGACGAGTGGGGCTTCGCAAACTGCGTCAAGCTGGGCCACTGTTGCCGGAAAAAAGGCGAATAAAGCCTCTCACCCAGAAGCATCCGCTGCCACCCCACCAGCGCCACCAAAGGCTTCTCGCGTGACTGTCACTAAGCAGCAGACCAAGCCGAGCCTGGTTTCCCCCAAAAATGCTGCGGTGATTATAACGCTGGCTCCAGACGCAGTTAAGAAGGGGGTAACCTATGCTGAGGTGCTGGAACAGGCGGAGCGCGAGGTCGATCTGAAAGAGCTCGGCATAGAGGGAGGTATGAAGATTCGTCGTACTGTGACTGGAGCCAGGCTTCTGGAGATGCCAAAGCTGCCATTGGAGCAGTCCAGAGAGAAAGCGGATTTGTTAGCTGGTCGGTTACGGACGGCGTTGGGCGGAGTCGCAGAGGTCACCTGCCCTACCAAAACAGTGTCTCTCCGGGTCTCTGGCCTAGACGACTCTGCCACACCAGAAAAAGTGGCAATGGCGGTGGTCCGTGCCAGTGGTTGCCTCCTTTCTTCCGTTAAAGTGGGAGCCATCCAGTCGGGTCCGAGAGGGGTCGGCTCGACCACAGTCCACTGCCCAGTGGACGCAGCGAAGAAGGTAATCGATGCTGGACGGTTGCTAGTAGGATGGAGCTCCGTGGCGGTCCAGGCCCTTGAGCAGCGCCCCCTGCGCTGCTACCGGTGCTTAGGCATGGGACACACGAGTGCCTTGTGTCCCGCTAAGGAGGACCGTAGCAAACTCTGCTACAGATGTGGCGTGGAGGGACATCTGGCAGCGGGGTGCAATGGCACTGTGCGCTGCGCAGTCTGTGCTGACGCAGGGATTCCTTCAGATCACATCATGGGTGGAAAGAGCTGCCGCCCTACCCCCGCTAGGAGCGGGACTGATCCTCAAACGCAGGCCAACGGCAGGCATAGTCCTGCACGGGAGGATGCTGATATGACTTCATGAACCGGACACAATATATGAGCATCCTCCAGACGAACTTGAACCACTCTGCGGGGGTCCAAGACCTCCTACTGCAGTCTCTCGCGGAGGCTTTGGAGCGGGAGAGAGAGCAGGCGGCTGATGCTCTCCCGCTCCGCAGAAGAAGACCAGGCAGAAGGAGGCGCCGATATGCGCACCTTCTGCAACCCCCGTAGAAACCAGTGACCAGTGGTACGGTGAGCGCGTCGGGGCGACAAAGTGCATGCTTTCGCGATCCTTTGTGCCCCATCTGGGACGCAGGCGGCTCCGCTGGGTTTTAGTGGGTATTCTGACTCAGTCAGCGAGTCCCACATACCCGGCCGGAGACTGCGCGGTTTTGACCCGCTCAGTCTACGGACGGGATGCGTAAACGCATTTCCCAGCGACAAAAAAAAAAAAAAAAAAAAAAAAAAAGGTACACGTACTTTGTGGAATTGGGTTTACACTAGTTTTGAATTTGTTAAAAGTTGTTCCTTGATTATAAACCAGGATAAAAATATTAAAATCCAACGAAGATTTACTAAGTTACAGGCGTTTTCATTTTGGAGGGAGAGTTACCCTTTCTCGAAAATTTGTATGAAGCCGCACGAAGCTACTATGGCATTAGTACGGTCACAATTCAATGTCAAAATTCAATGTCGCTATTTCTGTCTGATCAGAAATATTTAAATGCTTATAACATTTTTGTTATTTGATCGATTCAATTGGTTTTTTCAGCTAGTGTCATTATTTTGATATTTTTGAAAAGAGCAAGTGCCGAGATTCTTTCCAGGTCTTCTCGGTACAAACATGCCTTCCGAACCTGGTGGTAGAGTTTTGACTTTTCATAAGAGCTTATATTTAAGCCTATGTAAAAGATGAAGAATTTCATTTTCATTTTTCATTTTTATCCTAGTTTAGAATAAAGTAATAAAAAGTTGGAGTTAAATACCCAATTAAATGTTACAAAATCATACAAACAACAAGTTTCGATCCGACACCAGTAAGACGACCTCCCATACAGAGGCTCGGGTTCGGGAGGGAGGTCGCGAGTCAATAATTTGGATCAGGTCTGGTCTGGTGGGAGGCTTCGGCTGTAGCTAGGTAGCACTCTAACAGTCAAGACGTACCACCATAAACCTACAACATGCAATTAGGCTAGGTCTCTAGTAATGGTAATAAAATTTAATACAATTTGAATTTTTTCTGTATATACCACTATATATCCACCTCAAAAGTCAGTAACTAAATAGACGATGGCATATGACACCAACCAAAATAACCAATGTTAGACCGCACGTTGATTTTGATGATGTCGCAACTCGGCCAAGCCTCCCACGCGTCGCTGCAGCTGCAACACATCATAAATTCACGTATTAAATAGTCAATAAACAACAGGATTGCATTAAGCGGTTTGAGCATTGATGCAAATAAAATTAAAACCGCAAATGGTGAATCGCTAAATATATTATTTTCATTGCGCTCATAATTATTTTATAACCGGTTGAAACATTCAATATGTTCTGGTGAAACGAAGATTAACGTATTTTAAAAGGAATAGCCTATTGTTTATATTTTATAGTAAGATTTTATAAATGTTACAATAAAACTTATCACTAGCTTATTCTAATTACTATATACAAGTCATGCCCGCGTGGAATGGTGGCAAGAATACTGGCTGCATTTCCGCGTTGAACAGCTATAGGCTGATACGTTGCGCAAAAAATTAGCCAGCCCTTCTGTCACCAGTTGAGGTTATTAAACGCGGGGAAAGCTCTCGAATGAATTTTTTGGCACTATGACTCCATGGCCCCAGGGTCTCCACGGCAAACGGGACAAATATGTAACTCTCTAATAGAGAGGCATATTTGCGACGCTTACCTGATTCAGCAGTTTCAACTGCGGCTTCCGGCTTTGATTCTGTCTCCCTGATATGAATCTAAGCCAATGTGTCAACGCATGTTGCGTCCCAGATTTTATCATAATTCAAAAAAAATCCTACCGCATTGCTCCTGTGCAAGAGGCTTCAAGTTCGAATTCTAGAATAGGTCAACCTCGAGTTTCAAAATTTCATAATTGTTTTTCCGTGGGAGGTTCATCATCACTTACCATCAAGTGAAATCGCAGAACTTTAAGAGGACAAAAAAATATCAGTTCCAACAATCAATTCTTTCATATAAATTCTTTCATAGATAAAAATAATATCCTCTCCCTTCCGCTGTAGTTAGTATTCGATGCCTACGGTAAAAAGAATGAAATTGAATACAAAAAAAAATGCTTTAAAATAACTGTTTGTCGACATGACATCAGTTGAACTGGACGTATGTTTGAAACATTTCCGCAATTTCCACGGAACGTTTTGCGTCCAAACGTAGGATTGTTTTTAAACAAACTTCCGAATGCGGGCTCACAATTTTTGCACCTTTTTTTCAAAAGCATATTAGTGTTATACTTGCGTTTGTAATCCCTTTGTCTAAATCCCTTTTTGTGGTCGATAATACGTCAAAATTATCTCTTAGAATAAGAATGTTTTGCCCATAGACTAATCGTGCTAACCATAAGGCAGGCGTGGTAGTGGTAGAATAATAGACCACACAAGACCCGGCGAACCGCGCAAAAAATCGTCAGTTTACTGGTGTCAAAAATGTTTGTTTTGACACCAACGGCGTCAGAAGTAAGCCAACCGCGGGCCGCACGCGCGTTTCCACAGGGACGGTTTCTGCCATATTGTGGCGTATTAGTGGGAAATTTGACATATTTTTACATGTATGAAGAAGGTTTACGTGAAATGTTTATATGGATTCATCCTTAGATTCATATCTATGGGTAGAATCATCAAATAATTTTTTTTAATTACAAAAATTTACCATATAAATCTTCCAATTTCGTGGATGATAAAATACGTTTTATGCTGAAAAAGCTATGGACGCATTATGGTTACTTATTGATATATCCAACAAAAGCTGTTCCACAGAGGATCAACTTTTAAAACTACCCACGTCCTCATCATAGATCTCGGCCATGGGCGGAAAATCCTTTAACGGCGTAAAATCGCGAATAATTCATCTGCTCCAAATCCTAGGAAGAGTATTCCATTTAAAACTAGACAGATTTCCTGAACACCTGAACTAAGTTTTAACGTTAAAATGACAAACGAAACTTAAAATTTGTGCAACCTTTACATTATTATTTGAAGGCCATTTTTTTTAATGTTTTTGCAAAAAGTTACACAAATACATCTTTTTTAATTGGCTTACAACTTCCTGTTTTCTTTTCTTGTAGGTATTACGTAACGGCCAAGCCGCATGGAGTAGGCTTTAGACTTTGTGTAGGCGTTCAGAAATTGTAACTTGGCTCTACGTACCTCCATGAGATAAAGTTTAGACAGTGCGAGAGACTTACTTCCATCTTGACAACATTTTACCCTGAAAATGGTTTTGATGCGATTTTCATTCCCTGAATTCACTCCTAGGATTCTGGATTGTCGAATTATTAATTAACAGGCAGGATTAATTATTACGAGTGTGTAATATAGTAACAACGTTTTTGTTCGATATTGATAATGGCAATAGGTGGATGCTTGAAATATTCACAGAATATTTGATTATTATATATTTACTTTAAAAATAAATAAAAAATCAAAATAAAACAAATATTTAAGGAGAGCTCCATCAATTTTATAGGTACGGTTAATGGTACGGAACTTTTCGTGCACGAGTCCAACTCTTAATTGGCCGATTTTATTTCTCTGTTCGAAATCTATTTTTAAGGATGTTATGTAAAATACAATATCTGGGTGACCGAGCTTTGCTCGGTAGTATTACAGCTACTCACCAATAAGATGGCAGCAGGAGTTTACTGTAACAGTTTTACTTTATCGCCAATAGATGTCAGGTATAGATTTATATATGTTTTTTTGGTAAATACGACATTTTCTAAAAATGAATCCTAGCTAGATCAATTTATCGCCCCAAAAACCCATTGTATACTAAATTTCATATAAATCGTTCGAGCCGTTTCTGAGATTCAGATTATATAGAAATATATATATATATATATATATATATATATATATATATATAAGCGTAGAGAATCTCTACGATTTCGCATTGTGAAGTCAACATCTCCTGAGGATGTCCCGGTTCGGGACGAAACGTGCGTCGAAGAAAGTGTTGGAAAATTGTGTGTGGTGTTTCATGTGGGCAGTGTTCCTGCATATTGTACCATACAGAATCTTTTCAAGTAGCGGATTACAGCAAAACAAATTAATCTGTCCTGCTAGTAATTGTCTTTATAGTTATTAAACTCCAGGTGACTAAAATCGCTTAAAACTACGTCGACGCCTTTAACGATGAAAGAAATCATGTTGATAAAATTTATTTTGTAAAGAGTACTGAGTTTCCAGCCAGATCTTCTCGGTACAACACTTAGACTTAGAGCTAGAATTTTCATAATGGCATATTTACATAATCTAACATTTTGATTTTAATTCATGTCCTTTTAACCCACTTCATGTTGGATCTACTCATCTTGGTCATTTAACATCGAATGCTATCCCCCAAACACATATCTGGAGTGAATGGAATGCCTTTGATATACTCGGGTAACTTTACTAATCACTGCCCAAGCAATTATGAATCTTCTTATCAACAATTAAAGGTGTGAATTCCTTGGGAAGACTGTCTTTGATACATATGGAATGGATCAGCAAATCATTATTATCATTCCAAGTGGACACATTAACGTAATTGATAAAGCGATATATTATCTGATGCAGATAAATAAAGAAAGAAAGAAAGAAAACAAGTTTATTTGGGACCATAAAAAGCATAACATACAAAAAAATACAAAACATGCTAAAAACAACAACAAAAGTAATAAAAATCTGTCAAGTGCGAGTCGGACTCGCGCACTGAGGGTTCTGTACTTCAACCGGAGGAATAAAACCATAAAAACCACTTTTCTTATCGAACCGCAAAACTAACTTTGTTTTTAGAGGTTTTATTGTAAATATCAAAAAACTACTTATTAGATCTCGTTCAAACCAATTTTCGGTGGAAGTTTGCATGGTAATGTATGGGACACACATTTTACCACTTTGGAAGTGTCTCTCGCGCAAGCTATTCATTTTAGAAAAAATGATATTAGAAACCTTAGTATCATTTTTAAAGACCTATCCATAGATACCCCACACATATGGGTTTGATGAAAAAAATTTTTTTGAGTTTCAGTTCTAAGTATGGGGCACCCCCAAAATTTATTACTTTTTTTTTAAATTTGTGTGAAAACCTTAATGCGGTTCACAGAATACATCTACTTACCAAGTTTCAACGGTATAGCTCTTATAGTTTCGGAAAAAAGTGGCTGTGACATACGGACGGACAGACGGACAGACGGACAGACGGACAGACAGACATGACGAATTTATAAGGGTTCCGTTTTTTGCCATTCGGCTACGGAACCCTAAAAAGGAAATAAAACGAAATAAAATGTGCATGTGGTCACGAAATGGTATCCACTCATCATAAATAGAAGATAAGAGAGTTATTTTATGGTTTGGTGGGAGGTTTCGGCCGCGGCTAGTTACCACCCTACCGGCAAAGACGCACCGCTAAGCGATTTGGCGGTCCGGTGCGATGCTGTGTAGCAACTGGTAGGGGTTATCCGGTTACCCCTTCCAAGTTAGTACTATACTCGAGTTAGAACACCTTGGGCTGTATCTTCTCTTACCAATAGGTGATAATGCAGTCAAGTAATGACTTGTATCGAAAAAAAAAATCCCCCAATACCCAAATACCCCCAACGGTTACTACAAACACCGCACAGGAACGCTAAATCGCTTGGCGGGTGCGTCTTTGCTGGTAGGTTGGTAACTAGCCACGGCCAAAGCCTCCCACCAGACGAGACCAGACCCAATTTAGAAATTAGTGGCTATAGCGGCCCGAGGCGGGAATCGAACCCGCGACCTCCCACTCGAATCCGAGTGCGACGCTACTGCGCCAGGGAGGTCTTCAAAATGTCTATAGCAGTTATAGCTGTATTTTTTAATAAAATATGTTGTAAAATATTTTAATTGCTAATTTGTAAAACACCCTGGCCTTGGTAACAGGCTGTAACCCATTACTTTTGTATTGATATACAGCTTCTGTACGACTTATCCACAGAGTAAGGATTTATTGTGGGCCTGTTTAAGCACATTGTAGCTCAGTTATAGCTGTGTTATTTGAATATTACTTCAACTCAACTTTGAAAATTACCCTAGCCTCTGTAACAGACTATGACACGTTATTTTTGTATTGAATCTATTGGTGAACAACTGTTGTACGACTTAGCCACAGATTTATTAGTCCTAGCCTTTTTAAGGTCTTAGCCTATTTTGTCCTGTATAGCTGGTCTACAATAGCGTAGCAGCCAATGATTTCCAGCCCCCACGGTCCTGCGCCACTTGTATCCAGCGCCTTCCCGCCAGTGGCGTAGCGTGTGATTTCGCCGCCCGGGGCCGAACCTAAATATGCCGCCCCCCTTATTTTCAGGCTTCCGTACCTTAAGGGTAAAACGGGACTATGTTACTAAAAAAATGGAAAATTCTTTCCAAAAAACCAACTTTAAATGACTCATGTTCACCAATTCGAAAGAATTTTCCATTTAATTTTTTACTTTTTAGTGTAAAACAACAAATGCGCAAGGCATTGGAATAAATGCCCAAATCGCTTGAAGTGTGCTTCTTAAATCTGAAGAGTTCCCTCAATTTCTCTGAGATTACACTATCAGATCCTGACTTGATGACTACAGTCATTACTTGATGACAGCAAATGCAAAACTAGCAAAAATTTGAAGAGTTCCCTCGATTTCTCCAGGATCTAATCATTAGATCTGGGAAGTATACCCTTTCAAAGAAAAAAAGAATTTTCTAAATTGGTCCACGCGTCTTTGAGTAATCGGGGAACATAATAAAAAAAAGATTCCGACAAAATGAGAACCTTCTTTTTTTTGAGGTCGGTTAAAAATAGGTATTTAATGGGGCTCCTGCCTAACAAACGTTACTTTTTTTTGCTTGTGATATTGATAACGGTAACAGGTAGACGCTTCAAATGTTTAGGCTATATTTAATTATTATATTCACTTTAAAAAAAAATAATTTAAAAACACAACTACCTTGATATTAAACGAACTAAAAAGTAAAAAACAAGTTATTTTAGTTGATATGGCAGTCGGGGTACTTCTTAGAATAAAAGGTGTTCCACAAAACGGCCCCCCGACTGCCATGTCAACTAAAATAACTAATTTAATAACAAGGCAGTCGTGTTTTTTATTTTTTTATTAATTATTTTTATTTTATACTTTTTTGTGATGATTTGCGGTATTTATGGACATGTCAAATAAATTGCTGGTTGGTATTATTTGAAAAGATTTCTAAGTCGATCAGCGATCTAATTCTTCTAGAGAATTGTTTTCATGGAAACTCACGAAAGAAAGTTATTTTTGTACATATGTACATTAATATATATATAGCTACTCGTGCTGATTCACTGATTGACTGACTGACTCATTGACCACCTCTCCTGAACAATTTTGTATGAAAAATTTTTTTTTCACGTATACTATCATATAGATGGGAAAAAATGATTAAGAACAAAAATATGGAGAGAGCTGATGATTGAGGATTTCGAAGACGGGTGAAGAGCACAGCTAGGGTATCGGAGATAAGTGGGGGGTGCTCGACCAAATGTCATTCGGAACGTCATCCAATTGGCAGTGAGCTGAAAAAAATTTTAAAATGGCGGATTCAAAATGGCCGCCAAACGAATATTGTAAATATCTCGAAGAGTATAAAAGATGGAAGAACCGTTTCTTGACGAGAAGTGATCAGGACCCGAAGGTCTATCCGATGGATAGAAAAAAAATTCAAAATGGCGGTATTTATTTTTCCATAGCAAATGTATGACGAATGACTCACAAAGAAATATTATATGGGAAAAGGTGATGACTGAGGGTTGCGATATCTTTAAAGGCGGGAAGACAGCACGCGGGCCACATGTGGCCCGCGCACTCACGCACCCTACTAGTTACTATATATATAGCTGCTCGTGCTGATTCACTGATTGACTGACTGACTCATTGACCACCTCTCCTGAACAATTTTGTATGAAAAATTTTTTTTTCATGGATGACGTCATGTAAAAGAAAAAAAATCATTCGGAACAAAAATACGGAGAGAGCTGATGATTGAGGATTTCGGAGACGGGTGAAGAGCACAGCCAGGGTATTGCAGATAGGTGGGGGGTGCTCGACCAAATGTCATTTGAAACATCATGCAATTGGCAGTAAGCTGAAAAAAACTTCAAAATGGCGGATTCAAAATGGCCGCCAAACAAATTTCGCCAATATCTCGAAGAGTATAAAAGATGGAAGAACGGTTTCGTGACAAGAAGTGATCAGGACCCGAAGGTCCATCGAATGGACAGAAAAAAAAATTCAAAATGGCGGCATTTATTTTTTCATTGAAAAATGTATGGCGAATGTTGAGACTTAAGTTGTAAGGCAAATAGGGGGACAGACAGCCCGCGGGCCACATGTGGCCCGCGCCCCCACGCGTCCTACTAGTCCTACCTATATAAATGTGTGAAGTGAAATAATAACGACGGTCGCACCGCTGCGCTTTTCGAGCCCATTATAATAATAAAATAGCAACTAAACTCTAAAGTGCAAAATATCTACAAAAGTACACACTGTCCAAGTGCTCGCTTAATGGCATGGCACCCAAAACACTGGCGCCATTGCCTAGCTTTATAGCCATACTTGGCCATGGGGCTAAATGTTTATTTAATGCCAGTTCTTTGGCCAAAGAGTTGGTTCACCTATCAGGTGAACATCAACATAATGACAACCATGGGCGCCGCCAGGATTTCTTTGAGGGGGGTGCATATTTGGATCTACACTAATAATTCCGTTTCATTAGAATATTGTTTCACGGGCATTTAACTTTAAATTAAGACGTAAATTTGTCAGCGTACTCATCATGGACGTACCCAACAACTTTTAAGGGTGGTCAAAAAGCATGGAGTACTTTTTACAGGCTGAACTTGCAATAGTTGAATTTTCAACGTCGCAGTATCCTTGAACCTAACTTATTGTTAAAATCGAACAAAAAAACCTCGAAAATTTAACTTTTTTTTGCCAAAAAGATGTTTAGAGCGGATGTTTATACTTGAGAAAATATATTAGCAAACGCGAGCGAAGCGAGCGAAAAATTTTTTAAGTTTTCTCAGAATAGTCCGCATTTTTTTCCGTTTGCCGCCCTTTCGTATTCGGCCGCCCGGGGCGGACTGCCCCCCCCGCCCCCCCCCCATGCTACGCCACTGCTTCCCGCGACTCTTTTAATGTCGTCACTCCATCTGGTCAAAAGTCTGCAAACACTGGGCTTTCCCGTGCGGGGTCTCTATTCCAGCAATTTCGGTCCACAACGTCCATCGGTTCTACGAGCTATGTGCCCATTGCCCCTTCAGCTTCGCAATACGTTGAGCTATTTTGGTGACTCTGGTTCGTCTACAGATCTCCTCATTTCTGTTTTGATTACGCAGAGAAACTCCGAGCATAGCTCTCTCCATCGCTCGCTGAGTCTCTGAGACTCTGAGCCTTCTTATGAGTCCCATAGTAAAAGACCAAGTCTCGGATCCATATGTAATCACTAGCACTGTTCGAAGACTGTCTTCAGGCACTGAGAGATATCTGACGAGAAGACATCACGAAGCTTTGAAATACAGCCGATTTGTAGCAAATTACCCTAGCTTCGGTGACAGGCTGTGCTCTGCTAACAAATGACTATTGTATACGACTTAGCCACAGAGTGAGAATTTATCGCTCTTAGCCTTATTAAGATCTTAGCCGATTTCGGCCGATATAACTGCTCTACAATAGCGTAGTTGAATATCACTTCAAATACAACTAATTGCTAGCAAATTATTCTTGTCTTAGTAATAGGCTGTTGAAACATTAGGTATTATTGCATTGACTATTGATATACAGCTATTATACGACTAATAGTATAGGCTTTTGAATTTAATTGAATGGTATGTGGGTTACTATGCTCATATATGCATGTTGTATGTCAGTATGTGGGCGTGTGTGTGTTTGTACGTTTATCTGTGTGTAGTACGTGTGGAGTCGATGTTACGACCATAATATTTAAACTAATTTAGAAAAAAGTGGTAAAAGGATATTTTAACCTAAACGTCATGGTAGTTTTTCAAATCGGTGTCACTGTCAACCGGAAAAACACCCAGAAGGTTGGCAGCATTGTCGCGTTGAATAGGCAATAGCTGATCCTCAAGCCCAAGAAACTGATACACCAGCCTTCTGGTCACGAGAGGCGTCCATTAAGAAGGATTAATTAATTTATTTACAAGAATAAGTAACTATCGAAGTTTTTTGTTTGTATATTACAGTCGAATCTGTGTAAGTAAGTGAGAACTGGGTAAGCGACAAAACTCTATTAGTGAAAGTTTTTGTCAGGTCTTGTTATTTTGCCCTCCTAACTCTGAACCTCGGATTAGTGAGGAAGAGAACCTCAACAAGAGAAAAAAGATCTCGGTCCCTTGAAGCTTTCACTTAACCAGGTTTAACTGTACATATATGTACATATGTGTAACTCAATATTTTTAATAATAGGAATTATAATTTAGCAGACTTTTAAGGACATACAATCCGAGCATAATCTGTTTGTGCGCAAATACTCCTTCTCAATATGTGTTCAAGCAAAATACAAATAGGATTATGGGCCAATAGCGTCTTCAGTAACACATATACTTGAAACCCGAGAGCAGATACCGCCTTTAACATCCGACCCCGCACCTTTACGTCATCTAATACGATCCAATAGGAAACTGGAGGCGATAACACGATCTAATGTAACCCGATTCGGTATACTTCGAACATTAGCTACTCGGCAAACAGGAGTGAGACGCTTAAACACTCTTGTCTTTTCTGCCAAAACAGTTAGGCGTTTTCAATTCCATTCCTCTTGGTAGAGTACTAAAGGCTTGACGATACAATGATTCGACACCGTAGATGAAAATGAAATGCTGCTTTAGTACGACCTCCCTGGCGCAGTGGCGGCGCGCTCGGATTCGAGTGGGAGGTTCGATTCTCGCCACGCGCCACTTTGGAATTTTATAATTCTGAATTGGCTCAAGTCAGGTCGGGTGGGAGCCTTCAGTCGTGGCTAGTTACCACCCCACAAGCAAAGACGCACCGCCAAGCGATTTAGCGTTCCGGTGCGATGCTTGTAGAAACCGTTGGGGTAAATTTACTTACTCTTCCAAGTTAGTACGATAACATCTTAGGCTGCATCATCACTCACCATCAGGTGAGATCGCAGTCAGCAGGTGCTAACTTGTATAAAGTAAAAAAAAACATGTGCTTTTTCCATATTAGTTGGGTTTTCTTCCACGTACCGATATAGTTAGAGATAAAAGTAAGCCCAAAAGTTCTGAAGAAGCTGATGAAGCATCATTAAGACCTTCCTTATTAATCCTACTGACTTATTGTTGAAAAAGAAACTTCTTCTAGTACTTACCTAGTCGTCTAGTCTTGGGGTCACCCCGATCAGGGGCGGTAAACTTAAATTTATACTAGCTTTCGCCCGCGGCTACGGCTGCGTGAAATTCGGGTTTCCACAAATCCCGCGGAAAACGTAAATTTCCTGTTCCTGTTTCTACTCCCGCTCCCTATTCCAACCTTTATAGGTACCTACTTGGAAGTTTGCTAAAAAATCTACCCAAGTCTTCCTATTGATCTGATTTCAGTCATCTACCCAATTGTGGGACGCACTGCTTCTGACATCGGGCAGGCATATCCCTTATCATCAGGGGAATATCTCTCTCGTCACGTCATGATTTAGTATAATATTATCTAAAAAAATACAGAAAAGTGGGTGACGAAACGCAGAATGTAAAATGTTCCAGAAAAAATCCACCGAGCAAACTCGAGTACATTGCGAGCGTTCCGCGTGTGATAAAAAGGTGTTACATAAATTATTCATAAAAATCTTGTGTTACGTGTAGCGTGGTGATGCTGCAGCGTTTTATATAGGTTATAAAGGTACCTACCTCGTTGAGGATGTAGGGCGTTTTGTGGAGACAGATAACGCCTAACGCATACGCTTTGCAAAATCAAAGTGGCTATGTGGGATTTGCACCCACTAAAATCCGTCTGTTTCTGCTACGGACCCGCTGGTAGGAGTACTGGATTCACTTGTAGTCATAGCGCTCCCGTCAGCGAGTTCTGTCGCCGTCAACAGATTGGCCGCTGCTGAATCCATCAAAACGATGCGTTTAATTTCTGGTTTAATTTAGGATTTCTAAAATTAATTAGTAAGAATTACAGAAAATTTGAAATACAGTTACTTATCGATTATAGAATCGCTTAAAATCGCTAACGCAAAAGGGACAGGCTTTTACTTTGCTTGGAAAGTTCCTTTCCACCAAACTCTACGTGTACGACATACTTACATGTTTTTGTGGCTTTTACATTAGTTGGTACTTGGTACCTTCGTAAGTATTTGGTAGAAGGTAAAATGTTTTTGACTGACTTCAAATAAATTGTGGTAGGTTGTTACCTTGTTGTTGAAATCGCAACAAGAACCCATTTCATTAGAAAGTAATATACTTACCTATTCATTATTCAGGTATGATTTCTGTCTGTTAGAAAAAAATTGGTTGTCTGTAAAGTCGGTTTACGGACGATAGATTTACGTGATAACGTCATAATTGGCCTCTCTATCGTTTGTTTTATCGTGCCTCTTTATCGCTTGTTGCGCGCTCTCGCTTGCACGCACAGGCTCAGGTGGAACGTTACTATTTTTCATGTGCGTTGCTGGTGTTCATCAATTTATTAAACGTTATCACGTCAAAACAAGGGTTGTTCTTGATGAATTCATTCTTCAGAGCCCCGATAACATCACCAGGAATGAAATAGACTTCATCATGACCGATCATAAGGAAATGTTCAGAGACGTCTCTGTGATCAACAGGTTTAATACCGGGAGCGATCACCGTCTTGTAAGGGGCTCTCTGAATATAAACCTTCAGTTATATAGACGGCGCATGATGGGGTCTAATCTTCGTCCTCAATAATACGTCATAGTAATATTGGCAGAAACGCCGCAGGAACTTGAGCAAATGCTGACCGACCTTAGCACTTCTTCCAGACGAGTGGGTCTTAAGATGAATGTGGACAAAACGAAGATCATGTTCAACGATTACGTCATCGCAAGGCCCATCATTGTCGAGAATGCCAGCATCGAAGTTGTTCGAGAATATAACTACCTAGGACAGGTAATACAGTTAGGTAGAAACAACTTCGACAAGGAAGCTGACAGAAGAATTCAGCTGGGATGGGCAGCATTTGGAAAACTGCGTCAAGTCTTCAACTCGCCGATACCCCAATGCCTAAAGACAAAAGTCTTCAACGCCTGCGTCTTGCCGGTCATGACATACGGAGCAGAAACGTGGACACTCACAGTAGGCCTTGTCCACAAGTTCAAAGTCGCTCAGCGTGCTATGGAGAGGGCTATGTTGGGTGTTTCTCTGAAGGATAGAATCCGCAACGAGGACATCCGTAGGAGAACCAAGGTTACCGACATAGCCCAACGGATTAGCAAGTTGAAGTGGCAGTGGGCGGGCCATATCTGTCGCAGAACCGACGGCCGTTGGGGCAGACGTGTTCTGGAGTGGAGACCGCGTACCGGTAAGCGCAGCGTAGGACGACCTCCTGCCCGCTGGACCGATGACCTAAAGAAGGTCGCTGGTAGCGGGTGGATGAGGAATGCGGAGGACCGTGTGTGGTGGCGCGCTCTCGGAAAGGCCTATGTCCAGCAGTGGATAGCAATAGGCTGATTAAGTAAGTTAAGTTATCACGTCAAAATAGGCATAAACCTGCTCAAAGATTAGTAGCTAAATTACGACTTAAAACCCTTGTTTTAACGCTGAAACGTTAACACAGAGACGTATATTATATCAGTATAAAATATGATTTGTTGATAATCTCGGCCTTCGCTAACGAGTTAGACCATTAACACAGCGCAAGTGATAAGATAAAGCGACAATGGGAGTTTGACCGTAAACCTTGGCCCAAGAGATATTCCCAATAACTTGTAGCGGGCGCTGTTAGAATGAAACTCTCGGTTTTACATTTTTGTAGCTACTCGCTACTCGTTTACTTGGATTCCCTTAACCTGCTCAGCTTACAACATCGACGCAATGTTGCCTGTTTAGCGGTTTTTTACAGGATATACTTTGGTGAGTGTGCTCAGGAACTACACAACCTTGTACCTCCATCACCTTTCTACCATAGGACTGCAAGACGCCGAGAGCGGTGGCATCCTTATGTGGCTGACGTCCAACAAACTCGCACGAAACGTTTTTCCTCCACGTTTCTGATACGAACCGCTAAGGTGTGGAACGCCCTTCCAGCCTCCGTGTTTCCAGCCAAGTACAATCTAGGTGCCTTCAAGAGAAGAGTGAATAGGCATTTTCTAGGCAAGCGCGCTCCATCCTAGATCTCATCATTGCTTTCCATCAGGCATGATTGTCGTCAAGCGCAAGCCTATCTTCAATTAAAAAAAAAAACTTATTTATTTACAAGTCATGTCATCAGTGTTAGTAAATTAAAACGAGTGAAAATTTAGCAAAAGCCAATAGGATAGAAGAAAGGTACAATATAGAATTAATTATAAAGTATTTGCAAGAAAGAGATGTCTAAATGCAGCTACAGTGCGCACGTGCAGGTCCGCCGGGCAAGGGACTCCGGAATACGGTGTGGTGCAGAGAATCTTCGACTTATTATTGCTGCAGTGCTCTTTCTTTTCAGTGCTGAAGTGCATCTTCGGATTGCAGTAGCTATGAATTTAAATACGAATCAAAATTTTTCACTCGCAGCGGGATTTGAACCCGCGTCCCCCAGCTCTCGCGGCTGGGTGCTCTGACCACTGAGCTATACGACTCATATCTCCCTGCGGTGAAATTTTCGATTCGTATTATTGGGTCCTCAGGCAGGACTAGCGTCATCTATTGTGAAACGTAACAGTTTCAAGCTCATAATTGCATACGAAGCAAGCTTCGAACGAGAGATGACACATTGCCGTTTTAACTAATTATCTTTTTGAATAGTGTTTTACACACTTAGGAAATAATTCCTATAAATTTAAATACGAATCAAAATTTTTCACTCGCAGCGGAATTTGAACCCGCGTCCCACAGTTCTCGCGGCTGGGTGCTCTGACCACTGAGCTATACGAGTCATATCTCCCTGCGGTGAAATTTTCGATTCGTATTATTGGGTCCTCAGGCAGGACTAGGCAGGGTTCAAATCCCGCTGCGAGTGAAAAATTTTGATTCGTATTTAAATTTATAGGAATTATTTCCTAAGTGTGTAAAACACTATTCAAAAAGATAATGCAGTAGCTATATCAGGCAACCATCAAATTATAGTGATCATTAAGCTATCGTAACAATAACTACGATCGGGATGACCATATAGCTATCGTATCAATAACCTGGACGTAGGTAAGTAAATATTCTGTTCTTTGTGCGTAGTTTCA
This sequence comes from Coenonympha arcania, assembly GCA_036785405.1. NCBI lineage: Eukaryota > Metazoa > Arthropoda > Insecta > Lepidoptera > Nymphalidae > Coenonympha > Coenonympha arcania. The sequence goes on from CM072074.1 coordinate 2,967,772, forward strand.
TTTCTCTCTTGATGTTCTCAATAAAATATTCTGGTGTTGTTTTATTTTCCTTGTTCCTTCCTATTCCTGATGTCCCATGGTCCCGGTAATGTTCGGTACATGGTGGTGTGGTAATCTACTCGACGACGGCTGGCCGGAGCGATGGTGACGTACCTCGTAAGTATCTCGTAACTATTTTTGAAATTTATATTATTGTGGTGTCTCTGCACCATATAGTCCATTGAAATGTTACATTTTTTAGGCCTAACCTTGCGTTTTTTAGAGGACGCAATTTTATTTTTTTGATGTGTAGGTGGGGTCAGTGTAAAGCTAAAACCAAGTTTGTGGGGTCGCCACCCTTGTCCCACGGCCGCCATCTTGAAAACAGGGGTTGAAATGGTTTTTATGATATATCTCTTAAACTATTTGTTTGATAAAAAAAATTTGTTAACATTTTTTGTTACAAATTAAATTTTCTACAATTTTGGTCCAGTAACTTTTTGTCGTAGAACTATAAATAAAAAAAGTTATAAGTGAAAATGTTCAGAAAGGGTGGCGACCCCACAAACTTGGTTTTAGCTTTACACTAACCCCCCCTACACATCAAAAAAATAAAATTGCGTCCTCTAAAAAACGCAACCCCAAATGTAACTTTTCAATGGACTAATAAGCTTTTGCCGGTGTTGGTGGCAGTAGGGAAATTTCACTCCAGGCAGGTGTTATGTCTGGGGACCGCTTGTGATCTGAGCGTGTGACGTCAGAACTTCTATATATAGCACGCTCGTTGCAAGCTCCGTCAGCGTGTGCTAGGGTACTGGTTACGCCATCTATCGTCAGCTATCGAAGACCGCTACAAGCTTAAATAAGCTTAAACAGTCACAAGTTGTCTCTATTGTTTATACACAAATAGTGCGCCTAGCTGACGCGGCAAACGTTGGTTTGCCATATATTTTTGTTTCCGGATGAATTTGGTTACAAACGCTGTGAGTTGACACGCGAACTTTATGCATATGAACAATGAAATGAAAATTGATAATTGAAATGAAAATGAAAATTTTGAAAATGAAATGAAATTAATCGTCCGTATATTGCTTATTCATCAGGTATATTGCTTATTTTTAGCCCGGTGTACTTATGTGGGTGACGTAAAATATTAACTGTTAAAATATAACAAAGACATATTTTTGCTTATTTCGTAACATCGGTGATAATGGTCTGTGTTGACTGTTGGTTGAGATTTACGACGCAAGTTGCCGAACTAACTAGATTAAGAATTCATTAAGGCCTTGAAAACTAAAGTAACTAAAAAAACCTAACGAACCTTAGGTACTTCTTCGCAGGCCTATCATAACACCCGAATTGTAACAAGAATAACATACATAGTTCAGACAAACTTGAGTTTAATTTACATAGAATAACTCTTTTTACTTGCACTCAGAGTCTTAAATAATCATTCAGAAAGCGTTCGTTAACAAACGTCGAAATATATTTACCATTCAACGTTTAATTGTTTTTATTTCTGAGCGAAAGCAGTAAAGTCGTTATAGTAAGAGAGCCGGAGTCCGGATACCGGACCTACATTCAACTTCACCGAACTGTTAACTTGATGAAACTTTATTAACAGATAAACACTCCTATAATAGCGTACCTATCAAAATCCTGACCTGACTTTTATTGTAAATAAAAATAAATAAATATTGCAGGCAATGCTTTATTATCGCATTCATCATAAAGTTACATATATTTTAATATAATATACCTAATTCAAGCGGTTAACAGATCGGTGTAGTTATCTCCATTTATTTATCTGTTTAAACCCCCTTGCCAGATAGTGTGGTCAAGAAATTCGCAGGCATATTTTTTATACTTATAATTTTCTTTTTGTTAGAATAAAATTTGTTGAGTTAACAGTTAAAAGTTGATTATTTTTTTATTAATTTAAAATAGCCTGATCAAAATTTTGATAGGCAAGCAATTATAGGCGTATTCATCTGTTAATATCATAATAAATATGTTTTAAAAAGTTAACATTTTAGTTAAGTTCGATGTAGGTATGTCCGGCTCTTAGCCCATTATTTAAAGATCAGAAGCATATCTGTCATTTGTTTTAGTCTTAAAGTAGCTTAAAATAAATCTATAAGAATCTATAAGAATGATAATGTATTCGACTCGTTAAAATGAGCTAAATAAGACCAAAAGATATTTTTTATCACGGTCTAAACTCTAAAGTTCGCAGATTCGATTACCGACACGGGTCAGTATGGAATTTCATAATTTCTAAATTAGTTCAGGTCTGGTCTGGCTGATTGACAGATTTCTAAGATGGTTGTAGTTAAGTCATAATATGGTTAAGGCTGCGGATATACTATGATTATGGAGCTGTATGTATGTTATGTTAGTCTTTATTTTGTGCTTCTTTGCTCATTAGAGTATATTGTATAAAAACAGAAAGAAAATAAAAAGATATCATTAAAACCATCTAAACCCCTGCTCAGTGTTCAATGTGAACGGTTAGGTACGTTTTGTTTGTGAAATGGAAATAAATGTAAAAGGAATTCTTGAACGGTTCAAAAACAATCCGCTTATACATTTCCCGCAACGCATCCCAATCGGCAATAATTCAACGGCTGAAATCGTTTTAAGTTCCCTGGAATTTCTCCGGGCTCTTATTTACGGTCTTACATTTTACCATTAGCTGAATTCCTTCACAAACGTACCAGTTGTACTTAACAGCGGGATTCTCAAGATGTCTTACTGAAAAATTCTCGCAATTTTTCCTTAAATGTTACTTTTTTGTGTTATCGATTTGTTACGATGTCTCTTAAGTCAATAAGTCATTATTGTTCCAAAAATAATGTTCTTAAAAGAAGCTTTTATGTGTCAATTTTTTTCTCCGCAAAACCTTTCATTTGATATACTCATTCATTTGATATGATTAAAAAATAATAGTCCACCATCTTGGATGTAAGATGTTCCACCATGTTGGATTTAGAATGACGTCATACATCTAAGCATGCATGGTCATCCAGACTAAACGTGTATTATATATAAAAAAAGCTCAATCGGTTGTAGATCCTTCAAAATTAAGCTCCAAGATCCCACATGAACAAACTTCAATGCAAGTTATATGAAAGCTTATATTATGTAATACATCTTCGTCAGACATACATACAAAGAGGAAACAGCGCCAGCGTCTTGGGCACTATGCCCTTAAATGATCAGTTGGATGGTGTATATATTTTGTAAATATTATAATTTATTATTTTTTAATCATATAGTAAGTTTAGATTTATTATGAGTCCCTGTGTAAGAAATAAATATCTTCGTCAGATATATTACATCCCAGGCATTGCAATGTCTAACATTGACCCAGTTATTTTCGACCTTCAAAACTATTAAGATTCAGACAATTTATATTTTAAGTATTCGGTTCAAGTTTTAATAAATTCAATAAATCTCCACCTTTAGGGCCATGGCGTTAAAGAAAACACCTCAAATGATTCCCCTATTCATTACCTTTATCCATTTTTATGCCCGAGCTTGTTCAAGCTTAGCTATCGTCGGTAAACAGCAAAAACATCTCTTGTTAGGAGAAAAAACAGTTTTATATTTTTAAAGCTAAACTCGACCAGTGCCACTCGACCCCCGACTTCTATTCAAACTGTCTCCGCAAGTTTCAAGTTGGTAGGCAAATGGAGAGTGTTAAATTTCAGCTTAGACTGGTCCCCCGTCCGGCAAGATAAAGGTCAAAAGATGGGAGGCGGAATTTAATTAGTGTAACCTTCTTACAAAGAAACAGTGGCACCAACAACATCTATTTGACTTGGCTTCTAAGAATTTCAAGTGACAGTGGCATATCTTGGAACGAATTTTTAAGATTATTTAAATCTTGCCACTGAAGAAACCTTTTTGTAAATTTATTAGGCAATGAATTGCTTGGAAAAATTAGGCAGTGTAAAGGAATTATGAGGTAGTAGAAAAAAAAATCTCTCAGTTCCTATTATGTCATTTGTTAATATTTTTTTTATATCAATTGACGTTAGGCCACTAATATACACGATATTCCAATAGCTTTTATAGTTACTGAAATAATCGAGTATGACGGACGGACCTAAAAAGTCTCACTATACTCTTTCCATTCGTTTATTTTCTCTTTGACACATGAAACAGATATAGCAATAGCGAGGGACCAGAAAGAGACCACTTTACCTTCATCTCTCTCTGGTCCCTCACTATTGCTATATCTGTTTCATGTGATTTCATGTGTCAAAGAGAAAATAAACGAATGGAAAGAGTATATAAGGGTTCGATTATACTCCATTGATTCGTTTTGGTAAATATTGCATGATATAAAGAAGTGCAGTCTTTATTTTTTGATGCGAGTATAAACACAGCAAATGCCACGATAATAAAACTAACCTGTTTTGCACCATACATTACATAAATATCGCTCCGGAAAAAGACATTAAAATCGGCCCGCCACTTTTAGTGCTAATAAAAGACATAATATCCGACACACCAAGCGCCAAATGTACGGGAAAAAATCGGCGCATTTAAGCTGAAAATTTCAGTCCTTCAGTTTTATGATTTCCCGCTAAACTGACGTTATTTACGATATACGAGTATCTGGGTGGGAATTTCTAAAAAAATAAATACGCAAATTCTAAGGAAAAATGGTAGATTATGTTGGAATTTATTTTAAGTTTTTTGTTTAAGTATTTGGTAGACTTGATTTTTAGATGATTAAATATTAAAATACGTACGTAACCTACACGTGACCTAGATTATGTTTTCATGACTTATTTAATATTTATAAATTTTTGCTATCGCGGAAAGACTACTTTTAGATCGGTAAATATCTACAGTTCAGTGAAGTTTAAAAAAATCTTAGTTTTCAATAACAAGCTGCATGCAGGTTCTATATGTGTAAACATTGTATAAACCGAGAAACCTTGCTTGGAAAATGTTATCAATCCATTTTCTGCTTAATTAGGTAAAGCACAGACAAATATTCAAAAACGCTTTTTCATTTTATATGAAAGAAGCACTAATGCAGATGTTATCTTGCGAATGCTATGACATTGCTATGCATGTTCCACCGCAACAACTGGCTTGCTATAAACCACAAAAATGGAAAAATCCATATTATTATTATGATGCAACATGCAGCCTGCGGCATGCATAATGCATTATCCAGCCCCGCTCTCCCACCCTCTTTTACATTTGTACGTTTCGTAAGTTCTCCAGCCGACGTCTCCCTACAAAGGTATTCGGAATAATATTATATTTGGACTTATATCCAAAATTATTGCTAAATATTTCACAGCAGAATTAAAAAAGAAAATATCAATCTTATTTCTTTGTTATTCAAAGATAATTTAGAATTTGTGGCAACTTTTGCTAATAAACTACACAAAAAACTACACAAAAAATGTAACAAATATTATCTATCTAAATCTCAGCTTTATTATTGAAGATTTTTCCCCAATAAAAGTTGATTGGGATTTTACATATTAAACATATTATAATACCCAGTGTTATTAGTAGCAATAATTATTTATTATTGTTGCATTCGACAAACATAATTATATGATACCAGTATTACCAGTAGCAATAATTATTGTTGTTGCATCGAGTAAATTAAAAAAGAAATAATATGATGACCAAAAATTTTACCCGGCACACTGAAAAAAAACTGTAAGCTAACCTTACCCCTGCATGCAAAGGGATAAAGTCTTCTTTATCCCTTTACATAGCTCTATTATTATAATTAAAGCAAACTATTAAAACATTTCACAATATACAAGATACCACACAGAGCCTTCATGTACCTAAAGGCCTTTGAAGCTTAACCATATAACCAGGTACTTACCGAAAGTACAACGATGATCAAAGGTGTTTAAACTGTATGCTATACTGAGGTAACTATCCGGTTTTAATTAATTCCTGATAGAGCATTATGGGTGCACATAAAGCCAGGTTACTTGAACTAACTTTAAGGCTATCGTCTAGTGACTTAGCTCGACACAAATAGGTGTTTTCAAAAGTTATTTATGCTCGTATACAGAGAGTTGTAAGTCCAGAGTTAGGCCTACATTTTATTCTTGAAATATTGCTTTGGATGATAACCGCGATCTGCGGTCGATAGACGATAGCGGTGTCGGAGCCAAAATGTCAGTAAAAACTGGCGACATTTTTAGCGCGATCCGCCCTACTATGACATTCTCGTAACGTTTTCACATACTTATTGATGTGAAAAAAGAAAAGAATAAAATTATCACTGAAAAATAAACTTTACGTCTATTGGCTTAGAGTGTATGATTGAATGTATTTCGTCAGTAGGAAATACAATGCTCGACTTTAAGGCGCTCAAGCAAATTCAATTACGTTATTGTCGACCAACATGGCGTTTTGAAATACATTCAGTTATCTCATGTATCATACGCTCTATGTCAATAGACGCAAAATTAATTTTTCAGTGTTCGCAAAAAATGTTTTGATTTCAATATCGTCTGCTTATATACGTAAATACCATCACCTTTTTAAACATTTCACATCACGAAAATTAGCCGTCACGTTACGAGAATAGCCCCCCTGTCCAACGAGCCCTGAAAAACGAGCAAAAAATCACGTTTGCCCCCTTTAATTTTCATTGTATACCTACCATTTTTTACCATTTTTTTAGTATTTTTGTTCATCTTTGAAAATTTCAATTGTTTAACTATCATAGTTGTCTTGCCCAGTTTATTATCAGGATCTCGTGGGTTCGGCGGCCAACTTCGGAAAGCTACAGGAGTTTGCGCATGCGTGGCATAAGAGGCGAAGCGCCTTGGAGTGACACAGAGAATTTATGCTGTGGACAGCGACGGCGCCGCGAGTCCGTCATTCTCCTCGTCGTCCTGCCCCAGAATGGGGAGAGTGAGCCCATAGGGACAAGGAGCGAGAGGAAACAACTTGTAGGGAGTCAAGAAGGCGCCCCGGGAACACGCCAAGAGCAAGCACCGAACGAGCGCCCTCCTGCGTTTCGGCCCCCATAACCGCGAGGTTGATTGGGCCATGGGTGGTGGAGGGTTGTCCCTATCATAGTTCAAGAGATACAGCCTGGTGACAGACGGGCGGACGGCGGAGTGTTAGTAATAGGGTCCCGTTTTTCCCTTTGCGTACGGAACACTAAAAAGGATGATACCATAACGTACTACCGCCATCTTAGAAATTCATAAAGCGTTTCGTAATAAGCTTCTTAGCATAACATACTCCAATAACTCTGTATCGCTAAGAAGGAATTTTCAATTTGGCTGGCAATAAGGAAATTAAATTATGCTTTATTCAACATTTTTTCCAATTAATTAGATGTACATTCTTTGTATAGCGCTCCAGAGTAATCTCTCTTGCAAGAGTCTTCAAGTGGCATTCATTTATTTCATTTCTTCCGAGATAAACTTTAATAACGTTCCATTTAATGGAAAAGGTCCTTGCCCTTTTAAATAAGTATGTGAAGAAAGAAAGAAATAAGATATTTTATTTCTCATTATGCCACACACACAAAAGAACACTTTCTTGTGTACTAAAACAATGTTTGAAGCTTCTAGCTCCCCCTCAGGCAATAAAGACTAATCATTGTCCAGTGATGGAACCTCTGCTTGTCACATGGCATTTACTACCCAAAAATTAGCCCCAACTCAGCATGGTTCTGTGAGCCCCATATACGCATAGAAGCACACAGTAAATTCATTCATATATTCGAATGGTTATTTTAAACCGTTGGTTGAGTGAACAATTTTCTTTGACATAATATTGTTGCGTATTTCTGTTTAAATTTGTGTCCACGTGTCATATTTACATTGTCTTGGAAATTCTAAGTTTTTGACCTTCATGTAGCATTGGTTGGTGCGCCAGCATGACTCTTTTTAACCGACTTCAAAAAAAGGAGGAGGTTCTCAATTCGTAGGAATCTTTTTTTTGTGTGTAGAAACCCAATATAGCCCCTTCGTTTCCTTGATGGAGGAGTATGCGTCAGGCATACGTGTCTAAAATCAGTTCTATACTCTCTTCCATGAATATCATAGGTACACATCTCTGCATATTTATTTTTTCCCACAACAAATTCCGTAACCTTTTCCACACTAAAATGATTGACTGGACCAATATTAAAAACACTCTTTAATAATCACACTAGTGTAGTAAAATCTCTGATGTGATAACTCAGGATATTGGCATCCGAACGATATAAGTATTATTTAAACCCTCAGATTATTACGTAAACCTTTTTCGTACAAGCAAACAGTAGCGCCAACTTTCAAAATTATATAGGTGGCTACTGGCGAACTACAGCATGGCCTTACTGTTGGTGGCAAAACAAGCATTTTTGGCACCGATGAACGGTGACATTTTTTCCCGCCGTCCGCCTTGTCCAGGATATATTATGTCTATGAGTAAAACACTACTTACAAATACAAGGGAAGTAAAATAAGCTCATGGAAAGCAAAGGTTTCCTGTATCGGGCCAGTTTCCACGGCTGATTAAGTAGTAAATGCCAGCACATAGATGCTATCGGGGGAATGTTGGACCGCGGCGTCTTATCGCTGACATTAATGGAAATAGGTTAGTTTACAGTTTATTCTGTATGTTTATGGGCTATTAACAGCATACTATTGAGACCTCTGTTGAGAACTTCTCAATAGAGAGTCGGGGGTTCGAAATCAGGCACCTCTGATTTTTTGGAGTTCTGTAAGTTTTAGGAAACTAAACATCAACTTGCTTGGTACCTATGTGAGTTTGCCACAATGTTCTCAGAAGTGTGCGAGACCTGCTAACCCGTATTTGACCAGCGTGGATCACTGTGGCTCTCATTTTGAGAGGAGACCCACGCCCAACTGTGGAACAGCAGAGGTTGACGAAATTGGCTTTAGATGAGTAAATTAATAGCAATTGAGTTTTACAATTACAATCGAATCTCGACTATCCGAAGATCGATTATCCGGAATTATTATTTGTGGTTCTAGTTACCGATTTCTTCTATTGTTATGTCTAAGCGACGTAGGTATACAAAAAATCATATAAAAAAAAAATTGGTTGTCTGTAAAGTCGGTTTACTCACGATAGTTGAACGTGACAACGTCTTCTTTGTCGCTCGTTCCGCGCTCGCGAGGTAACGCCGCATGAGCGAGGTAACGCCGGTAACGCCGGATGAGTCATATTTTTTCGTGCGTGCAACCGGCTTTGTCGAATTATAAGACGTTGTCACGTCAAAAATCGGTTGTCTGTAAAGACGGTTTACTGACGATAGTTGAACGTGACAACGTCTTCTTTGTCGCTCGTTCCGCGCTCGCGAGGTAACGCCGCCCGGTAACGCCGCATAAGCGAGGTAACGCCGGTAACGCTGGATGAGTCAGGTTTTTGACGTGACAACGTCTTATAAATCGATAGAGCCGGTTGCACGCACGAAAAAACATGACTCATCCGGCGTTACCTCGCTCATGCGGCGTTACCGGCGTTACCTCGCGAGCGTGGAACAAGCGACAAAGAAGACGTTGTCACGTTCAACTATCGTTAGTAAACCGACTTTACAGGCAACCAATTTTTTCGTGCGTGCAACCGGCTCAATCGAATTATAAGACGTTGTCACGTCAAAACAATAAGTTTTATTATTCTATGAATTGTCCTTGAAATTGATTATCCGGATGTTCGATTATACGGTAATAGTTTGTTCGCTATCATTTTTGTCGCGCGACCGGTTGTGGCGTCGGTATTCTCAAAGGAGATCAAATGACACCGACCGTGTGCATGTACTTGTAACGACAAATTCTAAGCGAATAGACTATACCCTTGGTTTTAATTCATCCAGATAATCGATAATCTGCGCATTGAAAAAATGTATATGTGTGTAAATAAGAATTATTACTGTACGGATGTAGGCCTTTATTACTGTATCTACGTATGTAAGGACAAGGTTTGTATGAAAGTAAAACTTTGGATAATATGCGGTAAAAGACAGTCGCGCAGATGAAGTCGCAAGGAAAGGCTAGTAGTGGTATGTAATAATAATAGTTAATAAAGTACTGACAAAAATCACGTATAAACGTTTATACAAGCGGTTATAGTGTGGGTGCATAAATATGTTGTTTTTCGGTAGCCCCATTAATAAATAATAATAAATAAATAAATATATACGGGACATTTTACACATCGCAATCTAGGCCCAAAGTAAGCGATAGCTTGTGTTATGGGTACTAGATAACTGATAAATATACATACATACTAATATACATAAATACAATATATTGAAAAACACCCAGACACTGGAAAACATTCATGCTCATCACACAAACATTTACCAGTAGTGGGAATCGAACCCACGACCTCCGGCGCAGACAGCAGGTTCGCTACCACTACGCCATTCGGTCGTCGCCCATTAAATCACATTTTTAATAAAATAATACATTTCAAAAAGATATTCCGCCGCATTTATATTCATTTTGTAAACATGAGTAAGTGCAAGCATTTTCAGATAAAGGTCATAGAGTAACACGACTGTGTAAAGATGAGACATAACTTTATCAGATTTTGACACAAAATACAAGGAAGTTTCACGGAGTCAAATTAATAGAGGCTTACCATACCTACTGTATAACTGGTTTAACTATATTAACGAATACCTACAAGAATAAAATAACTAAATATGTTCGGAAAAGTAATTTTTACGAGTAACATGCACAATTAATGTAACAACACCCCTAGCATTGGAGAATTCTTGCGCTACAAGGGGAATCTACGAGTAATTTACTTCCTTTTGCGCAACAGCCATTTGTACGTCTTAAGCTCATCTAAAGTTTTTATCCATCTGTCTCGTAACAGGTATCCGTAGTTTTCGTCTATAAATGACTTAAACACGTCTTGTTTTTTACCAATTTGGGGGGTAAGCCCAACGATAAACCCTGACACTTTAAGTCGGGTTTGGGACCGGCAGTGAAGTAATGAAACGACAACTGGCCGGTTGAGTGATACGAGTACGTACACGTAGTGCTAACTGTCCAAGGTGCTAAACATATTGTTACTATTTTAAAAGTATCTCCCCAGAAAACCTGTGTTACTTTTTGTATATAATGATGCATTTCCGTGAATCTGTAAACACAGAGCTGCAGGTCAGAGCACTGAATTTATAATGTCGATGTCAATATTAATATTTAATATTTACATTCATTATTTTTTCATTCCGAAAGCTTACATCGATCAGTCCTGATTTAATTGACATTAAATATAAGTTGATTGTTTTTGTTTTAATACCTGAAGTATACATAAAGAGCAATAGTTAAAATTTGCATATGTATCTATTTATCTTGTCTATGTACATGTGTACATGTTTGTGACGCTAAAACCACAGAACAGATATAGCTGAAATTTGGATTGGAGACACATTATACCCTGGGTTAACACAATAGTCGGTAGGCCACTTTTTATCTTGAAAAAAATTTTGATACCAGGGCGATTTCTGAAAATCGAATTTCACGCTAACCCGCCTAAGCTAGTCACACTTATTATAAAGGCGAAAGTTTGTATGTATGACGTGTATGCATGTTTATGTATGTATAATGTGTAAGTGTGTATGCACTATGTTTGTTACTCCTTCACGCCACAACTACTAAACCGATTTGGTTGAAATTTGGAATGGAGGTTAAAACCTGTTTTAACATATAGGCTACTTTTTATCATAGACAATAATAATGATAATCTTTATAAGCAAAATAAACATTACAAAGATGGTAAATTAAAGATGGACATAGTGTAGTGCCATACATCAATGTTAGAATAATAAAATGAAAAACAATTTGAAAACAAGTGGAAAATTAAAAAAATTTAAAATACCCACGACTTTTGCAGACTTGTAATTGAAAAAGGAATAAGTAATTTTTTTGAAACTCCCCGACTAAAGGAAAGTAAGAACTAAGAACCTATCAGTATAATTAAAGAAAATCCGCCGGAGCTGCTGTGTTTTGCCTATGACGGTGTTTATGGTGCTGTTTACCAGTTGATGACTAACTCAATTTCTTGATACTTCTCATATACCGGCAGTTTATCAATACTTAGTACTTACTAATTCCATTAATTGATATTGGAAACGAAAATAGCAATGGCAGCTCCGACGGATTTTCTTGGATTTGTAATTATACTGATAGGTTCTTAGTTCTTACTTTCCTTTAGTCGGGGAGTTTCAAAAAAATTATTTAATCCTTTTTCAATTACAAGTCTGCAAAGTCGTGGGTGTTTTAAAATTTTTTAATTTTCCACTTGTTTTACAGTTTTTCGATTAATATATTAATGTAATTTAAATTATATTATTATTAAAAAATGAAAATTAATCTTCAAACTAGCCATTAGCTCCTCTAGCAGCGTTTGAAGGCATCATCCCTTCCAAGTCATAAAGAGACGTTTATTGTGGCGCCCCCTGCCGTTCAATCACAAGAACAATTATCTACGAACCATTGCCAATGACTCACTAATATCTAAATATATAAAAGAAGATACTGACTGATTCACTCATTCACTCATTCACTCATTCACTGACATATCAACGCACAGCCCAAACCGCTGGGTCTAGAGACTTCAAATTTGGCACACACGTTTCTTATGAGGTCTAGGGGTGCACTAAGAAAGGATTTTTCAAAATTCCCCCCCTAAAGGGGTGAAACGGGGCTCCAAAGTTCATATTTTACCAAGCTTCAATACTCCTTCACGCCGCAACTACTGATCCGATTTGGCTCAAATTTGGGATGGAGATGAATTGCATCTTGAGTTAACACATAAGCTACTTTTCATCCCGGGAAAATCCATGGTTCCCGTGGGATTAGTTAAAAACCGAAATTCGCGCGGAAAAAAATCTTCACGCCGCAAGTACAAGACCGATTTGGCTGAAATTTGGAATGGTGATAGATGATATCGTGGGTTAATAACAAGGCTACTTTTTATCCCGGAAAAATCCGTGGTTTTTGCGGGAAAACTGAAAAATTGATATTCACGCGCGAAAAATACTACTTTACGCTGCACTTACTGAACTGATATGACTGAAATTCGGAAAGGAGATAGATTTTATAATGGATTAATACATAGGCTACTTTTCGTCCCGGAAAATTTCATGGTATATCAAAGAAGATACTGACTCACGCACTCACTGACATATCAACGCACAGCCCAAACCCCTGGGTTTAGAGACTTCAAATTTGGCACACAGATTCATTATGGGGTCTAGGGGTGCACTAAGAAAGGATTTTTCAAAATTCCCCCCTTAAGGGGTGAAACGGGGCTCCAAAGTTCGTATTTTACCAAGCTTCGATACTCCTTCACGCCGCAACTACTGAACCGATTTGGCTCAAATTTGGGATGGAGATGAATTGCATCTTGAGTTAACACATAAGCTACTTTTCATCCCGGGAAAATCCATGGTTCCCGTGGGATTAGTTAAAAACCAAAATTCACGCGGAAAAAAATCTTCACGCCGCAAGTCAAGACCGGTTTGGCGTAAATTCGGAATGGAGATAGATGATATCCTGGGTTAATAAAAAGGCTACTTTTCATTCCGGAAAAATCCATGGTTTTCGCGGGAAAACTGAAAAATTGATATTCACGCGCGAAAAATACTACTTTACGCTGCACTTACTGACAGGATATGACTGAAATTCGGAAAGGAGATAGATTTTATCCTGGATTAATACATAGGCTACTTTTCATCCCGGAAAATTTCATGGTATATCAAAGAAGATACTGACTCACTCACTCAGTGACATATCAACGCACAGCTCAAACCGCTGGGTCTAGAGACTTCAAATTTGGCACACAGGTTCCTTAATAGGTTTAGGTGTGCAATAAGAAAGGATTTTTCAAAATTCCCCCCTTAAGGGGTGAAACGGGGCTCCAAAGTTCGTATTTTATCAAGCTTCGATACTCCTTCACGCCGCAACTACTGAACCGATTTGGCTCAAATTTGGAATGGCGATATATTGTATTTTGGGTTAACACATAAACTACTTTTCATCTCGGGAAATTCCATGGTTCCCGTGGGATTAGTTAAAAACCGAAATTCACGCGGAAAAAAATTTCACGCCGCAAGTACAACACGGATTTGGCTGAAATTTGGAATGGAGATAGATGATATCCTGGGTTAATAAAAAGGCTACTTTTTATCCCGGAAAAATCCATAGTTTTCGAGGGAAAACTGAAAAATTGATATTCACGCGCGAAAAATACTACTTTACGCTGCACTTACTGGACTGTTATGACTGGAATTCGGAAAGGAGATAGATTTTATCCTGGATTAATACATAGGCTACTTTTCATCCCGGAAAATTTCATGGTTTCCATGATAATAGTGATAGATAATATGCCAATATTCCTTTATGCCGTAATTACTGAACTGATTTGGAATAGAGATAGATTATATCGTGGATTAATACTAAGGCTACTTTTTATCCCGAAAAAATCCATGGTTCCTTCGGGAACAGTGAAAAACAGATATCCACGCGGGAAAAATATTCCTTCACGCCGTAATTGCTGAACTGATTTGGCTGAAAATTTGAAAGGAGAAGGCTATTTTTTATCCCGGGAAAATCAATGGTTATTTCTCCCGCGTGAATATTTGTTTTACACTGTTCCAGCGGGAGAATTCACGCTGCAACTATTGAAAATTTTTGGCTGAAAGTTAAAATGGAGATAGATTTCGCTCTAAATTAACACAAAGGTTACTTTTTATTCCGGAAAAACCGATGGTTCCCGTGAGAATAGGGAAAACTAAAATTTACGCGGGCGAAGCCGCGGGTATCTGGGGGACTATTCACGTAACGTTTTCACACACTGAGTGATGTGAATCATGAAATAAAAAACAAATTAAAGCTGAAAATTTTACTTTACGTCTATTGGTTTTTGAGTGTAAGATTGAATGTATTTCAACATAGGAAATACAATCTTTCAACCTTATCGCGCAAAGTAAATTTAATTTCATGTAGCCGACGTGTTACGTGAATGCCTACCATGTTCAATCTATTTCAAAATAACTGTTTAATTTTTATTAATTCAAACGTACAAGATTGTAAAAATCAAACATAGTAGAGTTTCGGAAACCTTGCTGCACTCGGTTAATAAAATGTACCACAAGTAAAACGAGAAATACTTACAACAGTGCAACTCCTTACAAGAATGCACCATTCCTTAATCTGTTTGTCATTTATACTCTGTTTTCAATCGTTAATTACTATTTTAATTCCTTGATAATCGCTAAAACTACTGCAGTGTCATTGCATAATCAATTAGAATTTTTCAATTATGTTTGATTACTATGTACCTACCTAAAACACTGTTTTAAAGTGTGAAATATAGATAGGAAAAAATAAAAGCAATATTTTTGGTTTTATTTTATTAATATTATTGATATTTTACAATATTATTATTAATAGTTATCACCAAACATATCACATTTAATATCATATTGACCTTTCATAGGTGCCTGTAAGTTAGGCCTAAGTACGTATATGTGATATAATGATATTTTGACTTTTGACTTTTTTTAATAACATCATTTAACTGATTTGTACTTATTCTTTATAATTAAATATAAAAGACATAAAATTTAAAAAAAGAAACACAAAAACAAAATTTAAAATACTGTACCTGTACTTATAATTAATTCTTATTAAGGTTAATGTTTAATGAGACACTTTTAGTAACATGTTAATTTTCTTTTTTTATGTATGTTAACCTTAGTATTTCCTGTTTAGTGCTGACTTCATATTTAAAAGGTTTACAAAGCTCTACCTTTAAAACTAAAGGCACAATTAACTTAATAGGAAAACAGAATTTCTACGTGGACTAATTATTTTTTATAAGGCCGTAATTTCTGCGTTATCAACAACATCGAAGTATTTGTTGTCAGGATTGTACAATCTTTGTGCTTTTTTGTCGGACATGCCTTTCTGGATTGCTTCGGCGAATAACGCCATGTGTTTCTTTGTTTCCTCGCTGCATTTTGGGCAAGATTCCTCTGCAGCTTCCAAGAATTTATCTACAAGAAATATAAATGTTGTTATTATTATTCTTTACATTTATTATGCATTCATATTTTTTTACATTTTTAAATATTTCATTATAAAAAAAAAAAACATTTAAAAATATAAAAAATAGCGGTCCACCGGCCTCGGGAACAGGGTCCAAGCAACCGGCGGTCAGGGCCCCAGAGAGAGGAACCTCCTGACGATGCGAGCCGTGTCCAGGAGTACAGCCTTCTGGATCTGGCCCTTGACCCAGCTACCCAACGAGAGCCTCGAAAGATGTTGGTTGAGGCTCTTGGCTATAAACGCTGAATAACCCGCACCTGGTCCGACAGTCGCTGAGCCGACACATTGAGAGCTGGTTCAAGGACCTGAAACAAAGCATGCATCCTAGCACGGTACGCGGTCATGTTGGTTCCACCCTCATTAGCCTCAAAGTATGCGCGCGTGACATTTTCATTAATGGATGTTGTCCATCTCATGCGCGACACACTACCGCCGGAAGCGGGGACCCTATCAGAACCCGGTGGGCCTCGGGATCCCAAGCAAGACGGCGGCCGGCCTCTCCCACGACGATGTACTGGTGGTGGCGACGTCGGCGGAGAGAAAAACTCGTCGCTCGAACTCGACGCAACTGCAGCATTGGGCTTGGTCCCGGGTGGCTGCGAGGCGGGACTGAGTGACGAGTCCGGGGGTGGTGTTTGTGCGTTCCGTGCTCTGGATCGTGTCAGCATACTACATTATTAATTCTTCTAATTTCTTTTGTATTATATCAGGCATCTATTGACAGCTTGTGTCAGTTATATTTCGGACTATTTTAATTTTCTTCATGGTTTCTAATTCTTCTAATTAGGTTTTGGTTCTTGTAATTAGTTTTTAGTATGGTAATTTTATTAAATTAAATCGAAAATTCTATTAATATCGATTGTATAATATTTATTTTAGTGAAAATAAAACGGTGAAAAAATATAACGTATGCTGACATTTAGTGTTGCCAGGTTATTATTATTATTATTGTTAAATTATTATAATTATTATTTATTATTATAGCACTACACAAGAAACATAACAAAGGACAGAAACATATATTAAAGTAGATATATTAGTAATAGATCCAAAAGGCGGCCTTATCGCTAAGAAGCGATCTCTGCCAGGCAACCTTAAGATCGGGAAAACAGTGGAAAAACAAGACTGCAGGTGGTGTGAAATTATAAACATACACCTAAATACCTACATACTCAAAAAAAACAAAACATTTTTTACGAACATTGAAAAAAAAACTAAAAAAATTCTTACTACAAACTCTAAAAATTCTTAAGAACACTTTGCTCATACTTTGAGCACAGCATATAAAACATGTATGAAACACAAAACAGAATATAAATATATCTGGGATAGTGATCTGTTGAAAAAGGGCGGAAAACTTCAGACACGGTTTTTTTCCTTTACTTTTATTATCCTATAACCTGACGTTGGCTAATCGTGTTAAATCAAAGAGAGAAAAAAAAAGATGTAATATGTGCTACTCATTGATTAAACATAATATAAGGGATCAGCACTTAGTGACGTTACGCATGTATTTTTAGGCTCCGCCCTGAAGCATCCTTTTTAATTTGTCAAAACTGTGAAATGGCGCTAATGTAAGCGACAACATTATGAGCTGTCAGCGGTACCGAAATGTTGCGGGCGGCAACAACGCAATATTTAAAAATTTTAGATAACTACAATTATCTAAAATAGTAGATAATTTTAATGAACCACCGGCTGTAATTGGTGATGATGAAGTAAGACAAGTTTTGAAATTAATTTTATCTGCTCAAAATTTAAATAGATCGCTCATGCTTTTGACAAGGAATTTATTTAACAGACTTGCCCGAAAATGTGGTAGGTAGTATTATGGTAATCTGTAATGTAGTTTTATACGTCGTCCCACTGTTAAACGCCTCCATGGTGATAGTTTTTCCAAATATCGATATATTTTTTAAACTTACCTGTTGCCTTCACTATATCTTCAGCACATTTTTCGCCTGGCTTACAGCTGTAGATTTCTTGTAGCGCTGGCGACTTAGCAAGCAGTGGTTCAGTCTTGTCCCCCTTTTCAGTTTTAGTTAATGAGAAGTTGGTACTCGATTGTGATATCATTTGATGATAAGTGAAGATCTAGTTGAATATTGTGATAAATCATGGCTCTCACGAGGAACATCTACTAATATACTACCTACCACAGTTTAAAGATATCTTAACACTTTGATACTACTATGAACACCTTCTTTTGACGTGACAAAGTCTTATAAATCGATAGAGCCGGTTGCACGCACGAAAAAACATGACTCATCCGGCGTTACCTCGCTCATGCGGCGTTACCGGCGTTACCTCGCGAGCGCGGAACGAGCGACAAAGAAGACGTGGTCACGTTCAACTATCGTCAGTAAATCGACTTTACAGGCAACCAATTTTTTGACGTGACAACGTCTTATAAATCGATAGAGCCGGTTCCATTCGGGAGCCATTAGCTCCTCTAGCAGCGTTTGAAGGCATCATCCCTTCCAAGTCATAAAGAGACGTTTATTGTGGCGCCCCCTGCCGTTCAATCACAAGAACAATTATCTACGAACCATTGCCAATGACTCACTAATATTTTATACAAAACTGTATCCAAATCGGTTCAGTCGTTTTTGTAATAATTGAGAACATTCGTTTGCACTGTAAATGTTTTTTATGGCGCCCCCTGGTGATCGATGTTCGTAACAACTATCAAAGAACCATCGCCAATGAATACGAAACATTATACAGGAAACTGCATTTAAATCGGTCAAGCCGTTTTTGAAATAAATGGGAACATTCGTTTGCAATATAAATGTATTTTATGGCGCCCCCTGGTGATCGATTTTCGTAACAACTATCTAAGAACCCTTGCCGCTGGACACCAAACATTATACAGAAAACTGCATCTAAATCGGTCAAGCCGTTTTTGAAATAAATGGGAACATCGATGTGCACAAACGAACACACAAACAAACAAACAAACAAACAAAAATATTTTTGCATTATTGGTTTTTGTGAACATTTTAACATACGAACAAACATAAAATCTTTTTAATAGAGTAATGTACAAACGGTCTCTCACCCTAAACGCATATACCCGTACTCCGTTCCGTCGTGGGTAATAAAATATGTCAAAATAAAAATAAAAAATACCAATGGTAAAATGATAAGTCAATCAACAAACCCGAGTGGCACGTGAAAAACCACATTTCACGCTGGCTAAGCTACTTTTCAATAAGTTTGAATTTTGAATCAAGTGGTCGATTCTGATGTGCAAAATCTCTAAACTAAACTAATTTAAAATAGTGCTATGCTATCCTTTGCCATAGGGAACAGTTTGAAAAGGATAGCATTATTTTAAATTACTTTAGTTTAGAGATTTCGTACAACAGAATTAGCACCAATGTCATTATTCAACGATTTAGTTCGCTCCCGTTGAATTGTGGTCACCCTACACGGGTCGCTGCACACTGCACAGCGCAGCGATCGGTATTATCGAGTATAACCACCCATTACTAACGATTAAAATTAATGTCGCAATCGATTTACCGTAGAACACTCCATTTGATGCTAGAGTAAAAACTGATTTAGCTCGCTAGAAGCATCGGACAGAATTATTTAATCCAAGGATAAAATGAAAGTAAGTTTAAATACATTTTATACGATTTGTTACAAAGTAGCCATTTTTATGTGCGTTTTGTGTGAGGAAAATTATTCTTTTCCGCACTAGTGCTTTATTCTTCGTAACGTCCATCTACAACATTTAAATGTAAGAAGTCGGTTAAAAAGGAGGTTTTCAGTACAAGTTATTGTTTCGCAAATGTATTAAAAACATTATTATTTCCACTCGATCCTATTGTGGAACTTAAACCCAAATTAAATACCTTAAACCCAATTTTCGAAAATAGTAGGCTATATAAAATATGATACATAGTAGGCTTATAGGCTATGGCATAATATCATTGGCTATGGCAATGAGTTTTGGCAACCTTACTGACGCAGTTAGCAAACACTCAGTTTTGAGTTCGCAATTTATTATTTCTAAATTGGCTCAGGTATGGTCTGTGGAGTGGACTCTACCCTACTCCCTAATACTGTGCGATTCTTCCGGTGCAATGCTGTTTAGCAGCTGTTAGGTGTTACATTAACTCCACCCAAGTTAGTACGGTAACATATTTGCTTTCATCTTAACTTTCTTGCAGGCGAGATTGCAGTCAAGTAATACTTGTATCGAGTGAAAAATAACATTGTACGATTGTAACATGTTACGAAATTCTAAAACAAAAACTCCATTTTCAACATCCAATTCCCAAAATTAAAGTCTCATACAACTTTATCAAGTCCTTACAAACGTCGGGAAATCCTTGTTGGATTTCAACTTGATTCGGAGCGAATCGACTGCGGTTAGATTCTATTGACGTCACATCCGCCATTATCCGCCGCCGCACGACTGTGGTCCTCCCGCGCGATTCGCTGACCGACAAAATGGCGGACTGATGTTCGAATTTCGAAAAGTGATTCGTTTCCTTATTATGTTATGGAGACGAGATATATTATAATTTTAATCATACGACTTTAGTCACCCGTTTAAGTCCGCTTTAACAAAGAATACGTACTTAACAAAAATGAAAATTTGAACACTTATGTGAGGTGTCGGTTATCGTAACAGTAAAGTGTCTGTTACGATAATGGTGTTGCGTGTTCAATTATATATTAGTAATAATATAAGTTTTCACTTCAAGAATTACCAAAATTTATTAATAGCAAAGAATGAAAAGACTCACTAGACATTCACGTAATAAAATACAGTGCAAGACTGACATTGCAATGTCATTGGACGCATTCTATTATACACTCATCATCATCATCATAGGTTCTACAAATGTTCAGTAATTTCACAGCGCGCCAGCTACAGTTCCCTTAAAAAACTAGAACAGTAAATTGCTTCACAGTTACTGTTTTACCAATATGTACGACTCTGAATCTGAAAAACCACCACCAGCTCTTCTAGCATGGGCAAGAGATAAAAAATCTGTTCCCGATTTTATCTTCTGAAAGTGTATAAAATTATCTTGTCCAAAAGGGCGAAAGGAGAAGTTTATCCTAATTTTTCCAATTTTGACAAAATTCCTATTTTGACACATCACGTAAACATCAATATTTTATCCCCATTGTTGTTTACGAATATTATTTTCCCCCGTACGACAAAAAAACTTAGTTTTGTGGGAAGAATCTTTGTTTTGTCCTCGGAGGATATTATTTTATCCACTCGCAGCCATGTAGGAAGAGAGAATAAGTCTATAGGACGGTATTAAAATTTTTATCCTTTCCCTATGATAAATATTTCTTGCCCATAATGGCTGATGAATGTGTAGGTTTCTTCAATCAAAACAACAACAACAACTCAAAATCGTTTTAAAACATCTTGAGAATAAACCATAAAACTTTGGATTTGTGCATTTGCGTCCTCTTGTGTTCAGTAGATATCCAACACGATGAATACTTTTTTTCATTCCTTCATTAAATCAGTCTGTCATTCGTTCATTCATTCAACGCACAAAATTGGAACCTGTGGTCGCCTCACCCAAATCGCCGAGCAAAGTGATTGAACGGGATAATCCGGTAAAAACGTCCGTGACTAATGATCGGGACTTAATGCCGCGATGGATTTTTCATGTACTCGCTGTAATATTTCCTCGTCGTCGACGTCGTTAAATAAATATAATTGAATTGATATTTTATCGAACTTGTCCTCGTAAAGAACCCGTTTTTTTGACAATCTCGATGACGATCTGAATCGGGAGGTCAAAAGAAGATTACAATTACAATAATTACAGTAGAATCTTGATGATCCGGATCAATTAAACCAGGGATTTTCCGAATCGTGAAAATCCGGATAACAAATCCCGAGTGAAATTAAATTTAATATATTTTTAGGGCTTCGTACTTCGAAAGAAAAATAACGGAACCTTTATAAGATCACTTTGTTGTCTGTCTGTCTGTCTGCCTGTCTGTCTATCTGTCTGTCGGTCTGTCTGTCCGTTACACAACCCTTGTAAGTAGGTAATAATGACCCGACACTTTGTAATCATTAAAAAATTGAAAATTGTTTAGTATTCTGCAGGCTGCAGATTTGGACGACCAGGATTCTACAGGCTGCAGATTACCAGTATCCTAAAGGCTGCAGATTTGGACGACCAGTATTCTGCAGGCTGCAGATTTGGACTAGGTACCAGTATTCTACAGGCTGAAGATTTGGATGACCATGAGCTGTAGCTAACCAGGTTATTGTACCTACAACCCCACTGATATTTTAATATACCCTTACATTCCACAGATATGGCATTTAAATTAAATCAACAGTTGCACAAACGGCAGCTATTTCATTAATAACCGAGAGCCGGATGATTTATTACCGTCGAGTTTACATAATTCAGCTTTTAATTGTATAACATTTGCATTTATACCACTCTGTAGTCTTTACTAAGCAAACGTTAACGTAGTATTGAATTAATTAATACACTCAGTTTGATATTCGAATTTACTAGATGTGTACCTACTTATAGTACAATTTTGTTTTCATATTATGATCCATCTATTCGACAAACTAGAACTGGCTTCAAAGGATAGCGGGAGCAAAACTAAATTTTATTCATATGGAAGTTTGTGCTTTCTCTCTTCTGATTGGGTCCACGTTGGTGTCATTTATCTTTTTATTATTTGTAGTCTCAGATACTTCACTTTTTTCTTATGATATAGCTAGGTACTCCTAGATTTTTTCCTATCGATAATGATGAAAAATAATAATCTTCGTTATCTTTTCAGATGACGTATTCTGTCCCTGTAACCATACAAATATAGATTATATTTATACGATAGCAAACGCTTGGACGACTAGAAATTGTATGGTAGGTTGTATACGTGACTTATTGTTATTGTAGTCAGCAAATCCCCGCAATAGTCTTGATGTCCTCCGTCCACTTGGTCAATTGTTGTTGTTGGTTTGTTATCAATAACAACATTCCATCCATCATATTTTTATTATCTTGAAATCCATACAAACGTAATGAACGTAATACTTACCTGTAACATTAGTAATATGTGTTCAGTATTGCTACGTATTTCGAAATCACAGGAACCAACTGAATAATACAAGTTTTCATGAATAATTCAAGAACACTTCTTTTTATCACACCTATACACGCAGGTATTAGACCATTCGCAGGCTCTCTCGGAAAATGGCCGTCTTTGTGAAAATAATGATATTATAAAGGTAAACATTTCGTCAGTGTATCTTATTATCTCCCGCTATCTGTTTTAGGATTAATGGTAGAAATGATTGAATACGGATCATCTTAAAGTTTAAAGCCTGGGTTCGATTTTCGAGCCGTGTCAAAATTAACTTGCCTGCGTCTAGTATTTGGTACTTCTATCCCAAAAAAAGGTTCAATTGCGAATCTTTCTTGCGTACTGAAAGTTTCGCAGTATCGAGACCAAGTCTCAATATTATAAAGTAAGTCTTGTCGTAACAGTACGTACGTAACTTTATGACTATTATTTTTTCTTTTGTCAAGAACTTTCACTGATATTTTTCTTTAACTTGTGCAATCTTGCCAAATATTATAATTTGTGGATATCGTGAAATAGAAGCCCATATGTTTTTTGTTTTTCATGACGAATTATTTAAATGACTCTAAATTTTTATTGGGTTGACTTAGAGTCTTGAGTTTTATAGACCTTGAAAGGACTTTTGTGGTTCATTGCTAAAGTGGACTACCGCAAAGTAACACCTGTTTCAATGACTCCTAAGTATTCCGTATTCACAATGTTTATTCAAGCAATTTCAAGAGCAAATACGAACACATTCTGTCCTGAACCGCAGAAATAAATAGTCTCAAGTTTCCTTTGCGAGACGTAAGTACCTATTTGCGGGTTTGAAAAACTACTTCTCAGGGGTAAAAGGCCTCTTTGAAAGTGTCAAAAGAACGGTCCGACACGTGCTTACTTTCTACCACTTTCTCGTAATTGCTTAGTCCTATAGAAAACGCAATGAATAATATAAATGTACACGATATTAGGATCTCAAAGAGTTTGCAAGCCGCAAACTTCGTGACTCCGATGGCTGAGTAGATTTTTTATACACTTAAAAGGTACCTACTTTATTAAGTCTTAGTAGGTATATTTGCTATCAATTTCAATTTCATTTTTCTAGTGGTAGGTTTCTACCTAATCTCTTCTGATGATTGACCGGGTGGCAGTTTATGAAAATGTTTTCAGTTTTAAGGGCACTTTACACCTACGTGGTTACTTAGCAAAATATGATTTAAGATCTCAGGATGATGGACTCAGTGATGCACTGTCCAGTGCGTCGTATGATACTGCAACGCATATCCGTGGGACGTACTGCATCTGACATAGGCAGACGGGGGGCAGACGTATCACATAACTTGTGGCGGGTATCTATTACACTGGCAACTTTGCCATACGATCTACAAAACTTTCCCCACAACTTCCCTCACGCGGGAATTATAAATTTAGGAGCAGGCGTCCCGCTAAGCGCATGGCGTCTATCCCGGCGCCAAAATTCAGTACCATCCACAGAACACTATTACTCCTGGCGGAGGTACCATCTCTCGTCTCACACGAGACACACTAGCGCGACGCCTTAGCTCCCAATTATCTAAGCTGTGTAACTTGTATTACACCTTATTGGGACTAAACACTTTCGCGCAAAGCAGTATTTTATTAGGATCAACCCAAACCAAATCCTAAAAACTGAACGTCTTTCTTGTCTCATCATTCTTTTGTATTAAATAAAATGTTTTAATAAGAATTTTTTGAACTCAAAGGGACCTTAGTAATTGCCCGTAAGACCTGTTTCTGAGAAAAAGGGGCTCTAAGTGGCAAATAGACACAAAAGGGTTTGGAATTTTTATTTTGAGTTACGGAACTCTAAAAGCGATTTGTCTTATTAGGTACTTTACTTGCAACGGCCTGCAGTGATTAGTTTGTTCAGTTTTTGAAACAAGTGATATTGGGTTCGATTCCCTGGTCATTGATGCTTAAACTTACTAACGGAAATGGTAGGACAACGTCTACCTCGCAACTATATATTCTCAATACCGATTTTAACTCAAACATTTCTATTTCCTCGCTTCTAGTTCATTAACTCGAAAGTGAGGCTTGCTTTTTGCACTTAGCTGTTTTAGACGTTCGGTTAGTTTTGCTCAACGATCCTAATAGGGCGACCACATTTGTAGTAATCGTTGGCTGAGGACCATTATGACGTCATTAATAGTTTCCTGGTATTCATCATATTAGAATTAAAGTAGTTTTATAATTATATTTAATTTGATTGAGAGGTTCTAACTGAGGTACCGGATTCGACTCCCTGTTAAGGGGATTTATTGAATTTATTTCTGTCTTTCTCACTCTCACGGATACGTTGGTAGGTTCGACATGCAGAGTCGCGGAAGAATATAACAGAAAAACGACCTTTTACCTAATTTCTCAAAACCCAAATCAGTTATCAAAAATCGGTTTCTAAGCGTTTTTGGATATTGTTATCACCGACATATTAACGGCCTAAAAGCCGTATTTAGGTGATTTTGAGTGAAGTTTTACGTAAAAACTATAAAGACAATTACTCTCAAAATTAAACGTCATGTATTTTGGGTCTTTAATCTAAAATCGCTAAGAAGCAGAAACACGATTGGATAAAATTTTCTCGATAGAAAGTTCTCCCAAAAGTTGCTCCAAAATCTCAATTTTCCTGTTATATATCGGAAACTGCAATTGATGTAATTGTAATTTTTGTTTTATTGTGTCGGTATTAACAATATTCAAAAACGCTGAGAACCGATTTTTGATAACTGGCTTAGTTTTTGAGTAATTAGGTAAAAGGTCGTTTTTCTGTTATATTCTTCCGCGACGCTGCATGTCGCACCTACCAACGTATCCGTGAGAGTGAGAAAGACAAAAATAAATTCAATGAATCCCCTTAAAACAAAAATTACAATTACATCCATTGTAGTTTACGAAAAAAGCAGGAAAACTGAGATTTTGGAGCAACTATTGGGAGAACTTTCTATCGAGAAAGTTTTATTCAATCGTGTTTTTGCTTCTAAGCGATTTTAGATTAAAGACCCAAAATACATGACGTGTAAATTTGAAAGTAATTGTCTTTATAGTTTTTGCATAAAACTTCATTCAAAATCGCTTAAATACGGCTTCTACTCCGTTAATATAGGTACACTAGTATGCATATAAAACTGTTGTATAATCGAGAAATGCAACGGGATTCCCTTCCATTAAAAGCTTCTAACGTATCTACCAAAGTAATATATGTACGAAACTTAAAAGTAATACTTACTTCAGTACTAATAAAGCTGTACCAAGTAATATTGAGCGATGGCTCTTTCTCAGAAAGGCTTGTCCAGCTTGAATGTATACAGGCTGATAATGTAATGCAATGTCAAGCGATATTGGACCTTATTCTTTACGGCATAGGTCATTATTTCCAGCGAAAGTGAACTTAAACAGGACACATCGGCGCCTACATCATTATTACCTCGCAAAATAGACATGCGAGCGAAATTGATGACGTCATAGAGCGGAGTACGTATCGATGCTTTTGTGTGACAGCAGAACTAGCATAAAAGCATCTCGATGAACAGCTAAAATTATGGTCAAATTATGTAAAAAAAATCCATCTAAAACTAAATAAAGATATTTCAATCTACGATGACGCGCCCCAATCTGTCAAACTGCATACGAATCGAATGAAATAAAAGTGATTTTGTCAGAGTGGGGCGAGGCTTCGTGGATGGAAATATCTATATCATTGGATGTTGAACAGTTTTATTTTTATTTTTATTTTATTTATTAGGGTTAACCAGCAGGTTTACAATGTTTCTTAAAAATAATTACAATCAAAATGTGTTAACATTCTAAGGGTATGTAAACCTATTTTAAGGTAACCACTACTTGCTAAGTTTTATGCTCGGCTTGCGAAATTGAAAACTATAACACTTGAACAGTGGCAGAAGAGTGGCATAAACTTCTAGTTTCTTGGATATTTTGAACTGAGATTGCTTCTATGTATGACGGGTATTTTAAAGGAACACGCACATGAAATTAGAATAGAATAGAATAGAATAGAAAAATCTTTATTTACTGACACAACACATATAGAAAAACAAAAAAAACCTATGAAACTTAACTAAGACATAAAGATACAAATTAATAAGTCCCAAATTACAGGGAGCAGGCACCGCCACACAGTTTCAGTCTCGGATTCATAACCACGAGATTTCTGTGAAAAACGAAAGCGTGATTTTTTATAATTCCTTAAAGTTTATGGGTAGCCCATAAACTTATAACATAACATACACTCTCAGAGAAATAAGAACAATACCTAATACTCACAAAGTAGAGTTTACCGACCACTTTCATTTCCATGTTATCTTGCAATGTGCCGTTCCAACTCGTCATCATCGTCAAACCTTGCTTGTAGAAACCGTTGGGTAAATTTACTTACCCTTCCAAGTTAGTACGATAGTAGTAATATAATAGTCATCTTATGCTGCATCATCACTTACCATCTGAGATCGCTATCAAGTACTATCTTGTATAGAGTAAAAAAAAAACTATAAGCGCGAGTAATCTATCGTCAGTCTACGGTTATGCTAGACCTACAGTTACAGATCTACTCGTATTGTGTGAGATGAACCTGCGATACCATATGCTGCGGCCTGAATTGACAAATTTCGTCGAGTACTCAATCACTATTACATGGCTCCTCTTGACTTGTGGCAATGATCAACGATGACGTGTGGTCGGCTAACAACTGACGCTGTTGGTGTCAAAACTAACCTTTTTGACACCAGTAAACCAGTAACATTTTATACTTTCGTCGTATACGTCTATTATTTTATGTCAATTGAATAATTCAATTTTAAAGAATGCGCAAGGATCCCCCGGAAGACGCACCTTTTTGGCTCCTATTTAGTTTGTATCTTATACAATTGACATAAAGTTCATTATGCTACGTAAAAAAATTTGCTTCCAATTCATTCCGCTGTGGTGTAAATTGACCCATAGACTTCTTATGAGGCCCATAGTAAATAGTAACCTACCTATACGATTGACGTATCTAGGTATAAATTCAGACTGTAGACTTCAGAATATATAGACTGAAAGTGCTAGACATTAAATATTACTGGTTGATTTCCAAAATTTAGCATTTACTGTTCTGAATTAGCATTTATATACCAACTAACGAAACACAAACTAACATTAATAGACTAGCTATCTTTGTTATTAATTACCACAAAGCTATTTGAAACCTATTCGGAAAATAGATTTCAAATCAGCTTAATAAACTAGAATACTTAATTCGTGTTTACATGTTATGTACCGTATTTTCAAGGATGTGAGATTTGGAGACACAGGCTACAGCTACTTACCTAATTATAAATTCGCAAATAGAGGGATTTCGTGTGACTTAAGGGGATTTATTGAATTTACTTTTGTCTTTCTCACTCTCACGGATACGTTGGTAGGTTAGTTGCCACATGCAGCGTCGCGGAAGAATACAACTGAAAAACGACCTTTTACCTAATTACTCAAAAACTAAACCAGTTATCAAAAATCGGTTTCTAAGCGTTTTTGGATATTGTTATTACCAACACACTAATACAAAAATTACAATTACATCCATTGTAGTTTCCGATAAAAAAACAGGAACACTGAGATTTTGGAGCAACTTTTGGGAGAACTTTTTATCGAGAAAATTTTATCTAATCGTGTTTCTGCTTTTAAGCCATTTTAGATTAAAAACCCAAAATACATGACGTTTAAATTTAAAAGTAATTGTCTTCATAGATTTTAAGTAAAACTTCATTCAAAATCACTTAAATACCGCTTCTACGCCGTTAATATTGATCAACGTTTAGCTTTTAAACTCTTTAATCTAGGAAGCAGAAATTTTAGACAGAGGCTTCCTGAATTTATTTTTGTCCTTCTCACTTTAACGAATACTTTGGTGGGTGGAACATGCAGCGTGCAGTTTTGCAGGAGAATATAACAGAAAAACGAAATATTACCTAATTACTAAAAAACTAAGTCAGTCTTAAAAAAAACCGTTCTGAGTGTTTCTGGATATTATTATAACCGACACATTAAAACTAAACTAAATTACAACCATTGTAGTTTTCGATGAAAAATTTGAAAGTTCTTCTTATTTTGATGATTGAGAAAAGAACCTCCATGGCTCAATGTTGTTACCATTTAGGTTTCCGGGTATCACACACTCTAAATAAAGCTTACTATATATATATTTAGTATTAAGGATCATTTACATGAATTTCCTTGGGAGTGAATGAACTGCTGTAATTATACTAATATACTAGCTCAATCAGTTTTTAAGAACCATTGTGAAGTGGTGATAACAGAAACAAAACCCGGCTGAGTTTGTTGTGGGCTTCTTCTCTGCGCAGGGTGCGTTCGAACCCTCGTAGTTGACTTGTTATCACCATACATTTGCGACAAATATATTGACGTTTTACAATAGTCAGTAATTTAGACCTACGTGAAATAAATATATTTTGACTTTGATTCTATGTAAATATATACATTTTCTCCAAAAGCTTCGACAAAATAGGTAAAATAAACAAAAACTTCGCACCATCGTCCCTGGACAGTTACCAAAGAGCGTTTTAGCATACGTCTAGCGGTCGACCGACGACGCAGTGATAAATGTACTGGTACCTGATTTGTCTATTTGTTTTCGACAAAACTACTACATTTTAAGTGTTTCGGTTCGCATTACACAATAATAGGGTTTTAAACACATTTAGTACTTAATAGTCTATGATTTAGGCTTTTAAGGGCAACTTAAAAGCCAAAATTTTAGAGCGAAAAGCTTCGATCAACATCTCACGATCAAGGACCGCATACGAAGAAGGCAGTAGTCCTAAAGCCGTAGCCATTTGACATATTTGTGATCCTAACAGAAAGCTCGATTGGAATGAAATTCAAATTTTTTTTAGTTATCATATATCCGATCACCAAACTGGTCATTTAACTTCTGCGCAAACAACTGTAATTCTCATACTTTTATTTATTATTTTATTCCATTTGAGCGATTGTCAGCTTTCTGTAGCTATCCTAAATAGATATCTGATATGACTACAGCTGCTGGAGATGGCATTCTTTGTTAGGAGGAAGTCCCAACTATCTTTCTGGAGTCCTAACTATCGGCAACTTGGGCCCTTATGAGGATCGTATACCTGTAAGCTTTTATACAAAAAGCGATAACGTTTTCCTACTCGTAAATGTAGGCCGATTTTCATAATTTTTGGATATGTTGCAGATACTATGAAGTACTATGCTCGTACGTTTTACTTTTATAAAATATTATTTAACATTAAAAGTTATTTGAGTCTAAATATCCGCATTTTTTGACCTAAAAACTTGCTATACTTTTTCTATAAGGGCATAGATATCATTTTTGAAAACACCTATTCGCGTTACGCCTTTAAGTCATTTTTTTGTAAAACTTTTAATTTTTTTACATTTTTTTTATAAAAAAAAGATTGACAGATATTGAAAAATAATAAACATGTAGATTGTAGGTACATAAATAATTATACGAATCGCAAATGAAATATCTCATTTCTCACAAAGCAAGGTGAGTACTCAACCGCGAGCACATCATCGAAATAAAAATATCCTGCTGCAAAAATTTCGGAATATTAATTAATATCAAAAACATCAGACATCAAGTTCAGTCACACCGGCGGTAAAACAGTCCCCCGATGAACCCCCCTACTTTAGCAAACTAGCACATTAAAGTCGAGAATCGAATCACTATCGTCGTTGCAATAAGGCTGATTTTCCCTTACGTTCCGTATTGATGATAAACTTTATGGCACATCTACTTCACAAGGCAGTAACCGTCTAGCAGTACATTGTATTGCGGATGCAATCCCCATGGGCACGGATGCTGTAAGTGCACAGACAGATTGACGACTTTTTTGTCGCAAAACTTGTGATTATTGCCTCACACTGTACAGGCCTTATCTCACTAATATACCTAATTTAGGCCGCGCCGGTTTGAATGTGTGTATAAAATTTGGAATGAGGTTGGATTATACCCTGGATTAACACACCGGCTTTTTTATAGTCCTCGCGAGCAAACGAGCGGGCGGGTCACCTAATGTAGAGCGATCACCGCCGCCCATATGGACATTTGCAGCACCAGAGGAACTGCAAATGCGTTGTCAGCTCTTAAGGAATTTGTTTATCTGCCCATTGAATAACCCCATGTTGCAGCTATGTAGGAGCACTGCTAGGCTACTTTTTATCCTGGAAAAGTCATGCTTCCTACGAGATTATTGGAAACCCGAAATTTACACAGGCGGAGTCGCGGGTAACACCTAGTCACTCATAAGGCTAAGACCTTCTATAATGCTCCAATAGTACTTAAGGACTTACTGATGAAAACATTTCTTTTGTGCAACATTTCGTCAGTCAACAAGTCGCAAGTGGAAACGCTCCTCTACGCTGTAGGATGAAGCACCATTAATGTAACGAGATTTTTTGTCGAATAATTAAAAATGTTAGGTAACGCTCTAAAATGCACCGCATTTGTTAAAAGCAGCGGATGTTTACTGTTTTTCGATGCTATGATACCACAGATATATTCTCGTAGATTTTTCACCTCTACTTTTGAGGGAATATTTTTGAAAACCAAAAGCTAATTAAGTTCACAATTAAAAGAAGAGTACTAAATATAGATATTGAACACGAGTCAAACAAATTCTGTTGTACTGATGCTGCATTGTATTTTTTTTGTAAAAATAGTTGCATATTTGCTCGACCGTAGCTTTATTTTTTTATCAAAATCTGTAAACGCAGATAAAAATTTCTCAGAAAGTTGAAACAGTCTCAAAACCTTATCCTGTAGTATAAAGGCTGCTATAACTGTCCCGTCTCAGTATCCAGCCTGTACACTAGGTGTTATAATATAGCAGAGGCCTACGACTTTACTCTCGTGACTTCTTAATTTCGATTATAGATTCTAGGAGACCAATTGTGTAACAAAAACGTATTCATCGCTTTCGTAATCATCAACAGATTTTGCCACTTGATGACCAAGACTACTCTGTCAAGAGTGTAGCGAAGAAGAAGAATATATAGTACCATACACACAAAATCAGAAGGAGAAGAATATAGAGAGGCTTAGAACAGGTTTTTGTATAACCTTCGAGTCTTCGGCGACTTTCCTTAACGGTGTAGAAGCCGTATTTAAGCGATTTTGAATGAAGTTTTATGCAAAAACTATAAAGACAATTACTTTCAAATTTACACGTCATGTATTTTGGGTCTTTAATCTAAAATCGCTAAGAAGCAGAAACACGATTGGATAAAATTTTCTCGATAGAAAGTTCTTCCAAAAGTTGCTCCAAAATCTCAGTTTTTCGAGTTTTTATCGGACACTACATTGGATGTAATTGTAATTTTTGTTTTAAAGTGTCGGTAATAATAATATCCAAAAACGCTAAGAAACAGATTTTTGATAACCAGCTTAGTTTTTGAGTAATTAGGTAAAACGTCGTTTTCGGTTATATTCTTTCGCGACGCTGCATGTCGCACCTACCAAATATCCGTGAGAGTGAGAAAGACAAAAATAAATTCAATAAATCCCCTTAAGGAGATATCCGTTCCGTTTATTCGAAGCGAGTCGACTTGAGTTGTACAAAAACTGTACTATCCCTACAATTCTAGGCTCAGCATTGTCGATTGTCTCCAGTGGAGAGACAGCCGTGTCTACGATGCCTAAGCCCCTTCGGGACGGAGGATACGAGCTTATAAATCTCACGTAAGTGTCGGCGGTCAACACTCAACTCTTATTTGTTGTTTTGTCGTGAAATGAAATTCTTTTTGCTTTATTTATCGTTGTTTTATATCGTAGGGGTGTAAAAAGTTTATTTTTGTTGTTCTGCTTGGAAGGACGAGATTTATCTAAGGTCTTTGCACGAATGAAAACTGTTTCAAGGTGCTCTTATTTTCGAGTGAATAAACTATTTGTGTTTCTGCTTAAACACCCAATATCTGACTAAACCTATTCGACTAAGATTACAATTCAGTTAAGACATAGACTAGACCACCCATATGAAGCTGACGATGAGACCATTGGAACATTTTACGTCAACATTCTTCAGACAAGAAAAAAGTAGCGCCATTTTATTTATTTATTTGTCAAAATTTCCGCTAATATACCGCAACATGGCGGAAAATGACCGACTGGCGAAGCGGCAGCGAACCTGCCGTCTGCGTCGAAGGTCGTGGTTTCGATTCCCACTACTGGTAAATTTTAGTGTGATGAGCATGAATGTTTTCCAGTGTGTGGGTGTTTTTCAATATATAATATTTAAGTATATTAAGTATGTATATATATTTATCAGTTATCTAGTACCCATAACACAAGATATCGCTAACTTTGGGGCTAGATTGCGATGAAACAAGTAGAGAAACAAGTACCTATCGCGTCTATCGCGTGGACCGCGGTCCATAGACAGTGCTGCGGTCGGTTTATAACTGACGCGATTGGTGTCAAAATAAATATTTTTGACAGGTGCTGATGCCGGTACGATGCTTAGGAGCAGATACGAAAACATCTACGGCTATACATTACGTGGGATTGCAGTCAAGTACCATATAACTTGTGTACGATTGTGATAAAAAATACTGTACCATCTGCATAGGATTTACAAGGATTTACGTAACGCGACGGCTGCATTTCGTGAAGTGAAAATATGTGTCGCGAACACCAATATGAACCTGATGAGGATGAGCCCATCGGAACATAATATGTCAGAAATAGTCCCTTTGGAAACTCGCGTATGGACTAATAACAATTAGTATATTGATGTTGATACATCACTATTGTTCAAAATTAATCGACAAAAAAACAATTTTGACGACGTCAACAGTTGTCTCAAAGAAGTTGTACATTGGTTTGAAGCTAATAATTTGCTTCTTAATAGCAAAAAAACAAAATGTATTAAATTCACTTTACCTAATGATAGACAAGTTCAAACGAATGTAAAACTAGGTGTAGAGGAATTGGATCTCGTAGATACAACCGTATTTTTAGGAATAGCGTTAGATGCTAAACTACAGTGGGACCCTCATATAAATAATCTATCGAACAGGCTTAGTTCTGCTGCGTACTCGGTTAAGAAAATTAGGCAGCTGACAGATGTCCAGACTGCTAGACTCGTATATTTTAGTTATTTTCACAGCATTATGTCCTATGGTCTCTTGCTATGGGGTAATGCTGCTAACATTAATACAATTTTCGTGCTGCAGAAGAAGGCTGTTCGTGCCATTTACAAAATGGGCCCAAGAGAGTCTTTAAGAGAAAAATTCAAAGAATTTAATATAATGACGGTGCATGCACAGTATATATTTGATAACTTAATATATGTGCATAAAAATATTAATAATTTTGTTAAAAAAAGCGATCTCCATGCTATTAACCTTAGAAGTAAAAACAAACTAGTAGTGAATAAAACTAGACTAGAGAAAATAAATAAATCATTTAAAGGCAATGGGATACGCTTTTACAATAAACTTCCTATTGAAATATTAAACTTATCCCTCAATAAGTTCAAAGTCGCTGTAAAACGAAAGCTCGTTAATAAAGCTTACTATAGTATTAAGGATTATTTACATGAATCAAATCCTTGGGAATGAATGAACTGCTGTATTATAATTACTAGCTCAACTAGTTTTTAAGAGCTTTTGTGAAGTGGTGATAACCAAAAACAAAACCCGGCTGAGTTTGTTGTGGGCTTCTTCTCAGTGCAGGGCGCGTTGGAACCCTCGTAAACTTAGTTTTAAGTCGACTTGTAGTTATCACCGTAACAAATATGTTATGTAACAAATATTATTGACGTTTTACAAGTGCCTTGTAAGTTAGGCCTATGTGAAATAAATATCTTTTGACTTTGACTTTGACTTTGATGTCTGGCGTGGACCGCGGTCAATAGACAATAGTGCGGTTGGCTTACAACTGACGCTGTTGATGTCAAAACAAACATTTTTGACACCAGGAGACTGGCATCATTTTTTTTGCGCTGTTTGCTGCTTTATTTTTTCGTCTATTGTCGCGGCATTTGCGTCTTTATGCAGAACGTCATGCCTACGTGAAGTCTGTGGACTGTGGTGAAGTGAAGTGAATCATCACATTCAGTGTATCAAAGCAATACGCGAATCGCCTAGAAGTTCAAACACATAAAAGAAGTATGCCATTAAAATTAATAAGCGAGAAATACAAATAAACATTTTTCCCTCTCTCAACTAAGTAGGCAAGTTGTCAATTCCAAATCCTACTTTGCATGCAGCGGGTGCAATCCGCGCACAATCTGCATCCGCGCAGCATCCACTCCGAGATACTGACAGATCTCTGAGCTCGAAACACGTCGCGGTGGGATGTTTTGATGGGTTACTATTGGTTTTCGATTGCGCATTGAATTCACAAAATAAAGATAATTAAGCCGGCTATACACCATCCTTCTTATCTTCCAATAGGCATGAAAATTTTTAAAAAATAATAATTAATATCATAAGGACATTACACACATCGCAATCCGGCCCCGAAGTAAGCGAGAAATATACGATAATATTTCATATACATAAATAGAATGTATGGACAAACACCCATTCACTGGAAAACATACATGCTAATAATACAAACATTTTACAGTTGTGGGAATCAAACCCACGACCTCCGATGCAGTTGGCAGAAGCACTACGGCTGCATCATTTGGTCGTCAAAGTTATACTTATCATGCCAACCCACATCCATAAGTAATTCAAACTTCGTCGTGATTTCAATTCCTACCAATGGCCACTTTAGAATTTTATATTTCTAAATTGGTTCAGTTACTACCACGCTACCAGCAAAGACGTAAGTACCGCTAAGCGATAGTGTTTCGACGCGATGTCTAGTAGAAACCGTTAGTTGTGAGCTAAAGGGGTACCTTTCAAGTAAGTACGATAATATTGTCTTCGACTACCTCATCACTTACCATACGGAAATATCGCAGTAAAGTAGTTACTAAAATGTACCTATAGTTATAGTGAAATAAAAAGTATTATTTGGCACTGATTTCGAAAACCTGTGGTACAGCCCAAGCAGTACGTAACCACAGCAGTATAAAAGCTGATTTGGAATATTATCAGTAACATTCAGCTTGCGGGTCACGCCTCACCTTTACGTCTCGCGCTCTCATGTAAATGAGAGCGGCGTACTTTCCGACAGTATTTCTCTCTTCGCCGTGTCATTTGTTAGCAGTTACCTTTTGTAAGCCGAAGAGCTTAAGTAAGTAGGTAAATAGTTTAGGCTTACGTCATTTTCATCTTAACATTTGGGTATCACACTAGTTTTGAATGTCATAAAAATATTACTTTATTATATCGACAGTGAGCTGAAAAAAAAATCAAAATGGCGGATTCAAAATGGCCGCCATAGGAATTTCGTCATTATCTCGGAAAGTATAAAAGATGGAAGAACGGTTTCTTGACAAGAGGTGATCAGGATCGGAGGTCTAGATGCGATGGAAAGAAAAAAATTCGAAATGGCGATTTTTTTCCAGTGTAATGGCATGGGGACTACTGAAGAGACTATAACTTGGAAGGCAAATAGGGACAAGGCAGCCCGCTCCACGCGCCCTACTAGTTTATAATAAAGTGATAAAAAAATTAGAGTCAAGTACTCATTTGATGACCGATTGGTGCAGTCGGTAGTTGTCTTACCGTATGCGTCGGTGGTCGTAGGTTCAATTCCCATAACTGAAAAATAATTGCGTGATGAGCACGAATGAAAATGAAAATGAAATGCTCTAGTCGCGACCATGGATAAAATCAGTTGTATTTTTGTGCCCTGCAATATGGTACTAAATTGTTCAGTTTATTATGCCCAAGTAATACCTATTTAACGTAAAGATATAAATTACGGATATAATATTTTAACCAACCTACGCGCATCCGTGAAACCGCACAAAAAGAAGAGCAATAAAAAGTTTTTTGGGCAAAATAGCTGAAGTTTTATAATGAGAAAATTTTCTGACGATTCCAGTGGTTGTTTCTAAATATACGGTTTGTTGTGGGATGTAGAATAAGACATTATTTTTAGATTATAAAAATTGAAAACGTTATAATATAAAACTTATCGCTAACATATTTTAATTATGTACTCTACAAGTTTACTGCCCGCGTGGAATGGTGCGCGAAAATACTGGCTCTATTTTCGCGCTGAACAGCTAAGCTAGTTCGTTGCGTAAAAATAAGAAAGCCCTTATCACCAGATGGAGCCTATTTACCTTATCTAATATAATATAATATTCTCATTTCTCACTGTTGAAAATGAAAATGAAAATATTTATTTTCACGCCTAAATAATAGGCTCATATATGAAAAGTCAAAACACTACCGCCACGTTCGGAAAGCAGGTTTGCACCGAGAAGAACTGGCAAGAAACTCGGCACTTACACTTTTCAAAAATGTCATTGTTATAATACAAGATTTCTTATAAAGTATGAAAAATTATAACATATTTTTAAAATATCTCGTGAGGAGATGGAAGCATGTTTCTAATCAAACTCCTCCGAAACAGCTGTAGTGATTTTTAATTATTTTTTTGTCTACGTCCGGTTTATCTGAGCTATTAATAAATAGGTCGTAAGCCTTTTTTTTCATACCCTTTAAATGGGAAAGTAAAGTTTGCCCAGTTAGAAAGTTTTTAAAAAGGACATGATGCGTAGATCACATTATAATCCCCAGTATGGGTGGAAAATTCGACGACCGAATGGCGTAGTGGTAGCGAACCTGCCGTCTGCGCCGGAGGTCGTGGGTTCGATTCCCACTACTGGTAAATGTTTGTGTGATGAGCATGAATGTTTTTCAGTGTCTGGGTGTTTTACAATATATTATATTTATGTATATAAGTATGTATGTATATTAATCAGTCATCTAGCACCCATAGCACAAGCTATCGCTTACTTTGGGGCTAGATTGCGCTGTGTAAAATGTTTCGTATTTATATTTAATAAATAAATAATATATTTAAAAAAAAAACATATAAGCTATGAACGGAAAGCTGTGGGTTTCCCTCGACCCGTGAATTAATTTTTATTCATTCATATTTCATACTTAAAAGTCATGCCGGGTTAATAGTGAAACAGAAAATGGAATAAAAAAAATATGGCGTCATTAAGGTTACTCAGCGAAAGTCGCTTTTAATGAGCACTCCACAAACGAAACCTACCGGGGTCGAAAGTGCAGCACAAGTGGTCCTGGGGGCCCAGGAAATTGAAACGATACCAGGGTTTTTATGACTTGACGATAAAATGGCAGGATAATGTAGTGATGTTATATCTTTTATCTCTTGAAGCGCCGTGCATTTAATTTTTTCAACCGACCGAAAGGAGTAAGTTCTCAATTCGACTGTAATTACCCCTAAAAAAAAAAAATTGGTTGTCTGTAAAGTCGGTTTACGGACGATAGATTTACGTGATAACGTCATAATTGGACTCTCTATCGTTTGTTTTATCGTGCCTCTCTATCGCTTGTTGCCAGGCTCAGGTGGAACGTTACGCGGAAAGTTACTATTTTTCATGTGCGTTGCTGGTGTTCATCAATTTATTAAACGTTATCACGTCAAAAACAGAACCCTTAGATCATCTTGTTGTCCACCCGTCTGTCTGTCTGTCAAGATCCTTTATTTCAGTAACTAATAAAGATATCGACATGAAAATTGAAAAAACTGTAGGTAATAATGGTCCAACGTCATTGCAATCATAAAAAATTGAAAATAGTTTTTACACTATTAGCCCCAAAGTAAGCTATCGCTTACTTTGGGGCTAGATTGCGATGAGTAAAATGTACCGTATATATTTATTTATTTATTTTATTTACTATTTCAAAGGATGCTAAAATCCATGCTAAATCATGCTCCAGTGCGTTGCTGCGAAGAAACCATTAGGGGTGACTTTACTTACCCCTTCCAAGTAAGTACAATAAAATCTCCAGCTGCATCATCACTTACCATGAGATGAGATCGCAGTCGAGTACTAACATTCGCAGTCGGACTTGCATACTTAGAGTGCCTTACCATTGTCTATACATGCAGGTCATATAAAAAATACCAATACGCTCTCGGCCTGTAGTTGTTTACATTAAAACTAAAAATTTTTTCGCCGTCCGAACGTCTGTCACCAGGCTACAGCCTGGTAAAGATGGCGATGTTTCAGTAATTGGGTTCCATTTCTACGGAAAATTCCCTTCTTCTTCTCATACCTGGGACTTTTCCGCGATTAGGCGATATTTCGCCCGTTGCGCGTAAAGTCGTTGATGCGGGTCCTCGCCGGATCACCCCAGCCAGCCGAGCTCTCTCCAGGATCCGAAGAGGCCTCCCAGGTCGCACAGGATATCTTGGAGTGTTGCTGAGGATCCCAAGTAGGTCTCGCTTTGGTCCGACACTTCACTGCATTTCATTTGTTGCACACAACATTTGTTTCGTCCTCCTCCATGCAGGCTCTGCACAGAGGGCTGTCCGTGATTCCTAGGGTGGAAAAATGTTTGTTTAGTGAGCAATCCTCTCTAATCATGCCTACGAATAGTCTTAGTTTGTCTTTTCTAAGTCTTATAAGTTTATCTGTTAGGTGTTTATCTAAGTGTGACTCTTGGAACCCTAAAAAAACTCCATAAGTTGGAAGTACCAACTCCGTACTGCTGTAGTTACAATACTAATAAAAAGACAATAGGGACAACCCTCTATCACCCATGGCCTAATCAATCTCGCGGTTATGTGGGCCGAAACGCGGGAGGTACTTCGGTACGTTCGGTACTTGCTCTTGGCGTGTTCCCGGGGCGCCTTCTTGACTCCCTACAATATGTTTCCTCTCGCTCCTTGTCCCTATGAACTCACTCTCCCCATTCTGGGGCAGGACGATACAAAAGACGGACTCGCCGCGCCGTCGCTGTCCATAGCATAAATTCTCTGCGTCACTCCAAGCCGCTTCGCCTAATAAAAAGACAATACACAACAACAAGTCCAGCGAGAGCTATAAACACAATGAATACAAAATTCAATTGTCTACCGCAGCGTGTGTCTACCACAACTGCCCGCTCGGTCACACGACATAGCATTAGCTCCTCGAAAGCACATAAATTCCGCCTAATTACATCCAGCGAAACTAAACTGCGTTGTTCACACTTGTCTGAAACGACGCGTGGCCGGCGTATATCGCTAGGGCGTGTAGTTATTACACTATATATTTTCCCTTGCCGTTTTAGGATACAGTGACTGATTTCCTGTAAGGTT
The DNA here is from genome assembly GCA_036785405.1 of Coenonympha arcania. Taxonomy (NCBI): domain Eukaryota; kingdom Metazoa; phylum Arthropoda; class Insecta; order Lepidoptera; family Nymphalidae; genus Coenonympha; species Coenonympha arcania. Next base: position 3,008,224 of record CM072074.1, read on the forward strand.
AGTCAGGTTTCTGTAAGAATTTCGAGTTTACCGCCGCATATCAGCGAATGTCCATACATGGCGCTGGCTGTTAATGTATGGAGAAATTCGTTTCGTTTGTACGATGCGAGTCGACTCGAAATTCGTACAAAAACCTGTACTAAACCCTCTGAAGGGTTGTATGGCTTTGTTGATGCGCCCTGGTATATGCTATGCTAGCTTACTATAGATTATTTACATGATTCAAATCCTTGGGAGTGATACTGAACTGCTGTAATAGCTTAATTAGTCTTTAAGAGCTTTTGTGAAATAGTGATAACAAAAAACCGGCGAAGTTTGTTGTGGGCTTCTTCTCAGTGGCCGCTTCAGTTAGACGACATAGCATTAGCTTCTCGAAAGCACATAAATTCCGCCTAATTACATCCAGCGAAACTAAACTGCGTTGTTCACACTTGTCTGAAACGACGCGTGGCTGGCGTATATCGCTAGGGCGTGTAGTTATTACACTATATATTTTCCCTTGCCGACTTAGACTAAGGTGACTGATTTCCTGTAGTGTTAGTATCTACAGGTTTTGTACGAATTTCGAGTTTACCGCCGCATATCAGCGACTGTCCATACATGGCGCTGGCTGTTAATGTATGGAGATATTCGTTTCGTTTGTACGATGCGAGTCGACTCGAAATTCGTATACAAACCTATACTATCCCCTCTGAAAGGTTGTGTGAAGGGCTTTGTTGATGCGCCCTGGTATATGCTATGCTAGCTTACTATAGATTATTTACATGATTCAAATCCTTGGGAGCGATACTGAACTGCTGTAATAGCTTAATAATTAGTCTTTAAGAGCTTTTGTGAAATGGTGATAACAAAAAACCGGCGAAGTTTGTTGTGGGCTAATTCTTAGTGCAGGGTGCGTTTGAACCCTCGTATACTTAGTTTTAAGTCGTCTTGTAGTCATCACCATACACATCACAAAATATATCATATTGGCCTTTTACAAAAGCCTGTATGTTAGGCCTATGTGGCTTATGTACCCTATCTTCACAATGAAAGAACGAGCGCAGTGCCAACAAATTCGAGCATCGCCAATATAGTTAAAAGTAATATTATTTGAGGGTGACAGGTGGCTTACTCTTAAGCTGGTCACGTTTTCTGTCTACCTCACTCCACGCCACTTTGTTCGTGCTTTAGCCATGCTTTCTCAACAAGAAGGGTCAATTTTGCGTCTCTTCAGAATAGATTTTTATCTAAGGAACTGGTTGAGAAAGGTAGTTTCCGCTTGCCATTCACAAGTTCTGGTTGGAAATCGCGTTTACCCAACCTCTCGTCGGGAAACTTCAAACGCACATTAGATTACACAATATAAGTCAGGTTATGGGCCTAATCGATCTTGGTGCCCTTTTTAACTGACTAAACGTATAACTGTGGCACGGATTTGCTTTAAAATGAGAGGGATTTGGTCTTAGCCTACCACGCTGACCAAGCAATTTGGCAGCATTCATACTTTTTAAGAACAGTGGAAAACTTTCAGACATTGAGGTTTCTTCACGATATAAATTTTCTTCGTTGTTAAGTAAGTGAAATTTACGAGAAAGTTGTTGCTATAAACCATTTAGGAGTAGACACCACAAAAATATATAAATCAAAAAAGTCAGAAGTTGTAGCGACTTCTTTCCTTTTAGAAGTCAGATGTCTAAACTACTGCTGCAAATGCGTGTCAATATAAAGAGATTTTTCCGTGTTATCACTCACATAGATTTTATTTCAACTAACATTAATGGGGCTCGAACTCAGGACATGCTGAATTACAGTCGAACATGTTCTCCACAGGATCAGCAATGCAGTCTTAGCCAACAATAATAAATAGGATATAAACATCCAGTATTCCCATAAATGCAAACTGTTCGCCTTCCACCCGACAGCGTACAATTCCTCTACACAATAGCCTATCAATTTGCAGAAATATCGCTGCCATCCCTCAGAGCAATAGGCGCCTTGTCAATTCTAAATCCTACTTCGCATGCAGAAGCTTAAATTCAGAATGGATGCGTGCCTGCGCTTTCATATATGCTGTCTCCATCGACTAACATTGAGAATTCACTAATATACCTACCATCTTCACATAACATTAAAAATTGGTTGTCTGTAAAGTCGGTTTACGGACGATAGATTTACGTGATAATTGGCCTCTCTATCGTTTGTTTTATCGTGCCTCTCTATCGCTTGTTGCGCGCTCTCGCTGGCACGCACAGGCTCCGGTGGAACGTTACGCGGAACGTTACTATTTTTCATGTGCGTTGCTGGTGTTCATCAATTTATTAAACGTTATCACGTCAAAAATGGGAGATTCTGTATTCGACCTGAATGTGTGCATATGTTTATGTCCGAGTAATCATTTCAATTATTACCCGTCCGTAATCGAACCCGTGTCTTCTTACTGGAATTCGAGCGTGCGCCATTGCGCTAGGGAGGTCACAAAACCTCTACTCTACATCGTATCTACCATTCTAGTGCCATTTAGGGTTGCCGCACATGAGCCTCATGCTGTAGCCACAACCGCCGCCGTCACGAGAAGCTAGAAGGGCTCACAAAGATAGTTGCGATAACCACCTCTAGGCCGGTGGTCGAAACTTGTTGTCGGTGGCTGCTACATTTTAAATCCATGCGCGCAATATATAGATATATAATACTAAGGATGACGGGTCAGCGCTAAAAAGTGTCCGAACTGAAAGAGAGATAGAACGCGAAAAGGGAGATAATCGCACTATAGCTAGTTGCAAGTAAAATTAGGCTGTATAATAATGATTTAAGACAAAAATTACAATGTTTTAGTTTGTTTATAAAAATACACATACCCTCGTTTATAATATAGGTTTTCTCGCGACACTTTTTTCGTGAATTTTGTTTTACACCTTAGATAGTAAGTCAATGGCGCAATATCATAATGATATCTAACGGAAAAGGTTTAACTGTGTGAATCGCGCGAGTGGTGTTTTGTGTCGACGTTTAGTGGCTGGTGGCTGGCCACAAGAAGTGAGCAGCGTCGATTAGCAGCCACCGGCGTCAACCGTGTACGGCGATATAAAATATATGAAAAGTGAAAACTACAGGAACCATAATATCAATGACAGCGTTTTGTGGCTGTGGCCAGTGGCCCGTGTGCGAGTACACTTACTTCCCCCGCAGAACGTAACCGTGAACAAATGACACGGAAAACTCGCAACAACGATATTCTCATTTACATGAGATCGCGGACCATAAAGGTGACTCGTGACCTGAGAACTAAATATGCATCTGATACAAGTTCCACTAGAACAGTGTAGCCTTGCTACCTCAGAAATTTTCTAGTCTACGGAATATTATCGCACCCTTATAGAGAAAAGATTATATGACATTTTTATTTTCTTGTGGATAGGCTTGGGCTTGTCGACAGTCATGCCTGATGGAAAGCAGTGATGTGGCCTAGGTTGTTACGCAGCCTAGAAAACGCCTATTCACTCTTTTCTCGAAGGTTTGTACTTGGATTGTTCAGATTGTACTTGGCTGGAAACACGTAGCCTGGAAGAGCGTGCCACATCTTAGCAGTTAGTCAGAATAGAACGCTCGTCGAAAATTCCATCAGTGCGTGCTATTGCGCTGAATAAGCCATCTATTAGTATAAAAGATCGCTACAAATACAGGCAATGATAACCCATTGATAGAGATCTCAACCTCTACTAGATAGGGTGGTCAGGGGTTTGTTAGAGATCTCTGCCTTTACTAGATAAGGGGGTCAGGGATTTGTTTCCTGAGTACGCACTTCTAATTTTCCGAAATGTTTGCGAAAACTAAATATCATTTGCTCATCGTTGCAAGAAACCGCGGGCCTAAGCCGAAAGACATATTGCAATTCCATGATAGAATAGAACGAAATGGATCACGTGACGTATCAATTTAGCAATAATCCTCATAATTTTTTTTATTTCGTTTTACGCTTATAATAATAGTGCCGGAAATAGGAAAATGAGGATCTTATCAAAAACTAAAGAAAGCCCAGTGCCACCTCACCTACTGGTACCATAAAATGCGCAGTCAAATAGTTCAATGAGTCCGGAACACGTAACCGTCAAAACAATGTTATACTCAACTCATCTTTGCTCGCAGAACTGACCTGTTCCCAGAATGATGATGATCATCATCGGTGATGATTATCGTCATCAGTGCTGATTAACATGATCACAAATTATATTAGCATAGCAAGAATTACTTTGATATACAAACAAACGACCAAACAGAAAAATCTGTATGACACCTTACAACATGTTACAGTCGGAGCAATAAATAGGCCGCTTCGCCATTTTATTGTCCCGCGGGCAGCAAAATATTGTGCCGAATATAGTGCATAATTGAATTGTAAAATCAACATCTCCTGATGATGCTCCAGTCTCGTGGTTGAACGTGCATCTAGCTACAGTTTTGATTATGAGCGGTTGTGGCATTGCTTGCTTGGTTGGCTTTGGTTAAACATAGGTGTTCTGCATGTTATACCATACAACAGATGTAGTCATATGACTTATCTATTCCATTTCTAAAATCGCTGTCGTTATGCTTTTAGAACGAAATTCAAGAACTGTATGAAAATAACAGTCTGCGCGGTCTATTCACGTGATCTATTCAGCGATCCATAATAATATTATGTCATTCCCATACTTTTTTTTGAAATGGGATAGATAAGTCCACAGAAAACAAATTAGCCAATATAAAGTCATTCCTTGCTCTGTGGATAAGTCTGTAGCGGTGTTTTATAGCTGATGATAGATGGCGTAACCAGCGCAATAGCTGACAGAGCTTTCGTCGAGCGACCTATAAAATATAGAAGTTCTAACGGCATAGGCTAGGATCACAAGCGGTTTCCAGCCTAACACCAGTTTGGAGAGATATTTCTCTATTCCTCAGTACCGGCAAAGTTGCCTCACAACCGGCAAAAGTCTGCTACAGCTATAGCTGCCAATTTTCCTTTGTTTTCAAATCAACCACTATAAATCCATCATTAGCAATAAGATAGCATTCGATATTCAAACAAGCTTAGATACATACTCGTAGAGCCGTGCGCGCAAAGATGACTTGAAGGAACTTCAAAGCGTTGAAGGCGGTTACGGAATGAAATGTGTTCATCCACGTAACCCCGCACTGTTTGTCGTCTCTACACACGAACCTCCTAACGCCAGGATCGTGCACTTTGCGCTTTCTATTTTAGGGCGACGCTCTACGGAAGCTAAGCTTTTTTCCTGCAGAAACGTTTTGGAACATATTATAAAACTGAAAGCCCAGTGGTAGCATGCGCACGTAGAGATAATTATGTCTACTTTTTTTGATCTCTTTTCTAAGTCTATCTAAATTAGAATAGACCAGTGCGGTGAAGGAAAATATACTGAGAAAACCCGCGTACCTGAGAATTCACGCAATGTTTATACCAGTTTATACAGATGTGTGCGGAGCTTGCTATGCTGAAAAACGACACAGAGTAATAATATCTTGTTGCTTCACAGTTAAAAAAAACCGACACAGCGATGGTACCTACCACAAAACAATAAAGAAGAATTTACTTCTGTATAAAACAGATAAAAAAATTAGGTTTCATAATATATTGAGCAAAAATCAGTGATAAAATATTATCATGCAGTCGGTGGAGCACGTACCTTACTGCCACCTCGCCACGTCAGATCGGTATACACAACGTGAATTGTGTTCCAAACGGCTTAGATTCCCAGCCCAGGTTGCGATTTACAGTTTTCATCAGAACGTTTACTTTACTTTGCACACTGTACTTGCAATGATAGCCAGTGGTTGAGTGGTTTAGACGATTGCTTCCTAATTAGAGGTCTACGAATTTAATAATCTATGTACGTATTAGTGACCTCTCAAAGTTTTTTAGGGGTCCGTACCCAAAGGGTAAAAACGGGACCCTTTTCATTTTTTTTAAATAGGTATATAAATCTACAAAAAATAAAACTTTCAAGTATCGGTTTAAGAGATACAGCCTGGTGACAGATAGACGGACGAATGGATTGACGGACGGCGAAGTCTCAGTAATAGGGTCCTGTTTTTTTACTTTTTGGGTACCGAACCCTAATAAAATCATTTCATTAAGTTTTTCAAGGCCACTCGAATATTTGTTTGTTGTTTACTATGTTGTCAAAGGTGTGTGAAGCATATCAACCCGCAACCTGGCCAGTTTCTACGAAATCTCATATTTAAAGCTTACCTAATTTTCTTGGGGCTACAAACCTAATTTTGTTGACTATACAACACTGTTGAAGAAACGACGTAAAATTTTAAGCGAAGTAATTTATTATATATACCTCGCATGCCTTTCAATTTCGGCCATAAATTTCAAACATTAAAGCTGCATATTATGAGGTATCTTGGCGGCCATTTATTCATAACAACATTACGTCCCGTTACGCGTGCGAGCTACCCACATTTTTAACTCTGTTGGAATATTACTTTTACCAAAGAGGTGCATTGCGCCGTGCTTTTATATGCTTGATAGTGTTTTATAGTTTTGCAACCTGAAATGTTATTTTCATAATATTAGTATCTGTAATCTGACCCGGCAAACGTTGTTTTGCCATAAATACACTTAGGGGTATGAAAAATAGTTCGCATCCTATTCTCAGACTTACCGAATATATACGAAAAACAAAATCGTATTATACATAATCGGTTAAGCCGTTTCGCAGGAATTTTGTTGCATACACTGTGACATGAGAATTTTATATAGGTACCTACGACTATTAGAAAGATGAGGTTTTCTTAACTGAAATAACCAAAAATATTACGATCTCTCACAATTTTGTAACACGGTGTATTCCTCGCTCTCACAATTTTGTAACACGGTGTATTTCTCGCTCTCACAATTTTGTAACACGGTGTATTCCTCGCTCTCACAATTTTGTAACACGGTGTATTTCTCGCTCTCACAACTTTGCAACACGGTGTTTTCCTCGCTCCCACAATTTTGTAAAATGGTGTATTCCTCGTTCTCACGATTTTGTAACACGGTGTATTCCTCGCTCTTACAATTTTAATAAAAAAGAATCTGATAAAAAAATATATCTTTAGTCTCTAATTACTGAAAGCTCCACTCAGAATGGTTTTGTTTTATAACGCTGGCCAAGTGCGGATAGGTAGGCTTTACAAACCTTTGGTAACATTATTAAGAAGGGTTCTTAATAATGTTACCTTAACAAGTTACGTTTAAGCACTACAAACGCTCAAAGTTACCTATTACAGAGCTTTGTTTCTTAGAAATAAAATAAAATAGAATTAAAACAGATAAGATGAAAGTTCTTTATAAAACATCTATATAAACGGCAGTTAAGAGGCCTTTTTCTTAATGACTCCTCATTATGGAACCTACGGAACACTAATGGGCAAACACTCTTACTTTACGATACTTCAGAAACAAACTTAATAAGGAACTCTTAATTTGGGTTAGATTTTTTTGATTCAAATTTTTTGACGGCCTACTTCAACTTGAAAAAGATTTGTTTTTGAGTTCTTAAAATAAAATATGCCCATTTTATGTGCAAACTCGTGGAAAACATTTCTGTTTGCTGTCTTGTAAGGGTGCGTATCTACTAGAGATGTAGGTACTATGGTGCTACGTTTTGTGTCTCAAGGAATACAATAGCTTGATTTCCATTGGATTTAATTGCTTTAAAAGAATCAAGCGATTGCATTGGTTAGTCTAAATCTAATAATATTATGGCGCAACACACAAGATTTTCACTTTTGAGAGACTTTTTGACAACCTAGGTCCCTTGCGCGGTGGCGGTGCGCTCGGATTCGAGTGGGAGGTCGCGGGTTCGATTCCCGCCACGGGCCACTTTGGAATTTTATAATTTCTAAATTGCTTCAGGTCTGGTGGGAGGCTTTGGCCGTAGCTAGTTACTACTCTACCAGCAAAGACGCACCGCCAAGCGATTTTGTGCTATGCTTGTAGAAACCGATGGGGTAAATTTACTTACCCTTCCAAGTTAGGACGATAACATCTTAACACGTTAGCTGCGGCACCAATTTTTGCATACTTTCCGTTCCTGCGGCACGAGGTATAATCGGCCCGTACCGTGACCAGACGTTAGGGCGACACGCGGTCTATTAGACCCCACCTCCTTTTACAGACTAAAATCCATTTTCTGGCGCGAAATCAAAGATAAATGAGAATTTTGGTCCTTATTGATATAGACAGTGAATTGATGAACCCTAATCCACCGTCGCCCCGGGATCTGATGGCTAGTTTAGGAATTATTAGCAAAACAAAATATGGGATCTAATACACCTCGTAACGCACTGAAATAGGGCAAATTTTCGCTGCGATTAGTGATGGGAAAAATAATATCGACGTTTTTAAACTGTCTACGCAACGACTTGACCGATTTTGATCAATTATATCTCATTAGATCGTTTTAAGGGCAAAACCTGGCAAAACAACACAAAGCTATCAAAGGATACATTTTTTTTTAAATAATCTAAATTGTGCTTGAAGGCGCCATAAAGAAAAAAAAACCGGCCAAGTGCGAGTCGGACTCGCGCACGACGCGTTCCATTCTATACCATTAAGAGGCACCTATTACAGACTTATTATTGGAAAATAATGGATTACGGTTTATGCATAAGGTTTATCTTTCTATTTGTATATGAAAATCTTAATGCGGTTCACAGAATAGAAAAAAAAAGGCAACCAGAAGTAGAAAAGAAACTGTCCCATTTATTCTGCCTCGGGCTTTAAAAATACAATTATTAGAACTTGAATTAACATTAAAAAATCAGTATCAATATACTTTTTTATAAAAATCTCAATATATATGTTGTACTTATTTATGAGTGTTTTTCATTGAAACAGGGTAGACAATAAGATTTTTTGCACCGAGTGCACTGAGTCAAAATCTTTTTGGATTTTTTATCAGCTTCACGAGATGGTAAAAATGTGCGTAGTTTTTGGTAACAATCGACGTGATGCACAACACTGGTCGCGGGAAGCTCGCGTTGAGTGCGGTACGAGGTCAGGGGGGATATGGGACGTTTTAGCCTCGTTCCGCACTGCATTAAAATTATATTAATTCAGTGCGGCACGAGGCCTAAGACATCCGGTACCAAGGTAGGTACACCACCGAGTCCGGAACCAATTAGTGATCTCAAATATATATTTATCTCTTTCCTACACTGGACCAAACCAAAGCTATGCCATTCGCACGACAGAGAAATTCACTTTTTTGCTTGCCGCACCACAGGGAAGTTGCATCAGGGGTGATTTAGGCCTCGCTTCGCACTTAACGTGTTAAGCTACATCATCACTTACCATCAGATGAGATCGCAGTCAAGTACTAGATTGTATAGACTAAAAAAACTTTTATTGCACTCTTGCAATATGGGTATCAAATGAAAGGGTTTGCTAAGAATAATTCGGATAAAATGCCATATGAAAGCATATTTTTAAATATTATATTTTTGAATGATAAATTATTTAACTAAGTAAACATACTTACTAAAACAATAATAAATTATTGACGAATACATTTCTGTGAATTATATACTAACTGGCTACTAGTAAGGGTCAAAATAGGATGTCCAAAGTCGGTTATCGGTCCGACTGTCATGCGATATGGTTTGTAGCTGGACAAGTATCGAGTATTGCAGTAACTAGGTCAAACGGCATATCACCCTCAAGCTTAGCTAAAAGGTATATTTTGGTAACCTCTATGGTGCAGATGTAAGCAAGTAAGTACAGATTTTTGATAAAGTTCACCTTTCTGCCATAGGACTGCAAGACGTCGAGAGCGGCGGCATTCTTATGTGGTTGACATCCAACAAACTCGCACGAAACGTTTTTTTCCACGTTTCTGATACGACCCGCTAAGGTGTGGGACGCCCTTCCAACCTCCGTGTTTCCAGCCAAGTACAATCTGGGTGCCTTCAAAAGAAGAGTGAATAGGCATTTTCTAGGCAAGCGCACTCCAACCTAGACCTCATCATTGTTTTTCGTCAGGTATGATTGTTGTCAAGCGCAAGCCTACTACAATAAAAAAAGTTGTTCGAGTTGGGAATAGCGGGTTTGATTCCCACAATGGCTTCTTTGGAATTTATAATTTGTAAATTGGCATATTTATTAGCAGCCATAGCTATATAAGTATGACATATAAAAGAGATAGGTATGACATCGGAAAGGCTTCCACCCTCCTTCCACTCCTAAATAGTTGACGTACCAAAGACACGTATACGAAGCGGTTTGATTCCTCGTTCCTGGTACGCACTGCAAAGATCTGGAATACTTCAAATCTAAGCAAGCATATTCCACCTTAGACTGTATCATCACTTTTCATCAGGTGATCACCACAATCAAGCTCTAGCCTATATAGTTGAAATAAACATATTTGCGATCGGTACAGAAAACGGTCGATCTCTCAAATGGAACGAAATTCAAAAAATATGAGAATGACTGTTATCTGCGTCACGTAATTAATTTAGCGATCGGATATATCATTTTCATACATTTTTTTTGAATTTCGTTCCATTTCAGTGATGGACTGGTTGCTGCAGGACTGCCGGGCAAAATAGACATCCTGTTTCCTCATTTTACTACATCGCGATCAGCAAATGCTAACTACAGATACAGCATACTAAATTACAATGACATTTAAAAAATCTTTCCCGAACTTCAACCAATAGTGAATTTACTAACGCAAAGTTTCAATGTATCACTAGTAGGTCCTAAGCTCAATATACGAAGGGCTTTCAAACATCAAGTTTCAATACATTTACCTATCTCGTAATCTGATAACAGGAATACTTTCGGTTGTTCGTACGTCGCTCCTCGTCAACCCATCTATCACTAACTGACATTGATGATTGAGCGAATTTAATATTATATACCAAAAATGTGCGGCAAAAAGTAGGTAAAATGGAGGCGTCATAGATTGAAATTCAAGTAATTTGAACAATGTGCGAAAAACTGTGCATTTGTGGAAACTTAATAGATATCAGCTTAACGTTGAAGGAACTCATAGACTACTAGTTGACATGGCAAACCTTGTTTCGGTATTTCTAAATTTGATTTATGAAAAATAGTGTCCTTGCTTTTCTCAGACCTATATTGAATGTAAGCAAGCAACTCGTCCTCACGTATGGCGCGGAAACGTGGACACTCACACACGGCCTGATCCACAAATTCAAAGTCGCGCAGCGGGCCATGGAGAGGGCTATGTTAGGAGTTTCCCTGAGGGATAGAATCCGAAATGAGGAGATCCGCAGGAGAACCAAGGTCACTGACATAGCCCAAACCATTAGCAAGCTGAAGTGGCAGTGGGCAGGTCAAGCGTGTCGCAGGGGCGATGGCCGGTGGAGCCGAAAAGTCCTGGAGTGGAGACCGCGTACAAGTAAGCGTAGCGTGGGGCGTCCTCCAGCTCGTTGGACCGACGACATTAAGCGGGTGGCGGGAAGCGGCTGGATGAGGAAGGCTGAGGACAGGGTGTGGTGGCGCTCACTTGGGAAGGCCTATGTTCAACAGTGGACGTCCGCAGGCTGAAATGATGATGATGATGAAGCAACTCCATAAAAGTTGTTTGTTTACATGTTTTGGACGAGTTTGCTTACAAACTGGAGGCACGATATATATTGGAATTCTATTATTGAACGCCTTTCAGGTATAGCCCTCCCCCAGACCTTTCCATTATCCTTTTTGTGACGCTGTTTTAACCCCGTCGTACCGTGCTGTTTTCAAGTTGTCGTCTCCATCTTTCTTTCTTTCTTTCTAATAGTGAAGGAGTACCATTTTCTGCAATCAGGTAGTGGGATTCTTTTTAGAGATTCTATACAGGTACCACACAAACTTAAACATTTTCATTGCAAAATTTTGGACATGGATCTCTTCTCAGTGCCGTGTGGCGAACGCTTGCATAACGCTGGCAAAGAACCCCTTTCAGCTCCAGATTTTGCCAGTTTCCTCTTTGTGACACTTTTGTGACCCAGCTGTACCCTGCTGTTTTGAAGATACTACATCTTTATATTTGTCGAAAAAAACTGCGCCAGGGATGTCAAAAATACAAAAGCCAGTTGGATGCACGGGGCGCCGGCATGTGTAGCCACTGGACAGTCGGCAGAGGGTCCGTTACCGTCCATCACGCGGTCACGCGCCGTCAGCCACAGAGCATAAATCCTGCTTTAGCACCACCTAACGATCGCATATCACGTGTTTGTTACACGTCCCGAGCGAAAGTGTGGCGGCGCGCGTATTTTATAGTTCGCGTTTTTGGCTTTAGCTATTGCTTTAAGGGGATTTATTGAATTTATTTTGTCTTTCTCACTCTCACGGATCGTTGGTAGGTGCGACATGCAGTGTCGCGGAAGAATATAACAGAAAAACCACCTTTTACCTAATTACTCAAAAACTAAGCCAGTTATCAAAAATCTGTTTTAAGCGTTTTTGATATTATTATTACCGACGCATTAAAACAAAAATTACAATTACATATATTTTAGTTTCCGATAAAAAGTAGAAAAACTGAGATTTTGGAGCAACTTTCTATAGAGAAAATTTTATCCAATCATGTTTCTGCTTCTAAGCGATTTTTAACCGACTTCAAAAAAAGGAGGAGGTTCTCAATTCGTCGGAATCTTTTTTTTAGATTGAAGACCCAAAATACATGACGTTTAAATTTGGAAGTAATTATCTTAATAGTTTTTTATATAAAACTTCATTCAAAATCGCTTAAACACTGCTTCTATGCCGTTAAGTGCTTATCTTTTAATGTGGCGGTTAATAGTGAAGGAGTACCTACCATGTTTTATCAGGTGATAGGATTCTTCTTGTAAAGTCCCTACTGGTACCACACATCTCAATTCCCTTTTAAGGCAAAATGCTAGGTATTGATCAGTGGGTTGATTCAGTTTGTTAATTAACAACCCTCAAAAATCCAATTTTTGTATTCCTTTTGCACAAGTTAGTAATTAGCCTGGTTGACACGAAAGCATCCCAATCTAAATTGGTAACAAAAAAATAGGGGTTTTGCCTTTTTTTGTTTTCTTAACAACCCAGTGACGGTTGTTAACTAACAAACGGAACGATACAGAATCAGCCCATAGTATATAGCATATAGGTTTCCTCGCGACACTTTTGTGTACCAGTGTTAATTTTTTACCCACGACGGAACGGAGTACGGGTATATGCGTTTAGGGTGAGAGACCGTTTGTACATTACTCTGTTAAAAAGATTTTATGTTTGTTTGTATGTTAAATTGTTCACAAAAACCAATAATGCAAAAATATTTTTGTTTGTTTGTTTGTTTGTTTGTTTGTTTGTGTGTGCACATCAATGTTCCCATTTATTTCAAAAACGGCTTGACCGATTTAGATGGGGTTTTCTGTATAATGTTTGGTGTTCAGCGGCAATGGTTCTTAGATAGTTGTTACGAACATCGATCACCAGGGGGCGCCATAAAATACATTTATATTGCAAACGAATGTTCCCATTTATTTCAAAAACGGCTTGACCGATTTAGATGCAGTTTTCTGAATAATGTTTGGTATTCATTGGCGATGGTTCTTAGATACTTGTTACGAACATCGATCACCAGGGGGCGCCATTAAAAACATTTACAGTGCAAACGAATGTTCTCAATTATTACAAAAACGACTGAACCGATTAGGATACAGTTTTGTATAAAATATTAGCGAGTTATTGGCAATGGTTCGTAGATAATTGTTCTTGTGATTGAACAGCAGGGGGCGCCACAATAAACGTCTCTTTATGACTTGGAAGGATGATGCCTTCAAACGCTGCTAGAGGAGCTAATGGCTAGTTTGAAGATTAATTTTCATTTTTTAATAATAATATAATTTAAATTATATTAATATATTAATCGAAAAACTATAAAACAAGTGGAAAATTAAAAAAATTTAAAACACCCACGACTTTTGCAGACTTGTAATTGAAAAAGGATTAAATATTTTTTTTGAAACTCCCCGACTAAAGGAAAGTAAGAACTAAGAACCTATCAGTATAATTACAAATCCAAGAAAATCCGTCGGAGCTGCCATTGCTATTTTCGTTTCCAATATCAATTAATGTAATTAGTAAGTATTGATAAACTGCCGGTATATGAGAAGTATCAAGAAATTGATTTTGGTCATCAACTGGTAAACAGCACCATCAACACCGTCATAGGCAAAACACAGCAGCTCCGGCGGATTTTCTTGGATTTGTAATTATACTGATAGGTTCTTAGTTCTTACTTTCCTTTAGTCGGAGAGTTTCAAAACAATTATTTAATCCTTTTTCAATTACAAGTCTGCAAAAGTCGTGGGAGTTTTAAATTTTTTTAATTTTCCACTTGTTAATTCTACGCTAAGGGAAAGAAATTTGTTATTGTCTTTTAAGTATATCTGAATCTTCAAACTACTGGTTAGTAACGTGTCGTGTCTAATTACACGTATGTGTTCCGGTTCCTTCGTCGTGTCCTTGCGGGTTGGTGGCTTAATCGTCGGCTTACAACTCCTCATTACGAAGCTTGTAGTGGACGGCCGGACCGCAGGATGGTACTCGTGACCTCACTGTTTGAGAAACTATTAACTATTTACCCAGTTTAGGAGGTACTCACTTGTATCGCTGTGAAGTAATTATGTATATGTCATAGGGTTGTTCTCGAAATGTTGTATAGAAGGGCTTGCATGTAATTAAGCCTCTGTAATTATTTGGGTTTAAAAAAAATCGTGGAAATCGTGCTCTTTTCTGGGTTAAAAAGTATTTTGTATAAACAGTGATAAGAGAGATAGTATCTAGGTACCTATATGTATAACTTTGAGTCACGAAAACACCTTAATTTTTGGTGCCTGGGGCAAAATCTTTGAGATATCCAACTTGTGAGTAGGTTGGATAATGTGAGATTTTTACCCACTAAAACCCCCTTTGGTGCACATGTTGGAAGTCTCTGGGATCTCATACAAACGCACCGGAAAAATAGGCTTACACTTACACAGGGGTTCTCAAGAAGAAGCTGAAAGAGCATCTGCTTGAGAACTCAAGCTGATTTTATTTTAAATAATAATGTGTAAAATGTATTTTATGGTATGTAGATAACATAAAATAATGTTCAAGCGTGAATTCTATGTGTATAACAATTTAGCTTATAAGTAGTATTAATTAGTATTAATAGTAAGTGTTGTAGTTTTAGTTAGCATAATAATTAGACGCACAATAACTTAATGAAAAGAGCGCCTCCTCGCCAATAAACTAGGCATAGTTTGGCGAGAAATTTTTAATTTAAACTTGTGCATGTATTTCTATATTTTAAATAAATTAAAAGGGGTAAGGGGGTGCAGGGGGTAAGGGGGTGCACTTCCATCTCGGCACCCCAACTGCCAGCCTCACCTGCCCGTGGTGCCCCTGCTGATCGACGAACGAGGAAATGGCGAACCGATAAACGGCGGGATAACCGTTTTTTCAACTGGCTAGGCTGAAAAATGGAGCAGATCGGTGTCGGGCAGCAGCGACACCGGCGCGACCAGTCTGGCCCTGCGGACGACCAACCCGTCTGCCCAGCGTGGTCGTCTATTGGGCATAAACCCTTAATGATTAGCCGAAATTGTCCACGGCCCCCAGTCCCTGGCAGCCCCGCTAGCCCCGGCTCTGGCAGCGGTACGGGTAACGGCGGGGCAGGGGGTGCTAAGAATCTCCAGCAGAGATTCCGCTGCCAACCCCGACGACTGGACCTGGCAACTTATAACGCACGCACTTTGAGGACCGACGAGAAGATAATCGAGCTGGAAGAAGCTGTGAGCAAGCTACGGTGGGATATCATAGGATTATCAGAGGTCCGAAGAGAGGGGGAGGACTCTGTTATTCTCCAATCCGGCAACTTGCTCTACTACCGGGAGGGCGACCAGCAGTCCCAAGGTGGTGTCGGGTTTATCGTCCACAAATCTCTCGTAAACAACATTGTCCAAATCGAAAGTGTGTCGAGTAGGGTAGCGTACTTGATACTCAGAATTTCCGAAAGGTATTCGTTGAAGGTCATACAGGTGTATGCACCGACGTCGGCACATCCCGATGAGGAGATCGAGGCTATGTATGAGGACATCTCAAGAGCCATGCATGCCTCGAATACCCACTACAGTGTTGTGATGGGGGATTTTAACGCAAAACTGGGCAAGCGAAGCGTTGGTGAAGTGAGAGTGGGTAATTTTGGGTATGGGCAGCGGAACCATCAGGGGCAGTTGTTGGCGGACTTCATGGAGAGGGAGGGCCTCTTCATGATGAACTCCTTCTTCAGGAAGGCGCCTCACCGGAAGTGGACATGGGTGAGTCCGGATGGTTACACGAGGAATGAGATTGACTTCATCATGTCAACTAAGCGGCACATATTCAATGATGTCTCTGTGATCAATAGCGTTAAGACCGGGAGCGATCACCGAATGGTAAGGGGCACATTGAATATCAATATAAAGCTGGAAAGAGCTCGACTGGTGAAGTCAACGCTCCGCCCCACTGCTGTGCTTATCCAAAACCCCGAGGCTTTCCAACTCGAGCTTCAAAATCGCTTCGATTGCCTGGAGGATTGCGTATCTGTGGACGATTTAAATGACAGGCTGGTGGAAGCTGTCCGTACCGTTGGGTCTAAGTTTTGTAAAACTTACTGCCCTAAGAGACCCAAAAAGTTTTCAGACCAGACCCTCAAACTCATGAACGAGAGGAACGAGATGAGACTCCAGTCTTCTGTAGACGTATCTGAATACCAGCGAATCAATAGACAGATCTCGAAATTACAAACGCGCGACCTACGTGCTCACAATACCGAGCGCATCAAAGACACCATAGAGCAGAACAGGGGCTCGAAAGTGTTCGCCAGAGATCTGTCTATCGGGAAGAGTCAGCTGACGCGTCTGAAGACCGATAACGGCAGTCTTATCTCCTCGAAACCTGAGATCATGAGGGAGGTCGAAAATTTCTACGGAAGCTTATACACCTCAGTCCAGAAGCCTGTCCAAGATTTGGCTAGAGACCCTAGAGCCAAACTAACCCGGCACTATACCGAAGATATTCCGGACGTCAGCCTATACGAGATTAGAATGGCTCTCAAGCAGTTGAAGAACAACAAGGCGCCGGGAGATGACGGAATCACAGCTGAACTGCTGAAAGCGGGTGGAAAACCGATTTTGAAGGTCTTTCAGCGAATGTTCAATTCCGTCATTCACGAAGGAGTAACGCCCAAGGCGTGGAACAGGAGCGTGGTGGTTCTGTTCTTCAAAAAAGGTGACAACACTTTGCTGAAGAACTATAGACCCATCTCGCTGCTGAGCCATGTCTACAAACTGTTCTCGAGGGTCATTACGAATCGTCTCGCTAATAGGTTTGACGACTTCCAGCCTCCCGAACAAGCAGGATTCCGAAAAGGCTTTAGTACCATAGACCACATTCATACGCTGCGGCAGGTTATACAGAAGACTGAAGAGTATAACCAGCCACTTTGCTTAGCGTTTGTGGACTATGAGAAGGCCTTCGATTCGGTGGAGACATGGGCTGTGTTGAGATCTCTGCAGAGATGCCGAATCGACTACCGGTATATTCAAGTGTTGAAGTGTTTGTATGAAAACGCCACTATGTCAGTCCGTATCCAGGACCAAGCTACGAGACCAATCCAACTGCAGCGAGGAGTGCGACAGGGAGATGTCATCTCTCCAAAGTTGTTTACCGCGGCGTTGGAGGACGTCTTTAAGCTACTGGATTGGAACGGATGTGGCATCAACATCAACGGCGAGTACATCACTCACTTGCGATTTGCCGACGATATAGTCGTCATGGCAGAGACCCTGGGGGATCTCAACACAATGCTCAACGACCTCAGCAGGGTTTCTCAACAAGTTGGACTCAAAATGAACATGAGCAAGACAAAGATTATGTCAAATACTCATGTTTCGCTCCAACCAGTGGTTGTTGAAAACTCTGCACTCGAAATTGTTGACGAGTACATATACCTTGGACAAACAATACAATTAGGTAGGTCCAATTTCGAGAAAGAGGTGAACCGCCGAATCCAACTCGGCTGGGCAGCGTTCGGGAAACTCCGCGATGTCTTCTCGTCCAACATCCCTCAGTGCCTGAAGACCAAAGTCTTCGAACAGTGCGTGTTGCCAGTGATAACCTATGGATCAGAGACTTGGTCGCTAACTATGGGCCTCATAAAAAGGCTCAGGGTCACTCAGCGAGCAATGGAGAGAGCTATGCTCGGAGTATCTTTGCGCGATCGAATCAGAAATGAGGAGATCCGCAAAAGAACCAAAGTAACCGACATAGCTCAACGTGTCGCAAAGCTGAAGTGGCAATGGGCGGGGCACATAGCTCGCAGGACCGATGGACGTTGGGGACCCAAGGTGCTGGAATGGCGGCCACGCACCGGAAAGCGCAGTGTCGGTCGACCCCCCCACCAGGTGGACGGACGACATTAAGAGGGTCGCGGGGAGTCGCTGGCGCCAGGCGGCGCAAGATCGTGGTGTTTGGCGGTCATTTCAGGAGGCCTATGTGCAGCAGTGGACGTCCATCGGCTGAAACGACGAAATAAATTAAAAAAAACATAGCAGTAGGTTTGTTTACAAGGAAGGTAAGATTACCTAACATATAAGTCAAATAAAAAATCCAAATCTGGCTCATACCTGCAGGAATCCGACTAACAGCTAAATTAAACAATGCGCGAATCGCAAATAGTGTTCAAAAGTTCATAAACTTGACATTATTCAGTTGTAGAACGATAAAATAACAGAACGAGTAACAATATTTTTCAGGAAATGTCACCGTTAAAGAAATTTTAAATAACCACGTAATTGCTGTAATGCATTCGGTATTCGACAAACAGGAGGTGAATTTAATAAAATCATTTTTCCTTTATTAAATCAGTGTAACTATGCCTCCAATAACCTCGGTGAAAAGATTAATATGAATGGTAGGTATAATCTTTGCCTCGAAAATCATATCGGCTTCAAAAAAAGTAGGCTTTGTTAATAAAGAAAGAAAGATAATCAGAAGTAGATAAAAAGGAAAATAGCCTGGAGACATTATTAAATAGCTCTATGCAGTTACAAGCAGATTATGTCAGCAGCGGCATTTGTGAATATATTGTCTAGAATGAGCAAGGAACCTTCTCTGGACTTTGTCTTGAAGAGTTTTGGCACTAGAGTCACGGAATTCATATTAGTACCTTACACTACAAAAGTTCACTCCGCAAGGTGATTTAAAGAAATAGCGACCCTAGCGCTGACACAAAAAAGTGCAATTCAGTTCGCAATAGCGCCTGGCTCCGCCTCCGCTGTGCTCCTAAAATTGTGCTCTCTTTCTATCGCGTAACTTTATCTCTTTCGACGTACTAGGGCTAGCGCGTGAAATAGGCCGTACAAGAACTAACGCGAGCAACCTAGCCGGCGCGCGGCGGCCGTCTGAAATCGGTCTGTCGTGACGGCTACTTGTAGCTTCCTCGATCACGTGACAATTGAACATGGCCTGCTAGAGTCCGCATATGTGGGGAGGAGTCATGGGATCTAAAAAGGTTGTTCGGGCACTCCTGTTGGCTTGGTACTCAATGCTGAAGTAGAGTGCTAGGGGCGTCCATTTGCGGCGTAATTTGGCAACAAAGAGAATATTACGAGAACGATCGACGTAACGAGTGGTATAAGTTTTGTGTGATTGCGTTGAGGTATGGTTCAGAAGACGCTTGGGCACCTTTAATACGTAACGTATCAAAATTATAAATAAGAAAGTTTAAGTACATAATAATTTAAACAATAATATTAAGTTCGTTATTCATTCACGCCACAATTGTTGATCTGAGCTCTCATTTTTATCGAGAATTAGCGTTCCGGTCCAATGCTGTGTAACAACCGTAAATAACATAATAATATACATACGATTTCTCAGGTAGTATGATATACACGGCTGTAGTGTGTAAAAAACTGATTTGGTCAAAATAGAGAAATACTGGACTTACTACTAACAGGCTAATTCTATAAAAAAAAGACGTGTGGCAAACTGAGACTGCCGCGGTAAAGCTATTGCATAGCTGTTTTTATCAACTTATGCAATTATAATTATACAACCAATGCCACCTAGAGACGAGTTGCTGAACTAAAGAGACAAGCGTGATATTTTAAAAAGTCATTTAAAGTTCTGCTATTCATCGATAGATGGCAAAACTAAAAAGTATCACCGCTGTGCCAGTCGGAGTGGGGGGTGTTAGGATATTTTCGTTACGGAATTTCTGGATTCGGTCTCCACGCTCAAGGCCCGCGATAGAAGCTATGCAATAGCTTAAAAAGTCCAAGAAATTTGTAAAATAATGCTATCCACTCAGACAGGCGGGGTATAGCGAGAAAAAACATACTAAAATTATATGATCCCCTTTTGCAGTTTGAGAGATGGAGTCATTATAAAATGATAAGTTTGAGCTTTTTGTGATTCATATCGTCGTTAATTCATAGTCGTAACTGCAGTTTAAACACACGGTATGGTTAAAATAATGGTTCAAGTTTTAACAAACGTTTGTCTTGGTTACTTCTGGAATTTCAGTTTATCTAAGTAGGATTGAAAGAAGAAAACGAAACCCTAGCTTTATATTTCATAGAAGATTTGAATCTGACGTAACCGGTGAAGCGGTGGTCTTATGGTCTGCGGGACGCGGGGCGGGAGCCGCTCAACCAATCAGCAAGTCGTCGCTGTACGCCGGCAGCGCTGACGTATAGTTATAGCCAATCATCACTCGCCACGCATCCCGCAGAACATCTGGAGGATCAAGTTTATAGCGGTTTACCTATAAATACTTTCTTTACGTTAAAGGAAATCTTAAGAACAACCAGATTTCCCGATATTTCTCTATTATGTTTTATTCGTGATCTGTGATAAAGTTGTTCTTATTCTCAAAAGAGTCTCGTGCCCAGAAGTGGGCCATAATAAGCTACATTATTTAATATTCAATTGTTTCAAATTATAGAAATGTTGCTCTGCAATAGTTGCAGCTTAAGTCTTGCTCTAAAAATGCTCATTAAAAGCGGCTTTTGCTGAGCAGCCTTAATAACTCTGCAACTTTGTTTTCTATCTCTACGCTGCGCTTATATTTATTTGTTGCAATTATGCAATACGATATGATAAGCTTATATTCGTAACTAAATAGGACGCTTACTACCTTCAATAGGGAAAACGGACTTTTAGGACAACTTTGTTGTCCACCTGTCCACAACTTAAAGCCCTTGCTTTAAGTTGTGGACCTAATTTCATCTAAAGAAAAATCATGTCAATTGTTGCCAAGACGAGACCATTGGATAGAACTGTTTAAAAGTACTCATGTAATGCCAAGGTTCCAACTTTACTTACACGACCTTACTTAACTCTACAACTCTGGGAGCCTTCAAGAGAAGAGTGAATATGCACTTTCTGGGCATGCATGCTCCAATTTAGACCTCAGTATTGCTTTCTATCAATAGACGTGTACCCTGGACAGGGCAGGATAGATGGCGCAAATGTCGCCACTTAATCGGTGCCATAAACGCTTGTTTTGACACCAATAGTAAAGCCACGCTTTAGTTCGCTCAGCAGCCACCTATAGAATTTTCACCGACGGCGCTATTGTTTGCTTGTACAAAAAAAGCTTACGCAAATCGTTCGGTTGCCCATTTCCTGAGGTATCAAGGATTATTTACATGACTCAAATCCTTGGGAGTGAATGAACTGCTGTAATTATACTAGCTCATTTAGTTTTAAAGAGCCTTTGTGAAGTGGTGATAACAGAGAACAAAACCCGGCTGAGTTAGTTGTAGGCTTCTTCTCAGTGCAGGGCACGTTTGAAACCTCGTAAACTTAGTTTTAAATCGACTTGTAGTTATCACCATACATATGCGACAAATATATTGACGTTTTAGAAGAGCCTGTACGAAATGTGAAATAATACATACATACATACATTTATAACATTTATAATACACAGTGGAAATTATATTTTGTTTTCTATGATGTTTGTGCATTAATTATTATCATTAAAATATATGTTATCCGACCTCCTAATGACGTTTATTTTTCTGGCTCCGGTACAGTATGCAAAATATATGAGTTTTTACTGCTTATTCCCTTTATGGGTGTTCCAGTTTGCATTTAATATGAATGTGTTTGAGTTTGCTGCCGGCTTAACTCGCGATACGACGTTTGTTTACTTTAATTTTTATGCTTTATGTGATACAAATTATTGTCTGCTCCAGGAAATGTTAATTTTTTACTGGAATTTGTACTGTTTTGTTGCTAAGGCTTAAAAGGAATCGTTGGTGTCATTGAAGAGCCAGTGTCGATTTTTGTTTTCCTTTTTCTCGGTGCTGTCGTGACGTAACCATCCGTTTTGACCTGCCTACCATTTTCAACCCCTAGAGGACAAAAATAGCTCCTATTTTTGTCCTCTAGGGGTGAAACCCTCTAGGGTCACATGAGCGAAGGGGGATTACGCTTCTAAATAAAAAATATAAAACATGAAAAATAATACTCTGCGTTAGCATTGGTGTAGCCTTCACAACGTAAACAATTTTACAAGCCCTAGAAGCAAAAAAAGAGGCTACGACACTAAAAAAAAATTCAAGCGAAAAAGAAGAAAAACAATATTCAACGTTAGTACCGACCGACGTACCGACTTGTTGTATTGGCGTAGCTGTAATACATTTTAGGTAACAAAGGCAATAACGCATCGAATGGGAACTGTGGGCTTAGCTTAGTACAGGTTTTTGTATGAATTTCGAGTCGACTCGCATCGCACAAACGAATCGAATCCCTCCATACATTTACAGCTAACACAGAGGGTCTTCTCCGACGACCGAAGTCAGTCGGCGGTACGGGCCTCGAGGCTTGGCCTCCTTGCCCGGGCATGTCCTCACAGGCAGCTCCAATGCCTGGGTATCCTTGTTTCAGCCCTTCTAAAGCGGGCTGGGGCCGCGTCTGTCCGGCGTCGGCCTTTGAGGTACGGGTGTCGGATTTGGTTGCTGGGGCATCACGTCGCACGCGTCGTCCTCTTCGTCATCACCGAAGAAGCCACTTCTGGGAGGCACCGTTGGTTGAGGGAGTTGGAGCTCGCGTGTCAAGGGACGCCCGTTGAATGGTCTATCTTGCAGCGGGGCTATTCCGTGGAGGTGTACACATGCACTATTGTCCGCCCGAACAGCTAACGCTATCTGTGGACAGTCACTGACATGCGGCTATCAATACATGGCGCTGGCTGTAAATGTATAGAGACATTTAATTCGTTTGTGCGATGCGAGTCGACTCGAAATTTGTACAAAAACCCGTACTAGCCCCTCTGGGTAACGAGTTGCGGTGCTCCGTGCGGTTATGCCGGGCCGTGATTTAATGTGCGTCTGGGCATATATAAACGCGAGTCGAGGAGCGAGACGTATGGGGCCATTCGGGAGTCGCGGGATTCCTTGCACCGGGATTTATGGAGTTTTAAATCTGGTAAATGATTGTAAATTGTAATGACGCATTGTTCTGCGTTGTTTTCCGTTATTTTATTTACTTGTACGTACGTATATTGGTTGTGTATTGTACCCACTATAAGTTGGCCAAGCCTAAAAGGGAGGATAAAAGAGGCAGACCCAAAAGAGACAAGCAAGTTTTTATTTTTGTCCTCCTCGCTCTTACAAAGACGTTGGTGGGTGCGACGGGTTGCGGGAAAATATCACAGACAAACGATGTTTAACCCAATGTCAAAAAAAAACTGAGCCCGTTATCATAAAAATATGGGCGTCTTTAGAAATTTTTACCTACTGCTGACACAAGAATAAATACGTGTACATCTCAGATCACTCAAACACAGGTCGGTCCCGAATAAAATATTGCTTGTGGCATATATCCCTTTAACTGTGGTGTACATTCACTGTAGTTTCCGATAAAAATTAAAAAAAAATGAGATTTTGGAGCAACTTTCGGAAAACTTTCTCTCTAGAAAATTTATTTCAGTTCCAATCGTGTTTCTACTCCTGAAAGAATTTAAAATACATGAAGTTTAAATATGAAAGGTCTTTATAAGTTTTACTGTGCAGGCCACTAAGAATCGCTTAAGTAACTGTTTATACCGTTAAAGAGTCGACGACATCTGCCAAATACCCTGGTGCTATAACAGCGTCCCAAACCAGACCTGAGTTAATTTAGTAATTCTAAAAGGCGAAAGTCCCAAAGCAGACCTTTTTTATACTATATAGGCTAGCGCTTGACTGTGATCACACCTGATGGAAAGTGATGATACAGTCTAAGGTGGAACGCGCTTTCCTAGCAGATGCCTATTCACTCTTGATTTGAAGGCACCCGGGTTATAAGTGGCAGGAAAGACACTGCCTGGGAGGGTATTCCAGGCCTTTGCAGTGCGTATCAGGAACGAGGAATCGAACCGCTTCGTACGCGTCTTTGGTACGTCGACTATGACGTATGGGTGGAAGCCTTTACGATGCCTTGCCGTTCTATGGTAGAAAGGTGACGGGGGAACCAAATTAAAAAGTTCCTGAGCACGCTCTCCGATATATATTCTATAGAATACCGACAGACAGGCAACCTTGCGACGATGTTCAAGGCTTTGGGGTTTTTTGTGGACCAGTGTCGGGTTGCCGATGAGTCTTCTAGCACCTGAGGGAATTTAGTAATTCTAAATTCTAGAGGCGAATTAAACGGGACCTCTCGCTCTTTAGACTTTACTTTCAAGAAACATTCGTCAATAGGTTAGTCATAGTTGTAAGATGTTCATAACGTTTTCCTAAATTTTGCATGAAACTGAAATAGTAATGCAAGAGGAAAATTTTCCCTGCAGTTGAGTAAATGGATTCAAACTTAAATTGTACTTGAAACTTTTGCTGTTTGACGTACACTTTAGCTTAACTGTGAATTCCTTAAAGCGGAGTGGACTTTTTGCATAATAAACTTTTTTTACAATATAGCTTTTTTTTAGCCTTAGCAACTTTTAAGTTACCTAGAAAAAGGCAACATCAAGGTAATTTACTTATTCATTTTCCGTAAATGAGTTTGAAGAAATTACTCATAATAAATCAACATCGTCATCTAAAATTCGTTTATTAATTGAAATCCAACAAATTATACAATGTCTTGTGGAATCTTTTTTGGAATTATAATTTTTGTCTTATTTGACTTATTTTTTGTATTAATAGGCTTTACTAGAGGACAAAATATGAGTTTACCTACTCACTAAATTGAAAGTTGGGTACTGAATTGAAAGTATTTTATTTTATTATACTATTTCATACCTCTAGGTACCAGAAGGTGCCAGCTTCGACTCCCGGCAAGGGTCAATTTCAGATTTAATTAATTCAACGTCATCTCAGGTTTGGCTCGGTGGGAGGCTTCTGCCTCGGTTGGTTACCACCTATACCTGGTCGCAATACTATCTTGCTGCACGTGGTGCAATAAAATGGGAAAACAAGACGGCGCATCTTGTTGGGCAGGCGCATTGTAAAGTCCGTGTGTAATATAGACTATAGAGCGTAACAAGCAACCTGTTTTATTTTATGGCAACGCTTGCAGCAAGCTATTGCGAAATATATAACCGGTAAAAATAGGTGACGTACCACTAACTGATTTAGAATTCCGATGTGGTGCAGTGTAGCAAAAAATATGGGTTACTTAAACAATCAGCTTTTTAGTATGATAATTTTATTGATTATATTTACATTAATTAATGTATTGTTAATCATTAGTGAGATTGCAATCTAACTTGTTTTTGGATACTAAAAATGTATTATTTACCGGGAAATAAACCACGGACTTTTCACCACTTTTCTTAAAGTGCACTCAGAATTATCCTTTAAGCATAATGACAAAGTCATGACAAAGATTTTACAAAGTCTATATCAACAGTTCAAAGCAAGACCCTTTTCTTTCGATATCGCAAAAAGCCAGGTCGCATAACACAGCCCTTGACAGCATCTGTCAGCGCTCTTTGGAAAATACAGTTCAGTTCAGTTATTTATTTTTTCTCGAGTCTGTCACACTTCCTTATCGTTCAGTGAATTCCACTAGTCACGTCAGAAGTTGACCGAACAAAAATAACAGTGGTTTTGTCTCGAAGTTTTATTTAATAAGGAAAAATAGTAGCTCTGTTATTTTGTGTGCCAGAAAATTAGATGTTTGACTTTTGTAGTAATCGTGAATAGTTACTTAACTTTTGACGACCTTCCTGGCGCAGTGGCGTGCTCTGGAATTCGAGTAGGGGGTCGCAGGTTCGATTCCCTACACGGGAAAACTTAAACTCAAAATTTCTTTATTTCACATAGGCCTAACGTACAGTCTCTTGTAAAACGTCAATATGATATTTGTATCATAATTATGTGCATGGTGATAACTAAAACAATTTAAACTTTAGAATTTTTATGATTTCTATTTTCACTCAGGTCGGTCAGGTCAAAAGCTTCGGCCGTGGCTAGTTACCACACCATCAGCAAAAACGCACTGTTCGCAAGGCGTTCCAGCGCGATGCTGTGTAGAAACCGTTATAGGTTACTTACTTCTTCTAAATAGTTAGTATACGATAGCTTCTTCATCTGCACCGTCACTTATCATCAGATGAGATCGTAGTCAAGTATGAAATTGTAGTGTAAAAAAAAAGCTTTTCGATAAATTATACTGCTGAGATATAAATACTACTATATATAATTATATACTGGTGCTCGTCTGCCAAATATAATATGCTTCGGTGCTAACTACGCACCAATAAAATCGCTTAGTTTTCATTTAGCTTATGAAACATCAAGTGATCCTATTGGTCGTTTGACATACATACCTAGCAAAGCAAGTTTGCTGGATAAAAACAGTCTGTCAAGCTTGTACAGCAGGGTACGGAAAAGCATAGAAGCCGCCGTTTTCTACAAATAGTTTTTCAAGACTTGCACAAAAATCACATGTTACTAAAATTGCAAAAATCACAAGATTATGCAATGGCAAGTGGATTTCGTAGGTATAGTTTTTCGTGACGCTACATTTGAGTTTCACGAACAAAGTTCTTCTATGCTTTTCCCGTTTACATCTATCGATGCATACAATGATACAAACTAGTTTTATCTTTATATATTCATTGGTGTCTTGCCTTTAATAAAGAAACATTATTATTATTATTATTATTATTATTATTATATACCTACCCTAAAGTCCGAATCCAAAAAAAAAACTTTTTTTTTAAATTATAGCTGCTTTAGTTACGTAATTTTTTACGTTGTATAATAATTACTAGTCCAGTCGACAACCCTACTAAGGCGAGTCTTTCTAAAGCCCTCATTAAGCCTGGCTTTGCTCCGAAACCTTAATTATGGTGTAATTATATATTTAACTTTACTCTTACTTGTACCGTACTTAGGGTACAGCTTATTTTAAAAGCGTTAACTTGTAAGTTAACTAAAAAGGTAAGTAACTGAGTAATGTTCTTTTTTCTCTCTAAATAATATTCTGCAAGAGAATTGCTAAGTTGGTACTAAGTTGCTACCTTAATGGAGATAAAAGTTTCAACCGCGGGGTGAAGTAGGTACGAATTAGGGATGTTTTCTTATTTTTACATTTATTGTAATAAAAACCAAAAAATTATATACCCCCAAGTTCATCAAAAATTTTTAAATGTTCGTTCAAAAATGGACTGATTAATTTTTCAGATGGAACTTTTTGGCATATAGGTACTTATGACATATATATTATGCGATTTTCAATAAAGACATACAAAGAATCTCAAACTTAACCATGACTAATTAATTTCTTGCAGTTTTACGTAACATTTTAATAATTATTTTACTTCTCTAGAAAACCAATGTTGACAGAGAAATGCTCGGTCTTGTGCCTGCTTCGGTACAATTTATTTTAATTAATGCTCCCTTTAAAATTGAAGTGGATCTGTTCAAACTAAGTAAAGTATGCTGAAATAAGAATAATAAAGTATAATTGTCTACGTTCCCCTCCGCTCGGACCTTTTGGCACGCATTGAATCAAACGTAATATCGGAGCTGTTGAAAAAACTTCGCGGCCGCCATTTGCTTTTTCAGGTCATTGCGCATCGACAAAATGGCCGCCGACTTTTATTACATTCACTTGGACATGGCGCAGTTTCACGAAAGCATTGTTTGACGTCATAATAAATTCTATGACGATTTTGCAGAAACATTTTTTTTTATTTTTAATACAAAATGTATTAAACATAAAAATAAAATTTCCTAGATATTAATTTAAATAATATTTATTATATTGGATTGCGTACCTATATTTTATGTTAGAAATCAGTTCAAGTTTCATCAAAATAGTTCTAGTAATTTTCATTTTACTGTTAATTTGTGTTGAAATCGGTTTAACTTTATGGGATTTGGTCCTTTTTATTTTTTAAGTATAACACTTACTTTAATTCGTATAATACATAAAAAAAAATAACAAAAAAAATCTCTAATAAGATAATGCAATTCTTTAAATTAGAATTTTAATTGCATATCAAAACCATCTCACAAAAAACTAGGCTTAAAGCGATTATAACCATAGTATATAAGTCTGTATATATTTAAGGATCTCTGTATCTTGAAAGCCTTATATCCGGCTCTTCAAAAATGACTGTCAGAATTTAGGATATTATACCTATAAATATTTTATCTCGCGAAAGCCTGTGCGAGAAGTAATAAAAGGTGATAAGTTCAGACTAGACGAGACACCTCGCACGTTTTTAGCATCCCCAAGCAGTTTCCAGGTGTCACGTAAGTAATTTACAGAACATCCCGTTATTTGTAATATAAAACTTTAGTATTATTCATTCTATCACAATTCATTCTACTGAGATTTTTTGACAGTGTCATATTTTTTCTATTTCTTTAAAAAAAATCTCTCTAGAGTCCTACGTAAAAAATAAATATTATTGTTTGCGTTCTTGTCTTCTACATTTCTATGTATACCAATTACCAACGATATTGTATTGTAATAAACCTTTGGTGTATATTTCTGAGAGCAGGAACTACGTCTGTAGCCATACTAGTTTTTGGAAGATGTATGGTATCCAAATGCTTTCATAAAATGCGTCCAATATTATAGAATATAATAAAAAATTGGTTGTCTGTAAAGTCGGTTTACGGACGATAGATTTACGTGATAACGTCATAATCCCTATCTCATTTCATTTCATTTCTCTATCGTTTGTTTTTCGTGCCTCTCTATCGCTTGTTGCGCGCTCTCGCTTGCACGCACAGGCTCAGGTGGAACGTTACGCGGAACGGTACGCGGAACGTTACTATTTTTCATGAGTGCTGCTGTTGTTCATCAATTTATTAAACGTTATAACGTCAAAAATCGTTAAAATTACCTAGGAAACAAAGTTTGTTCGCAAAACCGCCGTCCGTCTGAACCAGGTTTATACAAATACTTTAGTATGGAAATAACTATATATTTTTATACACGCTATAATGGCCTACATCCAATATTGTTGAGACAAACTTCGCACATCACAAGCACAACCGTAACATTGACGACACAACCAAGCCACTCTCGAGATTATTCCCACAGGGATAGAGCTTAAAGTACCATGTGGATACATTTATCGTATATCCCCTTTTTATCACTCGCACAAATACCGCAATATTTTTCGAAACTTGGTTGAAACAAACAAATATTGTAGCGTTCCTAGTTTACAAGCGGTCCCCATTAGAGCGTTCGAATTAAAAAACAAAAGTTTTTTCCTCGCTTCACGTACAATTTAACTTTGAATCTATTTGCTTAACTAGGTAGAGGGAGAATTTTCTTTTATTACCCCGCGTTATTCGACTTCTTTTTGCGTTTATTGTACAGTATTATCCCTCTGAATTCACTTGCGGTGGCTTTGTAAAAATGAATTTATAGTAATAAATATTATTTTGATACAATTTGTTCTTCAATCACGCATGAATAGCGTATAGAACAATTACCTTAGGTAGTAGGCCTTTTTTTTTCAGAATCTATGCAGATGTGTACCATTGCAGTGATTTTTATTAATATAGAAATAAATACATACGTTGGTCAAAAGTAAGCAATAAATGTTATGGATACTAGATATAGATAACAGATAAATAAATAATATTATAAACATAAATGTATGGAAAAACACAAAGACCAAATTGGAAAATATTAAAGTTCATCACACAAATACTTTCGAGTTGTGTGAATCAACCCCACGACCCCTAACGAAAAAGGCAGTATCACTACCAACTGTACCAATCGGTCGTTTGTAAATCCTGCCATGCAGAAGTAATTACGACGCTTTACTTTGCTTCACTTGATATTGAAGCCTCATTACTATAAGCATAAAAATTGATACCTGAGGACTGATGTCTCAAAATAACAAGTGCAGTATATTGCGTCGTATATGAAATCACACTCAATCCATGCAGATAATATATTCGTAAAAAGGAACGAACATTTATGCTTTAGCACTTTTAATATTAAGTGGAGGTTCAGACATTCAAACCTGAAACGGCCAAGCAATTTGGTTGAATGGCCACAGTGAAATGGGTTTCATTGTTTGCAGGTAAGTGCCATTTTTCAAACTAGGCCTTAGTCACATAAAGATGTCGATCAGTTTGGATCTGGTGATATTCCTTTTTGAAATTCTTATTCATAATTTAACACTATCAGTAGTTTTTTATATTATATTAGCGCATGACTATTATAAAACCTGATGGAAAGTGATGATACAACCTAAGGTAGAACTGTGCTCCCTTACGAGATGCCTATTCACTCTTGATTCACCTCACTGGCGCAGTGGCGCGCGCTCAGATTCGAGTGGGAGGTCGCGGTTTCGGTTTTGCGGGCCAGTTTGGAATTTTATCATTTCTAAGTTGGCTCAGGTCTGGTCTGGTGGAAGGCTTCAGCCGTGGCTAGTTACCACCCTACCAGCAAAGACGCACCGCCAAGCAATTTAGCGTTCCGGTGCGATGCTTGTAGAAATCATTGGGGTAAATATACTTACCCTTCCAAGTTAGTACGATTAACTTGTATAGAGTAAAAAAAAAGATTTGAAAGCACCCAAGTAGTGTTGGGAAAGACGGGTATTTACAGAGCTTTGCAGTGCGTATTAGGAACGAGAATTAAAGCGCTTCGTTGTGAATCTTAGTATGTTAACTACGTAGGGATGTAATTAAGATCTTACAAAAAAAATATAGAGTCCATGCCGAGAATCGAACCTCAGTCCCTCCCTCATGAAAACCACGGAAGCAGAGGTTGGCAACAACCTTTAAATCGAAACGAAAAGTTTAAAGTGGGTAATACTGCCCACAGCGATGAAAAGTTCCACCTAATTTAAAATTATGTCCCTCCTTACACTACCCAATTCTTGTCAACTACTTGAACACAAAATATTTTACAACGCAGTAAAAATGCGAACCCGTCTGACAATCACGTACCGACGGAAACATTTGATTCGTTCATTGTTACTGCCAGACAAATTTATAATTCCTGTTTTTCGCGTTTGCCATATTTTTGTACTGAAAACAGGGTATCGATAAAATTGTCATATTTGCGATAAAGAATTTATGTTGCGTGTTGGATTTTAATTGTTGAGGACTTACACGTATTTATATGATACCTATAGGCTATATGGTTTAATTCAATTAGAGGTCTAAGTGGTTACAAATACTATAAGTACAAAGATTCAAAACTAATTACAGAGTGTGCCCAGACCTTCCTTCATATATGAGAGGTAATTACTTAAATTAGACGTTAATTTAATAAGTAGGATGGGATCTGCTTCTAAAATATCATGTAGTAACAGTAAAATAATAGTAAAGTGATATAGTTAGTGGATATTCAAATAGTTTTTATAACAGTGGATGATAACGATTAAAGTAGTAATTGCTAAAAAATTAATGCCGTTTAGATCAAAAAGATAAAATAAA
Organism: Coenonympha arcania; assembly: GCA_036785405.1. NCBI lineage: Eukaryota > Metazoa > Arthropoda > Insecta > Lepidoptera > Nymphalidae > Coenonympha > Coenonympha arcania. The sequence continues at coordinate 3,040,132 of CM072074.1, forward strand.
TATTAAGTCGTGGCGTGTGAAGTGGTCATAGATGTTTATCATTGTAATCCCTACTACTATTTTAATTGCGACATTGTGTTCGTTTCTATAGCTTCATTGATTTGTTTATCATTACACTTACACGTCTAAAATTTTATAAGAGCGAGTAATTTATATATTTGCCCTAGTAGGTACTTACGTCATATTGTTCTTAGCTCTTAGACTATGATACTTTTAATTGAAAAGGCAATAATGTACAATTACTAGCTGACGCAGCAAACGTTGCTTTGCCTAACAGAGTATGAACAAAAAGTTTACGATCTATTCTCAAACCTACCGAATTTCATGAAAATCGGTCAAGCCGATTCGAAGAAGTTTTGTTACAAACACTAAACCGATTATGCTGAAGATAGATAAGAAGATAGCCCTAGCTTAACATAAGTAGTAATAAAAACATTTTTTCCAAAAAATCCACAATATTTTCCCTGCAAATGTGAAAAATAAAAATTCACCCAAGTCGCTTCTAAATTAATTTAAGTAATTAAGTAATTAAGTAGGACTTATTTCCTACCCTGAGAAAAGATAGATTGAACAGTTTGTATTAGAAGTCGGACAATAATGGTCGGCCGGATGAGGTTTGACCTAATACGGTCGACTAAAGTTCAAACCGCCAACTTTTCTAATCTCGGGCCGCTCTTACATGTGTGCGGAGTAAATAGAGCCTTTACAAGTCACTCAAAAGTAGTCCTTATATAAAACAACGTACTTGTTTCTAAGCCTATGTAATATTCCAACCGAGTGCTTTTATTTAGATATCAAGTCTGTTGTAGAGTATTTTGATTGCACTTACCTACTGGTCTATTTAGGGAATTTCAGTTTATAATTTGGAAACGTATTGAAGACGTTTTGATTCCTGTTTAACAATTCAGCGATTCTATTTTCTTGTACCTACTCTTTTTGCGGAGTTAGTCCGGATAGGTGCCATTTACCAACGCCACAGTGTGGCCACAGTGTTAAAATATTCTACTACCAACGCTGTGTAAGTTATTCTTGTTCAAACATGTCCGCAGACGAAGCGGTGTTGCAGCGAATTGTATAGGAGACGTAATTGTCATACGTTATTTCGTCGACCACCCTGGCGCAGTGGCGGCGCGCTCAGATTCGAGCAAGTTCGATTCCCACAACGAGCCACATTGGAATTTTATAATTTCTAAATTGGCTCAGGTCTGGTCTGGTGGGAGGCTTTGGCCGTGGCTAGTTACCACCTTACCGGCAAAGACGCATCGCCAAGCGATTTAGCGTTCCGGTGCGATGCTTGTAGAGACCGTTGGAGTAAATTTACTTGCCCTTCCAGGTTACTACGATAACATCTTTCTGCATCATCACCTACCATCAGGTGAGATCGCAGTCAAGTACTAACTTGTACACAGTAAAAAAAATGTTATGCGTAGCGTCATAACGATACGCTCACGCTACGCCTACGCTTACGAGTCGTGTGCGAAGGGCCTTACTGCACAATTTTTTTTGGATCCTCAAAAAAATTATGTTAAAATGACGAACACGAAGCCGCAAGCGAAATTTATACATTAACAAGCAGATGCAAACATTCTCCATTGTGAAAGTTGAGATGGCATAGGCTAGCCAAATTATTTTCTCACGGGATAAACAAAATACAACTTTAAAAGGTAACCATAAACCATTCAAGCCGTCAAAATAAATTTCGATAGCAAAAAAGGAACTTTGCCTATTTAAAACAGCCATTTAAAATTACTTAGAACTTTCTAAAATCAAACAAAAAATTAACTAAACCCGATACACAAAGCGATAAAATACACGATTTATGTAAGTGCAATACGCATGTTGAGCCATAAAAACAAAAGAGCATATAACTTTTAAAACAACTTCGGCGAAAAGGCAAAAACCCATAAATTTGTCTTTATGCGAACGTTTCACTAAAAATATCACTTGCTTTTAACGCTAACCAGATGTTTTTCGATTTGCTAGGATCGAGTATAAAAAAATTGACCATCCCTAAGAAACGTTTTGGCGGGAATTATGAATATCGCCGAAGACGCTCAGCCATAGGCGTGGCCTTAAGAAATGATCCTGACTGATTATTGGCCAATGGCTAATGAGCCAAGCAAATCAGCTATGACAGTATGATTTTGGGCGTGTCCATTTCTTGTTCCAGGAGAGGGGCATCTAGGAGACATGCTCGAGGAGGTGGACAGTTGGGAAGAGGGATTATTCAGATTTCGGGCGCCGCGTGCGCAGGTTTCCTCCGAAATGGAATTCGCGCGTCATAATCTTGCGTCGCATAAATCTAGAAATACCATAGAAGTGCGGGTTATTCTTAAATTGAATTTTAATTAAATTTAGAATTAAGTAAGTTAGAATCGTGTTAACAGTGAGTACGCAGGAAGACCGAGGGAGATATCTGGTAATGTACTCGCTTCTTGTAATCACTTTATAAAATTATAATTCGAGGAAAGTTCACAGCTGTAAAATTTAATAATAAAGTGTTGGATTATGATTGAGTATAATCAATCCCGATTCACGGTTTCAGATCGTAATATAACCGGGGATAAATAAATATAAAGCAGAGATGACCTGTGCTAGATTAGATATTTTGTTTAGCTTGCGCTATTATTTTAATGTTGTACTTTGATTGGCATTGTACGTTTTATTACACAAAGGGTTGGGGCAGAATAAATGTTTGCGAATCCGCACGTACTGTGCGAGATAATTGCATATGTAATACCGTACTATAGTAGGTACCGAAGAGTGTAATATAAAATTGAATTAAAATTAACCGAGAATAAAACCAGCTGTGAATTTAACTCTGCCCTTGTAATTAACTACCTATAAGTTATATTTTGTGAATAATATAATATGTGTGTTGTCTCTCTCTCTCTACGTCGACGTAGGTTTTTTTGTAAAATTATTGTGTACCGTGGTTTTATTACAAATATGTATGTGTAGGTTAAGTAAATATTGTATATAATTGAATACCTAGCAGTTTTTCTGTTCTGGATGCTTGTCTTTTCTGCTGGGTTAGCCAGGGAGCAAGTGTCCGGATTTGAATTACTAATGTAATTCAAATTCTAAATAATCACCCAAGTGTCTTTCGATTAATAATAATGAAACTTGAAATATATGAATTATCAGGTCACAATTAGCTATTTCATTTCTATGACTAAGACCCTCACGTAAATTAAAGTGAATTTTAAGTGAAGGATTATTTCTAAATTACATGTATTTATCAATATAAATAGCCTTTATCAGAATTGCCAGTTTATTTACCTTAATAGCATTCTGGGACTTCACTTTAGAAATTACTTTATATACCTAATCCGATAATTACAGAATCTTAATTAATATGCCTTAATAAATTGCCTTAATAAAATCTTAATATGCCTAATAAATTAAAGCTTAACCTACTGAAGGTTTTGAATTGATTTAAAACTAATTAACTTGGATACTTATCAAGGCAGAATAACTAAAGATAATTACTAAGCAGCTTGGGGTTCCGTCGGAACCCATCAAATAACAATAACGAAGTTTTAGAGCTCTTCAAGCTCTTAAATTACATCCGCACTCGACTACATATAGGTAACATTCACCGAGGAGCTGAAGCGAGGGGAAAGGAGCTGGAGAAATGGTGATTCTACTACGAGACCGATATGGGTAATTGTTCTGAGTATTTATGTATCAGTCACGCAACAGGATGAGAGACATTGAGGCCTGGCAAGAGAAATTTGAGTCACATATATTATTGCTCCCACAGGTTTTGGAGAACAGAGTACATGACTGAATTTGCCTCCTCCAGCAGCGGTTCTGGGCATTTTAAACACGTCCTCCCCATATAATCGCAACCTTTCGACCTTTTGATTTGGCCAAATCAATCAATCTAACTAATGATGACAAATATAAAAACCATGGTATACTGGGGCGAGCTAAGGCTCAATATAAAAAAGAATCCCTGGCCGTTTACGGCATGTGAGGAATAATTACTCGCTTCGCAGCGATTTTAGAAAGGTTGTGATTTGCCCCATAAAAAACGCGTAGAGCGGACCTGCTTTCAGGTTGTAGGGTTGTCTCAATGCCAGAGTGTAAACCGGTTGGTTGGTGGTTAACCTTCGATCCACACACGTGCCAGCTATGCTTCTATTCTAGCCTGAATTAATTGAATTAATTACATGTACAACTTGTTCAAAACGCGGGAGAAAATGAACCGTTATCAAAGTCATTCAGTAAAGTCGCTCTAAAGGTACCTTCGCAAACAATAGAAGGCAGGTAGAATGGGTAGCAAGACCACGTCGTAGGCACAGTGTACTGTACTCGATAACTTTATGTTTCCGACAAACAAAGGAGGTATGCCAGATGTTTTCCCAATGTCTTTTGCTCACGTTGCAGAATTAAATTTGTTCATAAAAATCTATCCTAAACTGCTCAGTTGCGATTCGAAATTAATTAGACGATCAAAGCCGGCTCGAACCATCACAAAGTTAAACGCAGTTCCCAGTAGATTAAGGTTAAGACAGGCCTAAAAGCTTTTTTATTTATATGAGCACATGTTACAAGCGATAAAAGTTCAAGCAGGCTTATAATACTGCTTCCAAGGGCAGCTTAGAAGTTTTATAATTTCACCTTCCGGAGACTACAATATCGAGAGTTTATATGGTAAAACTTCTGTACCATCATTTTGAGAAGAGACCAGTGTCTAGCAGAAGTACAAAGAAAATTTTAAAATGATGCTTAGGTAAATATATGTTGGCAACTCATAGACTGGGCTTTCAAGATTCGAAGAAAATTTTGAGAATACACTTAAATGTATGGCTATAAACTAATAGACTTAGTTAAAAAATCGCTTAAGGTTCTGCAGTTTTTCAAATTCAGTTTCATAAATTTCATTGGATATCTTCAAAAAATCTCATCAATACCAAAAAGTTCATTTCATGAGGATAGATAATATTCCGAATAGGAAGAGAAGATTATAATTGCAATGTAACAATAATAAATTGATGTAATATGCTTGCAATACAATACGATAAAAAAAGTTTTATCAATCTGTATGCGTATAAAGGTTTTTATTAAAGCTTTTTACATTGTATGTAGTAATCATTCTAATTGAAATAGTGATCAAGCTAATACTGCAATGAATTGATGCTCTACATATAGGCAATTTAGTAGCATTTCAAAAGTAGAACACGTTTTATAAACGGCATCTATGTTTAGCAGGGATTATGTACTATAAAAAAATGTTGGATTTAATTTTTATATCGTCCATTACTTTACTGGTATAAAATATGACGTGGATACATTTAACATCGATAAACTTAGAGCCGATTTTTCAATCGCCAGATAAACTATCTGAGGAATAAATTTGAAACATATGCCATGCAAAATCTGTCAAAACGTCATATTTATTTCCTTAGTTAACGTTTATCTGGCGATTGAAATATCTAATTGAATTGATAAACTCCTAAACCGAACCTATACCTGATTTTTAGGGTTCCTTACCCAAAACCGTTTGGGTGCAAGCAAAGACGGTTCGTCACTCTATTATTAAGTTTTCGCTGTTTATCTGTAAGCGACAGCTAGCGTCTTCAAAACCATATTAGGGAGACAGTTAAACACTGTAATATAATATTACATATATTACATTATTATAGTACATATTTGTGCACGACGACCTAAGAACTTCCCCTTAAGGAATCACGAAGATATTCGCCTTAACTGCGCGAGTCCCTAACACGTGCACTTGAAACAATGGCTAACCAATCAGCGCGCTCGTAAATATGAAAATTCTAGAAGCACGCCTCTTTAACACCCTTTTTTGCTAACAAAAAATTGTGCAATGAATAGAATGACCATTTGGGTGGAGTATATTTTTAATGTAGATCTATTGTTTTGAAAAAGTCTTGACCCTTTTTTGTGGCACTAGAAAGATGTATGTATTTTACATAACCCAAATGCACCAATCGCGTACTTTCTAGAAAACTCTAATGGCGTAAAATTTGGTATAAAAGGCCGCTGATTGGTTGGCGCAGACAGTATTCAGTGTTAGTTCAGTTTTAGTACAGTGTTCAGTTCAATACAGTTCGAAGTGAGTTCAAATTGGAAAATAAGTGTACAGTGAAATCGGTGTTCGGAAAGTGAGAGTGCAGTGAAAATAGTGAAAATCAGTGGAAAATTAGTGAAAAGTGAAACGTAATTAATTCTGTGTAAAGTACGTATAAAGTCCCGTAAATAATTCGTTAGTACAGTTGTAAACAAGGACAATAAATAGTGTAAAGTATATATCAGTGGTTCTTATTGATCGGACATTAATTAAACTCATTGTTGGGGTGAGATCGATAACCCTAGGAAAGCTATCCCCGACATTGTATGGTCCTTCGAGCCGGATCTAGGAGAATTTTCCGAGGACTAATATTGTATGGTCCTTTGAAGAAACAATACAAGAAAATTCTGTAAGAACCAAACGCGGGTTATTGAGAATCAGGAAAATGCCGATAACACGGTCTCAAGCTAACCTTGTGGAAAATGATGTTCCGGTTATTGAGAGCCACTCCGGCGGTGTGAGAAGTACTGCTTCAAGACCTACCGCCACGAGCAGCGTGAGGGGTGCGCTAGGCGCCTCAAGACCGGCTGCTACTCAAGACAGCGGTGTGAGGGACTCCGTCTCAAGACCTGCTGCTGCAACAAGCCGCGACGCAATAGCGGCCACTCCCGAAGGTACACGCTGTACTACGACATGCGGGACAACTACGTCCGCGGAAAATACTACGGAAAATATGGCGCCTTCTAACGTCACGGCTAAGCCATCAGGGGACTCCGGGCAGGCGAGGTCGGCGAATTCACGTCGCTCTGAGTCAGGAAAACTGAGAAAACTGAAAGAAGCTGAATTAAAGGAAAAACTGGCGGCCTTGAAGTTAGAAGAGATCCGCGCATCTATCGCTCTCACTCGAGCACAGTTAGAAAAACATCGTGCTGCCGCTACGGACGAAGAGGACTTAGCGTCGGCGTCGGAAAATGAAAATGAATACGAAGAGGAACGTTCTAGCCGCGTAAATGAATGGCTGGAGGGACAACCGGAGAAAGAAAATGAAAAACCAGATGAGGCGGAAAATGAAGGACGAGGACAGGGCGCTCGTAGCCGTGACGACGGGAAATGTGAACCCCAGGAAAATGAAGACGGGGCTCGCAGTTGTGACGGCGGGAAATGCGAGCACCGGGAACAGGAACCCCGGCCTGCGTGTCAGCCACCTAGCGTGGATGTAACCTCACTGGCAGCGGCTCTCACTCAGGCAGTAAGGACGGCGAGAGACACACCCAAGTACCTCCAGGAGCTGCCGGTATTCAACGGGCAATCCAGCAGCTGGCTAACGTTTCGCGCTGCATATGAAGAAACCGAAGGGTTATTCTCGAAAACGGAAAATGTATCAAGATTGCGCCGTAGTGTCAAAGGCGCAGCGCACGAGGCTATCAGTAGCTTACTCATCAGTTCTCCAGATCCGAAGACCATCATGGAAGCTCTAGAAAGAAGATTTGGACGTCCTGATGCACTGGCGATAAGTGAAATACAGAAAATGAAATCGCTCGGAAAATTAAGTGACAATCCACGTGACTTGTGTATATTCGCGAACAAAGTATCGAATATTATAGCTACACTGGAAGCTTTGAAGAAAGTTCAATACCTGTATAATCCAGAGTTAGTGAAAGCCACACTAGAAAAGTTGACACCTATTTTGAGAAAAGCGTGGTATGACTACTCTGCAAAAGAAAAGGAGGACATTCCGGATTTGAAGCGCCTAGCGAAATTTTTAAATGAAGAAGCGGATAAGTGTGGGGCGTACGCACAACCCGAGGACTTCTCAGAGTATAAAGAGAGAAATATGAAAAAGAAAACCGAATATACTTACTCCACGCAAAACAATAATAATACGAGTAAAGAACAATGTCCTGCCTGTAAACTTGATCATCGGTTACCCGAGTGTAAACGCTTCCGTGACGTCGACACGAATGAACGCTGGGAAATTGTGAAAAAATATCGTGTGTGTTTCCAGTGCCTACGAAGTACACATCGAAGATCTACGTGTAGAGCCAAGAAGTGTGGTCAAGACGGCTGTTACATGGCACATCACCGACTTTTACATCATAAAAGGAAGGAAACGTCACAACCACCTTCTCCACCGGTCGTCGCCGAAGTCACGTCATCAGTGGAAATCGTGAAAAACGTCGAGAATAGAAGTCGTCAAGCTTACTTGAAAATCGCACCTGTTACACTGACGGGGCCAACCGGTGCCCGCGTCGATACCTACGCTCTCTTAGACGACGGGAGTACTGTTACACTGATTGACGAGAACTTAGCCGAAATATTGGAGCTCGACGGCCCGCAAGACCCTATGTGGGTGCAGGGAATTAATGAAACAATGAGGCACGAGAAAAGCCGGCGTGTAGACGTCAGGATACGCGGAAGATTCAGCGATAAAGAATACACTTTACGAAACGCCCGCACGGTACAACGCCTAATGTTTACGAAACAAAATATCGAACGAAGAGATCTAAAGGATTGTGTTCACCTACGAGAAATCGAGGATAAGTTGATATATAAGAATGCAAACCCGAAGATACTCATCGGTCAAGACAACTGGGAGTTATTATTAGCATTCGAGATTCGTACCGGACGTCAAGACCAACCGGTAGCATCGAATACACGTCTAGGATGGGTGCTTCACGGATGTCGCACGTCATATCACGAAAATGTCGCATTTTGTGGCCACACTACACTCAAGGAACGAGATAGAAATATGGAAAACATGATGAAAGAGTTTTTTGACTTGGAAGCTCTCGGTGTCGAGCCTAAAAAGCAGAAAAATGACCCAGAAGAACGAGCTATGAAAATTTTAAATGAAAATAGTAAGAGATTACCCGATGGCCGCTTCGAGACTTCGTTGCTATGGAAACAAGATGACTTTGTTATACCTAACAACTACGATGACGCCTTCAAGCGATTGAAGACTCTAGAAAAGAAATTAGACCGCGATCCGGGTCTCAAGGAAAAATACAAAGAAAGAATGGTAAATCTACTTACATCCGGATACGCCGTCGAGGCACTAGCGCCTGCGAAACCCGGGAAAACGTGGTACCTACCGCACTTTGCTGTGTGTAACCCATCGAAGCCGAAGATACGACTAGTACACGATGCAGCTGCGAGGTCACATGGATGGAGTCTGAACGACATGCTGCTCTCAGGACCTGACCTGTTGCAATCGCTGCCAGGAGTCATCATGCGGTTCCGCCAGCACGCCTACGCGATCTCAGCCGATATAAAGGAAATGTTTATGCAGATTAAAATACGTGAAGAAGACAGAGACGCACTGAGATTTCTATGGCGGGGAGACAGCAGAGGTGACGTGAAACCCAAGGAGTACCAGATGACATCGGTAATCTTCGGAGCTACATCATCACCGTGCACGGCGCTGTACATAAAAAATAGAAATGCAGAAGACTTTGAAGCGACCTACCCGAGAGCCGCCAAGGAAATTAAGAAGAATCATTATATGGATGACTTCATATCAAGCTTCCCGAGTAAAGAAGAAGCAATGCAAGTATCGAGAGACGTCGACTATGTACATCGTCAAGCTGGGTTCGTGCTACGAGGATGGGTGTCAAACGATCCGTCTGTGTTACGTCACTTTAACACAGACACCGGGGCCGAAACCGTACCTATAGGAGGTGTCAATACTGAGAAGACTCTCGGCCTGCTATGGGAGGTGGAAAAGGATTGCATCGGCTTCCGGCTGAACATAGAGAAAACACCACGCGAAGTTCTCGAACAGGCGCGACCGCCGACGAAAAGAGAAGCTTTAAGTGTTATTATGTCACTCTTTGACCCGCTCGGTTTGGTTTCGCCACTCACCACTCCGGCGAAGAGGCTCATGCAAGAAACATGGAGATATGGAACCGGGTGGGATGAACCGATCCCCGAAGAGCTGCAACCGCGATGGTCGTCATGGCTAAATAATCTACGAGCGATAGAAAGTCTTCACATCCCGCGGTGTTACAATGTTGGATCGTCAGTAGTCGAAAGGCAGCTACACGTGTTTGTCGATGCAAGTCAAGAAGCTTACTCGACCGCGATTTACATACGTATGGAACGAATAGACGGAACTACGCATGTCGCTCTAGCTGCCGCGAAGAGTCGTGTGGCACCATTGAAACCCACCTCTATACCCCGCCTAGAGCTACAAGCTGCGTTGCTAGGGGCGCGCCTAGCTAAACGAACCGAAGAAGAGCACGAATTTGAATTCACAAAAAAAATCTTTTGGACGGATTCACGCACTGTACTCGCATGGATAAGATCAGAACCGCGCGCTTTCAAAACATTCGTAGCGCACCGGCTAGCAGAAATAGAAGAATTAACGAAAGTGAGTCAGTGGCGGTGGGTTCCGACTAACGAGAATGTAGCTGACGACGCGACCAGAGAAACGCCGAGCAACTTCAACGCGGATCACAGGTGGTTTCATGGACCCATATTCCTCAGAAAATCAGAAGAAGAATGGCTGCACGAAGAAAAAATTATCCCGGAGAAAACTGGCGAAGAGCGATGCTGTGTAGCACGTGAAGCCACAACCCCAACGTACTTACCGAAGATCGAAAATATTTCGAAGTGGCAAACACTAGTAAGAGCGACTGCACGTGTGCTACAATTTCTCGATCTGTGTAGACCCGGAAAATATGTAACGGCTGCAGCAAAAAGAAAACGTACGAAACCAAACCCTAAGGAAGATCCTAATTGGATAAGGGGCCGAAAAACCCAAAAGGATTCTAATAAGAATGTGATAAAAACGGTAAAAACGAAATTCGTGTATTTAGAATCAGACTACATTCTAAAAGCCGAAAAATTATGGGTACAAGCAGTGCAAGCACAATCTTATGGAAATGAGAGAGAACGTATTATAGAAGGAAAACCTCCAGGCCCACGTGACAAGTTAGCGAATTTAAGTGTTTACCTGGAAAATGATGGGCTACTTCGTCTACGTGGAAGAATCAAAGCAAGCAAAGAAATGCCCTTTGAAACAGTCAACCCTGCCTTGCTCGATGGACAACATGAGTACACAAGAAAGTATATACAGTATGTGCATGAAAAAATGCAACATGGCGGCGTCGAGTTGACTGTGAACGAGTTACGACAACGATACTGGATCACGCGGATACGACCCACTGTAAAAGGTGTTATAAGAAGCTGTCCGGTATGCAAACTGAGAAGAGCCAAGCCGACGACACCGTCGACAGGAGACCTACCACCAGCGCGACTTAGCCATCATACAAGACCATTCTCGTATACAGGTCTTGACTACTTCGGACCGATAGAAGTAACAGTCAGCAGGCATCGCGAGAAACGATGGGTAGCGCTCTTTACATGTCTAACAATGAGAGCAATACATCTTGAAATTGTAACGTCACTGAGCGCAGATTCGGCAATCTCAGCATTACGGCGATTTATAGCTAGAAGAGCCGTCCCAACTGAAATATGGAGTGACAATGCAACGTGCTTCAAGGCCGCCGATCGGGAGCTGAAGGAGGCAGCACGGGAGATCGTCGACGCGATGAAAGAAGAAGCCAGCGCACGCTGTATTCGTTGGTGTAACATTCCGAGCGCAGCGCCGTTTATGGGCGGGGCTTGGGAACGATTGGTGCGGTCAGTCAAGGAAACCCTACGCATCACGCTACATGAGAAGCATCCGAGCGACGAGACTTTGGCTACACTACTAGCCGAGGCGGAAAATATTGTGAATTCGCGCCCGCTCACACATGTACCTGTCACACCGGACGAGCCCGAGGCGCTAACCCCAAACCACATACTGTTGGGGCCGAACAGTCATGTGCCAGCACCAGGTCATTTCACGGAAAAGGACGAAAATGCAAGAAAACTATGGAGGCGCGCCCAACGCCTAGCAGATGAATTTTGGAGACGTTGGGTAAAAGAATATCTTCCCCAGCTTCAACACCGGCGGGAGCCTCACCGTACTGGCTCTCAGCCCAAAGTTGGTGACCTGGTCATCATCTGTGACCCGAATTTACCTAGGAACGTATGGCCGCGAGGACGAGTATCGCGCGTGTATCCAGGGCCGGACAACGAAGTGCGCGTCGTGGACGTGACGACAAGCAATGGACAAGTGCTGAAGAGACCGAGCAAGAAGATCGTCGTGCTACCGGTAGATTAGTTGCACTCTGCAACTGGCGGGGAGAAATGTGCACGACGACCTAAGAACTTCCCCTTAAGGAATCACGAAGATATTCGCCTTAACTGCGCGAGTCCCTAACACGTGCACTTGAAACAATGGCTAACCAATCAGCGCGCTCGTAAATATGAAAATTCTAGAAGCACGCCTCTTTAACACCCTTTTTTGCTAACAAAAAATTGTGCAATGAATAGAATGACCATTTGGGTGGAGTATATTTTTAATGTAGATCTATTGTTTTGAAAAAGTCTTGACCCTTTTTTGTGGCACTAGAAAGATGTATGTATTTTACATAACCCAAATGCACCAATCGCGTACTTTCTAGAAAACTCTAATGGCGTAAAATTTGGTATAAAAGGCCGCTGATTGGTTGGCGCAGACAGTATTCAGTGTTAGTTCAGTTTTAGTACAGTGTTCAGTTCAATACAGTTCGAAGTGAGTTCAAATTGGAAAATAAGTGTACAGTGAAATCGGTGTTCGGAAAGTGAGAGTGCAGTGAAAATAGTGAAAATCAGTGGAAAATTAGTGAAAAGTGAAACGTAATTAATTCTGTGTAAAGTACGTATAAAGTCCCGTAAATAATTCGTTAGTACAGTTGTAAACAAGGACAATAAATAGTGTAAAGTATATATCAGTGGTTCTTATTGATCGGACATTAATTAAACTCATTGTTGGGGTGAGATCGATAACCCTAGGAAAGCTATCCCCGACAATATTTATGTTTTCACTGTAAATAAAATGTATTTTCAGTTTTAGTTTCCAGCGGGTAAACTACCGCCCAAATCCATGGAATCTAGCTGGTATGTTACATTCACTGAAAATGTGCTTAAATTAAAGGGAATTATAGTAATACCTTACTAAATAATTTAAATCATTAACGTGCTAATTACTGCATTGTGAGCGTTGAGATGTTAAAGCAAATATATTACAAATTTAACATGTGACAATTATTTAAAAAATGCGTCCATAAACTCGTTTGTTAGAGACACATTAATATCTCTGAAAGTATTAAAGGGTAAATAATTACGAGTATATTTATTCACCCAAGTAACTATATCAGTCAGAATTTAACCGTGCAAAATAAGTTTCGTCGAAAGTGACCCAAGTAAGTTTCGAGCGGAATTTCAGCGATGTGAAAAGGGCGTTAGAATCACACGACCAGTGAGTGTGGGGCCGAGTCAACAATGAAAAATTTCGGCACACAACTTGAAAAAAATACCTCCCGAATAGAATACGCGCCAGCCGCGCTGGTTCCGTTACGCCATAAAAACCTACCCGAGCAAACTCCGTAATTCCGCGCCGTCCCTACCGATATAAAATATGAAACACTGAGCGAAATTCGCCCTGGCTCCCCGAGCGATCGTCGGCAAGGCTCGGCCCCTCTCGGGTGACTTCGTAGCACCGTAGCGGCAGTTACGTAGCCGTCGCCGCGAACCCGCTACGCCGCGGTCGCGCCCGTTTCACATCAGAAACCGGAGAAATAAATCGGTGATTGTGATCATTTCTATTTGTGATTAATTCTGTAATTTTTAGTGCGGGACGGATTTTTTTTAGTGATCATAAATAACACGATGTGCAGTGGCAGTGTACGGAAGGATTTCGATCGGCCCGTTTGATGGTGCGGAAAAATGGTAAATTATATTTACATTTTCACCCCCTAGCGTTATTACTTGCTAAGTGGTGTGCCTTAATTTTTCATGACCGCTCCGAGAGGTTCTTAATTTTCGTTCCTCTCACGAGAATTGGGCAATTCCGGAATGGAATTCTTGAATAAATTATGTTTTTTGATGTGATTATTTACGCTGCGAATTGCGTTACATGACATTGAAAAGCTCTATCGATACTGGCACTTTAAAGATGTAACCATGAACTTTTTAAAGAGTATTTTAATATATTATTTGATATTTAAAATGTAAACGCCATGATATGGCATAAAGGGATCTATTTTTATTGTATGAATTTTATTTTATGGTAAATTATTCATTAAGAATCAACGACTTCATTTTACGATTTCTAGGGGTTGGTCCCTACGTAATATAATTTGGTCTCTATTTTTATATCGTTAATGAAAAATTCGTGCTAGAATTTGGTTGTGCGATATATGAAAATAGTAATTGTATGCATTTGTGTACTTCATTAAAACTTACTCGCCCGTAACTCAGCGACAACGAACACTAATTTTTCGAAGTTCTTTTTGTCTCAAAAGAAGACTTTGATGAAGGGACATTAGACTTTCAGCGCTGCAGCTTAATGCTGAGTGGTGACCTATGTTTGGTCACTTGGAATTATAAGTAGTTGAGTTTTAATTTTTTGCTATAAATATCTTATTTATTTGTTAGAGTGTTAAATGTGTGTGTGAATTTTAACCACATTGTAACCAAATAAAAAGCTTTTCTTTCTTTCTTGACTTCGAGTAAGAAGATTGTTACGCCATATTAGCTTGCCGACGATCGTTGGACTATAAGGTTGACAAAGTGGCCAGGCCCCAGTGGCTCACGCGCTAGAGGCAGACGCGTCGTTGGGACGACGATATTAAAAGTAGAGCAGGACAAAACTGGCTGGTGCTGGCAAGAGACAGGCAACGATGGACATCTCTGGGGGAGGCCTTGACCCGCTCAACTTTCTATGACTCTTTTCATATCATCTGCCTGCTTTATTTAAGCTCCGCATGCCAGCATTTCGAGTACTCAGTAATCCAGTTGTTTTACGGATACTCTTATTTCTGATTAGATTTAGCCTACAATGATTAAGATTTTTCACAAATAATAAATGTTTCACGCTCTTTCTAGGAAATTTGCTATAGCAATCTACAATTATCTCTTTTCCAAATGGTTTTTTTCAAAATCCGTCAGGAATTGTGAATTTTCCGGGATAATAAAAACCAATGTGATAATCCAGATTATAAACTATGAGTATCTATCAATTTTCAGCAAACTCGTTTCAATAGTTAAGGATAACGCCGGCCTTACACCATCGAATATCGTCCAAACGGCAAAACTTGATCCAGTCTGCAGGTCATACATATACACCACACACGATCAGCTTAAACTGTTCAATCCATGTACAGTCTCCATCGGAAAAAATTGAAATTGGATTGTGCCGTTATGCTATGTCCACAGATGGTCATTTCTAACTGATCATAACGCTGCTAATTGGACCATAGGAAGGATGGTGTATGACCGGCATAAGTTATTGACAAGTATTCTTTTCAAATATTTATCACCGTATTAGATACTACCCACATAGAGGTATAGAGGTAAGCTCTATGATCACCATCAACATATGCAAGCTTTCCTGAACGTTCTTATGAATAAATCGTGAGATTTTGACTGACAGCTGTTCAAGCTGTTCAAAGCCTATCACTATAATATAGTAACTTTCAGTACTAAAGACTATTTTTTATTTTTGAGTATTTGCGACTTGTAGGAGATTGGTTCGTTATGGTATTTGGTGTCCGCCACAAATAGCTTATGATTAAGTTATGTGCCATCAATCGATTTGAGAAATCCATCATGATACCGGATACAAAATGGTTACCGGTAAGTGTGAAATCGCGTTAGGTCCTTTCATGGCATCGATATGTATATCGATGTTTCAAGGGGAAAAAATTGCTTAATAAGCGTTTAAGCATTATATATACTTCACAGGGCATGAAGGTCTAAGGTAGGGCATATTATGTGTTTAACATGACCCGACCCTAGATACCGTGGCATAATTGCTACCGTTAGGAAATTTTGTACTAAAGCACAAGTTACACGTTCTATTTTAAATAAAAACAAATAAAATTGGAATGTTTCTTCGTCTTTGGATGTTTTTTTTTATAATTGATAGGCTTGCGCTTGACTACAATCATGTCTAATGAATAGAAATGATGAGGTCTAGGATGGAGCGTGCTTGCCTAGAAAATGCCTATTCACTCTTCTCTTGAAGGCACCCAGATTGTACTTGGCTGGGAACATGGAAGCTGGAAGCCACAAATTCATTTGAAAGGATTTTATATTATAAAAAAGTTTTTAAAAGTATCATACAATGTAGGTAACGTTGCATGTAGCCATTTTCTCTTTTCAACGTCATTAAAAAATAAATAGACGCTTGCTATAATTACGATCTTACCCCCTATAGAGATTTAAATAGAATTTAATACTCTTTGCTATTTATGCAAAAGCTCAATAAAAGCGATTCAGCTCAAATAGATCAGTTCCAAGATAAAAGGGTTGTTTTTATTTCAAAATAGAAAAACTAACGCTCTATTGAAAGCGCTTTCATTGAATGCTAGTTTAATGTTACAGTGGCTTACGGCATTTCTCGATTAATATTAGATAGACGAGCTTTTAGAATACGTTCTGATTGTTTCAGATACTATCTGAGCTTGATTCTAAACCACTTTGCTTTTACACTTGTAAGAAGTGAGTGTTTTAACTTTTATACTTGTTGTTTCTTGATTTACACTATTAAATTGTCGGATTTTACGAGCCTAGTAGTAAATATTATCTTCCTAAACTGTTATGTTAACATTACCTACGCTGTTACTGCTTAGAAAATAAAACACTTACGGCTTAGTTCTAAAATTCATACTTGGGCCTTCTTATTATAGAGGGTTTTGCAGCCATAGAACTACTTATCTAGCTATTATAATTACTTTATCTACTCTATGCCTATTATTAAATAGAACGATATTGCTTCTTTTAAAAAATGTATGGGAATAATATTTGTAATTGATAAGTCACGTCATCAACCTATCGATTGTTTATGTCATAATCCCATACATTTTTTTTTAAATTTTCAAGCGATATCATTCGATTTCTCCAGTAGAAATAGAATAGATAAGGTAATATTTTGGTTATGGCTTCTAAGTACAGATTTCATTCTGAGTTTTCCGAATTATTTGCTAAGAATTGCTTCGGATGATTCAGACGCAAATACCTTAATAGACATTTTAATCAACATATTAATTAGGTATTTGTCTCTTTATGATATACATTACACACAGAACATAATTTTAACTACGTGATGTTAATTACGGGCTTCAATATATCGCGAATCTGAATTAAACCGTTCCAAGAATAGAATCAGACGCAAAATCTCACTTAATACATTGTAACAAAGACAGTCGTGAATAATTTATTTCGTTCCCGGAGTTCATAAAACAGTAAATAAAAAGCCGTCGGAAAGAAAGCCCGCCTGACATAGCGTTAAACGTTGTTGGAAATATGAATATATTGTTTACTCGCTCTCTGTAAAAGTACGCGTTTTTTTACTGTCAAAGTAAATGTAAAACTGGTTTCTATCGCTATGTATTGAGAAGAGTCCGCTTCAAAAGTCCAGACTCTCCACAGAGACTCTCAGACATCAATACTAGCGAGGTCAGCATGGTCTGCCCCTAGATTGTGTAAGAAAAACGTGTTCATCGCTATCGTAATCGTTTAAGCCTCATACATACGTAACGATTTATCGTAGCGATTTCAGACTGTGCAGATAAATCGAACGTTCCTAGTGCCTCCACACGCATCCGATATCAACATCGATCGGGCAGTTCTCCGCAGAAGCTCGCGCAAGATACATGTTTAAGATGGAAGATTATGACCGTATGACGCACTTGCTATATTAGGCCTGGTTATGTGTTTAAAGAAAAAAAAGAAGCGGAGTCTATGGTGTAAAGACTGGCTCATAAAAAGGAAGCAATTTTCTTATTCCAACTTGTTATGTGAGTTGAAATTCGCTCCTCAAGATTGGCATAACTATTTAAGGATGAATGAAGATGCATATTTAAATCTACTGGCTTTAGTTTCTCCACTAATAAAGAAACAAGACACTGTAATGAGAGAAGCTATCTTAGAACTGAGCGATCGCCGTCCACACGCAACGATAAAACTGTGCAAATATAATCGACAACGATTTATCTGATAGAAATTGAAACTGCCACCGACGAACGATTATCGACAACGATTTTTCATACACACGATCGATAAAACTGCGCAAACTGGTCTGCACAGATTTATCGCTACGATAAATCGTTACGTATGTATGAGGCTTTAGAAATACTGCCGGCTAATTGATATACGGCAACCAATCGGGTGGGTATTTGCCAAGGATAACGATAACGATGAATATGTTTTTCATATGCAATCAGACCCCAGTTTAAAAGGGTTGCAAAATATGACTGACTTTCAAAAGAAGAGGTTATTAGTTGGATTCGTATAAGTGTAATCGTATCTTTGTGGATTAAGTATTTTAGAACAATGTAAAACAATGGCGGCGACAATGCACATTAATTATTCTGTACATTAATTAACAATATGCAGCTCAGTATTTGCTAAATTTGGTCTCACTTTATAATTTACTTACTATACTCCAAATTTTAATGTAGTAAAATTACGTTTCGTATTTTAATAGGTAATTCCTATTTATCCCTCCTGTATTTCACCAAAATAATTTAAAGTGTTGTAACACGAGAGAAGTTACTTTCAAAACAAAATAATATTTATAGGAAATACGTTGACTACATAGAGGTCCAAGAGGGAGCTCTCTACTTCAAAAGTGCGGCAAAAAATACTTTGCCCAAATTGGCAAACCCGAGCCGTCGCTACATAATTTTTCACGCACACTAGCATCCGCACGCCATACAAATTACAAATTTCAAATTGACACGCTCACAGCACAAGAAAAAGTTGCCGAACTCACGGAGCAGTCGTTGTTAGGTTGGGCTTTATCTAGTCGGAGCGCGAGCGACGATAAATCTATGGTTGAATATCATAATTTTTTTGTTAATTTAATTTACCAAATGACAGTTAAAAACTTCAGTTAACTGATTCGAATTAAAAGTCGGAGTATAAAAGTTATACTTGTTCTTCTTCATAATATCCGATGTTTCATTATATTCATAGTATTTGAAACAATTGCTTCGTAAGTACTTTGAAATATTCCGTGAACTAAAATATCACTTTGGGCTTTTAATGAATTATGAAACAGTGTAAAAATACTTAAATTCATCAAAAGTATTTTACATTAGAATGTTCAGTAAACTAGAATATCAGTTTGAGCGTTCAATAAGCTATGACACAGTTGTAAAAAATACCCAAAGAATTCATCAGAAGTTTTTATAATACGAAGTTGTAATAAATTGCAGTTTTATTCAAAGAGTTAATACAAACTCAGAATATAATCTACCTAAACATAGAAAAAGTCTATTGGAGCATCTAATTTTACATTCACTAGTGTTATGTAGTATTAACTACACTAAAATTTAGAGTGAAAATTCAAACTAAACTTGGCTGGTCTGCACTAAAAACAAATGAGCTAGCGCCTCTATTGGCTGTTAACATAATTAATTACCCGCCGTTCTAATATAAACTGTTTATGCAGCAAACTTGTGACAACGTTTCCTGTTTAGGTGTTTATGAATAGATTACATAATTTAAAAAATTATAATATGTTTTATTCATTCAGGAATGTGAAATGTGGAATTTCTTGAACCCTTGAAAAAGTTTCTCCTTTTATTTTTAAAAATATCTTCATCTTTTTCAAAAATAGAAGTGATATTTACATACATAATAATTGTTCTTATTTCTTTGTCACAAAAAATGTTTGCAAGACTAACAATAATTTTTATTTCATTTATAATTATGGTTCTTTGTTCGAGTCGCCATGAATTTATTCTAACTAAGGTAAGGCTTGGTACTTTAGTTATCAAACTAGCCAGCTAGGGTTCCGTCAAAAAACGTATGATCAGAGCAGGGTTCTGTACAAAATAAAATTGGTAACCGCTGTTCTAGGCCACACCATCATCTATAGTTACTATGGCATAGATATAAGATAGTCCACAATGATAGCGGGAATTGGGTATTTGATTCCAATTTTTTTTATTACTTTATAACAAACTAGGAATAAAAATAATCACGTAAACTGAAATCGATCAAATAACAAACATTTATATGCATTTAAATATTTCTGATTAGAAAGAGACAGTGACATTGAATTGTTACGCCATAACTAAAGCCATAAGTAGCTTTGTGCGGCTTCATACAAATTTTCGTTTTGCGAAAAAGGGATAGAAGGTCCTCCTATTGCAAAATGAAAATGCCTGTAACTTTGTCAATATTTGTTGGATTTTAGTGTTTTTTTCAGTGTGTGTCATTAATTTTATCCTAATTTATAACGAAGTAATATTTTTTTTATAATACCCAATTGTGAAGTTACGTTATTTCCCAAAGGCACGTAACTTATAAATGTGTCCTATTCATTGTACCATAAAAACTCATTAAATATTTTCAAGAGCAGTTTAATCCCGTCGGCATAAAGTTTAACGAGAAATAAATTTATTTAAAACATCAAACGGCTCGTCGGTCGCGTGGCAAATTACAAAAAATTATCTTTTTAGCCAATCATTGCGTTATTTAATCCAAAAATTCCTTCATAGTGAAAACCAACCACTATCAGGAACTCACGTTAACACAAAACAACTGTTCTTTTACAATTAATTTATTATATAAGTTTCTTTCTACAAAACGATACAAATAATTTAGTCACAATTAATACGTGCTCTCTTTATCATCGTACGCCGAAATCTGCGCCTTCTTTTAATTGACGGGCCCCACGAAATCAAAATACGTTAATGTAAACAAAACTGACCAATAGCAAAGAACTACATAATAAGAATTATTAGCAGAGACGAATTAGGGGCCCGCGGTACAATATTAATGCAGATTATACATCATTTGCTTACATTCGGCCTTTTCTGACAGTGCACGCGTCCTCGCGTGTTTGGGTAGCATAATGAAGAATTCCTCCATTTTATTTATAATATAACACCACACCGGGATAACAATAATAATAACACCACATTATAACAAAAATTCCCATTACTCGGAGCCACTTAAAGTACTAACGCCAGTTGGGGTTACCTAAAATAATAATAATAACAACGCCACTCGGGGCTAGTAACGCCACACAGGGCTAGTAACGCCACTCAGGGCTAGTAACGCCACACAGGGCTAGTAACGCCACACAGGGCTAGTAACGCCACACAGGGCTAATAACGCCACACCGGGCTATAACCCCACACTGGGCCAGTACTAAAGAAGACACAAATAAACGGGAACCACTCAACACAAACTCAACACAAACTTTAAACATAATATCTTCTTGGCATAAATACATAATTTCTATTTTAATCGTGAAATTAAACTATTCGTATAATTAATCAAGCATCGTATTGCATTTTCATATCAAAACTCAACATATTCATATTAAACTCAACATTTTCATATTAGAACTCAAATAATATATAAATTATAACCAATTAATACGTTACATCCAACTTTGATACTAGATTACCCACATTAACCCACACACGATTACAACATACTTATGGACATACGTACCTACTTTTCTACATTTTTTTTTAACCGTATTCTGCTCTTCGCACCAATATTTTACACATAATTTTATTTGCATATAGATTGTTGAAATTAAATGTTTCAATTATTCACCCATTTTCAAGCATACACTTTTTTTATGTGACACGTCAAATGATTATTTAACGTAGTATTATACATATTAACTTATTTCTCAAAAAAAAAACAATTCCAATATATTTTTAAATTTAAGTTAAACTATCAAATTAACACACCCAGTCTCAAATTAGGTATAATCACAACCAATAATGATGACAATTATTTAAACAATATCAACTTCTCAAAAACATATAATAATATTTGAGTATTATAATATTACTTAATTTCCAGATAGCATGTATATAAGTCGATAAAATAAATAAAATAACTTTTATAACCCATAGAATGTGCACAACTAAATAAATTTTAAATAACCAAATCATTAACATTATTATCACAACTTATGTTTTTCTCACAAATTAAAATAAAATATAATATTTAAAATTTTAACTATCACAGATGCCATGTAATAATTGTGTGAATCATTTATTATTATAACCATAAGTTCCATCATTAATTTTCTAGAATTATCTTTATAATATCTTGTCAATTAATTTTAAAAACACATACATTTTTTTTTTAATTCTACAAGGTATATCATTATTATCGTAAAAATTAAATCTTTAAGTACCACCTATTTTAATTAATACCTGCATAATAAAGTGTATTTTATTCATTAAAACATACTTACATGACTAAATCATCCCTTTTAACATTGTGCTAACATTTAAAAACACAAGATTCAAATAACAAAGTCCAAATAGTGTACGCGACTTTTGTTTATATAAACAAACTTAGACATTGGATCATGCCGCCGCCGGCCGTCGGATATCAAACATGCCGCCGGGCCGGCCGTCGATATCAAATAATTAGGGATCCGTGTCCAGATGAACCTTATTTGCTTTCATTCTTATAACTGACCAAAATATGAAATCCCCGTAACCTCAGTTCTAAATCGTAAAATAGTTATAGTTATCACTATTATATTATAAATATTGAAAAATATTATATTTATTATTTATATTTATTGAATTACATAACCAGGGACACATACATACAGACAAATCCAATTCGTTTCCCTGGGTCACACAATCCTTAAAATAAAAAAAATAAAGTATCATCGCATTAAAAAATAAAATTACTCAGTCTGTAAAATTAATCATTACATTACATTATAATATTAAAAATTAATTTTAATCATTAACAAAAATATTAAATGTTATTTTTAACATTACCGATTGTTTATTAGCGACTGTAAATTTACAATAAACTATATTTGACCTTGAGTTGTAACTTTTAAGTTTGTTTGGCCTAAAGCAGATAAATGACAAGACGCATTATACAGTTCAGAGAAATGTTTTTAAAGGAATTGTTTGATAACCATTATCATTAACTTTTAAGTAAATGTCTGATTATAATTAGTTTCTCTCATTAATGCATACCCATGCAGTATGTTAGTATTATTATTTTTAAGTCATTTAACTATACTGTCTCCGTATTATTTAAATATATTTAAATCTATTTACATAACTAGCATTGCATGTTAACATAGCAGGAAATCATTACAAAATATCATTTTTTTTATGTTTGGTAGATCATTAATTGTTATTATTATCATATAGTTAAATATTATTTATAAAACAGATATACCTAAATTAGTAATTAGTATTGTTTAATACCTTCAATAAATATCCATAACCAAAACACCAAAATATAACAGAAACGAAGGCAAATAAAATTTCTGAATTACATAAAACTACCTTTACACAAAAATATAACACGCTTAATGAATTTTAAGTAAAAGGACGAAATCCACAAAATTGGTTCCTTTACTAAACTATCTTAGTACTTACTAAAATTGTTTCACATATTTTATGCATTCATTACATTAAGTTTGACATTACCGAGTCTTTATTATTATGTTTCACATTACCGAGTATATTTCATTTTTTTTTTTTCATTTATTATATTTATTGCGAAACTTGGTGTACATAGATCTTAAGTAGATTTTTTTAAGTTCAGACAAGTTCTACCTTATGGCATGCAATAATATATTTCCTCCTAAACTTGTGGAATGGAAGACAACAAACAGGGCAAACCGTTAATTTTACTTAGATTTCTTATTCTACATAACCTTTTAGTTTGTGACACCTAAAATCCTAAATGGATAACATTAAAATGTTTATGTGAGAAAACTCGAATTTCAAATATTTTTATATATCCAAATTCATATTTGTGTACATATTCGATAAGCGACCCTACAGGATAACAAAATCAACGAGAAAGTAAATAGATATTGATATTACAATACTATTTTTTTTTGACGTGATAACGTTTAATAAATTGATGAACACCAGCAACGGACATGAAAAATAGTAACGTTCCGCGCAACGTTCCACCCGAGCCCGTAAACCGACTTAACAGAGAATCAATTTATTAATGAAACGAATGAAAGAAATGTTTACCTATCTATGATGGAACCTGTCAAGTATTTGTAATAAGACTAACCATATATTCACGTTAAGTGTTCTGTACAGGATACGAGTAATTATAAAACCATTATCAAACAGGCTTTACTAAAACTTTGGCGAGTCTTTCTAGTCGAATATATTAATATCAATCAAAGCATAATAAATGTTAATTATGATTAGAGTTTGGCTTTCAAAGTAATGCATAATGAAATAAAAGTATTACTTATAATAAATAAAAACAGATTACCAAGTCAGTCGAATTCTTTTTCAAAATTTAAATTAAATTATCTTTAACCATTTTGTTTTTGATCCTTTAATCACGGTACCTGTTTAATCTGAATACCTTAAACTTCATATCTACAACGGCAAAACAACGTCTCTCGAGTTAGGTAGTTGTATTATATCTATATTTTTTTATTAATATAATCCATAAACCTATGAATATCGTTTGTTTTACTAAGGCATGGCGTCATGCGTTGAGTTACCTCTTAATTATAGTAAAATATTCTTTACTGCCAAATAAGATAATTATGATCTTACTTACGTGTTGTTTTTTAAAAAAATTGTGTCCATTCATAATTTTTTTCTAAGCTTCTTATACCTACAAAATACTAGTTAGAGTTATTTACCTTCAAATTTATTTCTGTTTACAAATTATTTAGTATTACTTTAGTGCAGTATCAAGACTTCGCACCCTTTAACCTTGTCGGCTTGTCTGGGTACTACATTATTCTATAATATTATATAAACCTCTACTTACTACTCCTACATACAATAAAAAAATAAAGTTTCACGAAGTATGGACTAGGTATTTGTATTTCTATAACGATCTATCAGATTACTCTCTATCGTCTTCATAACCTCATAGTGTTAATTACGGTACCAAATTTATTACCTGTGTTATCAACACAGGTAATAAATTTGCAAACTCAAGCTTCAAATATCAAAGTCCAAATAATATACTGCGATTATTCTTATAAACAAACTGCGCCGACGACGGTCGCGCGATATCCGACAATTAGGGGTCCGCCTCAAGGCGAACCCTACTGAAATATTTTTCCATTGTGATACAATTTTTGTTCCTACTACTATTATTATTTTATATCAGTGTCGCACAACTATTTTATAACAATGTGCAAATAATGTAGCAATGTTTAACTATATACTCATAACTTTCACAACCCTAATTTATCACTTTCTGAGCGATCTATCATTATTACCTTGTCTAAAACATTATGATTTAATGTGTATTGTCTTTAATAATAATTTTAAACGTAACACCAACAACCTCTTTACTATGTTATTTCGTACGTTAAGAAATTTCAGCAACTACATATTGGTAAATATTTGAATTGGCCCTTCATAAAGACGTTCCGATTTCACGATCATCTCCAAATATGATTTCCAATTTTAAATGGTATAAGCCAAAGCTTTATTGGGAATAACTCTTAATGTTCGTGATAAGGATTAATAATAAATAACGATCTCCTTTCTCACTTTTGACGATTATTATACTTACTAAATTACTGCCAATGAAAAACTTTAGACCGGTACATACTTACCTACTGGAACTATTATATGTTATATTATAATATTATTATTTATTGTTAATAGCTTTACATGTTAAGTTACAATAATTACATTAACATGTGGCGTTGCTAACAATATACAACATATACTAACCATTAATAAAGTGATGAATTTACAATTTTTTTTATTTTGTATAAGTATTGAAATAAAAAATGTCAATAAATTAATAAAAACTCAAATTAGGTAAATGAATACATTAATACATTTTAGATCGGAATTTCAAGATAATATTATTTCTCTGTCTATAAGAAGTTCAGTCACATAGGAGTTTTAATCATTATTTAAGTCAGTTCAAAAGTGCTAAGGTAGGTACAGTCTCAAATATCAGTGCAATGATTAAATTAATTAATAAATAATAGTCAATAATTACGAGAACAATATAAAAAAAATGTTACTTTTATAACAACGGTATCAATATTTCATGTACTTGGAATTTCACAATCAAAAACTTCTTCCTTA
The DNA here is from genome assembly GCA_036785405.1 of Coenonympha arcania. Classification (NCBI taxonomy): domain Eukaryota; kingdom Metazoa; phylum Arthropoda; class Insecta; order Lepidoptera; family Nymphalidae; genus Coenonympha; species Coenonympha arcania. The sequence goes on from CM072074.1 coordinate 3,066,334, forward strand.
TCTCGTTAAAAATACTAATCGTTTTAAAATGTAACCAGTATGCTAAAAAAATTTAAAATCTTTTACAAATATGTTCGCTTTGTAGTTTCTTAAAAAAACGATAACAAGAATTAACTATAGTATTGCTCATACAGTTATGCTCAGACTACATTAATCTGTGACAGTTATATTAATATATTGTATTAATGGTAACCAATGAAATTTTACACGCAAACAAAAGAGCTTTCAAACAGCACCACTAAATAACATTTTATACTTTTAACATATATATTTTTAATTACTGTGACAATAAACAAAACCGTCTCAAGAAAATAATTATTATCAATGTTATTATCATAATTACTACAATAAAAATTCACACGCGACCTATGTTTTTATCCACTAATATCCAATAATACCTTTCTATTAACGAAGGGTATCAAAGTTCATAACTAATAATCACATTCTTTAATTATCAGCATCCTGTAACACGATTCACGACACTACAGTTCAACCTTTACACAACAAAGTACTGTTTGACCAACATTTTGTAACTCACAGTTCTTCACCGTCAGGATTTAGCGTTTCAGTCCGGTAGATCCCACTTCTGATTGAAAACCAACCACTATCAGGAACTCACGTTAACACAAAACAACTGTTCTTTTACAATTAATTTATTATATAAGTTTCTTTCTACAAAACGATACAAATAATTTAGTCACAATTAATACGTGCTCTCTTTATCATCGTACGCCGAAATCTGCGCCTTCTTTTAATTGACGGGCCCCACGAAATCAAAATACGTTAATGTAAACAAAACTGACCAATAGCAAAGAACTACATAATAAGAATTATTAGCAGAGACGAATTAGGGGCCCGCGGTACAATATTAATGCAGATTATACATCATTTGCTTACAATAGTGACGCGAAATGTTACTAACAGATGGTCATATTAGATTCCTGTCAGTGGTTTTAATTAAAATCTGTTAAAATTAAAATGCTTTGTTACATTATTAATTGTGATACGAGTAGGTACATTTATATGATGAATTAATTTACACATAATCCTTATGGCATAAAGCGTCTCTGCTTATTAATCGCGGGTCAGGGCCCAGGGGTTCAAATCCTCTCCTCTGAAGTTATTTATCTATATTTGTGGCAATCTCATCTAATAAATAAAATTCTCTCGCTTTTCTTTGTTACCAAACTCCTCCGAAACGGCTGAACTGATCGTTATGAAACTTTCAGTGTATATTCTCTAGGTTCGGGAGCGGGTTGTTATCTATATTTTATGTCCCTAAGTGAGAAAAAAAAAGTATATGGCAAAACAACGTTTGCCGGGTCAGCTAATAATAATATATATTTTTTCACATAAACCTTGATTCGGCGACAATCGGAATTTTTTTTGCAGGAAAAGATTAAGTTTGGTCCATTATGCATCCGACATCGAGACATCCTCAGGAGATATCAACTCTACAATTACACTCTACGATTTCACATTGTGAATTCAACATCTCTTGACGATGTCCCGGTGTCGAGACGAAATGAAATCAATATGCAAGGACACCGCCCATGTGTAAAGCAGGCTTTATTTTGTGGAAATCCATAATTATAGGTCCGTCCTGCTAATTATGGATTTCCACAAAATGAAGCCTTGAGAAATGAAGCCGATTCAAAATTGTTTTGCATCGAGCAGAAAGAAACCCTTTTCATTTAGAGAGAAATTCTGTTGACTAACTCCCTATCGCGTTTAGCAGGAGGTTTGATTCGATTTTTCCCGGTTTCTTTTGATTCCTGGGTTTGATTCCCGTTGGCTAGGGCCTGTACGGAATATATTTTTAAATAAATTCAGGAAAGGTCTTTTACCATCCTACCAGAGACATGACCCTACCTCCAAGTGATGTTATTTCAAATGTGATGCTGTGTAGCAATAGATAGGGGTATTTTAACGCCTTGCGTGGTGCAAAAGTACTCAGAATTGTAATTGAATTGCACCATACCCTGAGGTTTCTTGTGAATACCATACCCTGAGGTTTCTTATGAAACCTCAGGGTATGGTATCCGAACGATTTACGTAAACCTTTTTCGTACAAGCAACAGTAGCGCCATCTCTCAAAATTCTATAGGTGGCTGCTGAGCGAACTACAGCGTGGCCTTCATGTTGGTGCCAAAACAAGCATTTCTGGCACCGATAAACTGGCGTAATTTTTTCTCTCCGTCCGCCCCGTCCAGAGTAAATGTCTATTTTGAAAATATAGGACCTAAGCATAAGCAACGAGGATCTCGGAGACGTCTTAAAACTTAAAAGATCCCGTTAGCAAAAGCAAGACATAAAATTAAATTTCAACGCTTTCCACAATTTATAGAGTTCACTAGTTAAATATTTCATGCAACCGAGGATTGTTGCCGGGGAGTTGGCAACTCTGAAAAACTACTAACTTTGTAAAATTGCTAAGTGCAGGAAAATTTTAAAACATTTTCGCAACTACCTTACGTTTCGCATTCTATATTCTTGTAAGTTTGTTCTTATGAATGTGAGCACTGACATGTAATTTATTTTAAGTTCTGGTTTTGCAAAGTTCGTGCTTTGATATTTGAGTGGGAGGTTCTAACTTCAAATTCTAATAAGGCCTCATTAAGGCTTGATTTTCCTGAATCCGTTGGTCTCCTCACTTTTACGAACTCCATATTTAAGTTTTTTGTTGTTTATGAATTTGAATTATACTACAAGCAGTTAAACTTAAATATTTTCAAATAGTATTTTTGCCCAGTAGGAAATACGTAGGTAATATTATGTGAGAAGCGTAATACAATATGATCAATATAAGTCCTTTTTTATTCCATCATATTCACATTACAGACAGTGTAAAATTCCCTATTTATTCCAACAAAAAGGGCACTAACCCTTTTTGTTGGAATAAATAGGGAATTTTACACTTGAAATGTACCTGCCTTAGAAACAGACGTTACCCTTTCACGAATATAAAAGAACTCAGAATAAGAGATATCAAGATTACAGGCGGGGGCGTCAGTGAAAATCCGATAATATCCAATTTTGACACTCGACTCGAGTTTTACCTACGAACGTGATCTCACTGAGTAGGTATACTTTTATGGTTTTATATAACTTACCACGTTCTTTATTTATTTTAGTGTTTGTAGGACTAAATCAAGCTGAATTATCTTTTTTCTTAAAGTTTGTTTTATACTGTACCATTGAATTGATCTGTGGGATGATTCTGTATCGTTCAATTTATTAGTTAGCAACCCTAACTGGGTTTATAATTAAAGACAAAATTCATATTTTTAACCGACTTCGAAAAACAAAAGAAGGAGGAGGTTATCAATTCGGCCTGTATGTTTTTTTGATTTTTATTATGTATCTATGTTCACAAATTTCTCCGATAATACGCAACTGATTTTCATGGTTCTACATTAGATCGATAGGAACTAGTGTCGAATTGGTCCCATGTAAATATTATCGAAATTGGTTGACTACTTTTTAAATTATCTTTAAAAATAGGGGAATTTTGTTGGAATTTTGCCAAATCTTATGTCAAATTAGAATAAATTATTATTTACTAATAAACAAATTATTGCTTTGCAACAACTTAACAACAACCCTTATTCTGTATCTCAGTGATAATGACTCTGTGACATAATGTTTTTTATCTATTGAAGGTTCTCCGCAAAATCTTACTTTCGTTTCACTTAACGGCCTACAAGCCGTATTTAGGTGATTTTGAATGAAGTTTTATGCAAAAACTATAAAGACTATTATTTTCAAATTTACACGTCATGTATTTTGGGTCTTTAATCTAAAATCGCTTCGAAGCAGAAACACGATTGGATAAAATTTTCTCGATAGAAAGTTCTCCCAAAAGTTGCTCCAAAATCTCAGTTTTTCTATGTTTTATCGGAAACTACAATGGATGTAATTGTAATTTTTGTTTTAATGTATCGGTAATAATAATATCCTAAAACGCTTAGAACAGATTTTTGAAAACTGGCTTAGTTTTTGAGTAATTAGGTAAAACGTCGTTTTTCTGCTATATTCTTCCGCGACGCTGCATGTCGCACCTACCAAATCTCCGTGAGAGTGAGAAAGACAAAAATAAATTCAATAAATCCCCTTAATAAAGCAGCAATATATAACGCACCATAGACAACAATGAACATCATGCTATAACTGGCAGAGATACGGAATAGCCCCCCTGGTTTTGGGAAACAACGCTCTGTGCAACGCATCAAATTACAAGTGCGACAAGGCTATCTTGGTGCGTGGTCAAAATCGGAACTAACGCCGCTATCTTGTGACGCTGTTTGATAGTTCGCTCCGTCGGTAATTTTGTCAGTATGTTGCAAGTATTTTGTGTTATTTTGGTTTATTATTGAGAAAATTTTATTAGCTAGCTGCCATAGTTCCATCATAGTCTACATTTCTTAATAGTCTACATCATCTACATTTGTTCTCCGACTGACAATGTCATTCAAGTGCCAAGAGATCCTTGTCAGACTATACTTTTTAATTCGCATGTATTGAGGTAAGAGGATGGTTCACTCGTCACTAGATGTGAAAAAAGGTATACCTACCTAAGATTTTATTTATATTATTATCAGCATATCATTAAAGGCACAGATTAAAAGGTCTGTGACTTGACTCTTTTTCTCAGGAACGGCCGATTCATGAAATACAACCCAAAGTAAGAGCTATCAAGTAGGTAGAAATTGACAAGAAATACAATTTTATAATATAAATAGACTAGCTGGCACTCCTATTGCCTTTTGTATCCCTAATAGCAAACGTTATTTTGCCATTAGGGATACAAAATATTGCTAACGTCCTATTCTCAGACCTATCGAATATACCTACCCTGAAAAATCCAAAAATAGGTCCAGCCGTTTGACAAACACGGTGACACGAGACTTTTAAACAACTCAGATAATTTCTATAGTTTCTTGGAAGTATTAAAATTCAAGTTTGTACTGAATCCAAGCTAGGAAAACAGCTTCCACTAAAAAGTAAAAAATAAAAATTCTTTTCAAAAAACCGACTTCAAATGCCACTACAAAGAGTGAAATAATTTTGATGTAGGTGCACCAATTCGAAGTCGGACGATGTATGTAAGGTACAATCATAGTCCTTCACAATACCTACTCGATGTGCTTAGAAACGACGATATTATAGACAATCGTAGGAATAAATCAAGCTAAAATATCTTTTTTCTTAAAGTTTGTTTTATACTGTCCCATTGAATTGATCTGTGGGATGATTCTGTATCGTTCAATTTATTAGTTAGCAACCCTAACTGGGTTTATAATTAAAGACAAAATTCATATTTTTGTATTCTTTTTGCACAAGTTACCAGCCTAGATTGGTATGGTTTCATGTCAACATACTATGCTAGTTACTAACTCGTGCAAAAAGAATACAAAAAATAAGATGTTTGCTTCTGTTTCTTAGTTAACATCCCATTAAGGGTTGTTAACTATCAAACTGAACTATACTGAAATTGCAGTTATCGGGTGCAAAATAAAAGTCAAACTCATCAGAACTTAACACCCAACAAAGACGCACCCGTCAAGCGATTTAGCGTCCTGATGGAAAGTGATGATACAATCTAAGATGGAACGCGTTTGCCTAGAAGATGCCTATTCACTCTTGATTTGAAGGCACCCGGGTTGTAAGTGGCAGGAAAAACACTGCCTGGGAGTGTATTCCAGATTAAGTAAAGACTGCACAAACTCCTAAAAAGCCAGAAATTAATATCAACCCGTTAACAGACTTCGACGCTTCTATTAATTAACTATAGCTCCAATAAAAAAGTGAAACACTGTAACGGAAATGCGCTCGGCAGCTGATCGTTAATTAGTAACTGTTCTGGTTTACGCAATTAAACTCCGTGGAAGCTGCTCGTATTTCGCGTTTTTAAAGTTTATAAAAGTTACTCCTATTGGTTTTCTGCTTTCCGCTACTTTGTAGTTGAAAATATTGGGATTATACTTTGTAGTTTTAATTTTTGCTTGCGTTAAACTCCACTCGTTTGACTTAACGTGATGATATTATGACGATTCTGCAAAAGTTTTTCTGTTAATTTTGCTGGGATGGCATAATTGTTATACATAGTACAATACCAAGCCAAACACTGTCAATTTCTAAGCTGGCGCTTACCACAAACGTAAACGGCTATTGAGAACTCTTTGGCTAACCAAAGAATCAAACCCACGATCTTAATACCGATTTTTTTTTAGTTGTAAAACACCGATTAAATATCGACGACCTAATTGCATAGGCCGTAGTATTAGATATATTAAAATTGACACTGTATCTACGTACCTTTTATATGTTAAAAAAACATCATATTATGTCCACGATCTTATAATCCCAAATCGAACGACTAACCAACTAAGTAATCAAGATTAAAAAAAAACTTTAAAACCATTTTTTTCACAAGATGCACATTTAGTTAATGATTTGTGGAAAGTTTTTTTGGTTTACAGGGCGATTTTTATTGAAAAACTATAACAAAAACGGATTACTGGATTTTTTTTTAGTAATTAGGTAAAATGTTGTTTTCGGTCATATTCTCCTCCAATGTCACATACTCCAACGTATTCTTGAGAGCGAGGAGAACAAAAATAAAAACCGTCTACGACCTTAATATTAACAACGTAATCAGCACTGAGAAGCAGTACTACCCACTATTCTAGATACTGCGGTTACTTATTAAATTTTATCCTGACGTTTTTAACCGACTTCAAAAAAAGGAGGAGGTTCTCAATTCGTCGGAATCTTTTTTTTTTTTTTTATTTTTTTTTTTTTTTATGTATGTTCCCCGATTACTCGAAGATGCGTGGACCAATTTCGAAAATTTTTTTTTTGTTTGATAGGGTATAGTTCACAGATGGTCCCATTGTCATCAAGTCAGGATCTGATGATGGGATCCTGGAGAAATCGAGGGAACTCTTCAAATTTTACAGGCACACTTGAAGTGATTTGGGTATTGTTTGAAAGAGTAATTTTTTCCAGGTAGTCTTATGGTCATTACGTCGGGATCTGATGATGGGATGTTGGTAAAATCGAGGGAACTCTTCAAATTTTGCTAGTATACTTGAAGCGATTTAGGTATTTTTTATAGTTACGATTGCATTTCCTTGCAGTCATCAAGTAATGACTGTATTCATCAAGTCAGGATCTGATGATAGGATCTTGGAGAAATTGAGGGAACTCTTCAGACTTTAGAAGCATACTTCAAGCGATGTGGGCATTTTTTCCAATGCCTTGCGCATTAGTTGTTTTCCACTAAAAAGTATAAAATAAAATGGAAAATTCTTTCCAAAAAACCAACTTCAAATGGCACTACAAAGAATGAAATAATTTTTAATGTACACCAATTCGAAGTCGGGCAATGTTTCGTTCATTCAATAATAGTCCTTGGTATTGTCGATAATTTTGTCGTTTCTTTGCACATCAAGTTTTATAATAAGAAGGACTATTAATGATTGAACAAAACATTGCCCGACTTCGAATTGGTGTACATTAAAAATTATTTCATTCTTTGTAGTGGCATTTGAAGTTGGTTTTTTGGAAAGAATTTTCCATTTTATAAACACTTTGAGAAGCTTGCGGTTGCGAATGTTTTATGCACGGAATCATAGTTCTTACGAAGTCGCTAAAGCTCTTTGAGAATTACTGACTCGGCAAAATTACAAAGTTCAAAAGTTATTTAGGAAGATTAAGATCACAGCTTTATGGCACGTGGAGGAAAAGTTATGTGTAAAATATCGCTTAAAATGTATGAAATATTTGCTTAGGTTGATGTTAATTTCAGAACGAGTCATTAAAATATTTTCTTTGTTATGAACTCAATGGTATAGTATTTGCTTTTTTTATAACTAAGAATGATGTGTAATATGTGTGTTATTATATTTTCAATCTTACTTATTTTTATTTATGCTCAAGTTATGCATAATAGTTAGTTCTTATATCTTTTTTTGTTTTCTGTACCTACTTCGCTTTTCTTGTTTTAATTGTTCCCACATCCAGGGCATCTGGAAGAGATCCTCATTTGTAGCGATAAGATGTCCTTGTGCATGTCCTCTCTATGTTTGTGTTTTTTATGCCTTTATAGATAGATAGATAGAAAATTCTTTATTGTACACCAATAAAACATGAGAAAACATTGATAAATACACAAAAGTTATACTAATGTACATATGGCGGCCTTATCGCTACACAGCGATCTCTTCCAGGCAACCATCGGGATATGAAGCGGTGATTGGAATATAATGAGGTAGGTGGTACAATAGAAACAATTAAAACTGAAGAAAATATAACATAACACTATATAAATAAATACGTATATATATATATATATATATATACATAATCATAATAGTAATATAATATATAAATATATATGTATATAATAAATTCTAATAATTAATTACAAAACCCTCAAATAGAATAATAAATGTTTCAAATTAAAATAAATACTTACAAAAATACTTAATGAGTGACAAAATATAACATATATAATATAAGTAACATAGAGATCAGCTGCCACTGACTCCAGGAAGTTGAGACAAAAAGTAAAAGTATATGTACAGAATAAATAAATAAATAAATAAATGATTAAACTAGCAATACGTCCTGCCAATGTCACATACTGGGCATTAAATTGCAATATAAAACGACACACTGCACAACGCTCATCATCCTGACATCGTTCTGTTTCGTTTTGCCAATAATAATCAACTGAATCAACTGGTTTATATGCATAATGGGCTGATAGACCTGCAGTAGTTACGAAATTAGGCTTCATATTTGAGTTTTGCTGTTCGAATCCCTGGCATATATACCACTGCTTTTCAGAGCTATTTATGGTTGTGGAATTCAGAGCTATGTATGTGGAAAGGTGAAAGCTAAAATATCACATGCTCAGTAAGAACGCTCTTTATACACAGGTATCCCCTTTTCATCCCGTTGGAGAAAACAATATGCCGAGGTAGGTTCCACAAGACCAACGCTACTGTGACGTGTCAAATGTCGATACTGTCGGGTCAGGACGTCCTTTGATGTCGCCGCCTATTTACAACAGAAGGCAATTGACAAAGATATCGACTAAAATATAAGTTTGAAGTGATGTTCTAAGTCATATCTTATTTATTCTTTCTAAATAAAATTCTCGTGTCAGTGTTTGTTACCAAACTCCTCCGAAACGGCTCGACCGATTGTTACGAAATTTTCTGTGTATATTCGGTAGGTCTGAGAGTAGATCGTAAGCAATTTATATATATATATCCATAAACGGCAAAACAACGTTTGCCGGGTCAGCTAGCCTAATACATAAAATTCTCGTGCCAATTTCTGTAACCAAACTCCTCTGAAACAGCTCGATCGATTGTTATGAAATTTACTGTGTATGTTCGGTAGATCTGAGAGTAGGTCGTAAGATATATTTTTTTTTTATATCCCTCAACGGCAAAACCACGTTCACCGGGTCAGCTAGTTCTAATATATAAAATTTTCGTTTCAATTTTTGTTACCAAACTCCTCCAAAACGGCTCCACCGATTATCATGAAATATTCTGTATATTATGTGCGATAGGTCTAAGAGTAGGTCGTAACTTCGTAAGATATTTTTTATATCCCTAAACGGTAAAACAATGTTTACCGGGTCAGCTAGTGCTCTATAAAATAGGTTGGTGTGCACTGGAGAGCCAGACCAACGCGAGATCTACTAGGGCTCCTCAATAACACTACAAGACACTGCGCAACCTGGGAGGCCTCCTCGGATTCTGGAGTGAGCTAGGCGAAGACCCACATCGGCGACTCTACGCGCAACGGGCGATATTCTATTCAAATAAATCAAATATTCTATTTTGAGAAGCTAAATTGTTAATTACTTGGTTATTCAGTGTCTTAGTTTCAAGTATTTACTGTTAAGATATTTTGTTTAAGAAGAACAATTAAACACTCGCAACATGCTATTCTTAGCTTAGGTAATAGTTAAGCGTTAGACTCTTGAGTAGAATCTAAAGTCAACATTGCTGGACTCAACAACATTGCCCAAACAACAACAGTGTGGTTATAAATAGAACATATCGTCTTATATTATATTTAGGATTCAGTATATAATAGTAATTAGTTATCTAACTAGAATATTTGTGTAATGTTTATAATAACCTCAAAGATTTCTAGAAACTGATTCCTTGACTCTGTGATTTCATTTCTAATTCTTCTTAAAAAAATCATAGTTCCATTTCTTATAAATTACCTACTAGCAGTCCGTCTGACCGCCAGTTCAACATCTTGCCTGGTACCTACCGAGAATCGCTTCACAGAGAACCCAGTAATTAACGCTTTTTTGCCCCGTGCATCGTTCCTAGACCTCCCTATCTGGACCCAATCATGCTTAAATGAAACCAATAGGTAGGTGAAAATACCACCAAAATAGAAAACATAAGTCAATAAATATTATAGTTCCAGGTATTACAGAAACATATGTTACCCTTCCCCGCTAGAAGGGAAACCTTTCTAACGAGAAAGGGTAACATATTCTGTTTCTGTGTCTGAATGCGAAAACATAACAGGGGCCGTATTTTGACGTAGGTATTATCTTTAATAATTCGAATTACTTCACAATTGCATAAAATTAATATTGTGGTCGAAACATTACTTAAATCTTGGGCCCGTGGCCTAGATTTTATCGTGCTGTAAACATATCTGTGCTGTTTTTCTAAGTTTTATTTTAAATAATTCGAGTACTGTCAGGCCAGTCTCACTTATCACGTGGCCGTCCCGGCTACAAGTACGGGTCCGGACCTCAATATTTCAGATGGTAGCCGCTCGCGGGCCGATTTGCACGCGCTAGTTCTGTACGGTCTATTTTACGCGCCGTCTTACTACGGCAGCCCTAGTACGCCGTAAAAGATAAAGTTAGGCGATAGAAAGAGACCACAATATTGCGTTTGTTGCGTGTCGATTTTGAGGGCGGGGCCAGGCGCTATTGCGAACTGAATTGCATTTTTTGTGTCAGCGCTAGAGTCGCTATTTCTATAAATAATCGTGCGGAGTGGACCTTCTGGTACTATTTAGTGTTCTGTGGTACTGTCGAAAAGGAGAGCATAAACCAATGAAGAAGAAAAATAAAATGTCCAGGTCCTACAGAAACAGGTGTTACCCTTGCCCGTTACGAGGGTCTCAGCAAATTGGCGCCATAACTACATCAAGCGAACGCTAGTGAGAATCCAATAATACCTAATTCCCGCACTCGAGCCTCCTCCCGTACGTGATCGCACCTTTATGGATTTTTACCCCACCTTTAATTTCGTTCGGTGCGATGAGGTGCGTGTCATGTTTGTAATTGAATTCCGTGATGATTACCTGTGAATATAATATAATATTATAGTCATATTTGTGTTCCGTAAATACGGAAAATAATATGATTATGACTGGCGTATGTTTACGCATCGAATTAATATAGTGAAAATGAAAATCTTTGTTTTTCGTATATACCTTACGTGCGGGTTATTATAAATAATAACTCCAAGGTTCCATTGATTTTAACGACCATATAGAGCAGCGGTAGGAATCATCCCCTCTGCGTTGGAGGTCGTGGGCTGTATTCTCACAGCTGGAAATTGTTTCTTTGATGGGCATGAATATTTTCCAATGTCTGGGTGTTCTTAATGTATTTACATTCATGAAATAATATGTACATATATTTATCAACTATCCCATAACATAAGATACCCATAACATAAGCTATCGCTTACTTTAGGGCTAGATTGCAATGTGTGTAATGAATGCCCTAGTATATTTTTTTTATTGAACTCCATGGGTTTTAGTTTTCAACTTACCTTTTAAACTATTTTTAATACCCAAACCCCATTTTATAACGTGTAACATTAAAAAAATGTAATAGATAAAATAATTAGAGGGTCATTAAGCTCTACTTTTAGCCCTGTCAATTTAGTTTAATTAGGTGATTTATGATAGTACAGTTAATAAGTTCCATTAAACACACAGTAGTGGTCATTTTAATGGTCAATTAAATAAAGAATACATTAACTGCACGCAAGTAACATCGATCGTAACGAAATTAAAGGCGGGGTAAAATGGGTAAAATCTGCCCTAAAACTCATAGAGAAATGGTGCAAAGAAAATGAACTAACTGTGAACCCCAAAAAGACGGATCTAATCCTCTTCACCAACAAAAGGAAACCTACAGTATCAAAAACACCAACACTCTTTGGCACAAGTCTAACATTATCAACGGAGGTAAAATATCTCGGTGTAATATTAGACGGAAAGCTGAATTGGAAACAACACCTGGAAAACAAGATACAGAAGATGACAATTGTTCTGAATCAATGTAAACGCATGATAGGAAAGACATGGGGCCTAAAACCAAAAATAATACACTGGCTCTACTTTGCAGTCGTTAGAAGTGCACTGACATACGCATCACTAGTCTGGTGGCCCAGAACACTCCTAACGACGGCACAACAAGAGCTCCAAAAATTCCAAAGGCAAGCATGCCTAGCGATCACTGGAAGCATGTGCACCACACCAACCGCAGCACTAGAAGCGATACTAAGCATACCTCCGCTTCACCTCTATATAAGGGAAGAAGCAGCACTCGCAGCGCTCAGACTGGAAACATATGGTTTGTGGAAAGAGAACCAAACAGGCCATACCAAAATACTACACGCAATGCGAAACTGCCCTTACACGGACTGGATCTGTGACAAAACACGGAAGGAACATGTAATGGACAAACAATATAAAATCGTCATAGAAGAAGAACATAACTACAAACCAACCACCAATACGATAGACGTATACACAGACGGATCCAAAACAAGCAACGGTACAGGAGCTGGTGTGTACTGTCCAGAGCTGAACATAAACATAGCCCACCCACTCGGTAAGAACAACTCGGTCTTCCAAGCGGAATGTGTTGGCATCGAAACCGCAGCAACTGCTATAGCAAACAGAAAGGTAACAAATGTCAACATAAACATTCACAGCGACAGCCAAGCAATCCTCAAGGCTCTGGCCAAAAACACTGCAACCTCGAAGCTCTTACTGGGGTGCCATAAAAGACTCAAACATATATCAAAGACAAACAAAGTAACATTACGCTGGATTCGTGGTCACAGTGGTAATGTAGGTAACGAGACGGCTGACGATCTAGCACGAAAAGCCACAACGATGACGGTAGCGGGACCAGAACCCATTGTCCCAATACCGTTCAGCGAGTACAAATCATGGCTACACAAAAACACCGCACAGATACACGCACAAATATGGGAACGCACTACAGACTGTAGACAAGCAAAAACAGCTTTAACACACTTAGATAAACACCTAACAGATAAACTTCTACGGCTTAGTAAAGACAAACTAAGACTAGTCGTAGGCATGATTACAGGGCACTGCTCACTAAACAAACATTTTTCCACCCTAGGAATCACGGACAGCCCTCTGTGCAGAGCCTGCATGGAGGAGGACGAAACACCGGCACACGTGCTACTAAGATGCACTGGAGTGTCGGACCAACGCGAGATCTACTTGGGATCCTCAGCAACACTCCAAGATATCCTGCGCGACCTGGGAGGCCTCTTCGGATTCTGGAGTGAGCTCGGCTGGCTGGAGTGATCCGGCGAGGACCCGAATCAGCGACGTCACGCGCAGCGGGCGAAGTATCGCCTAATCGCGGAAAAATCCCAGAGACAACAAGAACAAGAACAAGATGGGTAAAATCTATAAAGAGCGTAGGAGGCGGGCTGAGTGTCAGAAATGGCAATATACGAATAATAAAGTGTTTTAGAATTCATTTTGCGCCTGCCCCCAATTAAGTCATTGTTTTTTATTCGCATGTGTTTGAAAATGGTGAAGTACGTTTCCTTACTGTGTTAATAGAGGTAGTGTTTACCTTTACCTTGGTGTGATTTTCATAAATATGCTGGATAAGCGACATTCTTAACATTACACAGGTTGCGCTCAAACTTTCTTTAATTTAAATAAATGATCTTGGTTTTTATATAGTCGCACACAATAGTTGGTAGGTAGGTATCAAAACACAAAATATTTTCCAAAATTTAGTTGACAAAGTTTTCATACCTGTTTGTCAGAGCAAGTTAGCATAATATAAGAAAGTTAAACAAACTAAAGAAAAAATAACCTGCCCATTTCCGTACAATAACTTAATTCTTTGTTCATATTTGAGGCTAACTTTTTTTAGCCTCAAATATGAACATAGCATTTTACTACATTAATAAAGGTTTCTGACTGTCTATATTTACTGATACTTAATCGAATATTTGCACTATTTGTAAGTTCCATATTGCAGCTCTTGAGGATAAAAACACACAGTAAAGTGGCAGAAGCACGTGTAAAAACGTCGATACTCCCGTTCCCCATCGGCACGTATCGTGTAGTGTCAAAAAGTGCTTTGACATGAGCATCGCCATCAAAGGAAACACCGATACACGCTAGCCCCGCTCGAACAAAGCATAGTTGGAATTCTGCTCGGGAAGTTTGACGACTTCACAGGTAGCTGCCTACCTCAATTTAGAACATAAATTGCGTACATGTTTACGAGATTAACACACTAATATACAGGGTCAAATAAAAAATACCAAAACACTCTCAGCATATAACTCCTTTCATTAAAACCTACAACTTTTGAAAATCAGTTTTATACGTATAAAATAATTCGATATCTATAATGTGCTATTATTTTGTACAAAATACATGCAAGCTCAGGGTAAGTGACCTTTCACTTCTAGACAAGGCCACGGAATACCAAAATAATACAAAGAGCTACAGGATAACAAACTTCACGCACATAATGATAAATATTGATCATTTGATATTGCTCAAAATATCAAATGACAAAGAAAGTCATAGAACAAAAGATGTTAGTTTTAATGTTAGGAACTATGATCCGAGAGGTTTCTAGTACTTTTTATTTAACCCTGTATAAAGGCGAAAGCGTGTATGTTTGTTTGTGTGTGTGAGAGCATACTTATAGCACCACTAGCATCTACTAGCTGTTACCGGCAGTCTCCAGAATATAATCCTACTTATTTTTCTCCATAGTTGCATGGCGTATACAAACACACAAAATTTCGCCTGTGATAGAAATTATATGCTTGGTATGAATTTGGTAAAAAAAATCTCTGTGCAAATACAATTATTTAACTCTATCAAACGTTTTGATTTTTTATTTTTATATAAAAAAAGTCAAAAAACTGCTTGAGGGTAAAATATTGCTGCAATTGAGAATTCGTGAAACTTGCAAAGAAAAGGAACTAGTTTGGCCCACTTCCAAGGATAATGGGAGGTCCGATATCAAAGGTGGAAAACATTGCCAAGCGAGGTGTAAGCATGCACTTATACAGCAATAGAATGCAACAGAAGTATTGAAAGAATTACAAAATTCAAAATATCTTTATTTCACATAGGCCTAAGGTACAGGCTCTTGAAAACGTCAATATGATATTTGTCGCATAAGTATGGTGATAACTACAAGTTGACTTAAAACTAGGTAGGTTAAACTTATCGACGCATTTAACAAGTGATTATCTAAAAGTGACATGAAGCAGGAATATCCTCTTGTATCGCTCGCTCGGATTCAAGGAAGGTCGCGGGTTCGAACCCCGCCACGGACCACTTTAGAACTAAATAATACTTTCTAATTTTGTTCAGGGCTGATCTGGTGTTGGCTGTGGCTAGTTATCACCCTCCCAGTAAAATGCACCAAGCGATTTAGCATTCCGGCAAGATGCTGCAAAACAGTTTGGGGTTACCTACTCCTCTCAAGTTACTAAAATAACAGCTTCGTCTACATCGTCATTAACCATCAGATGAGATTACAGTCAACTAACTAAAGTAGTCTATAAAAAAATGTCAAACATTTTCTGCCCTACCAAAAATCTTCGAACGCGGCGAAGAAGTTTTCAGCTCAAGAATGTTGAAACAAAGACATTACAAGATTAAAAACTCAAGACGTCTCGGAAGCGTCTTTGTGTTAAAACCAACATTCCCGCTGGGAGCGGTCTCGGGATGATAGCAACTAATAATAAAACTATTTAAAAAATTCTCACTACAGGAAATAAAACTGGAGTAATACTACGACGAAGTTCGAACAAAAAGAAACTTGGCATCTCGCCAAAGACAATTGCAAGTGTAATATCAAGGGCCCGGAGACTTGGCAGGCCAAGTGTAAAATGTAGAGTAACGAGGGGTAGCAGTGAATTTAAAATTTCATAATTGATTTTCATAAGAACTGCGACCTCTCTGGCGCAGTAGCGGCGCGCTCGGATTCGAGTCGGGAGGTCGCGGGTGCGATTGCCGCCACGGGCCACTTTGGAATTTTATAATTTCTGAATTGGCCCAGGTCTGGGCTGGGAGGCTTCGGCCGTGGCTAGTTACCACCCTACCAGCAAAGACGCACCGCCAAGCGATTTAGCGTTCCGGTGCGATGCTTGTAGAAACCGTTTGGGTAAATTTACTTACCCTTCCAACTTAGTATGATAACATCTTAGGCTGCATCATCACTTACCATCAGGTGAGATTGCAGTCAAGTACTAACTAGTATACAGTAAAAAAAACTGTTATTTATTTAAAAAAATTCAAGGTACCGGATGACTTCGTTTTCTAACGGAGTTGAATTTTATATGATGTCTAGCGAAGACCCGAGGTTCCGCTGGCATTAATTTCGGTTTTTCACAAATCCCACGACAACCATGGATTTTTCCGGGATAAGAAGTAGCTTGTTATAATCAATGATATAATGTATCTTCATTCCAAACATTTAAATCGGTTCAGTACCTAATTGAGTTTGTCCGTAACTAGAAACACACTTACCCCCGTTTTATCCCCTAGGGGGTGACTTTTAAAATTCACCTATGTGTGAAGTCTCCAGATCCAGCAGTTTGGGCAGTTGATATGTCAGTCAGTCAGCAATCAGTCAGTCAGTTTATTCTTGTATAAACATTTAAAAAATAACCATACAAACGTATAAACACATTTAAAATATTCCGTTCAAACAATGAACTCACAAACTGTTGTAACTTTTTAGCTCCAATTCAAGCTGAATCTGTAAAAAATCCTCGAATCCAACCTACCACCACCGATTAGCAAAATATGTAATTGACAACATGAAAAAAATGTATAACAAACAAGCGAAAAAAAGCTGAAAAAACTATCCTAAAATGGGACGCCGGAGAAAGTTGGAGCAAAAAGAAATGAGCTTGGCTCGCATCCAAAGGCAATAGAAGGTCTGATGTTAAGGGCCGAGAGAGCCTCCCCGAGTGAACCGAGAGCGTCGAGTAATGAGACGAAATTGAGAGTCTTACCAGCCTTAGCTTATATAGCTTAGAGTTCATTTACTCTAAGTTCTATGAACGATATATGAGGTATTGCATTAAGCTTGTATTTTGACTCTGTGTTCACTTTAACGAAAAGTTAATGTGAAGAGGCTCTTTAGATTATATTTTAATGATTTCCATAGCTCTTAGTAAAGCTTCTATAAAATGGATTATCCAGAAGTTTTATATTTATATTATATAGTTATAGCCGTTTCCCCGCTAGCCCCGAGCTCCCGCGCTAATTTCGGCTTATCACAAATTCTGTAAGAATTATTCAATAAGTCGGGATAAAAAGTGGTCACCTAGAACTACCTATATATCTGTGCAAAAAATAATGATGATTTGTTGCTTTGTTTCGGCTTGATTGAAGGACAAATAAACCAAATAACTCAAAGGCATAAGAGGCGAAGCGGCTTGGAGTGACACAGAGAATTTTTGTTGCGGGCAGCGACGACGCGAGGCGAGTCCGTCATCGTATCGTCCTGCCCCAGAATGGGGAGAGTGAGCTCATAGGGACAAGGAGCGAGAGGAAACAACATGTAGGGAGTCAAGAAGGCGCCCCGGGAACATCCCGCGTTTCGGCTACCCATAACCGCGAGGTTGATTGGGATTTGGGTTGGTGGTGGAGGGTTGTCCCTATAAACCAACAAACTCACATTCACATTATTTTATATACTTCTATGAATTTTATGTCAAGTACGCTCATATTATGTAATATGTAACATAACTAGCTTAAGTCAGACCGATAGTTATGTAACAAGCTTAGGTCAGAACAATAGTGGGCACTAGTCTCCTCTATTATTTTTGGTAATTCATAGCTCTACATGCTGATTTTATGGCCAAATGCGAATTGGCTAGTTTTACACATCTTTGAGAACGTTATGAAGAACAGTGTGCCATTCCATTTTAAGTTTTTTTTAAACATTTTCTAACTCGATCGAGTTAACGCCGATTTGTATGGGAATGGAGCAGTTTACAAATGTCAATAGACGTCGCAACAACAATCCTATACAATTCGCGTTTACTCTGTCGCTTTCGAATAAGTTAAATAAATAAAAAATTCGTTAAAGGCACGCTAACAGGTTGCGTGACGATATTTTCCTTCGCGTAAGTGAGACTACAAACGCTCCTATTTATCTCTGAAAAGTCAGCGCTCAAGACATCCAAAATATATGGGATTGACATTAGCTAGCACTATGATACAGCGATGGCTATACTGCTAATCCCATACATTTACCTATGTCATTCTATTAGCGATATCGCTATAACTTTGTCTATAGGCCCAGAAGTGCATGACTGGTTTTCGAATCCTTCGTCTTCGATTAAGAGGTGTGTTTGACCCACTGAGCCATCACATGCCACCTTAAATAAAGAAAAAACAAATAAAAAAATCATAGCCCCTCTTTCTACATTTATGGTAAGAAAATCGTAAGACGAAAAACAAACAATAAGCACTACGTTAAAGTATAAAAGAAAACGGTACAACTTCTTCGTGTAACACGTTAATTAAAATGAATACAAATTAATGTGTTTTCACGTGGCACGTTTGTATATTCCCATAGTACTAATATTTCGACGACATCCGTACCTCTACACGGCAGTTGGCAAGTTCTAATTATGGGTTTTAGCGGCGGTGCAAGCGTGTACAAGTTTAATAATTGAGTTTAGAACTACAACTTGTGGTTATGGAACACTTTCTGTACCTGCTATGTTGTGGGATTATCGTGGGAAACTTGGTACTACGACGTAGGTAAATTTAATGTCTACTGTACATCTACATTTACCTATTCGGGCTTTAGACCTAGGTACTAACAGTCCTGATGACCGAATTCTGGCCAATTATTATTACTATTATTAAACCCCTTAATTTGCACTACACAAGAAACATAACAAAGGACAGAAACATATATTTAAGTAGGTATAGGTCCAAGAGGCGGTGTTATCGCAAAGCAGCGATCTCTGCCAGGCAACGTTAAGATCAGGAAAACAGAGGAAACACAAGACTGCAGGTGGTGTATCCAATCTTATTTCTTTCCGCATGAGTTTTGAACGTGAATGGTAGTATGTTTACTTATCGTGAGAAAGCTAACGCCGATTAACAGCTGCAGTCTTCTCTAAGCAGGGGTACAGGCCTCGAGGCCTTTCGTCTTGTCCGTAACTAGGCGCGGTAAAGAAGTCTTCTCCAGTGCTTTGTCTTATACATACGACTTTATGATCACCTTATTTCAGTCCTATACATACAAAGTATTGTGTGTATCTGGCTAAGTCCTGCTTGACTTCGGGCCTCGGGGTCTTGTGGATTTGTACGATCCAGGTTCTTCGCGTTGGCTTATTACTGAGCATACAGGCGTCAACTCCAGTTATGCTCTATCGACCGTGGTCCGATTTGCAGCGTGGGGTTTTCTGCAGGGAGCGAGTCTCTTCGGGCGTACAGGCCTCGAGTCAAGGCTTGCCTCCTTACCCGGGCGATGTGTCCCGGAGGCGCATCGCGAACTCAGTGTCGTTCTTCTAGACCCGGTAAGGGGCTTAAGCCTCGCCGTCCTGGCTTGTGGCCTTTGGGTCTTGAGTGACTTTCAAATCGGGTCTTCCCCGACAATCAAAGTTCGTCGGCGGTAGTCGGTTCGGGGCCTCAAGGCTTAGCCTACTTGCCCGGGTGTGTCCTCACAGGCGTTCGCTGCCTGGTTCTTTGTTTCAGCCCTTCTAATCCGGACTGGGGCCGCGCCTCTCTGGCGTCGGCCTTGGAGGTGTGGTATCACGTTTTCGAGCCGAATTGTGTTGTTGAGGCATCCAATTGCACGCGTCGTCCTCTCTTGAGTGACTTTGTATGGAATTGGAACAGTTTACTGCTGTTATCAATAGATGTCGCAGTTACAATCTTATAAAAAATCACGTAAGCTCTTACCCGAATAAGTAAACGCTTCACGTCAAAAAACTCAGAATCAGCACACAGTTAATCAAAGAAGCAGGCGTGTCATCTGATTTTAAACATCACTTCTGCCCTTGGACATTTGCAGCACTAGAGGAATCGCAAATGCGTTGCCGGCTCATAAAGAGTTTGTTGTGGTTTATCCAATATCCGCCACTTGAATAAACCCATGTTATATGATTATAGCTTTTGTAAACACAATATATACCTATATATTCGAACAATAGGTCTGCATGAATTTTCAATGCCCATTTTATGCTAGAGATATTTAGATGTTTGGGAATTTATTTTCGTAGACCCGCGTTTAGTTGCAGTTGCGGTAACAGTATTTCAGTCAAACGCAAACATTATTGTGTAAACAGCTCAGTTGAAATAACGTTTATAGAGTGAAAATAATACCTATCTATATGTTCTAATTATAGTATGGTAATACAAATGCTAACAATAATATTAATTTTACGGATAGATCTACTTGGTTGTTTGAAAACTTATTGTTAATTACCTACTCTTGAACCATTTTTCTTTGCCCGTGACTGCGTCTAGTATGTCTACTTACTATATCGTCTTCCATACAACAAATATCGTCTTTCAAAGCCCATACGACAGAGAGCGCAAAAGTGAACTGTCTTCCGATTTCATTGCACCGCGGGTAGAGAGTTTTCAACATTAGATATAACTATAGTTGCTTCGAAACAAGTTGACGAGTAACAAAATAATAATTTAGAAATATGTACTACAGTGCAATGCGGTTTAAAATATAATATTTGCTATCAAGAATTCTATTTACATTTGCACAAATTCCTATCAACGACAAGCAGGAATGTCCTTTCATAATGCCTTCACAACATTATAACTTCAACGAAGAAAGACTTTAAGTTAAAAAAATATGAAATGTTTTGGTCACGCGACCTACTCGGGTAGCTATACAATCTTGATCGGACGTCAGTCATACTACGGCAGGCGGAACGAAAAAAATAGTCACAAGTATCTATAAATCATGTTATTTATCATGGAATATTATTTATGTCTATTATCTACGTAGCTATTCTGTTTCCTGTGTCTTCTTTAAGATTTACGTTTTTTTTACCAACTTGCAGAGACAATTATTATTTCGGGATATAAAGAAGCCTGGTAAAAATGTGTTAATCCAGGGCATAGATTTATAATAGGTCAACGCTCGCGCTTCGACTAGATAGAGCTCTATGATCCAGGATATATTTATCTCCATCATCCTGTATGATCCAGGGTATATTTATCAATAGTGTCAAGTGTAAGAGTTTTAAAGAGAATAATACATCTTGATCTTCATATTCGTGATTCAATAAGGCCAATTTAAAGTTACGTAATGTTGAAAAATCATAATTCAAAAACATTCCAAAGAAAGAAGTATGAGCCATAAGTCACACGGAGGACTTAGTTATCTCTGAACTTACTTACTTAATTTCTCCATTCATTAAGCGTAAGCGTAGCGTAATCCACGCGTATACGACGAGAGCATAGGTTTGCGGTTCATTATCAAAAATATTTGTAGATCATAGTTCAACGAATAAAAGTGATTTTTTAAAATTTCATTTTTAATTCAGTTTTGTGACACTGTTGCCTACAACATTTAACGGACAGGTCAATTTTAAAAACCCCGTCGTTGAATGTATTGCCTAAAAAATATTGCCACCAATATTGGAATCGCGGGCCGCGGAGTGTGGGACATTTGTTACGCCGACGCTTTCGAATCAATCAAACAGGAAATGGCGGAATATTCCACATTTACTTTTGACAAATTTTTATCGACTTGTATACGATATACGTAGGTATGTTTGAGGGAGAAACTTGAAAGAGTTATGGGTACTTTGGGGTTAGTACAGGTTCTTGTGCGAATTTCGAGTCGACTTGCATCGCACAAACGAATCGAATTCCTCCATACATTTACAGCCAACCCCGCCGTGTGGTCTTCTCAATGGGGAGCAAGTCCCCACGGGAGTACGGGCCTCGAGGCTTGCCGCCTTACCCGAGCGATGTGCCGCGGGGGAGTTGCGCTCCCTCGGTGTTGTTCTTTTAGCCCCGGTAAGGGGCTAAGGCCTCGCCTTCATGGCTTGAGGCCTGCTGGTCTGAAGGCTCTGCTGTGCTATTCTGCAAAAATACTTATAGCAGCGACGAGCTAACAGCTATGCGCTGGTTGGTTAATGCTTCCGTCAGTTATGCAGCCAAGGCGACAATTGGCTGCTGATGGCTGCGTTGCTATGGTTACCGTCGATGGTTGGCCGCTGTACAATTTTATTTTTTCGAGAATAACACCCCTGTTCGCCCCGCGCGGTCAGCGATCATGTCGCCGCCCTGCGCGGGGATGCTGGGATCCAGTAGCATGAGCTCCGCGTCGTCGTCTTCGTCTCCGTCACTGTCCACGTGCACTTGGACGGGGGAGGGACCGGGAGGGACCAGAGGGAGACCGCAAAAACAACAACATTACAGCCAACACCATCTATCGACAACCACTGACGTGGGGCTGTCAATAGATGGCGCTGGCTGTAAATGTATGGAAGCATTCGATTCGTTCGTGCGATGCGTGTCGACTCGAAATTCGTACGAAAACCTGTACTTGACCCTCGGTCTGTTGAGTAAAAATCCGGTCAAGTGCGTAATGTAGTCGTACAGGTTCCGTGCCATCGGGCATGTGTACAGTTTACTTGTAAGGGAACTTTTTTATTTTCATTGTGTGTTATGAATAAGGTGCCAACTTTTAAGGCATAAGGTTTTTACCCTAGGTCGGTGAATCCTGCAATTCAATGAAATAAAAATTAATTCGTACTATGAGAATAATAACTAATTTGTAACCTGGTTTGTGCTCTTGTTAATTTTTGAGTAGTAAAATCAGTAGCAAAACAGTCATAGAATATTTATTTAATAACAATAAACGATTATATTATGTCAATGACAATAATTATTATTTAGAGCATAATTTCATTAAGTCAATAATTCAATGTAATATCATAATACGTAGTAATGTAATATTATTATCGACTTCAATTAATAATGCCTTGTAATCCCCTCAGGTACTTCAAATCCGTATCTATAAACCTTAGGCCCACCAAACTATTATGGCATTAGGCAAATGCATACATAATATCTCCGGTAATGTATGAAATACATAATCTATACATATAATGCCTAGCTAGGGTAGAATACCTTGAAGGGCTTTCTGAATTCTATAATTTTTATAAATTAATTCTGAATTCTATTAATTAAGACGAAGACCTTTAAATTATTTTATTGGATTTTTAAAATACTTACATAAATTATTTTTTAGATAGGTAAGTATACAAAAAATTGAAATTAAATTTATTATTTATTCATGTTATAATTATTTAGCCTGACGATGTTATGCGTAGAGCTAGGAAGTAAAATGGTGGAAATTCTATTGCGTGAAGTACTTAATCGCAAATACGCAAAAATGCCTTATACATCATTATGGAAAAGAGCGTAAGTATAGCTAAGAACCACCGCTAGAAAAATGGCTTTCAAATGAAAAGAGCCGCATTAAAATCGGTCCATCCGTTTGAGAGCTACGATGCTACAGACAGACACACACACAGACAAACACATACAAAGACAGACAGTGACGTTTTTGAAAAAGTAGAAGAGAAATAAATATCGCGCCTAGGGGCTTAGTTGCCCATAGGTTTACAAGGGTTATAGTATTAATAGGATTATATTAGATTACAGGGTTACCCCTATAGGTTCATCGTACATAAATCAGACCCTAGCGGCTGGAGTGAGCCGACGTGTCACTGAAAATAATGTTTCATACTAGGAGAGGGTTATCGTCCGTCTGGCGCAAGGGATTTTGGTAAAAACATTTTTATCGAAGGAAAGTCTGAATAAGTTTTCAGGGACGATGAAATACCCGTACTTTATAAAGCAAATATTTTAAGTTTTATATTGACTTTTCAAGTTCATTTTTTTTTGCAGTTAAAAAATGTATGCATGTTCCTACAATCACTAGAAGTTTCAAGCTTGTACTTGAACTCATGTTACCATTGAAAATACTAACAAAAAAAACACAAGAATTAAATTAATTTATTAATTAATATGACTTAAACCGACTTTATTTTTTGGTGGTTGTTAAAAAATCTATTGTAGGTATGTTTCTCATACCAAATCATACAATTTTTTTTTAGTTCTGAATAATTTGTATTGATTGAGGTAAAGTCCGCAACTTTATGAATACGATAAATATAATATAGGTACCCTGGACAGGGCGGACGGCGTGAAAAAAATGTCGTTGTAGGTGTAGGCCACGTTGAAGTTCGCTCAGCAGCTACCTATAGAATTTTGATAGATAGCGCTACTGTTTGTTTTAGGTTTGTTTAGATGCCCATATCCCGAGTTTTCTTATCAGAGATGAATACCAGCAATTTAGATCAAAATAAATTGACATAATTATATGTTCACTTGATAATTATACTTGTTTCATATTAACAGGTACTAAACCTGTTAGTAAGAAACTATTATAATTATCAAGTGAACTCAAGTACCTACATAATCTAAGTTAACTAAGCAATTAATTTTATATGACAGGCTGCCATATTACCTGAAGAGGACGCCCGAAAACATAAAAGGGTTAGGTTAGGTCATGTTGGATAATTAATTTGGAGCCGTTATGAAAACGTCTACCTCGCCCCGACCTCCCCTTCCCTTGTGGCTTATAATTATTGTTATATTATGAACTGGGAATACAGAAATGTTGTATTTAGGATTATGAAGGGCCCCATCTAACTGAATTGGGCTTGTCATAAATAATCTGCATTTTGTGCTCACCTTTGTTCTTGAATTTTGTTCGTAATTTTGGGGGTTGACTCTTTAAAGTCCAGCGCCATTATGATGTTCGCACTGCTAAGAACATTCCATTGTATAGCCAAGGAAAGAAGAGGTTCGTCACCTTAGTTCACGCATTGGATCTCGACACATCGAAATCCAAATAGAAAGTAGCTGGCACACAGTGATTATTTGAATTATAATTTTAATATTACATTATATTATATACTATTATTTGTGTTATTATTACATTATATTATTAGTGTCGGTTTTCGCTTGCACTAGTACTGCAAGTGTCCATTATGTCAACATACAGTGCAAACGAATATTTGAAACTATCTAAACGGTACTTCTATCGTACCGTATCGTACCATAGGTATATCCTAGGGATAGATAGGTAGAAAGCACCCATATAGAGCTTAGACCCACGATCCTACTCCATCTCTTAGTGTCTAATACTTCTCCAATTTGTTAGTGTTGGGACGTACCTGCTTAAATAACGTTCGACAAAAAGTTCGGTTGAATTTTCGGTCTTGCGAGTAGAGTATTGTGTTAGTGTGCCATACCTAACCCCAACCAAGTTCTAAGGTAAATTAACCAGCCCTTAAATATCATAAATAAATCATATATAAGGACTTCTATCGGATGCTATTAAGAAAATCGGGACTGGCGGCTTCACCTGCTCGCCGAAACACGGAGATGGAAATAGTCAAAGAATTAAGAAAAACTATTAATCAATACCAAAGAGTATCACAATTTTTTAACATGCAGGTATCGTCAATCATAAAAATTGGACGTTTGTTAAATTATCGTTTTTATCGCAAACAGAACATGTTTTCACTAATGGGGAAGGTATAATATTTTTTAAATTAGCTCAATATCTAAGATTTTCTATAATCAATATGGCTTATCTTCGTAGAATTGATAAAACGTAAGCCGTTATTAATTACACAAAAGCCAAAAATAACAACCAACATTACAAGGATCATGCCAATAGCCAATAAAGTTCATCTTCGCTGACATTTTTCACAACGGTTTGTTCAATTTTTTTTGTCTCGCAAACAAAACATGTTTTTGTTACTGGCGAAGGCATAACACTTAAACTGGCTCAGTATTTCAGATTTTCTCGAATCAATGGCTCTTTTTCTTAGAATTTATAAAACGTAAGCCGTTATTATTCACACAAAAGCCAAAAATAACAACCAACATTACAAGCATCAATAGCCAATAAACGCCGTCTTCGCCGACATTTTTCACATCACAGCCTTTTTATTACACAAAGTTATTTTATCGCATTTCTGTATAAGAAAAGTTCGATATCCAATAACTTCTAAACCAAAATAAAGTATTAGTTCCCCAGTACGAGTGCACCAGTCTGTAAAATTGTCGAGCTTTCGGGATTCGGTTCTGGGAAAAGTATGAAATTTCCGCGTGCTATATTAGTTTTTATATTTGGTTCGTAATATACTTTATCGATAATTGGTTTACAATTTTGAAATTATTTCCGCAGACCGCATTTCGAAATGGAATGAAAACAGTGTATTGGTTTGTATTGTGACGTGAATCAATTTCATTTTGTTAAAGGGCGTTGAATGACTGTGCAGATTTATTTTACTGAATAAAAGTTAGTACTTATTGTGGAGGAGGTCAGGGCCCACAAGGGGCTATTGCACCACTGGATAGGATATAAAAGTGACTAAAATCTCATCTGGAGGTAAAATAAGATGCGGTGTTGTCGTAGAATAGAAGGGATCAATATAACACTAACCCAGCAACACAGCATCACACCAAGACGCTGTTATATCGCTTGCTTAGCCACTGATAAGAAAACCCAGGATATGGGCATCCGAACGATTAACTTAAGTAAACCTTTTTCATACAAGCAAACAGTAGCCCCATCTGTAAAAAAATTATAGTTGACCGCTGAGCGAACTACAGCGTGGCCTTACAGTTGGTAGCAAAACAAGCATTTTTGGTACCGATAAATTGGCGAAATTTTTTCGCTTACATGTCTATTGGAGCCGAAAGAGTGGTTAACAGCTTAAGCCGAAGCCTCTCACCAGACCAGACCAGCGGGCTTATTCTCTATTTCAGTGCCTATGAATTTTAGTTGTACACTGGCATATTTTTTTATCTATTGAAGGTTTGCTATTAAATAAAAATAATATTCTCGTAGCAAACCTTCAATGGATAAAAAAATATGCCAGTGTACAACTAAAATTCATAGGCACTGAAATAGAGAATAAGCCCGCAGAGCCAATTTAAGAATTTTGAAGCAATAAATAAACTACAAGGAACCTAGTTTATATTTTACATGCTTATAAAGTTTTCGTATGAGTTTTCAGGATTTGAATAATATTTTTCCAAACAATCAGTGCCAAGATTATGGTATAAGTATTTTTACAGAATGATACAGCAGTTTCTATCTACTTTTGAAGGCCCATGTATCTCAAATGGAGCTTTATTCAGTTAAAAATGAGACCATTGCCTTATTTCCTATTGTGTGATAAAACGGAATAATATATTCTCAAAATATCACAGTAAACAAAGAAAATCTATGATGATGTTCGATTGAGTACTAAAATTATGCCTCATCCACGAATTGAGTATCGCGAATTCACTCCCAAAATATCAAAGATAATGCAAGCCAATTAATTAAGAAATTCTCGACACATGACAAAGTGGGAATTAATTTTACCCGTTACGTCATAATAGCAGACGCCCCGGAAATTTAACAGCCTTAAAATTTATTATTTGAACCGTTTGTTCTTCTTGCCCTTTGTTAAATTATGTGTTTTAGATGGGTTACGTTCAACATACATATTCACATCTTCTTAATATATATAAATCACGTGTCACGTTGTTTGTCCGCGACTCCTAAACTACTGAACCGATTTAGTTCAAACTTCGTGACTATCTGTCATTTGGTCCAACTTAAAAGATAGAATACTTTTTATCCCACGTGGACGAAGTCGCGGGCATCAGCTAGTAGTATTATAATATAATGTTTATGAGATCTGTATATACTTATCAATGCTTTCTCGCATGTATAGTCGCGGAATGAAAAGGTTTGTCACCTTAGTGTCCATTTTCGCCTGCACTAGTACTGCAAGGGTCCATTATGTCAACATACCAAAACAATCGACTAGTGCAAATGAATCTATTTAAAATTTGGTGAACCTTTTTATACCGTGACTGTACCTAATACGTACCGTGCCCCAGTGTTCCATCGAATTCAAGCACTCTACATTCCCAGCTTTACTTTCGCTGTACTTGCGGTAACTTAATATTATGTTACCTTCTACTGTGAACACGTATGACAAAGAATAATAATCAATTAAATTAAAAAATCTGACTGCAAAAATGTCAACTTATAAAGTAAAATGCACTAAAAACCAAAACAAATTTACACATGAGTTAAATATGTATATTTTTGCAATCTTTTATTTGCCTTCATTGTGATACCCAGCTCGATAGGATTGGCTATTTTTTATGAACACTTACAATTTTGCTTTCAAAATCCGCCATTTTGTTTTTTCAATAACCTATCTAAAGACACTTGGAATTTTGAGAAAAATCTAACGATACTTTGTCAAAATCCATCCAGCCGTTTGAAAGATACGAGGTAATAAAGTTTACAAACTCTATGTTTGTTACATACAAGATACGATAAACATAGCTTCCTTAAGAATTAATGCAAATGTACAAGTACAGAGTTACAGCTTTCAAGTCACCGATATGAACCTGAGGATGAGCCCATCGGGATATTTTTTGTCAACCTTCTTCATACAAGAAAGAAGTAGCGCCATTTGTCAAAATTTCCACTAATACGCTGCTATACTGCATCATCATCATCATCAGTCCATTTCAGTCCACTGCTGGACTAAGGCCTCTCCATTTGCACGCCATCCGCTTCTGCTCTTAGTTTTCTTTAGCCACTGTCTTCCCGCTGCCCTAACGATATCATCTCGCCATCGTGCAGGTGGTAGGCCGATGCTTCTTTGTGAAGGTCGCGGTTGCCATTCCAGTAGCGCCCTGCTCCAACGTCCGTCTTCCCTCCGACCCACGTGACCCGCCCAGTTCCATTTTAAAAGCGCCACCCTTTTTGCAATGTCAGTTACGCCTGTTCTCTTCCTGATCTGTATGTTGGGGACCCTACTTGCTACACTGCAACGTGGCGGAAATCGTCCCTGCGGAAACTCGCGTGTGGTCCATGACAATAATGCGGTCAGCTTACAACTGACACAGTTGGTGTCAAAACAAACATTTTGACACCAGTAAACATTTTTCGTGCGATCCGCCGGGTCCTGTGTATACCTTTAAGGTATACTTAGGCGAGTAAATAAATTAAGCGTTGAAACAAACTAACTCCAGGTACGTGAACAAACAAGGCTCCTGCTTCCAGCAAAATGCGGCTCTGGTTTTATGGAACCTTGGATGTGTTTCCAAGTAATGTTAACATAACCTACTTAATCAGCACTAAACGTTTAATTATATAAATAAAAAAGCAGTTTTGAATTTTTGAACTTATGGGTTCTGGACATTGAATAACTACGTAGTTACTCAATGGTTCTGGAATATTTTATATCAACTTTCTTCACACAAGAAAAAAGTAGCGCCATTTGTCAAAGTTTCCGCTAATACGCCGCAACATGACGGAAATCGTCGCTGTGCAAACTCTCAGTTATCGGATTTGTCTGCCATACCTATTCTCGCCAAAAAGTATTAATGAGTTACCCCTAATACTCATTCATTGTAATATTTGGGATACCCTGTAATCCCGATCATCAACAAGATACAAAGCCTTTATTCGGCAGTAGAATATTTTTATAATGCCTATAAGTAATTAGCTAAAACCTGTATACGTCAGAGCACCGCGGAGTACACGAGCCAATTTCAAAATTCTCGACACGTGACAAAATGGGAATTTATTTTCCCCTCACAATGCCGCGTAACACACGCGTACCCTAAAATTAGGCCACTTTAGGATTTATTATAAGAGATACGCTGTTCTCTCCTTATCGAGATTTATGTAAAATACCCCTTTGTAATGTTGATATGTGAAAGTTTTCATGTTTGTTACGATATTTTGATACTAATTAAGGCTGAATGCCGCTGGTTTTAAAAGTACTAACTGATTTTTTAAAGTTTATAAAATAAAAAAAAAATACATGAGTTGCAAAATGGATATCGAATACTAACCATAATATAGAATTTTCTTCTTTTCTTAGAATAGTTTAACAATAATAGTTGTAACTGTAGTAATATATTAATGAACATCAGGGAAATGAGGTTCTAGAATAAAACCCGGTTTATGATAAATTAACTAATGTAATATGAATGTAATACATTATTTTATAAAATTCTGACACGGATTTATTAGAATAGGAATTAATTTTCCTCTCAACATCGTAAGCCCATATGTCGCCGATGTCTTCAGAATATATTAAACTGCTCGAGTTTACGAGTATTATTAAATAGTTGCACTACGTACGTTCTTTGTTACCAAACGTAACCAAAAAGAGTTAAGTTTTATGACAGCCGTAGATTTTACTATTTTGTTTAGGAGTTTAATTGACTTGAATATTGGCTCTAAATTAGTGATTACTGCACCAACCGACTTATAACCTTCTCAAAATACTTACTTGATTTTTCTTTCAGGTTTAAATTATTTCTAGCAAAGTGAATAGCGTAATTATCTCACAAGTAAATATTAAAAATTGTAGTTTTTTGAGTTGTTGCGAAATAAACGGGTCTGCCCTGCAAACATAAAGAACTTCGCTTAGTGTTAACTTTAGATAATTTGTACAAAGATCGACTTTAGTTTTGTGAGTTACTCATATAAAACCAAACAGGTAAATCTATAATTTGGCGGGCCCGTTTACTTCACCTTAAGCGCCGAATTCAATAAGAAAAATGTAAGTAAAAGCCAAAGCGTGTCCCCTTAAGTCAATATTATTTATCTACCCACCCTTCGAACTGGTCAAATAACCTTTCAAGAGCTCACTCCAGAAGTTTCTCTGTAAAATAATAAGTTACAAATTATAACAATGCCAGGTGAAGTTGTTTTAAGTTGCCAAGTGAAAGAACTTCCAAGTTTCTTGGGCATTTGTAATGCTAAGTAACTAGGGGGCGTTGAAATCACAATTCTCAGGTTTGAGGTTAATGGGTTGATATAATGCTTAAAATTTAAGTTAAATGTTTAAACTTTCTTTAGAGATTTTGAAACTTTCACAGGATTTCTGGAGGGTTGAATTTTCGAGATATTATCCTGCGTTTTTCTGTATAAATTTTCCCTTGGCCCCTTTCATTTTCAGATCCTTTATACAGGATTATATAAAAAATACCAAATCGCTCTCGGCCTGTATTTGTTTAAATTAAAACTAAAAGACTAATAATTTTTGTTCTACGACTTTTTTACACGATATTTTGAGAAATATCGAATATTCAATATTTTACAGAGATCCTCTACTTGTTCCTACTCTGCAATGTAACATCGGCATTATGGCAACGGCGCGGCGCGCGGCGCAGCGACTGGCGTGCGAAACCGCAACAGAGTAATGTCACTTTACAGAAATAACATTTTTTTGTATGAAATAAATTAATACTCAATTTTGAAAAGTCGTAGAACAAAAGTTGTTCGTATTAACGTAAACAACTACAGGCCAAGAGCGATTTGGTATTTTTTATATGGCCCTGTATATAATATATAGGACGCCGATATCCGCACCACTATAGCTCTTGCTGCTTGAATAGTGCCTATTACATTTAATAAATTTGATTTCTTTTCTGCAAATCTTTCAGTTAACTATAAAACATTGAAGAACACATTCAGACAATGGCTACTTTCAGCAGCCAGAGGCCGTTGTTAAGAGTTATCCAAGCAAAAGAACTCCCCAGTTTCTTAGGTAACTCAGCTCTACCTAAGAAACTCCGCGCAACTTGGGGCATTGAAAATACGACTTTGTAGTTTAATGGCCTTAGAAGTTGTTGTTTTACGTAACGCTCAACTTTTACGTTGCGAAGTTAAAAATGGTACAACCCTTTGTCTGTTTTTAGAATTCCGTGCTCACGGGGTAAGAACCCTTTTACCAGTGGTGGTCAATAATGAACCGATAGTTGACGCACAATGTGTTTCTCATATTATTTACATTTATCATATCATATTTTATCAAGTTAAACATTATCATATTTTAAATTATCATGTTCACGGTATAGCAATCCATAGCTCAGTTGGTAGATCATCCAACCGCAATAACTGGTGAACACAGGTTCAAGTCCCGTTGGCAGCGATAATTATGATACGCCAAAAATAATTATAAATTTTTCTTATTTATTTTATTTATTTATTCTGTACATATATATATAAAGACATAAAAAAACACAAACATAGAAAGGACATGCACAAGGACATCTTATCGCTACAAATGAGGATCTCTTCCAGATGCCCTGGATGTGGAAACAATTAAACCAAGAAAAGTAGGTACAGTAATAAAAAAAAAAAAAATAAGAACTATATATTATGCATAATTTGAGCATAAATAAAAATAAATAAGATTTTCTTTTATGCGAATAAAGCTAAATAAGGTATCAGCTTGTAATTTTAAACACATGGTAGCCCGGGAAAAACTAGCGACCTCTACGAAGCCGTTATCAAAAGCGAGTATTACGTACTAATTGTATTAACATAAAACCTACTTTACTCTAAAAGGAACTGCTGAAACCGCACATCATAAATTATTAGTAAAAAATTTCACCTCTAAGTAATATTCCCTGTGAAAATTTCCCATCAAATCTCGGTAACATTTTTTTACGATAAAACTTCGAGGGGCCTGTCGAATAAATCTTTTTCTTCCTAAACTTGTTACAATTGAAACAAGAGTAAATTATGGAGGTAGGTACGAGCAAGGCTGCGGGGCAGAGAATTATGAAAAATGGCGACTTGAGCTTATTATTTCATTATAACGTATAAAAGGCCCGCGGCTACGAATCCAATTTCTAAACGCACTTCGTCGGTTTTCTTTTGCTAATTTCGGAGGGGTAATACAAGTTTTTGTACGAAACTCGAGTTAACTCGCATCGCACAAACGAATCGAACAGTTCCATACATTTGCAGCCAGCGCCATCTATGGACAGTCACTAACATTGGGTTGTCCAATATTTATACAAATCCTGGGAAATGAATACAAATCCTGGCTTATTTAGGAAACGTGTACAGTTCCTGGTTTTCACATATTTCCGGTAACATATACATCGATTACTAACGTATAGACAGTTGCTGGCATGCGGTTGTTAACAGTTGGCGCTGGCTGTAAATGTATAAAGGGTTCGATTCGTTTGTGCGATGCGAGTACACTCGAAATTCGTACAAAAACCTGTACTAACTCTTCAGACCACATAGCGTAGGTCAAATCGACCCTTTTGAAATATTAAATATGAAATAATGAACTATTTGAAAATTGGAAAATCCGAATCTATGTTTTGATCACAATTATTTACTTTATGGAAATATCTGTACTGTGATTAGTATTGGTTTTTGATTTCAAAGCTGTGTAAAATTTAATTCACTATTAATAAAAAAAAATGATTGAAGCGGCTGAAAAAAGTAATGAAAAGAAAATGTGTTCAAACAAAGGCTAATCGGTTCTATAGGTTTCATACAAGGAATACATACAATCAACTCTCGATTCATCTTTACAAAGGCACTACAATTATTTGTAAAATAATAGCGGATTTTAAATAATTGGTTATTAAAATATTCCAAGCCAGTAAGTTTAATTAAATATGTGCCATTGATAACTTACCTATATGAAAACAGTATAGGTACTTTTTTTTTTTTTATTGTGGATAGGCTTGCGCTTGACGACAATCATGCCTGATGGAAAGCAATGATGAGGTCTAGGATGGAGCGCGCTTGCCTAGAAAATGCCTATTCACTCTTCTCTTGAAGGCACCTAGATTGTACTTGGCTGGAAACACGGAGGCTGGAAGGGCGTTCCACACCTTAGCGGTTCGTATCAGAAACGTGGAGGAAAAACGTTTCGTGCGAGTTTGTTGGACGTCAACCACATAAGGATGCCACCGCTCTCGGCGTCTTGCAGTCCTATGGTAGAAAGGTGAAGGAGGTACAAGGTTATGTAGTTCCTGAGCACACTCACCAAAGTATATCCTGTAAAAAACCGCTAAACAGGCAACGTTGCGCCGATGTTGTAAGCTGAGCAGTTTTGCCCGCGTTAGCGATTCCTTGCCGATTATTCTGCAAGCGCGGCGATCAACCGAGTCCAATGCATCGAGCTGATACTTGGCAGAACCATCCCAAAGGTGACTACAGTACTCCATGCACCTGAGCCTCATATAGCGTCAGAAGCTGTTCGGGCGTGAAGTACCGCTTAACCTTGTTGAGGATTCCTAGTTTTTTAGCAGCTGTTTTTGCTTTAGCTTCGATGCATTTCCCAAAATTGAGATTGGGTGAGATGGTGATACCCAGAAGCTCGATGTAATCGCCAATCGGAACGGATATACTTTGGAAAGTGGGAGCCAAGGTGAAGGGGCTCTTTTTAGCAGTGAACAAACACGCCTGTGTTTTGGTAGCGTTAAACTTGGAAAAACATAATTATTTAGCCTGTATTATATCCGTCCGTATTTTCTTTTTCTATTATTATGTCTAGAAAAGTGACTAACTGACTAATTTAATAACGCACAGTTCAGGTTGGATCGGGTTAAAACTTGGCATACACTAAGAAAGGTTTTTGAAAATTCAAACCCAATATTCAATACCAATTGTACTTACCTTTGCCCAAGTTAAAATTCACTGTAAGAAAACATCTAATAATTCAAGGTTACGATACCATTGAAGAATTTTTAAATGAATGATGATGATGATGATAATAATATTTTTAAATATATATATTTATTGTAAAAATTGTACCTATACCTATTATAAAATTTTGAAAAGAGCAAGTGCCGAGTTTCTTGCCAATTCTTCTAGGTGCAAACCTGCCTTCCGAACCTAGCGGTATACAGTTTTGACTTTTCATAAGAGCTTATATTTAAGCCTATGTGAAAAATAAAGATTTTCATTTTCATTTTCAATAAGGTTTCGGCTGTCTAATCATTGAAGGATTTTGCCTAATAGGCGACTACGCTAGACATTTACGGGCTGGTCGCAGGGCTAGAAAAACCAACATAGCTCAACTTATCGCAAAGCTGAAATGGCAATGGGCGTGGCACTTAGCTCGAAGAACCGCCGGACGTTGGGGACCCAAGATGGTGGAATGGAGACCCCGCACGGAAAAACGCAGTGCTGGCAGATCTCCGACCAGATGGACAAGAGTCGCGGGAAAGCGCTGGTAATACAAGTAGCGCAGGACTGTTTGAGCTGGAAATCATTGCAGGAAGCCTTTGTCCAGCAGTGGACGTCCGTTGGCTGAAACGGACGAACGAACGATTCAAGGTAGCCACTTGAGCTACTTGAGTCAGTAGTTTAACATATTTTATTTCAAAATAAAAGAACATTTCAAATAGGAGGAAACACATGGAAGAGGACAGCAAGGGATAGACTAAAATGGAAGATGCTGGAAGAGGCCTATGTGTCAGAAGGACACGCTGACAAATCTTAAATTTTATTGTGTTTTATTTCTTTCAAAATAAAACACAAAGAAACTGAAAAGCAAAAAGAAACTGCGATAAACGTAAGCAAATCTTCGAACTAAATCGGTTGTTCTCACGGGAAATCCGAGGAAAATACCTGCGACTGACTTGCGACATTTTACCCACATTTGTGTCTATTTTGATACCTCCAAACGCTTACATATTAACGCGTTCGAAGCGACTCTGGATTTATCTATTCTTCCCATTTCTACGGTAGGAGACATTTCACAGCTGGGTCATTAGACTATTATTGTGGGTGTCAGGGATTATTAAACCCTGTTAAGTATAGAAACTTAGCATTTTTCGCTTCATCTCAAAATATGGGTTCTTGAATTTTTGCCTCATCGACAACTTGTATTATTTCAAATGTAAAAGCTAGTTTTTATAAAATACAGGTGAACTCGACGTCGTCTTAATATTCAATTTTATATTATAAAAATGAAAAACTGTCTTCTGTTATAATCGACCCAGTTGCACATTACTAAAGCATATAATCGGATGGAAAAACTTTGATGTTAAGAAAATGAAGATAAAAAATTTCGACGTAGGTTTCCATTAATGAACGGCATAGTAAGCAAATATTCGCCGAACGAAATCGGTTATTCTCTCGGGAAAACTGACACATCTACTCATGCCTGGGCGATATGCGACGTTTCACCAACCTTATAATGTACCTTACACCCTTAACACAGAGTTCAATATCCCTCGCAAATCATCAACAATTGATATTCCACCATACGATATGATGTTTCGAGAATACACGACACATCGCAATTAAAATGGGGCCCGCAATATGGACGCTTTGTTTCCGCGGCGAAATGAATTCAATTTGGAGTTTCGACTCATCGGTATGCAAACCTTTTCAATGAACATTTTGTTTTGGCTTTGACACACGAGATGAAAAATTAGAATCGGTAATTTATTCCTCTTGTTAGCGACCCCGCAACATTATTGTCCTAAAAATTTTGGATAACGAACTAACTGACTAACTTAATAATTGTTATGAAATAACACAAAGCTCAAACCTTTGGGAGTGTTCTACCAATACTAAGCATAGTTTTACCGCTTTTACCACTCGTAAACAAATATTTTTTAAAAATCTGGAAGATTCTAGGTCGGATTCCTGATGTTATGATGATAACGGGCAAATGCGGACTAAAAGTGTCCAAAATCAGAGATCAGAGAAGCAATTACTTATACATAATATATTTTAATATCGTCTGAGGATCCTATTTGGTATGGATAAGGTACGTGCCTCGATGCTAAATCTACCTATGCTAGGGGCAAACGTGAATGGCTTCAAATAATATACGACCGAATGGCGTAGTGGTAGCGAACCTGCTGTCTGCGCCGGAGGTCGTGGGTTCGATTCCCATTAATGGTAAATGTTTGTGTGATGAGCATGAATGTGTTCCAGAGTCTGGGTGTTTTTCAATATATTGTATTTAAGGGCCAAATTAATATATTTTAATCACAAATCAATCGAATTTAGATTATAAAAACGTGATGGAGGCGTGCTCAATTCTTAATTATCAAAAATCTCTGGCACTGAGCCAATAGCCTTCCAAAAATCGCAACCAAGAATGACGTCCGATATTATTGAGGGAACAATGTAAAATTTTATCACAGAAGTTTTATTATTATATGATACGGGTAAGTGGATGTAACCTAGACAAGCTATCCAATTCCCATTTGCCACAAAAAATGATTGTTGATTATCTAACTGTATACTTAGTATTTCCGATTTTTTCAAATAATTTATGTGCGTTATTTCCCAGTAAGCTGGAGCATGCACCTGAATCTAATAAGCCTGTTATTTCTAATTCATCAACTGTAATTTTTAAATACGGCCTAAAAATGTCATTTCCTACTGCATTTAGAACTGTGTCAGGTAAATTAAACTTAGTCGTAGATGGCACTTTGTGTATCTCTGCACAGTTCCGGGTTTTTACACATAGGACGAAATCTATGTGTAAATAATAATTTTTTTTTTTTTTTTTTTTTGTTACAGTATTTATTAGTGTGAAAATAACAATATCAACTTGTGAGTCACACACACTACATGGCACTGACGTTCGAACGGCGACACCACTACTGACACCCTCCATCCCACTTCTGATACCACCTGCTTAGCTATTCTGTTAGAAATTAGTTACTCGATAGCGTAAGTTTCCAATACAGAGCTATTCACGTTTTTAAACATTTATCTTCACGAGTTGTAGCCGACCCGACGTGAAAAGCCCGCCAAGCTGTCTGTTATGAACCCACAGACTTTAACGTTCTTCTTAACCTCTAGTTAGGTAGAAGAACTTCTAGAATCCACAATAACACGGCAGACGATGTCAGAAGTGAACAGATCCTTAATGCTGTTACTAAGTTGAGTGTTCGAATCTCCTCCTGGGAGCGGTACTATAACGGCTATCGCGTACAGCAAAAACAATAAGTATATAAGTATGTATGTATTTAAGTATATAAGTATGTATGTATTTATCAGTTATCTAGTACCCATAACACAAGCTATCGCTTACTTTGGGGCTAGATTGCGATGTGTAAAATGTCCCGTATATATTTATTTATTTAATATAGGTTATGAAATTATGTCTTCATATTGGCATTTCAAAGAAGCATCTACTAGTCTCAGTATAGAGTAACGATGCTATGTCATAGCTAGAAAATTTCCCATTAATACCAAACCATCTCCTCTTATATATATTTTGCATTTGCATTTCTCACTACAAAGCACGTTTAGTACATTCACCTCATCAATAACATTGTCTTAGATACCTACCTTTCGTTTTGGCTTACCATACGCCGCCATAAAGCACTCTGTGAAAAAAATTAAAAAATATTTTTCAAAGGAATAACTTTCACGAATTCTGCAAATAATTATAGAAAGTATATTATAAAATATACGTTACCGTACTCCAGAGCTTAAAACAAGGTCCAAAGTTGCGGTTTATAGCTAACCAAACATTAATTTATTTCTAAAAGGGGCTCTCAAAATAGCCACTTTAAATTGGATCCTTCGCCTGCTCCATCCAATATTTCGCAAGCAGATTTCTCAAATGGAGTACCTAATCCTTTTAGCTGTCATGTACACTTATCAGTGCT
The DNA here is from genome assembly GCA_036785405.1 of Coenonympha arcania. Taxonomy (NCBI): domain Eukaryota; kingdom Metazoa; phylum Arthropoda; class Insecta; order Lepidoptera; family Nymphalidae; genus Coenonympha; species Coenonympha arcania. Next base: position 3,105,199 of record CM072074.1, read on the forward strand.
TCAGGGATAAGTAATTTGGGATAAAAGCATATAAAAATTCTTGGAATTACGAGTAAAGGACTTTTTATTATCACTATCTTAACTTCACCCTCAGATCACTTACATCACCATTTGTTGAAATAAATAAATGTAATCTTTTTAAAAGAAATTATAGGCACTAAGTTTCCTATTCTCATATTTTTATTGAAAGCATTTTTTATACGAAAGAAGGAAGAGACGGGCAGAGCAACACATTTACTTTATGTTAAATGAAAATGGAAATGAAAATAAAAATCTTTGTTTTTCACATATGCCTAACTAATAGGCTTTACTGCCAGGTTCAAAAAGTAGGTTTGCACTGAGAAGAACTGGCAAGAAAATTGGCACAGTCTTAGTTTTTTCAATAATGTAGTGACATTATTGAAAAAACTAAGACTGTGCCAAGTAAATTGTATATAGTGATATACAAGATTTCTTGTATAAGGTATGAAAATTATTACATTTTTTCAAGATATCTCGTGATGGAATGAGGAATGATGGAAGCATATCCATATCATTCCAAGTATGCATATCCTTGTCTTTAAAAAATTCTTCACTATGGTAACCTTGTTATGTACGCGTGCACCGCGTGCACAATGCACATGTCAAACCTTGTCAAACACAATAGCGTCCCATGACTTAGCGTTACAATACCATATTTCACTACGCTCATCACCGTGAGAAATCAGTTCTTAGGTTCTAATACGTCGGCCTACAGTGCCCTTCACAGCACATTACTGTTTCATAGTAGAATACAGACACCAGTGGTATCTACCCGGATGGACTACGCAAGGAAACCATCAGAAAACAATAAGCATCACAAACACCACCCTGGTGGTGATGTTTGTGATGCTTATTGTTTTCTAAGGCATCTACAATATAAGTTTTCTCAAACATACTTGGAAATTTCAGCATTGCATTGACAACCCTCTTTGGGTTAAATCAAAATTGCTTTATTAGCCAAGCAGCGGTCAGCAAAACTTGTAGGAAAATCCATTTCCTTCGTGTTTTATTACATACAAAACTGTCGTGTAGGTAATTTAAACATGTATTTGTATATGTGCCTCGGTGCTGCCTTGCCCACCTTTTCACGTTCGTCAGTCAATGCCTCTTTTGCTGGCCGCTGCAGTTATGTACTACTTCTCTCATCTCGTAATTCTCTTACAGCAAATAAAATGTAAGTGTAACGTCTAATTGAAAAAAAAATGCGTGTAATTACACACAACTACGGAGTGTCGGAACAAAAAGTTGCGTGAAACGAAAAGATGTGAAATTACACGTACAGGTCCACAATAGCCGCTTACACACCGTTTCGGCGTCATCCGTATAATGTTATACGCCCTCTATTGCTTATAAAAGTGAGGGTAGATTGCATGCGGTTACCTGCGGTTCGGTAAAGTCCCCTTTCTGAATTAGTATGGGCCTTTTATGTGCTTACGTGCGTATGGGGACGTAGTTTGTGTATTTATTTCGAACTTGGTTATTATAGGTGCGTGTTGGTTGTTTTGTCAATCTAGTTTTTATTACTCAGGTCCATAGTATAGACATATACTATGGACAGGGCGGGCGTGAAGGAATGTCACCAGTTTATCGGTGTCAAAAATGCTTGTTTTGTAACCAACAGTAAGGCCACACTGTAGTTCATTCAGCCACCTACTCGTATAGAACTTTGACAGATCTGTTATGTTCAGACAGCTACTGTACGTTAAAGGTTTACATAAATCGTTCGCATGCCCATATCCTGAGTTTCCATATCAGTGGTTCAGGTGAAATTAGTTAATTGGTCCTTCAGTCTAAGGGTTTAGTTTTTCGACACCACAATTAACTAATTAAGTGGAAAACACATAGTAGGGCTCCCCTATCCCATAGAGAAAAGGATAATTGATGGTGTTTTTTAACCCAATGTCTGAGAAAACATGTTTAAATAAAAAAAGTTTCATACTCATTTATTCATTAATAGCCAATCACTGACACTCGCATCCCTTGTACCTAAAAAGCTGAAATTTTACAAAGAAATCCCCTTCCCGACGTCAATCACACTAATAAAGGCAAAAGTTTATATGTGTGTAAATATGGATATTTTTTAACCGACTTCAAAAAAAAGGAGGAGGTTCTCAATTCGTCGGAATCTTTTTTTTTTTTTTTTATTTTTTTTTTTTTTATGTATGTTCCCCGATTACTCGAAGATGCGTGGACCAATTTCAAAAATTCTTTTTTTGTTTGAAAGGGTATAGTTCACAGATGGTCCCATTGTCATCAAATCAGGATCTGATGATGGGATCCTGGAGAAATCGAGGGAACTCTTCAAATTTTATAAGCACACTTGAAGTGATTTGGGTATTGTTTGAAAGAGTAATTTTTTCCAGGTAGTCTTATCGTCATCAGGTCGGGATCTGATGATGGGATCTTGGTAATATCGAGGGAACTCTTCAAATTTTGCTAGTATACTTGAAGCGATTTAGATATCTTTTATATTTACTATTGCATTTCCTTGCAGTCATCAAGTAATGACTGTATTCATCAAGTCAGGATCTGATGATGGGATCTTGGAGAAATTGAGGGAACTCTTCAGATTTTAGAAGCATTCTTCAAGCGATGTGGGCATTTTTTCCATTGCCTTGCGCATAAGTTGTTTTCCACTAAAAAGTATAAAATAAAATGGAAAATTCTTTCCAAAAAACCAACTTCAAATGCCACTACAAAGAATGAAATAATTTTTAATGTACACCAATTCGAAGTCGGGCAATGTTTCGTTCATTCACTAAAAGTCCTTCGTATTGTCGATAAATTTGTCGTTTCTTTGCACATCAAGTTTTATAATAAGAAGGACTATTAATGATTGAACAAAACATTGCCCGACTTCGAATTGGTGTACATTAAAAATTATTTCATTCTTTGTAGTGGCATTTGAAGTTGGTTTTTTGGAAAGAATTTTCCATTTTATTACTTATTCATGCTAACTACAACTGGTAAACTGATGGAAAGATGATAGATTAATAGATACTCGGAATAACTTATATTTACTTATATTTACTTATATCGGAGTTACATAAATTTGGGCAAAATCCATGGGATGTGTGAAAAACCGAAATTCACGCTGGTAGAGCCGCGGGCAAAAGCGGGTAAGAGATAAACAAGGGATTTTTGAAATTCCAAGCAGTGGACGGGTTATCTAGTATTTAAAGCAAAGATATTGCATTGGATAGTCCGGGAAATTCTTAAGTCAAAAACACCCTAAACTCAAAAGGTGGAGACTTTACTGGTGGCAGCAAAGACACGCACCGCCAAGCGATTTAGCGTTCCGGTGCGATGCTTGTAGAAACCGTTGGGGTAAACTTACTTACCCTCCCAAGTAAGTACCTACGCTACCATCTTAGGCTGCATCATCACTTTCCATCAGTGAGATCGCAGTCAAGTACTAACTTGTATAGAGTAAAAAAGAAAAAAAGAAATTTAACTGATGATGATAATATTGATAAAGCGATTAATGGTTTACGAATTTGGCATAATATTTAAATTATATACAATATTCTGAAAAGGATTCATAAGAATGAATGCCCGTTTTAAATTGAGTCCTTTGGAGTTTCAAAGGCAGACTTTATTAAGTACCCTAATCCTTTTCAGATGTCAGGGGCACTAATTTTTTCGCTAAGAATTTATTTCAAGAGAATTTTTAAGTAATTTTTATTTTTTAGGTACGTCTATAATAACTTTATGCTTATGTTTCAGTCATTACTGAAACATAAGCATAAAGTTATATAAAACCTTGAATAGGTAGCTACAGATCGTCTCATCTAATAATGAACGCTCCCGACGTTGAAGAAATAATGCAGTGGAGGGTGTATAGTAAGTACTACAATAAAAATGACTCCATAAAATATTTTTATGAAAAAAATCCACAAAATATGCTTCTCAGAAATTTAGCTCTACATTTTTCAATAGTTTTTATACGAACATAGTAAAAATTAAATTCAAACCGACCTCACCACCTTTGAGCAAATATTTGTGCATATGTTCATCGAATCAAACACTGTTAGCGAATTGTAGTGATTGTTATACTACAGGATTGCTGTTACACAAACATCATTATAACGAGATCTATAAAATTGTGAACGATGTTTACTAATGTTTAGTTGCTCTACAAATGTTTGGAGTTTGCAAAATTGTGCCTACGTATTACTAAACTAGGATAATAAAATAGAATGTAAAATTAAATAGATAATAGTCACTGTTTATTTATTGTAAACAGTGACTATCCCTATAGTATCACTGTCCAAATATAAGACATTCGGCTTTATGACCTTTGTGTCGTGGCGCGAGACTAGTAGAGACTTTTTAAAGAACTTTTAGACTGCTCATGTCTCCGGAAGGCTGGCCGTTACCCTGACCAGCATATCAACCTGGCTATGTACTATGCAAAAATATTTATATATCTATTTTTTACACTATAGAAGTTAGTACTCGCTTTCGATCTCAGCTGATTGTAAGTGATAATGCAGTCGAAGATGTCCTCGTACTAACTTGGAAGGGGTAAAAAGTAAACTCATCTCTAACGGTTTCTACGCATCGGAACCAAGAATATCTTTAAACTGTGCTGGAACCAGGCCAGTTTCACTTATCACGTGACCGTCCCGGGTACAAGTAGGGGTCCGGACCCCAATATTTCAGATGGTTGCCGATTGCGGGTCGAGTTATACGCGCTAGTTCTGTACGGTCTATTTTACAGCTGACTACGGCAGTCCTAGTACCTACGTCGTAAGAGATAAAGTTAGGCGATAGAAAGAGACCACAACATTGCGTTTGTTGCGTGTCGATTTTAAGGGGGGGGGCCAGGTGCTATTGCGAACTGAATTGCACTTTTTGTGTCAGCGCTAGAGTCGCTATTTCTTTAAATCATCGTGCGGAGTAAGCCTTCTGTACTATTTAGTGTTCCGTGCCGGAACGCTAAGTCGCTTGGCGGTGCGTCTTTGCTGCTAAGGTAACTAGCCACGGCTAAAGCCAAAAGTCCCAAAGGTAAAAACATGCCCTTGCTGTGCCGTGCCGTCGCTACTCGCGATGCGCGTAAGCTCTTATTGGCTTTGTAGACAACTCTAGAAATCGGTTGGATATGTACGATACCTAACTGCAGGTACCAATGCCTTCTCTGATCCGTAGTAGCTACTATACGTACCTACTCGCTACATAAAAAAATTACGTGAGCGAGCGTAACCGGGGGCAAAATCTTCGTTATAGATTAGTTATAAAATTATTCGTTTTGCTTTAAAAACTAGGTCCAATTCAGAAGCGCAAAAAATGAATAAACTAAAAAATGTTTTAATTAGGCTTATGCATCAAGAGCCGCTTTAATTAATGTAATTTTCTTTGATGAAATTTTTGAGTTCCAACCGCTTCTTCAATTTTGTCCTCATATTTTTTTTCTTATTTTGCAGTTTGGCATATTTTATGAGAGGATCCCACTCAGGTTTTATTTTGAGGGCAATTAAAAATATCAACGGACAATTTTTAATGTCTTTCTATTATTATTCTATCCTTATACTACGAGTATGTTTAAGTTATTAACGGTGTAGAAGCAGTATTTAAGCGATTTTGAATGAAGGTTTATGCAAAAACTATAAAGACAATTACTTTCAAATTTACACGTCATGTATTTTGGGTCTTAAATCTAAAATTGCTTAGAAGCAGAAACACGATTGGATAAAATTTTCTCGATAGAAAGTTCTCCCAAAAGTTGCTCCAAAATCTCAGTTTTTCTATATTTTATCGGAAACTACAATGGATGTAATTGTAATTTTTGTTTTAATGTATCGGTAATAATAATATCCTAAAACGCTTAGAACAGATTTTTGATAACTGGCTTATTTGTTGAGTAATTAGGTAAAACGTCGTTTTTCTGCTATATTCTTCCGCGACGCTGCATGTCGCACCTACCAACGTATCCGTGAGAGTGAGAAAGACAAAAATAAATTCAATAAATCCCCTTAACAGCGTCAAAAAATCTGTAAATGCATTGCTGGCGTGAATAATAGAGTTTATTATATTGAAGCAGGCGTCATTTTGCTGAAAATCATAATACAATTATCAGGCGTAAGTACATAGTTTTGCTATAATCCGCTACTGAGATTCTGTATGGTCCAATATGCAGGAACACCGCCCACATGAAACACCACACACAATTATTCTTCCAACACTTTCCTCAACGCACGTTTCGTCTCGACACCGAGACATCCTCCTAATTGTTAATGATTATAAATCTGCTTGCTTTCTTACTATATTAGACTTTGCCATCAACCACCACCACTTCATTACAACTTTTAATGCAAGCTCTCAACTCTTTTATTGCAAGCTTCAATAGTTTACTGCTAAGCAGTGTGTATTGAATAAAGTAAATACTAATTAAAATGTGTAACTATTTCACTTAATATTAAATGCAACGTTATATTTTTTCGTTTGATGTCAACTCTAATCTTTTAATTTTAAAATCTTCAACAAAGGAGATAACTAAATTCGTCGTTGTCGTCGTTTTAGCCGATGGACGTCCACTGCTGGACATAGGCCTCCTGAAATGACCGCCAAACACCACGATCTTGCGCCGCCTGGCGCCAGCGACTCCCCGCGACCCTCTTAATGTCGGCCGTCCACCTGGTGGGGGGTCGACTGACACTGCGCTTCCCGGTGCGTGGCCGCCATTCCAGCACCTTGGGTCCCCAACGTCCATCGGTCCTGCGAGCTATGTGCCCCGCCCATTGCCACTTCAGCTTTGCGACACGTTGAGCTATGTCGGATAACTAAATTAATAGGTGCTAAAATATTGAAAGTTAATGCAATAAGGGCTTAACTAAAACGACAGTAGAGAAGATTTTAGAAAACAAAACGTGAAAACGGCTAAAAAGAGCATATAGATGTACCTACCAATGTAAAATTTGTGAAAAAAATATACCACAATTTATACTTACCTACACAAAAGAAAATAGCGACCATCTTGATATTTCGAAAGCAGATTTATTTAACACATTTTTCTCCGAAGCTAAAATATGTAATGTCAAAATATTATACGGATCTATGTATCGTTTTATTTACGCGCAAGCTGTCCCAAAGGGGCTAAGATACTGAAAGCCTTCATATACGGCTCTGGCAGTTCTAATCCGCTAGGGGATCTGTTATATTGTCATGTGAGATTTGTAGCAGAGAGCAAGGTTGCGCATTGGAAACCTTTTCGTAACTAGGTAAACTAAGGAGTTTACCTAGTTATTTTTACACTCATTTTTAGATTTATCTCCCTGATAATTTCCCTTGTCTGCGGTCGACAAAGAAAGTTTTTAATCCCTCATTCCATAATCTAATTGGAGCAAAATGAAAAAAATATGGGGACGACATATCCGATCGATGAATTGATAACTTGACTTAACGAAAACAACTGTCACTCTCATTCATATCTGTCATATTACAAGAGCCTGTACGTTAGCCCTATTTCAAATAAAGATATTTTAAGTTTATATTTTGAGTTTGAGTTTGAGTTATCAGGCTTAGGCTGCGAAAAATTGTGCTTTTTGCACCGTGATGCGGCCCAATAACGTGGATCGTGTGTTAACTCCAATGATGAAGTACTAAGGTTAATCTATGATTAATTCTTAGTTAAGGGGATTTATTGAATTTATTTTTGTCTTTGTCACTCTCAGGGATACGTTGGTAGGTGCGACATGCAGCGTCGCGTAAGAATATACCTAACAGAAAAACGACCTTTTACCTAATTACTCAAAAACTAAGCTAGTTATCGAAAATCGGTTTCTCAGCGTTTTTGGATATTGTTATAACCGACACATTAAAATAAAAATTACAATTACATCCATTGTAGTTTCCGATAAAAAACAGGAAAAATGAGATTTTGGAGCAACTTTTGGGAGAACTTTCTATCGAGAAAATTTTATCCAATCATGTTTCTGTTTCTCAGCGGTTTTAGATTAAATACCCAAAATACATGACGTTTAATTTTGAAAGTAATTGTCTTTATAGTTTTTACGTAAAACTGCATTCAAAATCACTTAAATACGGCTTGTACGCCGTTAATACAACCAACCCAACCCAGGTTGAAGTTGTCTAAATTGCCCTATGATAGATGTAGCGTTATAAAAATATAAATTTTTAACCCACTGTTTGGTGCACGTAGGCCTAAAATACCTACCTTTTCAATCTTTACCTTTTCGTAAATAACACAGTACAATACATAGTTAATTAAATACAGAACCAGTCTCGCTCGTAAAATGAGGTCTCCATCCACAAAAGCAAGTCAAAGAATAACTTATTCATAAACGTCGGATCCTGTCAGGATTCACAAGCCTAACGAGACAAAATGCCTTAAAAGGCAGTGACATACGCGACGGAGTTTTTTTATTTATCCCCAACCTTTCCCAACGGTACCCGAAGTCCTATATACCCCGTACATTTTTATTACCGGTGAAAATATGTCAGATTTCTTGTATACGTCTATCGTATAATATTTTGATTTAAATGACTGTTTAGGGGTCTTTTAGTGCCGGTAAAATGAAATCAGGAAGAAAAAATAAGAAAAGTTTTTAGTTGTGAGAAGGCCAATAGACCAACATGTTGACAAAGTGTTGGCATGTACTACTGCTCCTAGTTAGGTATTCTGCAATAGAATATTAGCAGTTGATGCGTCAGTTGTTCGTTTTATAGACAAGTTTGAAGAATGAATGTTGGTCTATTAGACCCTCTAATTCAGTGAAGGGGTTAAATTCTAAATTTTACGCAAAGAATATTACTTATAACACTAAAAATAAACAAAATAACAAAGTATAACTGTAACGGATGCCAAAATTTGTATGTTTCGCCCCATGTTAAATGCACGGAAGTATGTTTGGATTATTCAACGGCAATGGAGCTAAACTTTTATAACGCGGGTAGTGTTGCCAGATGTATTATTAAAAGCTAGATACCCTGTCTATTTTAGAACTAATATTGAGTCTTAAAGTTTTTTTTTGGGATTCCGTACCTCAAAACGAAAAATTTATGGTGAGACTTTCTCCGTCCGTCCGTCCGTCACACTCGATCATTTCAGTAGGTAACTAATAAAGTTATCAACCTGAAATTTGGAATAGTTAAAGGTGATAGTAACCCAACGTAATCGCATTCATAAAAAATTGAATTTTATTTTTTTATTTTTTTATTATTAATGCACCATACATAAAACATAAAGAAATATAACAAGAGACATGATGTGCAAAGGATAGCTTATCCCTAAATAAGAAAAGAGATCTCTTCCAGCTACCCTGATGTGAGTAAGGTGACGAGAAAAGTGGGTTAGGTCAAGCGGCACATAAGTAATTATACTATACTGTAAACCATAAATACTACAATAATATATACTATAGTAAAATGTATATATAATACTTAAAAATACATACTATATAATATAATACATATATACTATATATAAATATATAATAAATGAATATAATAAACTTATACATAAAAATGATGCTAATAATGATGAGTATTTTAGGATAGCAACAGATAGTGTTCCTTAACTCTCTTTTTAAAGGTGTGAATCGATGGGCTATTCCTTATATGTTCTGGGAGTGAGTTCCACAGTTGTGAAGCTTGTACCACAAAGGATTTTGAAAACAGTATTATATGACGGAATTTGTACCGGCTTTTTATAAACACAGGTCCGCACAAGTCTCGTTGGCGGAAGAGAAAGTTTAAAGCAACTGTGAAGATAAGGAGGAGAAGAAGAATTGAGAACATTATAAAGAACAGTTAAAATGTGAACATTCCGGCGAAAGCGAATTGGAAGCCACTTTAGTTGTCGACGAAAGTTGGATACATGATCAAATTTGCGCAGTCCGTAAATAAATCGTATGCACAAATTTTGAAGCCTCTCGAGTTTGTCCAGTAGCTCTTCAGTGGCATCTAGGTAGCAGACATCCGCATAGTCAAGAATAGGAAGCAGCAGAGATTGAGCCAACATAATTTTTGTATTAAGCGGAAGAAAATTTTGCAGCCTTTTAAGCGAATGTATTGAGTAAAACATCCGTTTGCTCACCTGGTTTACATGGGCGGACCAGCTTAAGTTCCCGTCCATAATTAAGCCTAAGTTCTTAACTGAGCATGTGTATAATATGGGAACACCATCATAGTATAAGACGGGTAAAGTACTGAAATTAATGCGGTTTCTTAGCGGCTTGCTACCAATGACTAAGGCCTGTGATTTAATGGGATTGACTAGCAAACCGTATAGATTCCGCCCAGACCTTAATAGCATCAAGGTCTCTGTTCATTGCCATGATTGCAGAATCGAGATCTGATAATGCTACATGCCTATAGAGCTGCAAATCATCCGCATATAGGTGGTAGTGAGCAGAAATGATTTTTGTTATTTCATTAATGAAGATCGAGAAAAGAAGTGGAGAAAGTACACCACCTTGGGGAACGCCAGCCGAGAGGTTCGCCCAGTCGGAGTATGCCTCATCGGTGCGAATTCTCTGCCGGCGGCCATGGAGGTATGAGTGAAACCAATCAATCACAGAGGGGGACAGGTTAAGAGAACGTAAGATACCAAGCAATATGTCAATATATATAAGCAATATTTTTATCTTTACTTAAAAAGAGGGGAAAACCGGGGTGTTGAAATTTCAAAATGCGATAACAATATTGAGTGGAGTATCATAAGAAAGAGCGTTACGTGTATATTCAATGTCAATACATAATGCCAATACATAAATGAGACCACAAAGTGAAAAATTTCAAAAAAAATCCCAGTATGGTGAACTCTTGTCTTGTCTTGGTTTCTTCAATAAATATTCCTTCAGCGTAAACATTACGCTGAAGGCAGAACTGTCACTGCTTAGGTGGAGTACTAGTTTATGAACTCGATATTTTATTTCACAGTGGCAGTAAACGAACTGAGTGAAAAATTAACATATTTCACGCTGGCAATTAATTATATTATTATTTGAGGATATTATTTCGATATTAAATTTAAACACTGCAACACAACAGGAATAATATTCAAATTGGAAATTATGTTTATAAAGTTACGCTTTCAGAGGCGATATATTTTAGAGAAGATTCGTAAAACTAGTTTTAATTGTTTATAATATCGTAATAACTTGGATGTAATAAAGTTGTTTCCTAACAAAATATTAATGTAAGAATAGGTATCTCAAGCACAAGCAAATACAAAGCACTTTCGTTTGGTTACCAGTATCTAAAGTAACGATTCGTGATTTCATTTTACACTATTATATTTTCATTTTTTTATTTTATTATATCCCCAATGGCAAAAAACATTTGCCGGTTCAGCTAGTGTATGTATAAATTTTAGACCGCACCACAAAAAAAGTAACCAATTAAACTTTATCATAATGGTAATTACCAAAAGTCCAGTATTGCAGTAACATAATTCGTTTTGTAATTACTTGTAAATGAAATTGTGTCATGCATATTAAAAGGTAAAACACTCGTAATAATCGAAAATGAAAATGTCGAAAACATAATGTACTTTATTTTGCGTAATTCAGTTTTATACCGAATTATATTTCCATAATGTAAAATTACTTACGAAATAATTGAACTTTTTAAGTAGATGTTAAACATTGATCTTCCTAATCTATTATTATTCGTTGCCAAAATAATATATTATAGAGTAATTCTGAAGTAATTCCCCTACAGACTCGAAGATAGCAGCAGATAATATTCTATTCAATTTTAGCTTCAATTTCCTGTTTAATATTCCAAACAGCTTAACTGTATATTCGGAGAATTTGCGGTAATAAAAGTTAGGATCGGAACATTCTGGAAAGTCCTGCCTAAGTATACGCTATTGTCATAAAGTACCAACATTAAACAGACATAGCAGAAGATTGTTGAAGTATATAAAACGTGTATTTGGAGGTCTTTGCTCCAAAACAATACCTTTAAGTAGCAATGTAATACTATGTATTTTTTTCTGTTTATTTACAAGAAGTTTACAAAACCTATGGACCGATTTTTCAATCGCCAGATAAACGTTAACTAACGAATAAACCACTATAAAAGTCATTCCTTGCTCTGTGGAATAAACATGACGTTTTGACAGATTTTGTATGGCATATGTTTCAAATTTATTCCTCACATAGCTTATCTGACGATTGAAAAATCGGCCCTAAATTATCAAGAGATATCTAGGTTTTGGAACGCCTATGCAAAAAGCCTTACAAATCGGCCAATCATAAAGCGATCAATGGGGGTGGAGTTGCATATCATACAAGGTAAAATAAATGATAAAACTTGTATTTGGTAGTCTCACTGTACTCACGTTATTAAAAATTAATTGTGTGTCTTTTTTGTTTATTTACAAGAAAAAAAGCATATTCAAGTATTCAGATCTTGGGAGAGTAAATGCAAAATACACGTTAATCATGAAATGAACAAAAACACATTCCCATTACTTTACGGATAAGCGGAATATGGGGATGGAGTTGCATAATATCCTACACGCTACACGGTAAATAGATAACATAAAAATCTGCATTTGGTGGTCTTACTCTACCCAAAATCAGTTTTATGTAACTTAATTGTCATAAAGTTTATTAACAAAAAAAACCTCATAACCAAAACCTTACGCAAGTATCCCTTATATGCAAAATTAACGTTGATCAGCAAAAAAACTCTTTTGCATTAAAGTAAGGTTCAACGAGGGATGGGGATGTACTCGTAGATTGCATATCCCTCACCGTAAATAGATATCTTCGCTTGAACTGGCAGCTCATCACGAGTTAATCAAGATTCAGTATAAAGCTATCTAGCTAGCCACGTGTCCCCACTGAGCTCGGAATAAGTAACTAAGGTCGTTCCACGTTATGACGATAACGTCCGTGGAGATTTAAGCTGCTGTAGTGCTGTGGATTGCCAGTGTGGATGCAGCTTTACATTTTACAAGAGTTGCGAATATTATAGCAAATTAGAAAATCGCTTGAACATTTCTGTTTCCGTGTCAATTTTGGTAACATCCTATCATATACCGTCGGTCTTAGAACCGGAAGTTCAGAATCCTATTTTTAATAAATTCTAAGGAAACTTATCGTGTGATTTCGTGAAACTTAATATCCCAATAATGTAAGAAATCTATTTTACTGGGTAATAGCGCCAGCGTCTTGGTCACCATGCCCATAAATGATCAGTTGGACGATATGTTGTAAATATTAAAATTAAATTTAATTTTGTTTTTTTACTGGGTACATTATTATATTTATTCAAATAATAGCTTAGCCTTGATTACAAATTTTTAAAATCATTTTTCCAAAACTATTTGATGTTGTTAATTAAAATATACATCATCAAAAACATTAATGTTCAAATAACACTGAGTAAGCGAAATAATAATATACATATAATAAAAATTCCTATTTATAGGTCTCATAAGTCATAAAATTCGTATATATCACTTATCGGTAATTTATACCGAGGGATACGATAATATTAACCGAAAACTTACCCAAATACCTGAAATCATGCGGACGAATATCTATTTTCGTTTTCCTCCCAATCTTTTGGCAACTTTCGGAATTGATCTTGATAAGTTAGGGATTGCGCAATAGACAGTTCCTGAGTAATTGAAAATTGGGATGTTTATTACTTCTGTTGTTAGATATACGAATTAGGCAGATACTATGTAAGTAGTTATCTATCTGTTATTTCCTATAATATTTGATTTGTTTTTTACTTACTGAGTCATTATGGTAAAACATTTACTTAGGCCACGCCACACACACACACAAAATGTCACTTGAAAACAAAAGTCGCTGGTAGCGGGTGGATGAGAAAGGCGGAGGACCGTGTGTGGTAGCACACTCTCGAAAAATCCTATGTCCAGCAGTGGACGTCTATAGGTGGATTAAGTAAGTTAACGGCGTAGAGGGCTGTTTAAGCAATTTTTAGTGACCTACAGTTAAAAAACTTTGAAGACAGTTACTTTAAAATTTAAAACCTCATGTATTTTGGGTAAAGACCCAACTAAAGAGTTTAAAATCGCTGTGAAACAGAAACACGATTGGATAAAATTTTCACAAAAGTTCCCATAACAACTTTCTCACAAAAGAGTCAGACGAATTGAGAACCTCCTCCTCCTTTTTTTTGAAGTCGGTTAAAAATCTCAATTTTTCTAATTTGTGTCAGAAAATACAGTGAATGTATTCGTTATTTTTGTTTTATTGTGTTGGTAATAATAATAATATTCAAAAAATGCTCTCGGATTTTTGATAACTTGCTAGTAATTAGGTAAATTGTCGTTTTTCTGTTATATTCTTCCGCAACGCTGCATGTCGCATCCACCAACGTACTCGTAAGTGTGAGAAGGGCAAAAATAAATTAGTATATCCTCATAAGGCATTAAGAATGCCGAATGACAGTTTACACGGGGACGGAGCAGCCGCGTTCACACTGATTTACTTAAATTTCGGGAAAATTATTACTTTACACGATTGTGAGAAGGGCTAAAAATAAAACTCTCAATCAAAGTTGTTGTAATTTTTATGTACTTTTTTTTGTGTGCAAGAATTAATTAAATAGCTTGTGCCGTTTTACAGACAATTTTCTAAGTATGACAGAATTATATGCTTTTTGGGAATTTTTTTTCTGAAACAGGGTTTGAGAAAATTCATTTTCTTGTCAATACCGATTGTTTTTAAAACCCTAATTTTCCGTGACATATTTTTTCTGTAAGGATTCGATGATCAGTTCTTTAAACAAAATGCCTTAATCATCGTAAAAAAGCCAGTTTGCCAGCTGTTAAAGCCTTAAGTAATCGATTTAAAAATACTAGACTGAAGTATGACAGCTTTTATACGATGTTCTAATTTAATTCGTGAAGTTCATTAGTAAAGTTTCCTTCTATTATCGTTTAGTTTGGGTATGGGACGGGCTAGCGACAAATCGATTAAAACTTCGATGTCCTTTCAGACTTGGGAGTCTTTAAAAGGATTTCTACTAAGTTTGATAGGGTTATTCAGCTCGCTTTCGTTAAGGTCTCAATTTAAGTTTATGATCTCAAACCATGCTGGACACGGATCTCTTTACAGAATGATTGGTCTGGAGGTCTGGTTGGTAGGATTTATACACTTTAAACAACGGAGAACCCTCAATGCATCCAATTTTCCTCACGGTGCTTTCTTTTAATTTTTATAGGCTTTTAGGTTTTAACCATTAATCTTGTTATAGTACGTACCTATAAAAATTGACGCACTCGGCGGGATTTGAAGCCGCGTCCTCCAGCTATCGCGGCTGGGTGACCACAGATCACGAATACTACGAATATGTCACCGCGCAAAATTCGTATCCGTATCATATTCCGTTAGGCTTGATAGTTTGCCGCCGACGATGTTGCTAACTGTATATGTACTAGATATATCAAAATACGCGATAGATAGCAAACGATAGTTAATTGGGTTAGCAATTTGAATATATTTTTACACTCTACAAGTTAGTAGTTAGTAAGTACTAGTTATTAGTTTCACCGGGTGGTAAGTGACAATGTAGCGGAAGATATTATTGCTGTATCTTGCATTTGTGTTCTACACAACATCGCGCCGGAACGCTAAATCCTTTGACGATGCAGCTTTGCTATATAGTAGGGTGCCGAAACCTCTCATCAAACCAGACCGTAAACACTAGAGATTGTACAGTGGCCCGAGGCGGGAATCGAACCCGCGACCAATCGAGTCGAATTCAACGTGCGAGGGAGATCGTCAAAAACGTATCAATCCAAATTTTTCCAACTATAATGTATGTGTATATGTTTCTAATTTCTTATACTTATAAAGTTTAAGCAATCTCATCCTGAACTGACGGACAGTGAAGATAATTTAACAAAACAATCATTAGGTTAATGAAAAAGAAAAGCTTTCATGTTAATTGAGGGCCCGGTCCTTTGGAATCTTCTTAAATGTCGGAGGGCAAAAATACCTAAGTACCTACTTCAGTTTCGAGCTTGCGTAATTTTGGTAACCTTGGAAGGAAACGCCGTTTAAATAGACGTTTCTGTGTAATGGCATGGTGAAATCTCTTTGTTCTTACTCATTCATTATAGTGATTACCTTCGTAACCAGAATAAGCCGTGATAGCGCAGAAGTTGAGACGTCTACAGCTTAAATCGAGGGCGGGGGTTTAATTCCTTGATCTTTCGGAATTATAACGCGTAAGGCTCAATTTAGAAACGCTAGGCACCGCACTACTGGGGTGACTGTCCCAACCGACTCCCCATTTGCGCCACTTCCCGCGGATTCCACAGATGGCGTCGACAGTAACTAGGCGAATTCACGAGAATGCGCGTGAATTCCCCGAAAGACGCGTGACCTTTATTTTGCTCTTATTTAATTTGTAAGTTATATACCTAATTGAACAAAGAAGAAGAGAAGAGTGAAAGTTTATTATACTATACAGACAGACAGATGGACGGATGAAGTCGCTCCATAGTTTACGTGAAGGTGGCGAGTTCGATTCCCGCTATGGGCCAGTGGGAAGTTTCGGCCGTGGCTAGTTACCACCAGCAAAGACCCACCGCCAAGTGATTTAGCATTCCGGCGCAATGGTGTATAGAAACAGTTAAGGATTGCTTAGGGTTCCAAGTTATTACGAAAAAATCTTTGACTGCATCGTCACCTACTATCAGGTGAGATTGCAGTCAAGTACTAAATTGTAGTGTACGGAACCCTAAAAAGACATATACACAAAACAGTTTTTGTTCGCTAAAAGGGTCAGCATAATGTAGTGGAATGCTTACGGGTTCTTTCCACTTTGGATGGAGTTATAAATAATATGGGACGTAATGTAATATGAGAGCATAATCACGATACATAACGCGGAGGGACGGGCGATGTTATTAAAGGACGATGGTATGCAAGATAAATACGAAGAGATATTACGAAAATACATGATACCATCTCTCTTTTCAGTATAGAGCTTCGTATCTGCTTAAAATAATATCACGGTTTTCTTGGATCAAAAGAAAACCCTTTTTTCTTCGTTATTTTTTGCTATATCTGGACATACCAATATAGAATATATGGTTTATCGGAAATACATTTTTCATTTCACGATACGAGTGTCAAAATAGAATAGAATAATTGTCGATTATTTAAATCACTAGTTACTCTATCAGAAAAATAAATAAATTACGATAGCAAAATATGTAATAATTATTTTCTTAACGTCTCAAACGATGATGCATTTGTATTATGCGATTAAACGAAATAAAGAAAAAACAATAAAAATCCTGGATTTACAAAAAATTTATAATACCCACGCGTTAATTGTAGGTCGGTATTGAGTAATAGATAACGAATAACTTATATTTATTTATATGGGAAATAAGAGATAAGCATCAAAAAATATACAATCAAGTAAACGTATAATAATAGGTAACTTTATCCGTAATGGGAATATTCTTGTATGGATTGAGGCATAAACTATCTTTAGGAGCCAATTAGATACCATTTTATGTTCATACAGGTCTATATTACAGTATTATTTACTAATATCGTAAGATATACCTGACAAACAATACTATTTACATGAAAATGGCTGCGATAAAAATGTTATCTTAGAAAATAATAAACACACTTGTTTATTGATACTACGAATGTAGTGTTACGAGTAGGTATATTATGAACTTGTTTTACATGTTTTGGGCTGATATTACCTACACAAACTAATATATTGATATTTCAATCCACGATGACGCGCCCCACTCTGTCAAACTCCACACGGATCGAATGAAACATAAGCGATTTCGACAGAGTGGGGCGCGTCTTCGTGGACTGAAATATCTATAGCTAACATGGATTTTTTATCGCAAATTATTTATTTACTGCGATAATAATTTATAGTGGTAGTACTGATGGTAAATAACAAGATATAACTGAAAATGTTATTGTACTGCCCTAGGAAGGGGTAAATCCATAGTGGTTGCTACACAGCATCGCACCGGCAAGTATCTATTATAGCATCTTGGGTCGGAATGTTATATTATCAGGACCTGACAGTATTTCTTTTTCGATAATTGATCAGCCATCCCCACCATATATATAAGAACTGCTATAGAGACGAATAGCAGCATACAGAAATTAATCGTGGTTGGCAACGTGGAAGACAAAAGGACACGAGGCAGATTCCCAACCCGGTGGTCAGACCAACTGAAGGAAACTGGCGCCCTTACATTTTACGAAGCAGTCCACATGGCTGCAGACAGAACACGGTGGAAAGAGAGCATACACCGCAGGATTACTCGCCTTGATTGATATTCACGATCCTCAGTCCTGACTCAAAGCCAAGCTCATGAGCCAAATTGGGTCTTTCGGGTATCGAACCCGAAAGCTTCCCTGTAAAGCCGAGTGAGCGTCAACAGCGTTAGGAAGGTTATTGCTATATGATACCCATAACTGTAGAAAATACTGTGTATTTTTTTAATACACACAAAAAGCAACGCCTTGATGTCCCCTGACATAATGATAATATTTGTATTATTCAGGCTCTATTACCAAGTAAAAGAGTAGTCCTTACAAAGTGTTGCCGCCGACCATTCACATGTGTCTTTGATAAACACATTTTGTTCCATTGTGTTTGTATTTTTTAATGGAATATGTATATATCATAAAGTGATGACTGAGTCAATGCTTGCTTAAATAAGAAGTAAAAAGATAAATATTATATCTCTATTAAAATATGATATTTTGTTAACGCTAAAAGTAATAATAAATCTGTGCTAAACGCATGGTTTAACATGACTTCACTGCTAATTATAAATTCTCGAGCATGGAGCCTTCAGCTTAGAGTCTAGTAGTGTTTCGCTTTAGTGAAATGTCTAAGCCTTAGACATTTCACTAAAGCGAAACACTACGGTATGCAACCGGGAGGTCCCTTATTACTTAATTGCTATTAAATCAATAATTCTATTCTATTCCCTGCATGCTCCATAGATTCTTGACTATCTGGATGGTTTTCTTGTGGTTTCTATTAACAAGATGCAATGGAAGCGCTGGAAGATTGAAGCTAATAAAACTTCAAAGCGGCGGCTCTCTCTTGTATTTTAAAGCCTGGCAACCCTAACCGAGGCTCTTTTTATTTCATTCTAGGTTTAGCTTTTGCTTGTTTATCCAATACAAGCGTTAGAAGGGTTAACGCATCGCCGGTTCCCGCGATTTATTGCTTCCAAACATCCAACCAACAGTTTTAGTTGATTACTCCTTCTATTTGGATATCTGAAACACATGTATCCCGATTCCCGATGCAATACAACTCCTAACAATGTTTACAGTTAAGGTGGTTCCTTCAACTGAATGGAGCTTTGGTTGGGAGATGTGCGAGAAATTTAAGATATTACATAAACACGGCTGCAACCATGTTTGGTGTAAAATAGAAGTCATACAAAGAAAAATGTAGAGAAAACTCTTTGACAACGAATGGACCTCCTTCGTGGATTATTATATGCTGCAAGTAAACAAAGAGCACTTGTGTTCAAAAGAATAACTTTTCTCATGCTACACACTTGAAAATGTAAAAAAAAAACACGTTTTGAGTTATTTTTTATGCAAGGGTGCAAAGTAACATTTCGGGACGAGTTTCAAAAGGCTTCTTCAGTTTAATTATTAAAATTCCAAGTTTCATAACAAGTTCTTTACTTCACCACAAATGATCTAACTAAAATAGGTATAACGACGATGCTATAAAATTAAACGAACAAAAAGCTAAGAGAACTTAAGTTGACAAGTTAAGCGCAAGCCTTTTGCATGTACAAGCAATTTCATTAAAAGAAACTAAAGTTAGTCTCTCATTCGCTCGGGCACTTGGAAACAATAAACTTGGAACTATATCCTCAAAGAAATTGGATCTCGGTGACCCCGATACATCCCGACACACGATAAGAATTAAGAAGTCATGTTAGTTCTTAACACACTCGAAATAAGATTCAAAATCTAAGAACATTTTAGTGCAGCTTGACATTTCGCTGGGTGTACCTGCGAACTCGACAGTCGCCTGTGCTTACTTATTTATCAAAGCTGAATTCAGCTGACTCTAACTTTGCCTTTGGCTCTAAATGCAGAACAAGTTTACAACTCCCGGTTTGAAATGTATAATCTGCGTCAGAATGCCGGAATGAAAAACTGACTTTATGGTATAATGTCCAAAGTAAGGTTGTATCCGCTTTGACATTCACTAGTTTTTGGACTTTATTTACTATTGCTACGTGATTGACTTGCAATGAAAGGAAATTAGTATAACGCAACAGAAAATTATGCAACTCGGTCATAAAACGCATTTTATAACCGAGTTACACATTTTGCTTTTCACTTTAATTACGAGGAAATTATTTCTAATGACATTATTCGTAACAACGAAAAATTTTTATATTACCATATTACTTGAGACGAAATAACAAGTTATCGGTACCTAAATGGGGTTCAATTTTAATATTCTCCCAAATTCATACTTAGAATTTCTCGATATCAAAGTAGATAAAATAAAAAATAACGTTAAAGATACAAAGTATTTAATGAAAAAATTATTTACAAATATTATTAGATTGCTAATTCTTCTTAACTGGAATCACAAAACTTAACAGAATGATACCTGTAAAAGAGAAAATCATCGGAATTATATTGTTCATGATTGTATTTACGAAATTATTTGGCTGAATCTAGGGATAAAATTGATAATCTCCTCCTTCTTTTGAATTATCGCTTAAAAAATATTGTTACGTGCTGGGTTCGACAATTTGGAATAAAACACCTGCTGATCCTTGATGAGACTTTATTCGGTACTTCCAGTATCCAATATCCCTGGTCTTCCTCGTAGTTCGCTTCCTCTTCGCTCTTGATCGCTTGCTTCGCTTGTTCACCTTTCTCGTCCCTCAGTCAGACTGACTGCGTCGCGCGCTGCTCGCTTTTTATATACAGCTGAACGAGTCTCGAACATTCCACCCTCATTATTTATTGGAAGGGTCGATCGTTCGAGAAGTCGTAACTCCCAGAAATCCATTGTTTATAGAAAGGTCACTGACCCCTCAAGTTGTTTACAACTTACGAGTGATATTTCGGCAGTGCGATAATGAACCTTATGGCGCTTATCATAGGGTTCATTTGTAACACTGCCCTCCTCTTAGCGATGCTCGTCCCGAGTATCACTGTTGCTCCCGTGATGTCTCGCCAGGCGATCGATGTGTACCACCTTAAATGTACCTCTGGGTTGACGTTGAATCCTGTACGTGACATCATTCATACGGGTGACCACTTTGTATGGACCCTCCCATCTGGTTTGCAATTTTGGAGACTTCCCTTTCCGACGAGTCGGATTATGCAGCCATACTAAGGCGCCTTCTTCGAATCCGCTCGTGTTCGATTTCCGGTCGTACCTGGTTTTCATGTTCTCGCTCGATTGCAATCCGTTTTCCCGAACTGAGGCATGTATCTCCCGCATTTTCTCCTTCAGGTTGGCAACGTAATCCTGAATGGTGCAAGGTTCGTCCGGTGATCCTCCCGTCAATAAGTCTATTGGCAACCGGAGTTCCCTGCCATAGTTGACAAACGCCGGAGTTGCCTTAATGCTCTCATGCTCTGCTGTCCTGTAGGCGAGGAGGAACAGTGGGATGTACTTGTCCCAGTCTCTCTGATGGGTGTCCACCAGTTTAGCCAAATGTCTTTCAAGAGTCTGGTTAAACCTTTCCACCATTCCATCCGACTGCGGGTGGTATGCAGTTGTGCGCGTTTTATGCAGACCTAAAGTTCTGCATACTTCCTGAAACACTTGTGACTCAAAGTTCCTCCCTTGATCGGAGTGGATCTCCAGCGGTACACCAAAACGACATATGACCTCCTCGACTAGCTTAGTTGCAACGGTTGTAGCTTCCTGGTTAGGTATGGCAAACACTTCTGGCCACTTAGTGAAGTAGTCCATAACAACCATGAAGTATTTGTTCCCCGATTCCGTCACAGGAAATGGCCCCGCTACATCCACAGCTATACGCTCCCAAGGTGCACCAACGTTGTACAGTTGCAGGTTACCCCTACTCCTTGTCTGTGGTCCCTTCACAGCAGCGCAAGTGGTACATTTACGGCACCAAGCCTGCACATCTTCCCGACAATGAAGCCAGTAGAACCTCTCTCGTACCTTCTTTAGTGTTTTCTTGACGCCAAGATGGCCTCCTGAAACACCGTCATGCACTTCACGAAGGACATCGGGTACTTTGGACCTCGGAACAATTATCTGAAGATGGAACTCCCTGCCGTTAGTCTTCTCCCATTTCCGGTAAAGTATTCCATTCTGTAGAATAAGACTGTTCCACTGAGCCCAATACGCCTTAGTGACAACACTCGTAGGTGCAACCTCACTCCATGTTGGTCTAGCGTCCCCCCTTTTCTTCCACACGATGATATGCCGCAGATCATCATCGCCCTCTTGAGCCATCTTCATTGCATTATCCTCCCAGGGTCCTAAGGAACTCGTCCTGGTAAGTTTCAAGGTCACTTCCATGGACTCCTGTTTCATGCAATGTCTGCAGTCTTCCGGGCACGGTCTTCTTGAAAGTGCATCTGCATTTCCGTGAGACTTCCCACTGCGATGTTGAGTCTTGAAGTCATATTCCTGGAGTTGTTCGATCCATCGAGCGACCTGACCTTCAGGATTCTTAAATTGCAGTAGCCATTTCAGTGCTGCATGATCGGTGCGTAGTAAAAACTGTCGACCTATGAGGTATTTGCTGAAGTGCTATAACGTCTTTACCACGGCCAAAAGCTCTCTTCTTGTCACACAGTAGTTCCGTTCCGGTCTCGATAGTGATTTGCTGAAATACCCAATCACAACTTCTCTATCGCCCTGTTTTTGAGAAAGCACTCCTCCAATCGCCGTATTACTTGCATCTGAATCGACGATAAATTGGCCCTCTGGTTGTGGGTAACCCAAAATTGGTGTTTCACATAAGCATTTCTTCAGATTTTGAAAGGAATTCTCGCAGGCTTCATCCCAACAAAACTGTCGTTTCTCTTCTGTTAGTTTGTGTAATGGTTTGGCGATCTCCGAAAACCCCTTGACAAAACGCCTGTAGTAGGAACACAAGCCCAAAAATGCCCTTACCTCTGTCTTGTCTTTGGGGGTGGGCCATTTTTTAACCGCTTCAACTTTCGCTGGGTCAGTTTGTATGCCCTCACTAGTGATGACATGGCCGAGATAATTCACTTCATTCCTGAATAACTGACACTTCTTCGGGTTCAGTTTTAAGTTTGCTCCATATATTTTTGCGAAGACGCGTTCCAAGTTTCGCAAATGGTCTTCGAAGTCCCGACCCATGACAACGACGTCATCCAGATATACCAAGCAGGCGTCTCCTACTAACCCTGCTAGCACACACTCCATGAGTCGTTCAAAGGTGGCAGGCGCGTTGCACAAACCAAATGGCATGACATTGAACTGCCATAATCCTTTTCCTGTTGAGAACGCTGTCTTCTCCTTGTCTTTTGGATGGATTTCCACCTGCCAGTATCCAGATTTCAGGTCTAGAGTCGAAAACCATTTCATACCACTCAAGGTGTCCAGAGTGTCATCTATTCTGGGTAGCGGATAACTGTCCTTCTTTGTGATGTCATTGAGTCGCCTATAGTCCACACAGAACCGTGTGCTTCCATCTTTCTTCTTTACTAGCACAACAGGCGAACACCATGGACTTGAGGATGGTTCAATGATTTTGTTCCTTTCCATCTCTTGCAGCATATCCTTGACTTCTTTCTCTTTCGCTATTGGTATCCGTCTTGCCCGCTGACGGATGGGTCTCTCGTTGCCGGTATCAATTCTATGCTGCACTAACGACGTTCTTCCCGGGTTTCCTTCCTGACTAGAAAAGATGTCCGCGTAACGTAAAAGAAACTTCTTAGCCTTGATGCTTTGCGAATAAGTCAGGTTACTTTTGCAGTCTTTAAGGAGATCATTGACTGTAGAATCATTCCAGGAACCTGCTTTATCCGAGCTTGGCATTGACGTGCATTTCTTCAGCCACACAACTTCCTCGCACTTCCCAATGATGTCTCCCTTATTAAAGTTGATCTCGTGATCTTTCAGATTCAGAACTCTTACAATAGCTTTATTGCTACCATTGACAAGAGTTCTTGCTGTCATAAATCTCCGAGACACCGACTTCTGGGGGTTGTCCTCAATTAACACGCATCTGTCCCCCTTGGTGGTATTAGTACTTGGCAGCTTTACCAACACATGAGCCTCCGATCGACTAGGAATGATGATTTCCTTAAGACATGTTACCTTTCCATTGGCGCCACCAAGTATGAAGATTTCTTCTCCACCACATTTAAAAACTCCGTCAGCAACATTGATTCTACAGTTGTGTGCCTTCATAAAATCCAAACCCAAGATACAGTCATCCAAAATTTCAGCCACGATGACGTTGTGCGTATAAGATGTCTCCCCTATGTACATCCTCACGGATATTTCACCCAGGACGGGTATCGGCTGGCCGGAGGCTGAAAGAAGTCGACAGTTGATTTGCTTCTTGTTCCCCATTACAGATTTCAGGAGGCCCGGCCGAACTATTGTCCTGGAGGCACCAGTATCTAACGTCATCCTGCAGTCGGTCCCGTTTATGGTGCCAGCTATAACTAAATTATTCCCGTTGCATGCCTGAGAGATCACCGTTGCTGGGGCTTCCTCCGTGCCAGCCAGTACTCGCCCCTTAGTTCTGGCTGTTACTCGTTTCCCTGATTTTTAGGAGAACCTGTATCCCCACTCTTCTTCTTCAGCTCCTCCAAATATTCCTCCACTTTCTTTAATCTAGACATCTGTGACTCTTTCTGTGGGCAATTCAGCTGCAGATGTCCTCGTTCGCCGCATTTATAGCACACAACACCAAGGTTCTTCTTGAATGAGGTCTTGACCTCTTTCACCTCCTCCGATACTTCCCGTAGCTTGTGAACAGGTGTCTGCCGAATGTCGTGTCGCACTGCCTCGACTTCCAAGGCATGCGCCAACGCTTCCTTTAATGAGGCATGATGGCGAAGCCTCACGGCAGCTCTTACCTCCAGGTCTCTGATTCCATCAACAAATGCTTGCACGGTATTTGCAGTTGTCATCTTGTCATCGGCCGATGGATACGCTTTCCGCACGAGCTTTTCGATTTCCAACGCCCATTCCTGGAGCCCTTCTCCTGCTCGTTGAACTCTGTCGCGCAGCTGGGCGCGGAAAACATGCTCCAGATGTCGTTCCCCGTACCTAGATTCGAGTGCATCCAACAGCTCTTTATATCCACAACCCGAACTAGGCAGGGCCTCCAGAACGGTTAGAGCCTGCCCTCTGAGCGCGACAGTGAGGGCAGTCAGGCACTGTTCATCAGTCCATCCGTTGGCAGCAGCGACCGTCTGGAACTGGTGCCGGTATGCGGACCAGGAGGTGCTGCCTTCGTATGGGGGTACCTTCACATGCGGTCCCTGGACTGCACTCACTGCTCCACCTGATATCCCCCTTGTGGCTTCCAAACGTACAAACTTCTTCTGCAGTTCGGTGAAGCCACACTTCATGTTTTCAACGTCGGTTCCCAGACAAGTGACCCGTTCCTCCATTAGATCCAAATCTTTCCGTATGTTGGCCACCATGCCGCCAACTTCGTTCACTGCAGACAAGACGGTCTGCTGAACCTCTGCAAACTTGCCGTCCTGATTTTCTTGAATCGCCGCAAACTTGCTGTCCTGATTTTCTTGAAGCGCCGCAAACTTGCTGTCCTGAGCTGCAAAATGCAGTTGCATCATCCGTAGCAAACTGGATAAGTCGATGTTGGGCGTGGCTTGTTTAGAAGGCGGGGCATGGTGGGCGGGGCCAGTGGGCGGAGCTCCCGATGAGGTGGGCGTGGCCTCAGGGGGCGTGGCCTGGTGGGCGGGGCCAATGGGCGGAGCCTCAGGGGGTGTGGCCTGGTGGGCGGGGCCAGTGGGCGGAGCTTCCGATGAGGTAGGCGTGGCCTGAGGGGGCGTGGCCTGATGGGCGGAGCCCGTGGGTGGCTCATGGTGGCGGGACCCAACGAGCGCCGGCTCTTCCAGGTGCTCCACTGCAGGTGGACGGCTGGATTCCGCAGCACGCTGGGCCCTGGTCTTGACACCCTCACTGCTGGAGTCGTCTCTTGGAGTCAATGGCATCTCTTCCAAATCCCACTTCTGACACCAATTGTTACGTGCTGGGTTCGACAATTTGGAATAAAACACCTGCTGATCCTTGATGAGACTTTATTCGGTACTTCCAGTATCCAATATCCCTGGTCTTCCTCGTAGTTCGCTTCCTCTTCGCTCTTGATCGCTTGCTTCGCTTGTTCACCTTTCTCGTCCCTCAGTCAGACTGACTGCGTCGCGCGCTGCTCGCTTTTTATATACAGCTGAACGAGTCTCGAACATTCCACCCTCATTATTTATTGGAAGGGTCGATCGTTCGAGAAGTCGTAACTCCCAGAAATCCATTGTTTATAGAAAGGTCACTGACCCCTCAAGTTGTTTACAACTTACGAGTGATATTTCGGCAGTGCGATAATGAACCTTATGGCGCTTATCATAGGGTTCATTTGTAACAATATCAATTTATTTACTGATATAAATAAAAAGAAAAGTAATCCGAAAATATAATAAATATTATCGGATTTTTTATTGACTCGTTATTGTAATTTATAAACCAGCCTATACCCATGGTACTAGAAAGCTGAAAATTTCACAGAGATTTCCTTAATGATGTAGACAAGGAATAAGGAAGGATTTTCTGAAATTCCCAAAGAATGACTGGAGCAAATTTTGTCAAACAGTAAACTAGTGAGAGGAGTTAAGTAAATTGATATCTTCTTAGTGCTTACCCATCATAGTCCCCGCCAAAGTATAGAAGGGTACAACACACCCCATGTCCAAGAGTATTGGAAATAGCACATTGCCCACCAGACTGCCGATTCGACCGCACATCATTACCATTCCAATCGCCAGAGACCTGCAAGAGAACAAAATAGTATCAGGGAGTAAATAAAAAAAATATCATTGTCTTAGACGAGAGACATTTACTGTCCAAGTATGGGTTGTCAGGCATCACAAGTCAATTTCAAGGGATGCAATTTTCATCACTATGTTTTCCATCACAGGTAAGCAAGTGATGTTAAGCCTCTACGATTTCGCATTGTGAAGTCATTATCACTGAGGGTGTCCCGGTGTCGGGACGATACGTGCTTCGAAGAAAATGTTGGAAGGATCGTGTGTGGTGTTTAATGTGGGCTGTGTTCCTGCATATTGGAGCGTACAGATTATTTTCAAGTGACGGATTATAGCAAAACAAATTAATATGTCCTGCTAATTATAGATTTCTGAAAAATAACGCTTGCTTCCATTCAATAAGCGATGTTAACGTGTGTGTTCGGAATTCAAACCCACGACCTTCTTACGAGAGGTCTTAGCTAATGGGCTTTACGTGAAATATTTCGTATATTTTTTTTTGACTTTGTACCTCCCAGAATCTTTTAGAATAAGATGCGTACCGAAGACCATTAGTGGATTCCTCAGCTTACTCGAGATTCAAACTCAGCTCTGACAACTCTTTAAGGTGCCTTATTAAACATTACGCTAGGCGAAAGCACGTTTCAGACCCGTTTGCAATGTCCCATTGTGGTTTCAAGTAATAACCTCAATGAAGTAGCTCTGAGCGCATAGTAAATTCTCCTTTCCTGTTGCAATGTAGTATTGCCACTATGAAGTCGTATGAAGCAGTCGGTATCTAGTTTAATATTCCTCTAGGCTCCTATTTCGTTGTTACATGACACACATTTGGACGAGGCTGCGTCTAATGCCTGTGTTAGCGGTGACTTATGTGGCGATACGAGTGCTATTATAATTATGGTATAAGGCTCTTGTTAGGGGATAAATCTTTGCGCTCTGTGACACAATGTTACATAAGATTGCCCTGCTTATTTTGTTTCTTAAACAAGTTTTTCGTCAAAATTCGTAAATTCGAAATTCATAATATCTTTCGTTCATGTGAACATACTAGGTATAATACGTTTAATTTTATTTTCATTACTATTTATTTTTAATGTGAATATATGTTTATCTAAATATTCTGCGAATGTTTCAAGCGTCTACATGTTGCCATTAATATCAACACGTTTGTGGTATTAAGAGATACAGCCTGGTGATAGACGGACAGTCGCATAAACAGATGACGAGTATGTATGTGGGTACGGAAGCCTAAAAATGTACGAAAATGATCGATATATTTATCACGCGACTTCATCACATCATCGACATCTTATACATTTTTTTAAATTCATTCTATAATAGTTATAGTATAATAGTATAGTTGTACTCCTAAGTTTGTGTTTTCATTATTTCTTCTTTTTGTTATATTTTTATTCTGTGGTGTGCAATAAAGTGTTTATCTATCTATCTATCTATAATATATCGGATCGCAATGTGAATTATTATCCAGAGTTCCAGGAGCTATCACAGTCCGTAGACCTAAAACACGAAAGGACCTCTTGTCTCAGTGCTGCCATCTAATTAACATCGTTTCAGAAAACCCTCATTACCGTAAAGTATATTTCGCTTAGTAAGTTGTTTTGAATTGAGACAGACACCTTTTTCTCGTCTTATTTTAATAATGCGAAATGCCCTCGACCGTAAAGTTGCTATGACGCTCTTAAATAGGGCCTCGGCAAACTTGAAGCGACGTCAGCTTTTCAAATGGACTTTTTATCTTAATCACTCGCTGATCTTCACGTCTTTGAGTGATATTTTTAGAATTTAAGATACATCAAAGCTCTTTTTAGCAGAACCCTTTTAATATTAATTTATGTGTCAATCTGTACAACTGCAATAGTAAGTACGTAGGTAAATATGCATCTTTATAAAATTCCATACTGGCCCGTGGCGGCAATCGAACCCGCGACCTCCCGCGAATCCGAGCGCGCTGCCAATGCGCCAGGGAGGTTGTCGAAACTAGCGATATAGTGACGGCTTGGTTAGTATTTAGCAGCTACCCAATAAATAAAGTTAAACTGCAACATAAACAAACTTAGATGTTCCCTTCACGTTACTTACGCTTGCAAAAGTCGAGTCCGATAGCGATCGTGATTAATCACGTAATAAAATTAGCTCGCTCTAAACGTGCTTTGTTATAACATATTGTGGCGATGCATCATAAATTTCGTTCGTAATACTTACGGATATTAGAAAATTTACATCATCGCAATATGATTATAAGTTCGGTGTGATAAATAGTCGTCTTGGTTAGAACTGACGCGTGGAAATGAGGGAAGCTCTTTATAAAGGGATTTCCAGTTTCCATGCATCTGCTTGCAACGTTGACCCAGAAATGGACGCCTCATTTTGGTGGCCTTTGTTTTCTATCTTCCGTACTACGTGTTGTCAGTCTGCTTATTTAATAGTCATTGATATAAATAAATAGATCGGATTTTGTGAATAAAAGGCAATTTATACTTCGAACGAAATTGAATTCTTCATGCGAAAATTCCGCCCTCTGAAATGCCTCTGAAGCTTAGACTGATATTGACTTAGGGATTGATGGATAGATGGAAGTTGTAGGCTATTTTTAGGCTTATTTTCCTAAAATTCATCAGGTTTCAGCCTCGTTTAGTTACCACCATAAGAGGCACGGCCAAGCGATTTAGCGCTCCAGTGCGATGCTGTGTAGCAACTGTCAGATGTTATTAACCAGTTCTAATTTAATACGATAACATCTTAGACTGCATCGTCATTAAACGTCTTTGGGCTGATTCTGTATCGTACAGCTTGTTAGTAAATACCCCTCACTCGGTTATGAACTAAGAAAACGGAGGCAAAAATCCTATTTTTGCGTTCTTTTTGCACAAGTTAGCAACTAACATGGTATGTTGACATGATACCATAATAACCTAAGTAACTTGTGCAAAAAGAATGCAAAAATAGGAGTTTTGCTTCCGCTTTCTTAGTTTATAACCCAGTTAGGGTTACTAACTAATAAACTGAGCGATACAAAATCAGCTCACATATAAGATTGCAGTCAACTTGAAAAATAGAGCGACAAAGATCGTCTCAGAAAATTATGCAATACAGGAATATCTACGTAATCTATACTGCAAAACTATTACAGCAGTTTTGCCACATGCTAATCTCATGCAAAGTGAGATATTTCCCCTTTGCTTTATTTACGACCGCGAAAGGCGTACAGGCGATCCTTATCGTGATAAATTACGTAATAAAATTAGCGTTTAATAAACAACCCGCGAGTAATATATTGCAGCTTTGTATTCCGCTCCTAACTTAATATACCACACCCGTTACCTATCCGTACGTGTTAATTTAATTTTCATAAAGCCGTAACGATTCCAGTTTTCGAGGAATCAATTAAGGGGATTGATTGAATTTATTTTTGTCTTGCTCACTCTCACGGAGATTTGGTAGGTGCGACATGCAGCGTCGCGGAAGAATATAGCAGAAAAACGACGTTTTACATAATTACTCAAAAACTAAGCTGGTTATCAAAAATCCGTTCTAAGCGTTTTAGGATATTATTATTACCGATACATTAAAACAAAAATTACAATTACATCTATTGTAGTTTCCGATAAAATATAGAAAAACTGAGATTTTGGAGCAACTTTTGGGAGAACTTTCTATCGAGAAAATTTTATCCAATCGTGTTTCTGCTTCTTAGCGATTTTAGATTAAAGACCCAAAATACATGATTCTATGTTCCTTAATTTTCTTTATAGTTTTTGCATAAAACTTCATTCAAAATCACCTAAATACGCATTGTAGGCCGTTAACAAGTATCGGCTGACGGGAATCGTTTAACAAATAATTTAATTGTATCTATTTTTGACTAAATAATTCATATTGGTTTATGAATGCGAACTTATATTTCGTTACTAGCTGACACGGGAAACATTGTTTTTTTTGGGATTAAGTCATAAGTCATTTATTAATAATTTTCATTACACGTCAATACATCATTACAGATTATGACAGCTTACGACATATTCTCAGACCTACCAAATGTAAACCAAAAATTTCATAAGCATCGGTCACGACCATGAGAATTTTATAAACTAGACGACTAGCTGACGGGGAAAACGTCGCCTTGCCAAATATAGAGGTGTGATAATTTATACCTGCAGCTTACGACCTACCTCAGACTTACTGAATGTGGATTTTTTTTATTAAAGCATCATTTTTTTAATGAAGCCGTTTTGAAGAAGTTTGGGTTACAAACACTGCTACACGAGAATTTATGTATATTAGAAAGATTAGAATAATTGACGTGATTGATTTTTTGATGCAAGGTCAAATTCTTGAATGGTCATGGACAGATTTTTCATTTCAAAGCTTGCATTCTGAAGAATCATCCCCTTTAAAGTACGTGTGATTACATAGCTTTGAGACTAGCGAGCTTTTGAACAACAGAACTCTATGCAAATGAAGTTTTTTTTAAGGAGTGCAGAAAACTTGAAGTATGAATGTCAAATTTATGATACTGATGAAAGCGACAAAGCATTGTTTGTATTTTTTAAATAAATAACTGTGAAAGAGATAAATTTTAGAAAAAAAGTAAAAAATGGAGTAATAAACTGAAAAATTTTACTACTTATATCTTTTGATTTCTTTTGTGCTATTCAGACAGTCAGTTCTTAGCATTGTAAAGGTCAATGCCACGACTGAAAAGGCCCTTGCAATAATAATTTTATTTCGTCCGACAAAAAAATGATTTGAAAGAATGAATTATTTAAGTTGATTAGTGTCTCGAAATGTCGTTCCACAGAAATGTTAAAAGAAATTAAATAATCTCCAAAGGGATCCCTTTTTGCTTTTTACTTTACTGAATTCAGCTTGAGAGCTGATGTTTTAAGTAAAGCACCGCAATGGACTTTATCAATTGACGTTTTAAGTAAAAAATTGTATGAAAGAAGACTAGACCGCGATGTCAGATCAAAGCTTAGCCTTTGTGCCTTTGTGCAAGAAGCATAGAGCAAAAGCTCGTGTTTAGACTGTCTAGACCAGTCCAGTATGTTTGGAAGAACCGTTTTGTATATCCACGTTTCTGATACGAACTGCTAAGGTGTGGAACATTTATCCTGTCTCCGTGTTCCCAGTCAAGTAGGTATTCAGTCTGGTCTATACTTCTGGAGATTTTTGTTTCTTATTCATTTAAAAGTTCTATTGCCTTCATTATCATCATAATCGTCAACCCCTTTTTGAACGGGATTGCGTAAGCTGGAAGAGCGGTTCATATATCTTAGCATTTAATATCGGAAACGCGGAAGAAATACGTATCGTGCGTGTTTGATGGATGTTAACCACATAAGGATGCTTTCGCTTTCGTTGTCTTGCGCTGTCTATGGTAGTTTGCCGGTGTTGGTGGCAATAGGGAAATTTCCCTTCACGCAGATGTTATGCCTGGGGACCGCTTGTGATTCGAGCGTGTGACGTCAGAAGTTGTATTTATAGAACGCTCGTCGAATGCTTTGTCAGCGTATGCTATTGCGCTAGTTACGACATCTATCGTCATGTATCGAAGACTGCTACAGTAGAAAGTTGTAGAAGGCACAAGGTTGTAACTTATAGTCTTCCTGAGCACATTCTTAAGTATCCAAAAAAACAGCTAAACAGGTACCATTGCGTCAGTGCTGTAATAGTAGGAGATCCCACGATGCTAAATTGGTAGTTACTTAAGCGTCGTGAGTATCTATTGCATTGTAAAGATGAGGTGCTAAAATTAAAAAAAAAAGGTTTTATGATGTTTGCTATTTCAGTGGAACCTTGAACAGGTTTCCAAAAAAATAAAAAAAAAACCTGCCCTGAAATCCCTCTCTTGGGTTCCCCTTTTATAAACTGAGCAATTCCCGTGTTAGCGATTTCCTTGCCAAATCGAAATATCCTCGATTAGTAGGTACTGTGCCTATAATCTAAAGTTCTGATGTAGTGCAAAGCTTCGTTCTCAGAAGCGTCTGTAAATACGTATTAATGAAACTGTACCACTGGCACGTACATGTATGACCTTAGTAAATACCAAATGAACATGTATTTGAAAGTAAATTAATGAAAGGAAATAATAAATTATCACTGGAAACCATTTCAACACTTGGAATTTGTCCGTGTGGGTCTAACCTAACGAGTATTTGATTGTTTCTCTGAAGCCAATAATTACGAATGTGTTATTTACTTTAAAAAACCACTAATTATACGTGTATACACTTTTAAGCAATAAGCTAGGTCACCTTCAATTGAATTTCTTTACCGTAATTATATGGTAAAGTTGTATAATATTACCTACAGTTATGTATGTCATTTAGGTTGGGTTAAATAAACTACAGTTAAATGTTATATACGTTGGTTTCGAAAGCTTAAAGTCATTTCACAGATGACTTACAATAGCAATTCAGCATCTTCCTAAGGTTGCTTATGGAACAAAATTCAAAGACGTATGAGACTGACAGTTGTCTGCGTGGAAGTCACGTGATCTATTTTGCGACCGGATAAATGATTTCGATTTTTTTTTTAAATTTCGTTAAATAAACGTACCAATCTTAGAAATGGAATAGTTAAGTCATATGGCTACAGCTGCAATGCAGTATCTAATAATATTTATCTTTGGAAGCAAATGATCTATGAATTATTTATCTAAGGCCCCTTAAGAGCCCGTACCTGAAACGATTACTCTTCTCACACTAAGGAACATTTTATGCAGGTGTGACGGGGAAACATACCGCGCCAATTTGACAGGTATCAACGTTTTTCCTTTTGAAAGTGAAAATTTAAGGAATTTCGGAAAATCTATATATATAAAAGAGAGTTACCACTCACTCACTCACTCACTCACTCACTGACTAATCACGATATCTCAGGAAGTATAAAGCCTACAAACTTGAAATTTGAAAGGTAGGTTCTTTGTAATGGGTATGTGTCAGCTAAGAAACGATTTTGAGAAACTACCCCTCTAAGGGGGTGAAATAGGGGTTGGAAGTTTATATGAAAGTCCCGTGTTTTTGAAGTTAGAGACGTGAAAATCGTCATTTAGGTTATCAGCTTCAGATATTAAAAATTTGTATAAGTCGTTTTGGAAAATTCCCCTTTAAGGGTGGTAAAATAGGGGATGAAAGTTTTTATGTGAAAATTTTAATATTGTTACTGTTGACTTGAAATTTGAAAGGTAGGTTCTTTGTAATGGGTAGGTGTCAGCTAAGAAACGATTTTGAGAAACTACCCCTCTAAGGGGGTGAAATAGGGGTTGGAAGTTTATATGAAAGTCCCGTGTTTTTGAAGTTAGAGACGTGAAAATCGTCATTTAGGTTATCAGCTTCAGATATTAAAAATTTGTATAAGTCGTTTTGGAAAATTCCCCCTTTAAGGGTGGTAAAATAGGGGGTGAAAGTTTTTATGTGAAAATTTTAATATTGTTACTGTTGACTTGAAATTTGGAAAGTAGGTTCTTTCTAATGGGTAGTTGTCAGTTAAGAAACGGTTTTGAGAAAATCCTTCCCTAAGGGGGTGAAATAGGGGTTGGGAGTTTGTATGAAAGTCCCGTGTTTTTGAAGTTTAAAGAGTCGTGAAACTCGGCATTAGCACTGAACCTATTTTGGGAGCGGCGTATTTAAAGTACGAAAGTTTATATGTGCACATTACACTATAATATAATAAAGGTGAAAGTTTGTATATATGTGTGTGTTTGTCTGTTACTCCTTCACGCTGCAACTACGAATCCAATTTAGCTGAAATTTGGAATGGAGATGGATTATTACCTGGATTATGGTACTTTTTATCCCGGAAAAAGCGATGGTTCCCGCAGAAGTAGTGAAAAACCTAAATTCACGCGAGCGGAGCCGCGGGCAACAGCTAGTCATTTATATACGCATTTTCCCCGCTTTGCATTTAGTTCAGTTAATAAGTAATATTACATACATGTTCTAGTGTTAAGGATGTTTAAAATCCTATGTTTATTTAGTAAGATTTGGAGTCAACTTTGGATTTTTTTGTATCTTGGTTGTTTTATATGGAATCATATTTTCAGAAGTTTAGCAACAATGAATCCCAGAGCGCGCCTTTTTTTTGGACATTACACACATCGCAATCTAGTCCCAAAGTAAGCGAGAGCTTGTGTTATGGGTACTAGATAACTGATAAATATACATACATATTAATAAACATAAATATAAAATATTGAAAAACACCCAGACACTGAAAAACATTCATGCTCATAGCACAAACTTTTACCAGTAGTGGGGATGGAACCCACGACCTCCAACGCAGACGGCAGGTCCGCTACCGCTACGCCATTTGGTCGTCAATTCTATCGGCTGACATTGCACCAGGAAGGTCGTAAAAGGCCGTTGGGAGGTGTTAAGAGTTACACAACGAATTCATACTGACCTCATGTTGGTAGGAAAGAACTCAACCACCAGGAACTGGTTGAGGTTGACCATCATTTGCGCGATCGCCATGTCTGATGAGAACAGCGCTATCATGATGACCTCCGAGCTGGCCCACCGGAGCCCCAGGGTCACGGCGACGGCGATGATGCCGCAGCCGATGTACAGGATCTTCTTGCCGACCCTCACCACCAGGAGGCTGCTGATGATGACCGGTCCCAAGCACACTGTGGCTAGTATCATGCTGTTGATGTACGTCGCTGCACCACTGACCACCTGGAAGAGTTTAGGAAGGTTTGCCAAAAATTCTTCTTTATTTTTGTTTTACTGTTATTAACGCAACGACGTAAAATGAACCATAGGAGAAAGTGAATATAACAGAAAGTGTCAAAATTACAACAGGGTCATGTGTTTGTAAGAAAAACACAATATTCATAATCGCAAAAATGTACCGATTCAGCAGCCACTTTATCAGAATTTTCTTATTTAATGATTGAAATAATTGTGAATTAGGTGACATGCCAGTGCTTGGCTCAGGTAATAATACATATAAGAATTAGAAATCCTCCCTTATAAACTGTTTGCATCATAAAGGGAACTTCTGCTCAAAAATATTAGAATTCTAGAATAAAGCTAAGGCTCATTCAAACTATAAATAAACAAGGCCGGACTTTTTAATGGTTGTTTAGATTGAATTTTATTGTGAAACGGTGGACTATGTACTACTTACAGGTACGCACACTTTGTCAACTGTGACATTGGTGCTTCTCACGGCCAAGTCGTGAGTGTACGCATCCAGCATGGCGCACATATCCTGGCTGTCTGGGCTGCTGTAATGTTCGATAATCGTCGACAGCTGAGGGAACCACAGCCTTATCACGTTGTACCTGCAAAAAGAACAAAATACTTATATTTTATAAACCCGCGGACTCCGTTCCGCGTTAGAAATATTTTTCCCGGCCCGTTTGTCCCACGTAATACTTCAGCCTCTTTCGCTACAGCGCTAGACGCGACACAATCGCACAGGTACTGCCTATACAATAAGGCGGCTCGCACCGCACGTTTTTTTTTGCCCGCGGACTCCGTTCCGCGATAGAAATATTTTGTCCCGGCCCGTTTGTCCCACGTAATACTTCAGCCTCTTCCGCTACAGCGCTAGACGCGACACAATCGCATAGGTACTGCCTATATAATGCGGCGGCTCGCACCGCACGTTTTTTTTTAACCTATAGAATTTTTACAGATGGCGCTACTGTTTGCTAGTACGAATAAGGTATACGTAAATTGTTCGGATGCCCATATCCTGAGGTTTCTTATCGGTGGTTAGCATATTAGAATATGAATGATTGTAATGGCTTAAATTAAATGAAATAACCAATTTAATTAAATACATTTTATGAAATGGCCAGTGATTGTGTTTTTTGACGTGATAACGTTTAATAAATTGATGAACACCAGCAACGCACATGAAAAATAGTAACGTTCCGCGTGATGTTCCACCTGAGCCTGTGCGTGCAAGCGAGAGCGCGCAACAAACGATAGAGAGGCCAGTTATGACGTTATCACGTAAATCTATCGTCCGTAAATCGACTTTACAGACAACCAATTTTTTTTTAGTTTGAAAGTTTAAATCAAAGCAGTACTAACAATAGCATAGTGAAGAAGCTCATGACACAGAAAAGCAGCAGATATAGGCCGCGGGGTTTTTGGAACATCGGCTTGACATTGTGGAGACCGGCGGTGAGCATGCGAGCGAAGTTTTTGTCTCCGCTCTCCGGTGTTTCGCTTATTGAGTACGTCTTCCTATCTTTCCATAAGTGTTTATACTGTAAATTAAGAAACAAAATCAAATTAAAAGAAAGAAAGAATAGTACATTTCAATATATGTGCGGAAAGTATGTCATTTATTTAAGAGTCTCGGTTTGTTGACACAAGCCGTAGGCGCGTGTCAACAATAGAGACGAGTGAAAATGACAATTCCGCACGTGCATTGAACGACATTTTTTAACACATTTGCGAAAATACATAAAGTTGGGGCCAAGGCCAATTTTCCATGAATACAGACCACTCACGCACAAAAAAATAAACAAAAAAGTGGACAAGAACTGTCTATGGTCAACTGATGCACTCTGTGACCTGGGGTCAGAATCCGGAAGTTATGAAAGTCCTAATAATTTACAAAAAAGTAACTCTGAAACGAATAACAATGAAACTTTGTTGAAAAATTATATTTTTATTTCAGATTTAACAGTTTAAAACGTTACGTCCTTTAATTCAAGTATTAATAGTGTTTACGCTATAAAATAGTCATTTATTACAAACATTTTTTACTACAAACTTTTTGATAAAAACTCCGTGCAGAAGGAAAAAAAAAGTACTCGTGCGGAAAAGAATAACTTTGCGCACGCTAAACATACACGGAAAAGTCCACTATTTGAGCAAATGTGTTAAAAAATATTTTTATCACATTACAATATTATGCCACTCGTATCAAAGCAATGTACGTACTTATGTACTAAAACGATGACTGCATCTTTCTGCAAACACGTTGTGTATAAATAAAATAGTTTCTAAAATAGGTAATATGGTCAATTATTAATATTGTGCGTATGAACCAAAAACAATCTCCATCAGAAAAGTAATATAAAACATATTTCACGAAAATCATAATAGTAAAATAAATAATAAATAATATAGAAAACATAATAATAACCTTATAATATATATATATATAGGTGGATGATATTACATGATGTAACGTCATTGCTAGGGTTGCTACATATTGTGGATATTATAATATTCATCAGTGTCAGAAATACTTCAGAAATAATGTGTTTTAATGTTTCGATTTGCGCTTTAGTTAACGGTATATAGCCAAGAGCGTCGTCTAACATCTCAAGAAGCTTTCGTTTGGTTGTTGATCAATAGCTGCAATGTGAGGAGGTTCCTCACTTTGAAGCAATGACCACCGATGGATTTGGACGGACTGCAATTACGCATTATGGAAATCAATGATGGTTTAGAGTGGAGCGTCCGCCCAGATTCCTTCTTCTATTGAAGGCACTCAGACTTTACTTAGCTGGGAACACGGAAGCAATAATATTCTTATAATTTTACCTTAACGTTTTTTTTTACAGGATTCTTTTAAATATTTTAATAAACCAAAATTGCATCATATAAGTTGGTAATAAAACCTATTCGTTCCTGTTCAAAAAAACTGAATTTCAAAATCTGAAAAGGAGCGTTGTAAAATTTTTTACGCAAAAGTAGTTCTGATTCATTTAAATAAATAGCGGTAACCCTGTGTCACCAGCCATAAATACTGGTATCGAATGGCGGCAATATTCTTAGAATATATACGAACGTTTCAACTCCTCCCGCTGCGAGCATTTCCATGCGAAGAACACCGAAGATTTATGCCCCCTTAACCGGTTGTTTGCCAGGTTACTGTTTTGCATGTGTATGCCTACGTCTACGCCTTTATTGCTTGTAGGGACGTAAAACTTTGATAAATTATTTTCTGGCGTATATTATATACACGGAGGAAAACTGATTCTTTCGTATATGAGATTTTTATAGAAACACGCTTGATATAAAAAACAAAGACTTATACGCCCACTGACTTATCAGTAGGGATAGTACATACACATATACAGTATAGTACACAGTACAGTGTGTACAGTATAGTAGGGATAGTAATACAATAATGCTAAGAATTTGAATAAGTTTTTTTAGAAAATTTTGAACAAACTTTTTCGTAGCCTTGTAAAAGAAAAGATCTTAATATCATTATAGAATCCGAATTCGAATCCTCGAATCTTACAACTTGTACTAACCCCACTGGCAGTAAAATAACTTGTATATTCAAACTAAGATTGGGATCTTTAATCTTAGTCACTCTTTATGGTAAACTGTGCAATGTAAGTATAATTTCAAGACCATTTAAACAGGGCCATATTCTGTAAAATTGATACTTGCATTGATGATAAGGTAGAGGTCCCTAATAACTATCTATGGTACGGTTAGAGGTTGCGACTTTAATAAGAAAAAAGGAAATAAGATTTTCAAGCGAACCTTCAATGGATACAAAATATATGACAGCTTTATGGAGATCATTGAGTATAGTGATCATCACTGAAATATAGATTATATGAGCCTAAAGATTATAATATTTGTGTATTTACCTGCTTAAAAAAATAATGTTTCGTCTAGAGGTTTGTGCTTGTATATCAATGTAAGAGATTCTTCAAGTAAATCTTTTACCAACTCCAAAGACTTACGACCGTAAACGGTAAACAGAATCGCCAATCAGACAACAGAGTTTATGAAGAACAATCTAATCAACCTGTTAATAATAAATACGCCACTTTGCATAGAGGCAGGAGGGTGGAACATCGTGCTCTTGTTAAAAGCGTTATTTAATATTCATTTGTGTGCTTTGTGACGTCGCGAGCCTTAAGACAATCTCGTTATAAGCCGGGGATTATGGAGGGGATGGGAAAAAAGCGTGAAAGCGCGACTCTCTTTGTCGTTTATGGTCGCTGGAAAGCACTGTATAACATACGTAGTTCCTTTCAGTGTTCTGAACTTTAAAGAGCAAAAAAGACCTCGTTATTTATGTGTCTATCCATGAGAATAGAGTTTTATGTAAGCTAACGTGTTTAGATGTAGAAAATTGAAACACACACACACATATATAAAACTAGGTGATCGGTCTAACATCATTTTGCCACATAAATTATTTCTCATTCAGGGTTATGAAATATAGTTATCGTCCTATTTTCAGACCTGCCGAATATATGCAAAATAAAATCGGTCAAGCCGTTTCGGAGGATTTTGTTTCAAACACTAAGATGCGAGAATTTTGTTATTAGAAGATGAATACCTGGACCATACTGAATTTTGACCTACCATAACTTCAAAAATGTGAGTTTTTAACACAAGTTTTATACGGCGGGTAGGGTGCTTCTTCATCCGCCATAGGTTTTTTAATTTGTTCCACACAAGTTAGCATTTGTTCCACACAAGTTAGCATTCAAGATATTCGATAGAATTATTCGTTTTCAGTTACTCCCCGCATATAGATCAAATCATGAAACCGAAATGAGATTAGAATAGATCCAACAATTTATTATTAACAATATTATCATATAACTTAGTAAAATTTACTACTAGGAAATACTTACCCACTTCGCCTTTACAATAATAAACACAAAACATAATGTGCATTTTGAAATAATAACCATTAAAACGATGCTCAAACAAAATGATAATTATTATAAATTATTCAGCACTCGTAAAATTATTTAGAATTCCTCACGGCCGGAAGCATCAACGATATAATTTTGTTTGCATTTAATTTTATTTCATTACCTACTTAGCACCCTCTCCCTTAATATTCCACTTTGCGTGAAGGAAGTAATCAAAGCGACCGCCTGTCACACCGGCACGTAACAAGTTCATAAGCCGAGAACGATGGTGTTCAGTGAGAGATAGGACGAAATTACTAAAGTCATATTAAGAAGTAAAGGTTTTAATTTTAATTCAGTGCCTGATTTTCAGTTTGCTTACGTAGTTAGGTACCTACTCCTCAATTATAATAATTGTGTATGAAACTTTTCTTTGCGTAAAAACTTTTGGTATAAGTATAGTTTTGTGTACTCAATATTGTGTATTCAATTTTGGTCTGGCACGTAAACTATTTTTCATGCGCCTAAGTGAGAAATAGTTAATATAACAAAACAATATTTTCCGGGTCAGAGTCTTGGTGAATTGCTCAACTTAGACCTTCCCGCGATTTTTTTTTTGCAATTAGAAGGCTAATAAGACATAAATAAAAATCTTTTCAAAACGGCGTAGACGGTCGTTTTACGCGATTTTTAGATAAACTATAAACAGGTAGGTACATTAAAATTTAAACGTGAATTATTGTGGGTCCTTAATCTAAATTGGCTGTGAAGCGGAAACACGATTAGACTCTCGATAGGAAGTTCTCTCAAAAGTTGCTCCAAAATCTCCAGTTTTCTAATTGAAGTGTATTTTTTTGTTTTAATGTTTCGGAAATACTATCCAAAAATACTCAAAAGCGGATTTTTGGTAATTAGCTTAGTTTTTTAGTTATTTATACCCGTTTAATTCGCCTTGAGATGGCTTAAGCAATCGTATCAATAATTATTAATTATTTTTTATTGAGAAAATATTTTGTTGATTTAAATAATTAGCGTCGCATTTAATTAAATGTCATCGATCCAGTTAACTGTTTGTATTTCATAATTTCGTATGAAAACGACGTATCTTGTCACAAATTTAATGCAATTACATACTTAATTAAACCGGAAATGGTGAACGCAGTTTGTATTAACAACGGATTCATTACTTGTATTTTGTTATATTATGTTAATACTGAAAATTGCCGCGTGTCGAAAAATGGGTTAATAAAATTATATCAATACTATATTATAATGTGCGCAAAACTATAAATTTAATAGATAAAATTCTCGCATTTCTAACAACAACAAAAAAGTCTAAGACGAGAACGAATCATTTACGTGGCAAAACAATGTTTGCTGGGTCAGTAGTAAACTATAATAAAATGTGGAATTCATATCCGTCGTCGTCGTCGTCGTCGTTTCAGCCGATGGACGTCCACTGCTGGACATAGGCCTCCTGAAATGACCGCCAAACACCACGATCTTGCGCCGCCTACAGCCAGCAACTCCCCGCGATTTTCTTTATATCGTCCGTTCACCTGGTTGGAGGTCTGAGGTCTGCCGACACTGCTCTTCCTGGTGCGTAGCCGCGATTCCAGCACCTTGGGTCCCCAACGTCCTACGAGCTATGTGCCCCGCCCATTGCCACTTCAGTTTTGCGACACATTGAGCTATATGTCGGTTACTTTGGTGCTTTTGCGGATCTCCTCATTTTTGATTCGATCGCACAAAGAAACTGCGAGCATAGCTCTCTTCATCGCTCGCTGAGTGACCATGAACCTTCTTATGAGAGTCTCAATTCTTACCCATCCAGTAGTTATTCACCACCTAGATAATATCTTAAGCATTGAGTGGACACTTGAATTGAATTTCAAAGCGTTAGTGATTGAAGAAGCAGAATTGATGAGTAACTTGGCTAAGGTTGCAGTTTTATGAAATTAGTTTCAAATTATTCTCTGCTTTTCTTTTTATTCCATTACAAAAATAACCACGGATGTTTCGTTAAGAATTTATATTTTTTTACTCCATAAGTCGGTATGTTTTGAATGGACTCTTTTTCGCATTAAAGTTGCATGATCCCCAGTCATAAATAGCAATGAAACACGACCATCCATTACCATCGCGAACCAGCCGGCAACATGTTTAACAAATAATGATCATTCAGGCACACGGGCGACGAATATTCGGGAGCATAAATCTTTTTTCTTTCGCCTTTAGGCTGTTTATCCACCAAAATTGAGTTTTTTTTTTTACTCTATACAAGTTATGATAA
This sequence comes from Coenonympha arcania, assembly GCA_036785405.1. Classification (NCBI taxonomy): domain Eukaryota; kingdom Metazoa; phylum Arthropoda; class Insecta; order Lepidoptera; family Nymphalidae; genus Coenonympha; species Coenonympha arcania. The sequence continues at coordinate 3,148,115 of CM072074.1, forward strand.
AACCCTGCGAGATTGAGAGTTCTCCATAAAGTTACAACGAAACGAGTTTGTGTGTCCTTCCAGTCCGCACATAGCCAACTATGGCGAAACGATTTTTTTTATTAAAAATAAGCTGTAAAACAGTGTGGATGCGCATTTTTTTTTTACAAGTTAGTACTTGACTGCGATCTCAACTGATGGTAAGTGATGATGCAGCCTAAGATGTCATCGTGGTAACTTGGAAGGGTAAGTAAATTTACCCCAACGGTTTCTACAAGCATCGCACCGGAACGCTAAATCGCTTGGCTGTGTGTCTTCACTGGTAGGGTGGTAACTAGCCACGTGCCAAAGCTTTCCACCAGACCAGACCTGACCCAATTTAGAAATTTAAAATTCCAAAGTGGCCCGTGGCGGGAATCGAAACCGTGACCAAATGCGAAAATACTCGAATCCGAGCGCGGTTCTGTAAATAACATTTGGACCTGTTAGGTGGTGATATGGTGAAGTTATTTATAGAGCACCCATCGGAAAGGACTGCACAGTTACTAGTGACCGAAAACAGTCATTTAAAAAAAACTATGATAGCCAAAGTAACATTATTTACCTACTAGTTATGCTTTAGTTAGAACTGGCACAACAATGTAGCTGAGGTGTAATGATGTGCCATTTACTAAGCTTACTCCTTCAAACCGCTTGCCAATATTATACCTAATTTTTTTTTATAAAATTCATATCGGTTCAAACTTTCACAGAACGAGAGTGTGGCAGAAGCTTCATATGTGCCAAATTACTGCAGAGCTTTAGAACACAATATGTTTATGTCTACTCGTATAGATTTGCTCCATCATGTCACTTAAGAAACCCAAAGTTTTAAGTAGTGCCTAGTACGTTTAATATTATGTTGAACTTTACGAATCGTATTCATAATTTATTGAAAGACGTAGCTCTTACTGGCGTCAAGATGAAGTAAGATTTTGTACATAAGATAAGCTAAGCTTCGAAACGTAACGTATAGCTTCGCATTGCCGCATCTCGTAGCTATATTACTCGGTGTAACCGCCTTTAATGCCTTTAACTTTGCAAATCGCATTCATAATTCACAGACGACGTAGCCGATCGTCCTCAAGGCGGCACGATACGCCACATAAATTCATAATCCCTGTATTTATGTAGCGATGACATATTGTGTTTGAGAGCGCGGCGCGGAAGATGTGTAATTTGTTTGTATTGTGTCGCAAGGGATCGGGAAAAGTGTCAGCTGCAGATGGAGATGTTTATTCCGCTAAAGATCATGCTTATATTTTTCATGGTGACATGTCAGCAAATCTGTATATGAGACTTTTTCAGAGCTGGCTTTGGAGGCTGCTTGAGGAGGTGTGGAAATATAAAAAAAGTATTTTTAGAGGAACGCCCTTTTTTTATTGTAGATAGGCTTGCGCTTGACGACAATCATGCCTGATGGAAAGCAATGATGAGGTCTAGGATGGAGCGCGCTTGCCTAGAAAATGCCTCTTCTCTTGAAGGCACCTAGATTGGCTGGAAACACGGAGGCTGGAAGGGCGTTCCACACTACGTCTAGGACGTCTAGTAGATTAGCTAGGTACAGGTTTTTATAAGTTACTCGTTGACTGATAACTCATAGTAAATGAAGATGCAACAACAGATTGTACCTATCGTATTATCTTGGAAGAGGTAAATAACCAATAACATGAATCAAATCCTTGGGAATGAATGAACTGCTGTAATTATACTAGCTCAATTACTTTTAAGAGCCTTTGTGAAGTGGTGATAACAGAAAATAAAACCCAGCTGAATTTGTTGTGGGCTTCTTCTCAGTGCAGGGCGCGTTCGAACCCTTTGAGTCGACTTGAAGTTATCATAAAATAATATAAAATTGACGTTTTACAAAAGCCTGTACGTTAGGCCTAAGTGAAATTAGTACATTTCAATATAAGTGCGGAAAGTTTGTCATTTCTTTACGAGTCCTGGTTTGTTGGCCCAAGCCGAAGGCGAGGGTCAACTATAAGGACGAGTAAAAATGACAATTCCGCACGTGCATTGAACGACGTTTTTTAATACATTTGCGAAAAAAAATATTGGTTTTCGCCTGCTCCGTGTTTGCATGCCGTGTTCGTGTTCATGCGCTCCTGGTACGCCCGCTCCGGTGCCGCGTAGGAGGAAAACACAAAAGCATAGGAGGAAAACACAAAAGCACTAGTGCGGAAAAGAATAACTTTGCGCACGCTAAACATACATGGAAATGTCAACTTTTTGAGCAAATGTATTAAAAAAAGATTTTTTGACATTTGACTTTTGAACAACGGTTGCTAAAAAGCATAATACCGATACGATAAATTGTTTGGCGGTACCTCTTTCCTGCATACCTATTCTGTAACTCGGTGCCCGAAGAAGATGCTCTTCGGTAAGAAGCTATGGCATATATTTTTTATACATTGAAGGTTTGCTATGAAATAAAAATAAAGTTTTCGTAGCAAATCTTCAATGGATAAAGATGTCAGTAGCTAACATTTTTTGATAGGCACTGGGTTACAGGATACGTGTACTAGGGTAGTAATTAGTATCCAGTCGCTACCAAAGCCTCTCACCAAACCAGCTCAAAGATTATAAATATTAAAGCGTAAATTAGTCAGTGCATGGAATTGAACCCGGGAACCCTTGTTTAAATCCAAGCGCTTGTCAGCTGCGTCAAGGGACTTATCAAGGGATATATCGACGGACATATTATTATTTATTTATATAGAATTCTATAGTACTAGAAGTCTACCCAGCTATTTTTGACATAAAGAGAAGGGGAGGATAAAAATAAGGAATGAAAATGCAAAGCCCGCATTTCGAATCATTAATTAATAATTAATTTTTCTTCCAGACCCCGCTTAAACAATTTCAAATTTCATTTCTGATTTACCGTTTTCAGGTAGCCACCGGATGTTCATTTTCGGTCCGAAATATTAATTATCTCGTTGAAAGACGAAATTCGTTCCCTTTTTGTGTAGTGATTTATTATGCTAATCTTTTATTTCATAGTGTTCCGTAATACAGGCTCGCTGATTACAAAAACAGTGCAAAAAATAAGGGAAAATATGGGGAAAACGGTCGGGCCGTTTTTCGTAAAGCGTAACGTGAAGGGGTAATAAATTACAAGGGTTTCACGCACACGTAGGTAGAAACTATCGCTGGAGCACACTACTACAACGCATCTGTCAGCCGCACGTCTATAAAAAAGAGCGAGGCTTTTTTACATAGCGTAATAAGGCAAGGGAAGTATAATAACCTAAATAAATTGTGGGTATGTAACACTGTTTTGCATAGTTGTCTTGAAAGAGCCCAAGGATTTTATAATTTGAATCCGTTTGGTTTTCACACGTCTTCTGCCAAATGTTAAAAATCCATGTTTTTTAAATGAAAAAAAAAACGTGAAGTACAGAAACACGATCCCTTGCATGCATGTATTACATAAAAATATTTTGAACCAATGTCAACCTTAATGATCATTATCATTAAGGTTGACATTGCAACAGTTTATGATACTTGCGCGCCGTTTTAGCCTTTAAGCTAGGTATGCACTTTTGACCTCCACCGTACCTCACAGAATTACACTTCCTATCTCAATTAATTAAGTATGTAATCGTGGCGGGTTTTAAATGGTATTGATATTTTGATTAGTAGATATTTCGATGAACATTTGCTGCGTAAAAAAATGTTCAAAATATGGCAATACTTTTTAAACCTGTTAAATTAGATTGGTTTAAAGTTTATTTTAGTTAATTGTTTCTATTCCGCAGGTTCACAAAATCAGCGATATTACAAAACCTACCTTGATAAAATCAACAATATTTTTTGTGAATGGCGAAAAAAAACTCTTAGGAATTTTTACTACATGGCATTAGAACCTAAGAACCCTAGATTACCTATCGGAACACCTTTTTGATCAATTTTTTCTACCGAATTTTAAAGTTACCTATATATCTAATGCAATCTACAAAATACAAAGCGCTACATTTAGAAGTTTTTTCCTGTAAAAATTTTCAGAAGAAACAAAAAAGACTATACGTACAGTCGCGGAACGAAAAGGTTCGTCGATTTTCAAATTGATTCGTTCAACGTATCACGAGCACATATTACGTTTTGAAACTGTGTTACAAAATAGACTCGAGTTAGAGAAAATAAAGTTTAACTGTTCGTTAGTAAAGTTCAAAATTGTTCAGATCAAGGTAGTTTGACTATTTATCTTGTCAACAAGATTATTATGGATAAACTGCAACCTTCTTGTTAATTCAACCTGACATTATTATTTCTGTTAAAACTATTGTCAATCAGTCAATGTCATAATTTCAAAATATCGTAATTTCTCCTAAATAACTAAGGTTTTAGTGAGGTTTTAATACATTTTGGTATTATATTTGGTTTAATACATTGACGGGATAGAAAAAACAAGCAAAACCTTATTCGATAGCAAACGTCATATTTATTCAAATGTTAGCAGCGCTGTTTCTTGCACTGGAATGTTGGCATAATGTACTAGAGTACTAGTGCAAACGAATATCGACACTAAGGTGACGAACCTTTTCATTCCGCGACTGTACAAGTGAATTTGCATTATCAAAGAACCTGCTGTACTATTCGCCAGAAAAAGTTTTAACACCGTATTCGGTCTCGTAGGTTCTAATACCATTTAGTGCTTGGACCCAGTCCAATGGCACCTCTGATTGCATAATTACAGCAGCAGCCAAAATGAATGGCGGTGACCCATTTGGCTCGTTCAGTACTTCGGATCTATTAGTGCAAAAAGTTCATTACCTTTTCGGACTGCGATAAGTAAGTATTAACTGGTAAACATCGCTATTATGACTGTAACTAGTTAATTACCTATATCTGTGGTAATTACCTATGCTTTTATTTTTTATTTGTAATACGGTATAAACATTATACATTAGCTTAACCGGAAAATATGAGAAAACTAATTAAGCTTTAATTTTCTTTTAGTGAAAACCTTCCGTTACCTTCATGTGGATACAAGATCTTTTAATCTGGATGAAGAACGAAGGATGTTAGAATGAAGGAATCAACTAAATTATAGATTCCCTAAAACAGACGTGATCGAAACAGATCCACCGGATATCAAAAAGCATCAACTTATGCATCTCTTTTCAGTGTTCAAACATTATACATTAGTTTAAACGGGACAATATGAGCCAATTAACTTAGCTTTAATCTTCTATTGATGAAAGCATCGTAAGATAACCTTCATGTAGGTACGAGATCTTTAAATCTGGACGAAGAACTGAGCCGGCGTAAAATGATGGGATAAAATGAAAGATTCAACCAAATTATAGATTCCCTAATAAACGGATGTGATCAGAACAGATCCACCGGACATCAAAAAGTATCAACTAACCCATCTCTTTTCAGTGTTTTTAGTCTTAAAAAAATTCAAGTTGTAGCTATCACGGTTCAAGAAATACAGCCTGGTGACAGACAGACGGACGGACGGATGGACGGACAGCGAAGTCTCCGTAATAGGGTTCCTTTTTTACCCTTCGGGTACGGAACCTTAAAAAGGACTTGTAGTTTGCACTACTATAGCCTTTGTCCAATGTCAATGCCCCATTGGTCAATGGAGACGTCTCCATTCATAGTACCGAAGATTTATTATCTTACTAGCAGATACCCGCGGCTTCGCCCGCGTAAATTTTAGTTTTCCCTATTCTCACGGGAACCATCGATTTTTCAAAAATAAAAAGTAACCTTTGTGTTAATTTAGAGCGAAATCTATCTCCATTTTAACTTTCAGCCAAAAATTTTCAATAGTTGCAGCGTGAATGAGTATTTCTCCCGTTGGAATAGTGAAAAACAAATATTCACGCGAGAGAAATAACCATTGATTTTCCCGGGATAAAAAATAGCCTTCTCAGTTCTAATTTTCAGCCAAATCAGTTCAGCAATTACGGCCTGAAAGAATATTTTTCCCGCGTTTCCCGGATATCTGTTCTTCACTGGTCCCGAATTAACCATGGATTTTTCCGGGAAAAAAAGTAGCCTTAGTGTTAATCCAGGATATAATCTATCTCTATTCCAAATCAGTTCAGTAATTACGGCATGAAGGCATATTATCTATCACTATTATCATGGAAACCATGAGATTTTCCGGGATGAAAATAGCCTATGTATTAATCCAGGATAAAATCTATCTCTTTTCCGAATTTCAGTCATATCAGGTCAGTAAGTGCAGCGTAAAGTAGTATTTTTCGCGTGTGAATATAAATTTTTCAGTTTTTCCGCAAAAACCATGGATTTTTCCGGGATAAAAAGTAGCCTTTTTACTAACCCAAGATATCATCTATCTCCAATCCAAATTTCAGCCAAATCGGTCTTGTACTTGCGGCGTGAAGATTTTTTTCCGCGTGAATTTCGGTATTTAACTAATCCCACGGGAACCATGGATATTCCCGGGATGAAAAGTAGCTTATGTTTTAACCCAAGATGCAATTTATCGCCATTCCAAATTTGAGCCAAATCGGTTCAGTAGTTGCGGCGTGAAGGAGTATTGAATCTTGGTAAAATACGAACTTTGAAGCCCCTTTTCACCCCTTTAGGGGGAGAATTTTGAAAAATCCTTTCTTAGTGCACCCCTAGACCTCATAAGGAACCTGTGTGCCAAATTTGAAGTCTCTAGACCCAGCGGTTTGGGCTGTGCGTTGATATGTCAGTGAGTGAGTGAGTCAGTATCTTCTTTGATATACCATGAAATTTTCCGGGATGAAAAGTAGCCTATGTATTAATCCAGGATAAAATCTATCTCCTTTTCGAATTTCAGTCATATCAGGTCAGTAAGTGCAGCGTAAAGTAGTATTTTTCACGCGTGAATATCAATTTTTCAGTTTTCCCGCAAAAACCATGGATTTTTCCGGGATGAAAAGTAGCCTTTTTATTAACCCAGGATATCATCTATGTCCATTCCAAATTTCAGCTAAATCGGTCTTGTACTTCCGGCGTGAAGATTTTTTTCCGCGTGAATTTCGGTTTTTAACTAATCCCACGGGAACCATGGATTTTCCCGGAATGAAAAGTAGCTTAGGTGTTAATCCAAGATGCAATTTATCTCCATTCCAAATTAGAGCCAAATCGGATAAGTAGTTGCGGCGTGAAGGAGTATTGAAGCTTGGTAAAATACGAACTTTGGAGCCCCGTTTCACCCCCTTAGGGGGGGAATTTTGAAAAATCCTTTCTTAATGCACCCCTAGACCTCATAAGGAACCTGTGTGCCAAATTTGAAGTCTCTAGACCCAGCGGCTTGGGCTGTGCGTTGATATGTCAGTGAGTCAGTATCTTCTTTTATATTATCTTATAAACTCTTCTTTTGACGGCACCAGATTACATTTATATACATGGCAGGGAATACGTAACCTAAAAAGATGTTCCATACTTGCAACTCGTATCAGAAACGTGGAAGAAAACCGTTTCGCTCAAGTTTGCGACGTCCTTCCTACTGTTCGATGGAAGAATGGTCAACGAGGTTGTAAGAATGTAAGTGAAGAGCTCAAGTACTCGTCATGCTGTTCAAATAAAGGCCAATGGGTCCATAAACTTACCGGAAAATCTTCGACAGTCTTTCCCGTATTCCTCACGTAGACTTTAACGAGGACTTTTCTAGCTTCCTCGTACCTTTGCTGGGTGATGTAGTACTTTGGGCTCTCGGGCAGAAAAGAGTACATGACCGTCGCTAGTAGAGACCACAGTGACATGATGATTAAGTAGTAGTTCCAGCTGTGGAGGTCTGTGAAGAAAAACCTGTTGTAAGTCGTTAGAAACTAATTGTTCATTTCAATGCAATTGTACACTCTTGTGTACAATTTTACGAAATACAAAAGTTATCAACGATTTTAAACGTGTAACTTCTTCATTTTTAATTGAAAAAAAAATCATGTCTAAACATAAATCAATGTAGCGTGAATTGGAACCCTCTTGAACTTAGTTATGAGTCGACTTGTAGTTGTCATCAAAAACATAGTCACAAATATACAATTGCCTGTAACTTAAGCCTATGTGTAATAAAGATATTTTGAAATTTTCGCGAATATCCATAAAGTTTCTTTGTAAAAAATACAAGGTTATTTTCCACCCTATTATTGACTTGATTGCAAAAGTTATAACGTAAGTTAATTCAACAAATTAGAGAAAAGTTAATGAAGAATGAAAAACATTAATTATTTTAAAACCACATTTCGCAACAGCATTGCAGCTAAAGATAACCGGTTTTCTAATTTAATACTAGTTAACAATTTATGTACCATGCGGTAGGTTAGACAAGATGAAGTCTAAAACCAGAGGGGAATACGCAAACCTGAATCCATTTAGAATTTAGATAAACTAGTTTCCTGCATTTGCTATAACGGAAATTGGCCGTGTGACCTTGGAAAATATGCTAGAGCCACTAGTATCCCGTTCGTTCGTTCCACCTAAAGGTGTAACAAGTGACGTAAAATCGCATCCGTTACAATAACAATCAGAGGGGTTAGTACAGGTTTTTATACGAATTTCGAGTCGACTCGCATCGCACAAATGAATCGAATTCCTACATATTACATTTACAGCCAGCGCCATTTGGCAGCCGCATGTCAGTGACTGCCTATAGATGGCGCTGCTTGTAGCTGCGCTTTGGGGCAGACGGCCGCGATTATTTTTGGAGTGCGGAAGCCGCTGCGTTAGCTACGCCTTCGGAGACAGGATATAGAGTGGCAGACTTCGGTGTGCTACTTGGAGTGCCGCATCGACCAAAGCCTGAGCATGATTCCCACGGTCAACCATGCCGTGGACCATGCAAAGGCTGCCACGTCGATGCTGTTCCAAGTCCTGACCTCAAGATTAGCACCGAAGACCAAGCTCCGTATCTACGGAGCCTATATCCGTTCTCGCCTGACGTATGCGGCGCCCGCCTGGTACGCCCTATGTTCGGCCACTCAGAAGAACCGGCTGCAGGTACAACAAAATAAGTGTCTGCGCCTGATCGTGGGGGCCCTGAGGTACGTCCGAAATGACGTCATCCATCGGGACACCAGGACGACCACCGTGGAGGAGATTGTCCGCACTCTCGCGCAACGCCTGTTCGCTCGCGCGGATAACGGGCCATACGCGCATCTCCACGGGATAGCACCGTTCCTCGACCGACCACTTCACCATTGCGACACGCTGAGCTATTATTGTGAACCCAACGTTAATCGGTTCAACAAGCAATTTACGGCGCACTCATTGCCACTTCATCTTCGTAACGTATTGAAGTTGACTCCGATTAATCCGCAGACCGTATATAGATACACTCAGCATAGCATCTCCAGTGCCCCCTGAGGTTTCTTACAAAGCCCATTTTATTAAAATTACAGTATTCTCAGTTCTTACCAATAGCGCCATTGAAATACGAATCGTTCCAGTCCTGCGTCAGTATACCCCAGGATATCAATGCTGTTACGACTTGAGCCACCGACGAGAAAGAGGATTGCAGCAACATTATACGGTCCCTGATGTCGTTGTGGCAGAACTCAGCCGTTAACGCTATTAGAGATGAGAACGATGTTGCAAATCTGGAAGAAAATACATCATCCTTTTCGTCATTCTAACCTTTGACGCGACTCAAAATTAATCATAATCATAATCATAATCATTTTATTGGTAAATGTTTTTACAGGTCATAGGTACAATATAACTTAACATACAAAGTAAGTACGTTTATAGACTATACAGGAGAAAAAAAGAATAAATCCATGTATTATACTAATAATAATGGTAAATGTTATTTAATTCTAATTGCAATATTATATTGTCATTTAATTTTACGATCTAAGAGTTCTTTATAGCTAATTAACACGTGTTTACGGCGTACAAACCATATTTTGAATGAAGTTTTACGTAAAACTATAAAGACAAATATTTTCAAATTTACACGTCATGTATTTTGGGTCTTTAATCTAAAATCGCTAAGAAACAGAAACATGATTGGATAAAATTTTCTCTATAGAAAGTTCTCCCAAAAGTTGCTCCAAAATCTCAGTTTTCCTGTTTTTTATCGGAAACTACAATGGACGTAATTGTAATTTTTGTTTTAATGTGTCGGTAATAACAATATCAAAAACGCTTAGAAACCGATTTTTGATAACTGGCTTAGTTTTTGAGTAATTAGGTAAAAGGTCGTTTTTCTGTTATATTCTTCCGCGACGCTGCATGTCGTGCCTACCAACGTATCTGTGAGAGTGAGAAAGACAAAAATAAATTCAAAAAGTTTTAACGTAAATCTGCGTACAGTACCTAACTCTATTCATGTGAATCACTTACGATATCTTAGATTGAAAACTGAAAATTTAGGCGAATTAGGTACCAAGCTTTAACTCAATTATAATTATTGATTTACAATATATTTATGGCGTAATCAAGCGCAAGCTCATCAACAAGTAATGAAAATATATTTGACATGTATACAACATTTTTAATTACACTTGTTTGTTTACTGTAGCCCATTTAAACCATAGAGGCTCTGTGTTCGTGCTAAGTCAACCGTGTATACAATCGACTTAATTAAAGTCGGGGCTTCTAAACACATCAAGCCATGTTTCAAAGTCTGAACAGCGCAGCTTAAATGTTGTCTAAAACAGTCTTCGCTTGCGGTCAAGTTGGCACTCAGCACCGGCTTAATAAAGCTCGTTCGCTAAACTCAAATTGCTTATTCCTAACAACAATTTTCCAGAATTAACTGGTTGTGTAATTCTCATACTAGCACAGAACACTAAATAGTAAAGGTACAGAAGGCTTACTGCGCACGATGATTTAAACAAATAGCGACTCTAGCGCTGACACAAAAAGTGCAATTCAGTTCGCGCCTGGCCCCGCCCTCAAAATCGACACGCAACAAACGCAATGTTGTGGTCTCTTTCTATCGCCTAACTTTATCTCTTACGACGTACTAGGGCTGCCGTAGTCAGACGGCGCGTAAAATAGACCGTACAGAACTAGCGCGTGCAACTCGGCCCGCGAGCGGCAACCATCTGAAATATTGAGGTCCGGACCCCTACTTGTAGCCGGGACGGTCACGTGATAAGTGAGACAGACCTGATACTAGTTGACTCGGAAAACGTTGATTTGCCATATAAAATATTTTTCACTTAGAGGTACCAAGAATAGATTACGTCACATTCTCAGACCTACCGACTAAAATCTGAATTCTAAATTAATGGGCAAATAAACAAGTTTTAGATATTTTTCAATACCATCTTTATGACAGCAAATGTGTATTAAAATTAAGGTAACTTTTTGTACATGGAATCACATTCCGGATTGGAAAAAAAAAATACTTATTGTCAATAGTCTTCATTTTCAAAATAACGTTTTATTTCCTAGAATATTTTGGTTTTGAAACGTGTGAAAACTTGATGAAAGCTTTGGTCTTTCTCTTTTTGCACATAGTTACTCTTTATATTGTAGATTGAGGGATAAGTAAGGATTATAAGAAACACCTACAGGATTAACCAGGCGAAATAAGGCATGTCAGCTAGATACTTACAGCATTCCTTCGAAAAATTTCGCAGTAACCAATACAACGTAGTTTTGACTGGTGGCGCTGATCGCTGTGAATATGAACAGGCCTCCGAAACCCAACAGCACGAAATATTTGCGACCGAACGTGTCTGTCAGGAACCCAGCTACTACCGACACTAATATCATACCTGGAAACAGAAAGTTAAAACAAGGAATCATAAAATTAGTAATGGACTCCAAAACGGAGATTTTAATTCGAACCGCTGCCTGTGAGATACAAAATTTTAACAAAAAAAAGACTACAACTATCGTCATAGTACCCTTGAACGACTGAACGTTCTAAAAAAAAGAATAATCAAAATCGGTTCTCCCAGCCTAAAATTTTTGAGGTGGCAATAAAAGAAGTACAGTGAAGTCAGTTATAAAACGTTATAAATTCTGTCTGCTGATTGGCAGAATCTGGTGTTAATATTAATTATTCCAGCCAATCAGGTGGCTGAATTTGTTTACGATTAGCGACGAATACGTTTTTCTCACATAATCGCCTAGCGTATGTCTCATTGAACGAGTATAATATCACCGAACCTGGCAGGATTTGAGCCCGCGTTTCCCAGACAACTGGGTAACTACTTGCGACTAATTGGGCTTTATTATAAATAAGCTGAAGAATTTGGGGAGAGATAATTCCTTCGGGATGCTAAAGTAATTATTTTGTTGACTGTACCAACCTACCAATTTCTAGTAAATCTATCTTTGTCTAATTCAGATTTTTGTTACAGGTAATGACTGCATGACGTTGAACGCAGGCATGATAACAATTTCGTAAGATTATTGTACAAACAAGATAATAATAAGCCTAAGTAAACAGCCCTCGTTGCATTCGAAAAATGGGAATGGTTTATTGTTTTTAATTGAAATTGAAATTTATTTATTGATTAGAACATTTACAATTGAACACAGAATAACATGAACGATGACAACTGTAAAAGTATAAACTGTGTAACAGTTATCACGCCCACCTCCGAAACATATAATATAACAACTGTTCACAATTACAAAGACTTAACTTAATTGTGAGGTACGTGCAGCATGCAAAACTTAAAAATAATATAAAGAAATTGATGTAAAAGTATGTGCGCGTGTACATAGGTGTGTGTGTGTGTGTGTGTGTGTGTGTGTGTGTGTGTGTGTGTGTGTGTGTGTGTGTGTGTGTGTGTGTGTGTGTGTGTGTGTGTGTGTGTGTGTGTGTGTGTGTGTGTGTGTGTGAATGTAAAAGCTAATATGAAAATAAGTTTTTATTTTACTATTTTCAAAAGTTTCTCTGTCTCTTCATAAGTTAGTGATTGCAGCCAATTTAGACATTTTGATTTGCAGGAACTAGTTGTCAAGGGAAATATATTTAACAATTTATTAATTCTATTGTATAAAAGGCTACTTAAAAACGGATAATGTCGACTTGCGATCGCAGTGCGCGTTGCAGGCATTTTGCATACAGTATACGATCTACGCTTAATTGGTAAGTTTGAATCATAGGGTAACTCACGATGTTTGCGCAGAATCGTAAACAGGACAAACAGCTGCCTCACTGTAAGTACCATGGTAATTTTGTAAAGCTGGTTTGTAGGAAAATAGATGGGTTTGTTACACATGACCTTGAGTACTGATCTTTGGACTCTTTCCAGTCTCAGCATCAATGTTGACCCTGCACCACCCCAACAGGTAATGCAGTATGTAAGGACTGATTTTGCCAAAGAATCATATACTATTTCTAAGCATTTGGAATCCACAACGTTCCTTAGTCGTTTAAATATGAAGATAAGTTTTCTGACCCGAGGCACAATGGAGTCAATATGTTGCTTCCAGGTCATGGAACCATCCATTATTACACCCAGATACCTGGTGCTTAGCGAGCGCTCTATCGATTCACAATTACAATATTCGTTGTCATTTAAACAAGTGTGGGCACGGATGTTAAACGAAGGAGGGGCTTGGGAAGGTGAAGAAGAAGCGAATGACATGAATTTAGTTTTAGATACATTAAGAGTAAGCAGGTTCTGTTGCAGCCATCTCAAGACGAATCTTAACGAAGATTCGGAGAGATATTGGACTTCTTTCCAGTTATTTCCGTGGATAAGAAGTACTGTGTCATCTGCATAAGTAATTATCTTACATTTAGGAAGTGGAAGCATGCATAACTCGTTTATGTAAATGAGGAAAAGGGTAGGTCCGAGGACGCTACCCTGTGGAACACCGAAATTAATTTGAGTCTCTTTGCTGTCATAGTCATTGATCCGCACAACCTGTGTACGTTCAGTCAAATAGCTTTTAAAAATATTGAGAGCAACACCTCTAACACCAACATTTTCGAGCTTGGTAAGCAACTTGGGGACAGAGACAGTGTCAAAGGCTTTGGAAAGGTCTAGGAAAATGGCCACGGTCTTTAATTTATTATCAATATTTTTCACAATATTTTCTGAAAGTGTCAAAACAGCGTCCTCGGTTGACTTACCACTACGAAAACCAAATTGATTTTCTGATAATACATTATTTTGGTTTATGTAACTAAGGAGCCTCTTGTTAAGAATTTTTTCAAATATCTTGGACAAGGTAGTGAGTACAGAAATGGGTCTGTAATTTGTGACACTGCCTCTGTCTCCACTTTTGTAGATAGGGTGCACGACTGCTTTTTTAAAAGCACGGGGGAAGGTGCCGAAAGAGATGCAGAGATTAAAAATATGGTGCAGTATAGGGATAAGAACATGTGCACAAGCTTTAATGACAGAAGCAGGAATACCATCCCAGCCCTCGGCGCACTATTGTTGTTCCCACACACATTTCGAATTGAAAGCGTTAGTGAATGTAGAATAAGAATCGATAAGTTACGTGGCCAGGGATGCAGGTTTATTCCAATAGACGCCCTGTCCGACACAGAAATAAAAATTTCAAGATAAACAATAAATTATCTGAATGAAAAGAACTTACCAAGGAAAGGCATAGCATTCAAGACCCCTTTCTCTACGAGATTCATGTTGAGATCGCATTCAGCTACGGGCAGTATATAGGGTGTGCTGTTAGACACCACAATGCCGGCCACACAGCCGAAGAAAGACGTGCATAATAGCTGAATGTGGAAGAGACCGAAACCACACTCTTTCAGAGCTAGGTTCACCTCTTGCATGGCGGTCGGCGCTTTGTGGGGGTCATCGCTATCTGCAAATAAGAGAATATTTTATTCAATTTCAACAGGTTACATATAGGACTTTATTCTACAAAGTTTGCCCGGATTAATACCACCTGCATAGTATCAGGTATTCAATCGTCAAGCCAATGCAAATATACTGATGTACTATTCTCCAAGAATATTTATTAGCATCGACGTTACATCTTTGGTTCATGTTTGCATCGGTTATGCAACCAAGGAAATTTACAAGAATCATCCCCGGTTCGGTTGGAAAGGCACTGGAACCTCAGAAATTACAGCGCACATAAATAGTTACTAGTATCTGTAAGTTAGTATAGGCTTTTATTCAAATTTCGAGTCAACTCGCATCGCACAAACGAATCGAATTGCTACAAATATTTACAGCCAGCGCCATTTGTGACTGTAAATGTATGGAGGAATTCGATACGTTTGTACGATGCGAGTCGACTCGAAATTCGTATACAAACCTGTACTACCCTCTGATGACAAGGGCAGTGCGGCACTTTATATTTATGACATTTTATTTCAAAGTCAAGGGGCGCGTTGCATCTGACATGGGCATTGGGCAGACGTTCACTTTACAATATATAAACATAACGTCTAACCTCGTTGCGTTCATTTTTCTCGTAAGTCTTGTGAGCTTCTCAATACAGGAGCGTATTCTGTAGTATTTTAGACCAATTTAATTCTAAGTTAGTTACAAGTTAGTTCGTTAAGTAATGGATGCGTTCAGCCAAGAAATGTTACGGACACGATACTTCACTATCTGCAGACAATAGGGTGAAAAATGTGCAAAGGTTTGTGAGCCATTAGTAAGGAAGAAAGCTAACTGCCACCATGATGAGAGAAGTCCGAAAAAACAAGCAATCTCAATCTATTAGAGCGCTTACGATGTTCCGGATCCTAATGATGCAATTTCTCTAAGGATCTCTTAACGTCTGTAATGATCACCGTTTTGCCTTTGCAAGGATTCTTTGCCCTCTATACGAGATCATATGATCAATTGGTAAGTTTGGGAAATAGGGAATCATCCCATCTATCTAACGTAGTCTAAACCTAAGTATCTTTATGTACTTATGTTTTCATTAACTTGTTACAGTAATTGTGGGTACCTGTTATATAAGTAGAGTTTGGCCATATTTTGGAAGTCTATCTCAGTCTTAATTACTAGTGTTTTTATGGTAAGGAAATCGTGTATTTTCCAAGAACGTAACTTATTAACTAGAAACTAAACTTTCTTAGTTAAAACTAACAACGGCAAAACGAATTAAACTTCGTTGATAAATAGACGAATCACAATGAAGCTTTCTTAATCGTAGATTAAGGAAAGGAAACGCTTCATAAATAAAGGAAATAAAGGTAAGGTATATAACTATTACGGTATTTTGTGATTAAGAGTGCCTAGTCCGGTAGTTTTCCCATACAAACGTAGAAAGCTGATCACTACATTATATTATAATGTGAAAGAATACATACTCCACTAATACTTTACTCACAATTACTCTACCGTAGTTCTAGTTACACTGTAAAAAACCACTCTTACATAATCGATAGCAATGGCAAATGCAATTAGAACTTCGAAATCGGCAGCGGTAAAAGAAAAAACGGAACGCTTAAACACACAATGGTACAGGAAAGAATACCGCCTCGATTTCACCAGACAGAGCTTTAGTAGAACGTTGATCAAACCAAAGGAGTTAGTACAGGTTTTTGTACGAATTTCGAGTCGACTCATATTGCATAAACGAATCGAAATCCAATTACAGCCAATGCAGTGGTCTTCTCTGTTGGGCCTTAGCCAAACAGGGGTACGGGCCTCGAGGCTTGGCCTCCTTACCCGGGTATAGGCGCGGGAAAGATCTCTTTCCCGGTAATGCTCTTTAAGCCTTTGTTGGCTTAGGCCTGCCGTCTTGGCTTCGGGCCTCGGGGTCTTGAAGGTTTACAGGGTCCATGTCCCCCTCACGTCGGTTCGGCTCGATGGTAAGCGCGGGGGAATCGGCGAATCCAGTAATGCTCGCCTCGTTTTCTTCGTCGCTGTCTTCGCCTGCAGGTTGCCGCGCTGGCGAGGGCGATCGTAAGAGCTCGCGAGGTAATGGACGTCCGTTTGGTGGTCTGATGGTTAGCGGTGCAATTCCGTGGAGGTGCGCGCACGGTCCGTAGTCTGCACGGGCGAACATTCGCCGTGCAAGTGTATGGACGTATTCCTCCACGGTGGGTGTTTTGGTGTCGCGATGAATAACGTCATTTCTGACGTACCTCGGAGCTCCTACAATAAGGCGAAGGCACTTGTTCTGCTGAACCTGTAGCCGGCGCCTTTGGTGATCCGAACAGAGGGCGTACCACGCAGGTGCCGCGTACGTCAAGCGGGAGCGGACATAGGCTCCGTAGATTCGGAGCTTGGTCTTCGGTGATAGTTTCGAGGTGAAGACTTGATACAGCATCGACGTGGCTGCCTTCGCATGGTCCACGGCATGATTTACCGTGGGTACCATATTCAGGTTTCGGTCGATGCGGCACCCCAAGTAGCATACCGAAGTCTGCCACTCTATGTCCTGGCCTCGAAGTTTAAGTTGACGTAGCGGCCTCCACATGCCGAACATAATGGCGGCCGTCTTCCCCACGTTGACGGACATCCTCCATTTATCAAGCCATTCTGGGAGTAGGTTCAGCAGACGTTGCATGCGGTTGACAGCGACAATTTGGTGATAGGACGATGTGAAATACGCACTGTCGTCAGCATAAAGCGACAACATTACGTCTTCCTCTCCCTCGCGTAGATGTCCGACGAGGGTGGGGATGTCGTCAGTATAGATGGCGTAAAGACATGGAGACAGACAACTGCCCTGTGGAACTCCAGCATGTATAGGGCGCGGCTGGGAGTCAGCACCCTCCACGGAGACGTAAAAAGATCGGTTTTCCAAAAACGATGCCACCAACCGCACAATCGCGGCAGGCAAGGTGGTGATGAGTAGCTTCGCCAGGAGGCCGGCATGCCACACTCGGTCAAAGGCCTTCTCAATATCGAGGAAGACCCCGACTGTGCAGTGCCCTTTATTCTTCTCTCTGGCGATGTGGTGTAGACCCCTTGTAAGCTGGAGCGTCGTGGAGTGGTTGCTGCGAAATCCGAACTGCTCATCTCGCGGTTGGATGTGGGGGGCGAGTCTTCGCAGCAACAGACGCTCGAACAGCTTTGCAATGTGCGGCAGAAGGGTGATTGGTCGGTAACTTGCTGGTAGGCGTCGGTCTTTCCCTGGTTTAGGGATGGTAATAATCTTCCCCTGCTTCCACGTCTCCGGGAAGTGCCCAGTGCGGAGAATTCCGTTAAATAGTCTCGTTAGTGCGACGAGAACTTTACGAGGCAGTTGCTGTAGTGCTGCGATCGGGATCCTGTCCGGGCCAGGCGCCTTTCTTTTGGGGAGTCGAGAGACTGCGGCCCTAAGTTCAGATGGTGATATGAAATCTTCTCCCCGTAATGGTGGGATTTGGGCTGAGAGAAAATCTTCCACTTGCTGATAGATCGCTGCGTGGTGTCTGGTCGTGACATCATCGGTAGCCGGCGGATTGGGGGTAAATTGTCCCTCCATATACTCCGCCATGATCTCCGCTCTATCCACGGCGGAGTATCTTCGTCTACCCTCACTATCCAGGAGGGGGTAGACGGGTGAGGTCGATCCGGTGAGTGTCTTGCACAGGTGGTATAAATTGGTTTCGGACTCTGACGCCGCGTCGATGGTACGCTCCCAATCTTCATCGTCGTAGGCTTCGAGTGCAAGCGTTAACTCCTGTGCAAGACGATTTAGGTCACGCTTGACCCTCGGACAGCGAGTGCGCGCCCAGAGCTTGCGTAGGGCACGCTTTTTCATTAGCTTGCCCCGGATTGAGCTCGGCAGCAGGTCCCGTCGGCCAGCATGAGGATGCGTGGTGGTGGCCTTGTCTTTGGCGTATTGAATAGCTGCCGTTATAGAGCAGGCCGTACGTTCCACATCCTCTGAAGTTGTAATTGGTCCTGCGAGCTCAATGTCCGACAGCGCGGCCGCGAACTTCTCCCAGTTGGTCTTGGTCCTGGCAGGGCGTGGTATAGTGAAGTCGCGCTGGAGGTTTAGCGTGACCAGTATGGGTAGGTGCTCGGTGTCAAGGTCGTAAAGAGCTTCGACACCAATTGGGTTTTCTATCCGGTGATGCAGCACAATGTCCAGGACGTCAGGCTGTTGACGGCGGTCTGTTGGTATATTGGTCGGCGCTCCTGGTCCCAATATACCGTAGTTGTGGCGCTCACTGTCCTCGAGCAGTTGCCTTCCGGCCGTGGTGTTAATACGCGAGCCCCAGGCCTGATGCTTGGCGTTCAAGTCTCCCACGACTAGTGTAGGGCCTTGCCACTCGAGGAGTAATTGGACATCCGTACTGCAGAATGTTGAGTTCGGCGGGCGGTAGGCAGCATAAATTTTGAGTTCGTTGTTTCCGGCGTGGACGCGTACTCCTTGTGTTCTAAGAGATGTGTACGGAGTGTGTTCTAGCTCTTCATGCACAAGGTCTCTTCGCACTAGGGCCGCCGTACCCCTATAGGCGATGCCCTTGGGAGAGACCTCGTCGCGCCTGTACACGTAGAAGTTCGGAATTTTGAGCTCCACATGTTCCGCGAGCTTCGTTTCACCCAGGAGGATGACGTGTACATCCTGCGACTGGGCAAGTTTTGTCAGCTCGCGGATATGTCCTCTAATGCCACCTGGGTTCCAATAGAGTATTCTTAGCAGGAAAGGTGACGCAACAGGACCGCCGTTCCTGCTGTGATTGCCGGTATGATGCCGTGGCCCTGCATGTATGCGGTGAAACAGGTCATCAGCGCCTCCATTACAGCCCGGACTGTGGCCATGATGTCCGGGCTGGTTTGCTCTTCCCCCTGGTTATGGTAAGTTGTAGGCGGGACAGATATAGGCACGTGGGTAGGGCGCTCGGTAGGTCTTGAGGTGGACTGTTGTGTAGTTGCCTGACCAGATCGGTGGGCAGGCTGAGAAGACGGTCTCAGAGTGGGTATTTGGCCGGTCCGTTCATTGGGCATTTGTGTGGTGCCATGAATTACTTGCTGATTGATTTCTTGGGTTGTACCAGATCCTGTGTGTGCAGTATTTGGCGTTCGGGTTGGAGCCTGGACCGGTAGCTCAATGGACGCAGCCACAGTAGCGACTCTTCCGGTATGTATTGGGGCAGGCACCTGGATAGGGGCTTGCGTAGGGACTAGTGTGGATGGGCGACCGATTGCGCCCTCTTCTCTGGTTTGTCTCGGGTGAGGTGTTGTGGTGGCCGTTGGCTCTGCATGCTGGGTCCAAGCAGTTTGGTTCCTCCTCTTTTTTCTCCTCTGTGGGGCCTGTCCTCTGTTTGTAGGTGGGTTTGCTGGCACTGCTAGGCTTGTGGGAGCTCTAAGAGTTTCCACTCTAATATCGTCAGCTTGATTTGGGTGGTTTGGTTGCGATGTTGGAGTTAAATGTGCAGCACCAGGAACCGGCTGTGCAATGGGAGGCGGTGCTGCCTCTTCTCTTCTCTGGTGTGGTTGTCGTTGGTGTGCACGATGTGGTGGAGGAGGTATAGCGATACCTCTTCTTCTCGCTTCTCTCTTATAATGCACACAGCGTCGGTCATTTGCCGCATGGTTTTGCCCACAGTTTGCGCAGGTCGGTACATCATCTCGAGACCTCTGACAGTCTCGAACCGGATGGTCACCCGCGCACCTCACGCATTTCTGCGGTCGGTGGCAGTTCGTAGACGCGTGTCCGTAAGCTTGACACCGGTGGCATTGGGGTGGCTTGCTACCGCCACGCCATGCTTCTACTGTTATGTCCGGCATGTGAAGTAGCTCGACAATGGCGTAAAGATCACGGAGCTCCTCTTGTGTGAGATGCGCCAGCTGTACAAAATATGTACAACCTTGTTTTCCGCGAGGTGGTGGTAGGGCCCGTGCATTTTCCGCCGGAAACCCCAAACTTTGAAGAGCTGCGATTATTTCTTCTGTTGGTGTGTCCAGTGGTAGCCCTCGAATGGCTACCTTTGTTGGCTTTTCTGTTTCCGGACTATAGCAGTACCAAGATATAGTTGGATCAGTACTGGCAGCTTGCACGAGGTAACGTTGGACGGCTCGGAATTCATCCGCGGATTTGGGAAGAAAGCGGACCCCTTTTCCCAACGGTCTCGCATTCGGGGCATGTCCTAATACTTCTCTTAGTGCCTCAAAGTGCCTCGTCCAGTTTGGGAGGCACTCCACTGTCAGAGGTGGGTAAGTGGAGCGTGGCGCTGTTGGTTGACTGGTGGCAGTGGTAGTAAGTGGTGGCGAGTTTCGTGCTTGCTGTGGGATGGATACCGCTGCGGCATACGAGAGGCCGGAAGGTCCGGGCTGAGGTGATTTCGGGCGCAATGTGGACACTGCTTCCGTGGGTGAAGCCAACTCAGCATAACTTGTTGAGTCGCGCGGCCAACTTGCCGTAGTTTGGTCGACAGAGCCAATTGGTTGCTTATAACCAGTTTGGCTGGTATCTCCTTTAACCCTAGCCGAGTAAGTTTTGAACGGTTGTGGCGGCTGTGACAGCGGAGTTGGTGGTGGTGGCAGCGGCGGCGGCAGCGCTGATGGCGTTGGTAGCGGTAGTGGAGACAGTTGCCTTGATAATGGCGGTTCCCGCTGTGATGGCAACAGCCGCGACGACGTCTGCGGCGATGGCGGCCGCATCGTCATCAGCGAAGTTTGTCGGGACCCTAGCCGTGACGGTTGCGATAGCGGTATTTCCGCTAAAGGCGGTTGTGACGTGGGAAGTGACGGTTGCGACTGAGACCGCTGCTGCAGCGGTGGTAATGTCAATGGTGGCGTTGGTTGAATAGATTGTGGTGGCGAGGGTGGTGCTGCTAGCGTCTGGTATTTCCAAGGCGGGCGCCTCTCGCTGTCGTGAGACGGCGAGTCTGGCGAGGAGACCTGGGACCGACGCCGTTTGTTCACTTCAGCGCCAGATGTAGTATCAACTGCATTGGCTGCGAGGTACACTCTGACGTCATCTCGAGGTGCTGTTGTTACAGTAGACTGTGGTTTTTTAACGCGTATACGTGAACCGGAGCGGGAGCGACTCGTTTCAGTTGGCGGTGCGTTTGGTAAATTACGCCTAACTGTCGACTGTGGTATTGCGGTTCGCTGTCCCACTCTGCGTTTTCTTTGATCTGGAGGTGGTTGTTCACTTCCTTCTGACATGTTGCTGAGAGATTGCGAAGGTAGGTACTACCCTGAGTGTCGGCACGGACTGCTCTCCCTCGGCGCGTGCAACCCAGCCGGGTGAGATCCAAAAGGAAGGCCCAGCTAAGCGCCCGCGAGCGGGAGAGCAGAGCCGCACCCACAGGTGTTTAGTAGGGTTTTTAGCAATATCTCGGTGGGATTTTGCAACGTCTTTACAACAAAAACGTACAAAACTCCCCGCGTCGTCTTATCGGCGGGTAGTAGGAATTCTCGCGAACGCGCGGCACTCGACCGGTCGAGTCGCTGCCTCGAGCCGTGGCGGCGGGCCACGGCGAGTACAGCTGCACTACACCGGCGCGGCTCAGCGGCGCGCGGCGCTGAGAACGGACGGTACGTAGTCCGATAAGAAATACGCGCGGCGACAGGGCACGACCGTACAGGCGCGCGGACGGCCCGAAACTGCCGCCAGCCAATGCCATCTTTTGGCAGCCGCATGTCAGTGACTGTCCATAGATGGCGTTGGCCGTAAATGTGTTGATGATGATTTCGACTCGATTGTGCGATGCGAGTCGACTCAAAATTCGTAAAAAAACCTTTACTAAGCCCACAAACGTTTGGACGAGAGCTGCTTTTCGCTCTATTGCGTTTATAAATTTTAATGGCAGAAATCATTTCTCGTGATCAAAGGAAAAGAAACTGCTCAATGGTCTGACACTGAAGTTTGAGCGAGAGCATAGTGGAGTTTATACTTGTGAGGCACCCATTTCATTTGACCGTGCTGTTGATTAACTCGAATTCGTATCAATATTCGATGTTTAGTAACTGCTGCGCACAAAATCCCTCTCTAATAGAAAACGAGTATTCCCCGCCGATTATAATGTACTTATTCCCGCAAATGATTTCAGGTAGGTAACCGATTTTGAAGCCGTTTTTATGGGAATGTTCCCGGAAACCGTGAGCTCATACATACCCAAATCATCGCATACCCCCTGATTTTTTGGTCTCGTTCTCTAAATGAACTATAGGCATGATAAAAAGGCACAAAATCACTCGATTGGCGATTGAAAGAGCTATTCTCCAAATATCTACGATAAAACGAGGAGATGAGAGAGTAACGAGAGACGATACAGAAATGAGGAGATCCGTAGACGAACTGAAGTTACCGACATAGCTCTACTTGTCGCAAAGCTTAATTTGCAATGGGCAGGGCATATAGCACGGAGGGCTTCTAAAGTGGAGGGACACTGAATGAACACTGTGCTTACTAGACCCCGCACAAGAAAGCGCAGTGTTGGCAGACTGACCCTAATGATTGAAAATGAAAATGAAAATGAAAATATTTATTTTTCACATAGGCCTAAATAACAGGCTCTTATGAAAAGTCAAAACTCTACCGCCAGGTTCGGAAAGCAGGTTTGCACCGAGAAGAACTGGCAAGAAACTCGGCACTTGCTCTTTTCAAAAATGTCATTGTTATAATATAAGATTTCTTATAGATTATGAAAAATTATAACATATTTTTAAGATATCTCGTGAGGAGATGGAAGCATATTTCTATCATTCCAAGAATCATTGTCGTTAAGAAATTCTTCAATGGTATAGTAACCATGATTAATTAAATGTTTCTTGACAGTGTCTTTAAACCTGTGCAAAGGTAAGTCCAAAACAGACTTCGGGATCATATTGTAGAAGCGTATACTCAACCCCACAAATGACCTCTGTACCTTACGCAAACGGTGTAGCACTATAACCAACTTATGTCCTCCATTTCTAATTGGACGATTACTTATATCTATCCGTTGCTTATAATTATTAATATTTTGACGAACAAATAGTAAGCAATTATAAATGTATTGAGATGCCACTGTAAGAATACCTATTTCTTTAAATTTTTGGCGAAGAGATTCGCGTGGCTTCATTTTGTATATGGCTCTAATTGCTCTCTTTTGTAATACAAATATGGTTTGAATATCAGCAGCAGATTGATGAAATGACAACATTAGAGAGTCACGGGGAGCCACTACATCCAACCGGCGCGGCGTACTACATTGCAGTCTGTGGGGCTAGACAAAGTAACAGGACAAAAATTGGTTGCCTGTAAAGTCGGTTTACTGACGATAGTTGAACGTGACAACGTCTTCTTTGTCGCTCGTTCCGCGCTCGCGAGGTAACGCCGCATGAGCGAGGTAACGCCGGTAACGCCGGATGAGTCATGTTTTTTCGTGCGTGCAACCGGCTCTATCGATTTATAAGACGTTGTCACGTCAAAAATGTATTGGACAAACCACGTGACTGTAGAAAAACCACGACAGAATGGTACTAAACATGCTGTGTTTGATACTGTCGGCTGTCAATTGTCAAGCGACGTACGCTAAAGTTATCTACAAGGTCTGCGAGAACGCTAGAGAGCGTTCAAGTTGTCGTAGTCGATTATCTAACACAGCGTGTTTAGTACCATTCTGTCGTGTTTTTTCTACAGTCACGTGGTTTGTCCCATACATTTTTGTCTACTAGCGTTAACGCCAAACGACTGTTACTTTGTCTAGCCACGCTGGAGTTCCTTTCAGGAGGCCTATGTCCCAGCAGTGGACATCCATTAACTGACACGTTATTCAACCTCAAATGACAAAATCCATAATATCATTTCAATGTCCTTCGTTTTATGTAGGTTGGCAAAATTCTTGTCAATCACAAAATCCTATTAGGTAAAACGAGATTTTTTTATACGATTTAATTAGATAAAAGGATCAATTTCGTTCATTTTCCTTACGAATAACAGACCTTCCGCTCCACATTATTGCTTGATAAGCCAAGTCTGCAAAGTAGGTCGCGAGCTGGGGGAATCAATAAATTGTATCATATTGCGAGCGCTTTGTATTCAAATTTCAAAATTTCCGCGTGCCTTTTGTCGACTTTAGATAACAAAGTGCCTCTTTGGTGTAGTGGTTGGCATTTTTCGCTACGGATTATCGGTCCTGGATTCAATTCCTAAAAATGGTCGCTCATATTGTGTTGAATATTTCTTAACTAAGTATGAAAACGTTTTAAAGTAACCTTTATGTAAGATTGTACTATCTATAGTAACTACTCGAACGTGTGGGAAACCTGCCAAACACTTGTTTAGGGTGGCAGGCTATGTACGACGTACATAATACTTGACATTCCGAGAAGACACTCGTATATAACAAAACAAAATATTTATATTACAACGTTTATAAATTAGAAAATTAACTGTCAAAATCAAAATCAATCCGTCCCTCAGAAAGTAAAATAAAAAACCTCGTTTCCAGTAACTAATGATATACTCGATATAGATGTTAAAATTCACCAACCCATATTCGAGAAACGTTGTTAGTAATAAATACTAGTTTCCTGAATAAGGAAACCTACGTGCAGTAGTGGAATATTTATATGGAGGGGAAACAACGAAAGTTCATAATATTATCCACTTCTTACAAATTACCGTTCCAAACATTGTATTTTACTATTATTTTTATTAATTTGTGTTACTATAAGTATGGTTATAAATAGTACCTAACAACATTTCACCCATTAGGTACGCTGAGGATAAAAGACGACTACGACTTAGACTCAAACATTTTCGCACCAAAACTATTTTCTTTTAACATTCTAAGTTATTAATAGGTATATTGATGTTTACGTTACTATTATTTAATATACACATTTCCCTGCAGTTAAAGCCTCATCTTGTGACAGAAGGACTGGCTTTTTTTATATTATTACATTTTTTGTGTTACGAATCAGCCTATACGCCAAATGCAGTCAAGCATTCTTGGGTCTATTCCAAGCGGGTCAAACTTGTGCAGTAATGAGAATTTAGCGATTAGTGTTATTGTCAAAATTTCAATAAAAAGAGATAACAATAATAGATACTTTTACATAAAAAATTATCTACTATGATATCAAAATTGCAGTCAATACTAGTAAAATAAAGCTAAAATGCTACTAAATCTAGATTTAAGTCATTAGACAATTTCATTAGGGTCTGATCTTTCTGAACACATAAAGGAGGCATTGAATTGAATATTTAATGGGATCGTATTGCCATGGGAAATCCTTACAAGCATCTAATCTAAGATGGATAAAGGAGCATTACTTTTTGAGGAAACGACTTCATTGCTCTATATTTACCCGCGTTTTTACTCTGTTATTCTCAGGAAAAGTAACTAAAAAATCACAAGTGAGAAAAAATTATAGGGCATGAAAACGTTTGTCGGGTCAGCTAGTAATAAATCTCAAAAAAGATAGTTATGTTTGCGGCTCGTTAGATAAAGTGATTCTTAACGATTTACTTTGTAGTACCCATGCAAACTTCGGTGCCGAGTTTTACTCGCAGTTGGCTGTTTTTTTTTGGTTTGGCAGATCAGAAATTTTTTATTGTAAAATTTTCAATAAAACTTACTATCACTAATTTACTACTGATAAGTTTAAAGGGCTGCTCGCACAAAATAACACTTATTATAGTATCCATGAATCCTTCCTTCCTCCTCCTTTTTCCACGGGAGTAATAGTCAACTGCTGTAACTGTACAAGGTCAATTAATTTAAGAGCTAGATTTATGGTGATGTAAAAAACCGGCTGAGTTTGTTGTGGGCTTCTTCTCAGTGCAGGGGGCGTAGAACCCTCATAAACTTAGTTTCAAGTCTACCAGTTGACTTAAAACTGAGTTACCGATTGGCAAACACGAAATACAAATATTACGAAAATCGTACCTAATGACCTTCCTAAGAGCTTGTAATATCACGCTAAACAGCTCAGCTGATTCGTTGCGCAAAAACGAAGCCATGTTTCTGTCACCAGTTGAGATAGCAAAACCATGGTGAAATAATAAAATATAAAAGGTCTGATAACACTAAGAACAGGAATACATACCTACTAAAAGCGAGCATTAAAATACTAGTTCAACTGGTAATTAATTCAATGAATCAATTGAAAACTACGAATGCTCGAGTACCTAAGTGGAAATGTATTCAAATGTATTCTAGTAGCGCAATAACGGCTAGATTTAGAACTAAGACGTGAAACTAATTTAGATGTCTCAATCTTTTAGTTTAATGTATTTGCAGCTACAATGCCTCAAAGGCACCTGCTGTATCGGCGTTTTAAAAGGTAAAGTAATCTTATTATTATTGAAATTATACTTAAACATACGTCTTTACTTTACATCGTAATTTTTAATAGTTTTGGACACAATAGTTGTTCCATTTAGTTTTACAGTTTGACAAACATTTTATATAAGAAAATTATTTTACTATCCCAGATTATAACATTACATAAAACTATTTAATTTTAATATAGGTGTGTTAGGTCATTGTAAGACCAATACTTCCACTACTTTAACCATCATCCTGACAACTGACACACACACACACACACACACACACAAACACACACACACACACACACACACACACACACACACACACACACACACACACAAACACCCACCCACCCACACACACACACACACACAAAACCATAAATTTCACAGCATGCATTTGCGATAATATTTTGTAACTTATTACAATAATTGTTTGTCACTTGAGACATTGTATGAGGAAGGCGATGATCACTGCAACACATTTTATACTTCTGCAGGATCATCTTTCCCATTTGTTTCTGTACCTTTTCCTAAGATTCATACTAACCCAAACTCACCGGGCTGTATTTATGTCCGGAGTCCTCACCACCCTGCCAGAACGAGTAATTTTAAAGGTTATTCGTACCGATACATACAGTTTTACTTTGACAATGTTCTACATCTATATTACAGTCTATATCATCTTACGTCAGGCGATACTGTTACGTACATATATATTTTAAAGTAAAGTAAATTACAGCAGCTCTGATAAAATATTTATTTACTAACCAGTTTCTCAGCAATCGAACAATTTAAAACGTAACATTGTGAAATAACGTGACATCTTTCAAATTCAGTGAATATTTAAATTTTTGTTATCTACTCCAATTGTTCGAATTCATAAAATAATAAAACGTTTGCGAGCGGTAAACATTTTGATTGTTTACTACTTATGTACTCTTTATTATCAATTTTATACGTACTAGAGTTAGGTTATTTAATAAACATATTATATACAAATAAATTAAGATTAAAAATATTTACAAAATGCTGGCTTAATGGCATGGTGCCCAAATGCTGGCTTAATGGCATGGTGCCCAAAACACTGGCGTTATTGCCTCGCTGTATAGCTAGGGTTAGCCGTTGGGATGCCGTTGGGCGACGTAAGCGCCAGCTCTTTGGTCACCTGACGCGTGAACCAACTTTTTGGATAGGATATTCACAAAATTTTTTGTGTCTGATGACCATGGACAAATGTTTGTATGTAATTATGTACTCTTATTTAATGTTCGCGATTCACGCTTCAGATTTATTCTTGTTACTTTAAAAATAAACTTTATCACGTCATCGTCTCCTGATGATGCTCAGTGGAGGGGCAAAACGTGCGTAGTTTTGGAGGCTTTTTGTGATCTCCTCACCGATTACTAACCTTAGGATATAGGCATCCGAACGATTTACGTAAACCTCTTTCATATGAAAACCAACCATTAACAGGAACTCACATTAACACAATACAACTGTTATTTAACAATTAATTTATTATTTAAGTTTCTTTGTACAAAACGATACATTGCTAATTTAGTGACAAATACGTGCTCCCTCTATCATCGCACCCAAGAGTCTGTCCCTTCTTTTTAATTGACGGGCCCGACGAACCACAGGCATCAAATACGTTAATATAAACAATGAGAATTATTAGCAGAGTCGAATTAGGGGCCCGCCGTACAATATTAATGCAGGTTATACAAATTGCTTACACATACAAGCAAACAGTAGCGCCAAGTGTCAAAATTCTATAGGTGACTGCTGAGCGAACTACAGCGTGGCCTTATACTGTTGGTATTTTTGACACCAGTAAACCGGCGACATTTTTTCGCGTGGTTCGCCCTATCCAGGGTAGATGATCAATTATTGATCTCCTGTGGTATTTTGAGCTGCCTTACAGCCACATAAAATTTTGCGGATTTAATCCAATATTCCTAATTTTTAAACATTTGTGTACTCTACACGTATTTTTTAAAAAGCATAGAGATTGTTTATAAAGGATGCGAATGAATATTTTGGAATGCTTGCAATATCTTCCTGCACGCGGGGCAATCTAATAACAATATGCCTGTTATGCTCTCTGTCGCACTTATTGCCTTTACAAGAGCTGCTCTGACGGGCATCAGACGCTATCCTGTTTCCCCATTGTATTGCATCGCGGGCAGCAAGATATTGCAACCACTAAAGTCAACATTTAGGATGTAGTATTATATACCTACCTACTGCTTTAGCTATGTTTATGGTATGGTGTAGTCTCGGAAGTATGTATGAAGTAGTAGTTATTAATTTTTTAACAGCTCTGCCTGCATTCACTCAGAAACTTAAAAGTTTTTACCAAATAAATCTCTGGGAACGCGCGAACCGTCGACATTTAGTTTTCGTTGTATCCGTCGTGGTGAAACTATGAGTGCTTTTGTTCGACGCTCAAAAATCGGTTTGCTCACTCGAAACTAAAGAGATTGCTGCGGGAATTAAGATAAATGCTAGCAGAGCGCGACGAGTGTGGTATATTCATCAGAAATGAATAATTCTGCACGTTTCAATGCTATTTTAGTATTTTAGCCCCTTGATTTCTTTCTACGAAATTTTTTGTGAACGTTTAATTGTAATTAGCAAGAAAATCTTCAGTATGGAAATAAATAAATCTAATCAATTAATCTATATCGATTGGCGGTACGTGTTTGCCGATAGGGTGGTAACTAGCCGTTGCCGAAGATACCCAAGAGATTAGGCCTGAGCCAATTTGGAAATTATAGCCATAGATAAATTCCAAAGTAGCTCGTGGGAATTAAGCCCGGGGATCAAACCTGGGACTTTTCGTTCAAATCGCAAAGGAGGTCGTTAAAGCCTAGGTATCAGTGTTTTTTTTACTTTTTAAACGCTACAATAAATACCATACATACCCCTTCCAGCTAACGCCTGTAAATTCACTTCACTCATATTGAATTATTTACAGACAAGTCATGAAAAAAACAACGATATTTTCAATATCCATCATAACCTGTTCCTTATCAAGGCTTCTTGCTACTAAATTACTCCTCTTAGATTCCGCATCAGCTATACAAATATTATTATCTTTTGTCAAAGTTTACATTGCGTTGACAAACAATTGTGTATAAAACATAAGGGCGTGGACACATTTTAAATTTAAGACAGGCAACGTAAAACTTGTATAAGCTGCACCTAGATTGTGTAAGAAAAAGGTATTCATCGTGATCGCAATCTTTTACTAATTCTGCCCGCTGATTGGATCCCTGATTTACGTCAGCCAATCGGGGGGCCGAATTCACCAACGATTACGATAACGATGAATACGTTTTTCGTACGCAATCAGACCCCGGAAATGACGCGCCCCACTACTTCATTTGTGCGTAAAACACTGACCCAATATGTAAAAGAAGCTATTGTAATTGGTCATTTAGGCAGTACTTGCTCCAGAAGCGTTGCTCTCGGATTTGTAGTCCGAATAGTCAGATGTGATCTGAACGCGCAAGAGAGCGGACGTATTGTTTCATTCCAGAGCGCCAGTGCTGCTCCATACAGTGAGCGTTGTTGGATTAATTTTCAATTTTCAATTTATTTTTCAATTCATTTATTATTGAACCAGGAAAATGTTGCACAGTACAAAAATCTCCTTAAATCTAGTGCACAGAATAGGTAGATACAAAAAAAAAAGATGTTTAACCTGATGGAGTGCTTTGGCGTCCGTACTAGGAAAACCTGTGTTACGGGCACCATAGCTTTCCCTTGGATCCATCGAATACTTAAACTGTACAAACTTAAATTTTGACTATTACAAAAACAAGATTAAGTGATGCGCACGCGCGAGCGTGTGTGTGTGTGTGTGGGCGCGTGTGTGTGTGAGTGTGTGTGTTTGTATGTGTGGTTGTGGGTGTGGTTGTGGGTGTGTGTATGCGTAAATTTTCAAGCGCATGCGATTAATCAAGCGACTAGTCAACTGTGATATACGCATACAAGAACCTTGGACTATCTAGAACAGTCGACTCTCCCACATCGATTAATTGTCGTTATTATTATTTGCACTCACACATCTAATTTTCACATCTTCAAATAGGTAGTGAGCGCGTCATTTTAACTTCAATAAGCTCTACCTACTACAATTATATGCATTGCACATACATTACGGGAAAAATTCAGCATGTGAACTAAACCTTGTATCTCACGTAATTACGTATTATGTTTTCTTTGATGCTCCCGATATCGAGCTGTGTGTTTTGGTGCTAAAAATTACGGTAATCCCATTCAGTTAATATTTTCAGTAGCAAAATTTGACATCAAGTAAAACTACAAAATAAACAGTACAAAATAAAAGTTTATTTAGAAATGACAATAATTTAAAAGTCTTTACAATAATATTATCATCACTTTTTCTTCACTGGTATAACCAAACTCAGCATTGTAGTTCCTGAAAAAAGTAAGTTAGTGTTAGGGCATAAAAATTGTAGCTACAGTAGGTGGCAAATTCCTTGGGTATATGATGACCTTGATTGCGCACAAGCGAATTTTAGATACTCTTGGTGGTAAGTGCGGGTCGCGTAGGCGGAGAGTCGCGTGCACTAACTTGCCCCCACCACAGAACACTAAATAGTACAGGTACAGAAGGTCCACTCCGCACGATTATTTAAAGAAATAGCGACTCTAGCGCTGACACAAAAAGTGCAATTCAGTTCGCAATAGCGCCTGGCCCCGCCCTCAAAATCGACACGCAACAAACGCAATGTTGTGGTCTCTTTCTATCGCCTAACTTTATCTCTTACGACGTACTAGGGCTGCCGTAGTCAGACGGCGCGTAAAAAAGACCGTACAGAACTAGCGCGTGCAACTCGGCCCGCGAGCGGCAACCATCTGAAATATTGAGGTCCAGACCCGTACTTGTAGCCGGGACGGCCACGTGAGACTGGCCTGCCCCCACAACGTCACTTCATGGTCAAGAATAACAGCCATATTATAAGCCCACAGAATGTTGTGAAAGTTATTTTCTTATTGCACCTCTAGACCTCATTTAAAGAACCTGTGCTGGAGTCTCCAGGACCAACGGTTTGGGATCTACGTTGGTAAGTCAGACACCAATCAGTCAGTCAGATTCTTCTTGTTACATATCAGTTTTTTTTTCTAAATAAAGGATATCTTTGAATCGTTCAGGTATAGCACGATTTAAGTAAATTTTTTTTTGTTGTTTTATTACATACTGGTCACTAATTATTATTATTAATCAAATTACATCAGTGTTGACATATTATATCATTTCTTACCAATCATAGTCGCTGCTAAAGTGTAGAAAGGTACAACGCATCCTATATTCAGTAGAATGGGAAACAAGACGTTGCCGACTGTACTTCCGATCCTGCCAGTAGTCATTATCATTGCTAAGGATAGAGACCTGAAAAAGAACGAAACTCTTAGAAAGTGGTTCCTCCTCATCGGCGATCAAGTTTTCAAACCTCTGAAGACTTTTCGTACGTTTGTGGTAATTAAATGCTACTTAATAATTAGCGAAACAAAATACCGTAAAGAATATTGCATGATATGAATAATATTTCCTCCAATATTCTTAATTTAAGAAGAGACCTGTGTTCAATAGTTTGAAGACCCTCTGGCAAAGCTGACGCTTGCTGGGATTAGAGCGCTAGTTCCCGGATCTCCTGAAGATGAGTCCATCGGAACATTTTACGTCAACCTCCTTCATATCATTACAATTCATACAAGAAAAAAGTAGCCCCATTTGTTAAAATTTCCGCTAATACGCCGCAACACGGCCGAATTTTTCCCTGCGGAAACTCGCGTGCGGACGAATAACAAGTGATCTGTGGCGTGGACCGCGGTCCAGAGACGATACTGCAGTCGGCCTAGAACTGACGCTGTTGGTGTCGAAACAAACATTTTTGACACCAGTAAACTGGCGACATTTTTTCGCGCGGTCCGCCCGGTCCTGTGCGACTGCGAAGTTATTATCTCTTTCCTGGTTAGAACGATATCATATTCGCTGCACCGTCACTTACTACCAAACTTCTGTAAAAGGGGATGATGATACCTTATAGTGGTTGGAAATAGCTCGACAACCAGCGCTTGATTGAGACTCTTCATCATCTGAGTAATGGACACGTCGAATGAGAATAGCGCAACGACACCAGCCTTCGAGCTCGCCCATCTCAGCCCCAATGTGGTCGCCACAGAGATCAGCCCACAAGCGATGTACAGGTTCTTCTTCCCAACTTTGTTTACCAACACCCCTGTGATGATGTACGGTGCTATGCAGATGCAGCCTAAGATCACACTGTTTATATAGGTTTCTGTTCCGCTGACCGTCTGAAAGAGATGTGAGATAAATAATTAACCACAATAAAGTTGATCAAACGTAAGTTGACTAAGCTCATTGATAAAATGCAGTTGATTTCTAGTGTAGTTGATTGTTGTATCTAAGCGTTCTGGTTTCGACTACCGACACGGTTCAGGGAAGCAATTGTGTGAAAAAAACTGTACGTGTTGTTTACTTTTTTCTACCCAATCAGGGGTCTGATTGCGTAAAAAAAACGCATTCAAAGTTAGCGTACTCGTTACCGAATTCTGCCCCCTGATTGGCTGACGTAAATCAGGGACCCAATCAGTGGGCAGAATTTGTAAAAGAGTACGATAACGATGAATAAGTTTTTCTTACACAATCTACAGGCAGGTGACAGAATTTGTCTACGATCGTAATCGTGATCGTGATGAATACATTTTTATTACACAATGGCCTAGCAGATTGGGATTTTATAATTTCATAAGCGGCTCAGGTAGCTAGCTGACAAAGATAATGGATACTACCATTTAAATGTTCTTTGCTAGCTGAGAGGCTTCGGTCGTAGCTGAAAACCACCCCACTGGTAAAGACGTACCACCAGTGAGACACTGTATCCGTTTGGATTGCAAGCGGCATTAGAAGTTCTTGTGGCAGTCCATCTGGGGGCTACCAAAACAGTTTTACCTAGTGCAGCTCTGGATTTCCTAGGAAAGATAACTTCTATCAGGCCAGTGCTATGTGTTTCATTGCCACTTATCTTCGCAACACGATAAGCTACGATATGTTCATCTAAGAAGCTATTCTTTTCTGATTTCAAGCTACAGCTGCAGCTACGCTCTTCATCATTGTCATGCTTCGCATCTCCTGAGTAATGTTACTGCTTTTGATAAGCTGTTAAATCATAACTTACAGGTACACAAACTGCGTTCTCCGTCACATTAGCGCTTCTCAAATCGTGAGTGTAAGCGTCTAGCATAACGCATAAGTCCTGACTTTCCTCGCTGCTGTAATGTTCCACGATTGTCGACAACTGAGGGAACCACATCCTTATTAAGTTGTACCTGAAAAATAATTAAATATTTACCTACTGAATAATATTATTGCTCATATTCGGGAGGCTTACAAAAGTCTTTGCAGAGTTCCATAATCAAAATCATAAAAATCTGAATGCTTTTTAGTTAGGCCTAGGCTCAACCACCATGTTTTGAAAGCTGTTTTGCACCGAGAAGAATGGACAAGAAACTCGGCAACTTGCAACTTCTATTTATCCTATCACTCTATCAATGTTATTGGTGTTCCATTTAGAAAAGTTTCAAGGTAAAATTAAAACTTGAAACTTTTTTGAATCGTTAAAAATTATGCCTTATATTTTTTCGATTAAAAAATTCAATGATTCGAATTGGAGATAATAAAATAGACATTTTAAAATTTTTGTATATTCGACTTATAAGATTTTCTTATTTATAACTTTTATTATAATTTTGCTTAAACTTGGCGTCAATTAGTATATAAATATTACACAAATATTTATCCTACGTACTTATTAAACTAACATCAATTATACAGAAGCAGTAAAACGTTATAGATACCTAAATATAGTGTATTTTATTTGAACTGGATAGCACCTATTGTACTAACTCAGTTAATAGCAGTTAAAACGTTTTATATCAAACAGCAAAATATAAGTTACGACGAACATAATTTTAAAAGTGAAGCATAATAGTTTAATGTTATGTTTCTGAAACAGCTAAAGTGGTACCGTAGTTAAACGTAAAATAGTTAATTATGTACTTAATTAGATGTTGATCTAGTATCTACTTTGTTTTAACTTGAACATTTTACAGTTAGTGTGTCTATTAAGGTTTATACTTTAATGTTTTGCTAGCTTACTCGCTCGTCCTTCTTAAAAATTGTTTTAAATATAAAAGAAAACTTTTTACAGTAAAAATTTCAGTGTTCTAACTTCTAAGTGCAACAGTTTGAATAGGGCAATAGGCATAGACAATGAATAGTTAATGAACCTGAATATTGAATCATAAAATATAATGTATAATTTCTTTTGAGAATAATAAAGTTCTTTAACCACAAAATTATAACTCAAAACTCTGTGTCGTGTACGTTGCTACCTGGGTATATAATTCTAGTTCGATTCTTCACTCGGGTTCATTTTATATTAATATCTAATTAATAAGATCAAGTCTATACATTTTAAATACGGGTTCGATTTCCGCCGGGCTACGGGTTCTTCTTTAGAATCTGGAGGCTTCGGCCGTGGTTAGATACTACCTTACCAGCAAAGACGCATCGCCAAGGGAATTAGCGTTCCGGCGCGATTTTGTGTATAAACCGAATAACTTAACGGCCTACAAGCCGTATTTAGGTGATTTTGAATGAAGTTTTATGCAAAAACTATAAAGACAATTACTTTCAAATTTACACGTCATGTATTTTGGGTCTTTGATCTAAAATCGCTTAGAAGCAGAAACACGATTGGATAAAATTTTCTCGATAGAAAGTTCTCCCAAAAGTTGCTCCAAAATCTCAGTTTTTCTATGTTTTATCAGAAACTACAATGGATGTTATTGTAATTTTTGTTTTAATGTATCGGTAATAATAATATCCTAAAACGCTTAGAACAGATTTTTGATAGGTAAAACGTCTTTCTTCCGCGACGCTGCATTTCGCACCTACCAAATCTCCGTGAGAGTGAGAAAGACAAAAATAAATTCAATAAATCCCCTTAACACCCAGCTGCGATAGCTGGGGGATGGGGTTCAAATCACGCTGTGACTGAAATTTTGACTCTTATTTAAATTTATAGGAAATATTTACATAGTAAGTGTGTAAAACACTTATCAAAGAGATAAAATTAGGGAATGTGAATAAAGTTTAACAAAACACTTACAAAAGCATTGCGAAAAAGTTCATAACGCAAAAAAGTAATAAATACGCTCCACGAGGTTTCTGGAACATAGGTTTGATATTGTGGAGGCCAATAGTAAGCATGTTTCCAAAGTTTTTCCTCGAAGTATCTCCCAATGACTCTTCCATTTCTTGTTTACTCCGCTCTTTGAATATATTCTTGTACTGCGAAGAAAGTATAACATTACTAATGCGATAAAAACAAAGCCTTTTGAGAAAAACAGATAAACAATACTCACTAACCTAAAAAGATTATTGCTTCCGCCCATATAAACATTTCATTATCAAAGGAAATCGTTCTGTACTAACGAAAAAACATACTCAAATATTAAATTCAACCTTCGAAGAACCTACATATCAATTGGCATAGTATAGCAAACTTTCAGTTCGGATGCTCTCTCTGCTTACATTCAATCACATATTCAGGGAAGTATTACATTGTTTTTGAAATTCCGAGCGATGATTAGGTATTCAAATTCTAGTTTACAAAGAGGCAATAATTTCTATAACTGGCGTAAAAAATCAAAACAAATGAAACAAATCCATCAATCGATTTTCGGTGAGACACATCTGAGATAGTCGTAAATGACATTTTGTTTTAATTTAGTTAATATAATATTTGAGTGACAAGGCGCAAAAAAGATCGTTGAATGAATGTTTCACTGTAGAGCTGGATTTTAAAATAATTGAAATGAATGTCAAGAATGGTACAATAATATGTATTTCTTTCACCACATGTTATACCTAAGTGTATCTTATAAATCGATAATTTCACTGAAAAGTTATGATAAACGAATAAAATATTAATATTTTATTACATTAACCCTATTATGATTTTTTTAAAGATTCTAGTAAATTTATTTATTTATAATTTCACAAAATTATTGTCATACGAAACTAGATCTCAATCAGGACAGCAAAATTAATCTCAGTCGGCTACTGCCGTAAACTCAGGCTCGACGCGCAACGTCACTGCCAGCAATACATACTATTTGTTCTGAGTAACAGAACTGTACGATTGCTTTACTTTGACTGTGCCCTTTGGGCTAAACATGGAGTATTAAAATTTTAGCTTACGTACGGGGAAAGTATCGGCCGGTTTTCCTGTATTCTGCTTATAAATTTTAATAAGAACATCCCTTGCTTCGTCGTAACGTTTCTGCGTTACGTAGTACTTTGGACTTTCGGGTAAAAATGCGTATAGAAGAGTTGCCCACAGTGACCATAAGGACATGATGAATAAGTAAAAATTCCATGTGTGCAGTACTGGAAAACAAAATTTTATTAAAAATACCTAAATTTAAGTACCTAAAAATGTAATAATATAATTATACTAGTTGATCAGGCAAACGTTGTTTTGCCATTTATAGGTATGAAAAATAGCTTACTACCTATTCTCAGACGTATACCAAATGTAGGCAATGTTTTTTTTATAAAAAACGGTCAAGCCCTTTCGGAGGAATTCGGTTATACTGTGACATGAGATTTTATATATTACATTCTAGTACCAGTACTAATATAATAATATTCAGTGTGTGTGTAATAGTAATTTCAGTGTGTTTAAAAATATTTTTTTATCTCGTTAGTAGGATATTAAAACTGGATCAAGAAAACAGATAAGCTTACGGATTTAAGGCACTACAGCTTCCTTTGCTCGGGAAACCCATTCAGTTTTAATGGGGTCATTACAACCAAATTCAGATTAGAAGAAATAATCGAAATTTTCCCAATATTATGGTGACTTATCATTTTTCTTACTAAAGAACGTAAAGGACAAGTAGTAATCATAACATTTACACAAACCAATAGCTCCGTTGAAGACGGTAAGCTCCCAGTGTTGAGGCAGTATGGCCCAAGACACGAGAGCAATCAGTACTTGAGATATCGCTGCAAACGAGGATTGGAACAGCATCACTCTATCTCTGACGTCGCTATGACAAAACTCTGACGTCAATGTTATCATTGGAGCGAATGAGGTGGCGGATCTGTTAAGAAAATAAATTTTTAGTAACAAATATTATTTGAAGATGATACACTGATTTTATTTTTGTCCTTCTTACTATTACGAATAATTTGGTGGATACGACAGGCACCGTTGCAAAAGAATAATAACAGAAAAATTACATTTTACCTACATACTTACTAGAAAACTAAGCCAGTAATCAAAACTAGATTCTGATCGTTTTTGGATATTATTATTGCCGACACATTAAAACTTAAATTACAATTACATCCATTGTAGAGCTACAATGGATTATAGAGCATTGTAGAGCAGTGAAGCTACTTTTGGAAGAATTTTCTATAGAGAAAATGATATCCAATCGTGTTTCTGCTTCAGAGCGAATTTAGTTTAAAGACTCCAAATACGTGACGTTTATGTTTGAAAGTTTACGGTCTTTATAGTTTTCAACCTGCAGATTAGTGAAAATTGCCTGTATGCACTTAATGTGTTGTTAGCAATAGATATATCTACAGATATGTAGATAAATAGACAGAGATATTATGATAAACTTGGGAGTAAGTGATGAGGACGATGGAAGCTGGGTGGGTATTCTAGATCAGTTTGTACTTACAATATACCGTCAAAAAACTTGCATACGGCTAGCACTAAATAACTTTGGCTGGTTCCACTTATAGCCGTAAATATGAAGAGCCCAGTAAATCCAAACAGTATAAAATTTTTACGACCAAATATGTCAGTCAAAAAACCTGCGACCACCGATATTAATACCATACCTGTAAATAAAGTTTAACGTATAAATAATGTATGATTTATTTGATTATACTAGCAAATATATTATAAAGTTATGAGCGGTTGTGGTAATTTAATATCGCTTGTGAAGGGGCAAAGAAAAAATATCGTTTAATAGAACCTACATTCTTAAAACTTCTTCATAAAGTTTTCTAAGGTATATCTTAAGTTGATGTTAATATAACGTAACAATAAGTGTCATAATCATTGTGGTGTAGCCACATCACAACGTTCATGTGACGTGACGCGCTAAGTCCTTTTGATGTGGTATAAGACCGCCCCAGCTCACGCTAGCCTAACGCCTTACACCTATGTCACGTTAATAAATTAACCTACCGAAAGTAATAAACGGCACAATTCGCCTTTTGCAATGACAATAATTATAATAAAGCTGTCTCTGCTATTGCCATGCCCATGAGATATAGGGCTATACTATATTATGTTTAATTCATTATTTAAAAAAATGTCTCATTAACTCAGCCCACGTATATTGTACGTATATGAAAGTTTTTTTCTATTAACATGGAATCTCCAGAAATATTAAATTATGAGTATGTGAAATCTTAAGAGCTAGTACCTAGTTGCTCTCTTCATTCCCTCACAGAGATAAAAACAGTGTTACAAAGATTTTTTTGAGAGGTAATTGTTGGAACAACTTACCCGACAGTATTCTTCAGGACAACCCCTCAATCGAAACTTTTAAAATTAGACTAAAACAATACTATCTTTCCCTTCTGTCATAATATATTATTTGTGTATTTTATTACTGTATATTTTCATATATATGTATTTGTATTAAATTAGTATGTATGTATGTATTTTATTTTATTTGTATTTAGTTTATGTATTATTGTTACTATTTTATTTACATAATAATTAAATTAAAGTATTTTAAGTTTATTATTTTGTCGTGTTATATTTTAATAATATTTATCTTTCAATCATAGTTACAGTACCTATTCTCCTTTTCCCTTTCACCTCTCCCACTAGCTAGGGTCACTGGCAGAGATCTCTTATAGAGATAAGTGCATCCTTGTACTCAACCATCTTTCTTATTTATCTAAGTAACATGTATATTTTGGTACTAAATAAATAAAATAAAAAAATAAAAATAATTGTCTAACTCGGTAATTAATATCATCTAGCCTTATTTGACATTCCATAGTACTTACATTGTTGTCATTGAAGAAAACTATGGCTTCGCGAACACAAAAATTTGATTGCTCTACGAGGTATCATTCGCTCAACCTAGAAGTAGCATTAGCAAACCCCAAGATTAAAAAAAAATGTTGAGTGTAAGTTTTTCACTTCCCGTTGTAGTGGTGAAATTAGTGTCTTCTACGTACTTACTCCCCATTGGACGAACAACATACACAAAACATGAACATGGTATATACAGATTATAGAAGGTGAAAAAAGTAACAAACGTTTTAACATACCAGTAAAAGGCATAGCATTTAATACGCCTTTCTCTAATAAGCTCATGTTAAGGTCACACTCCGCCACGGGTAAGATGTACGGAGTGGTATTCAACACGACCACTCCACATGCGATGCCGAAGAAAGACGTGAACAACATTCGTATGTGGAAGAGCCCTATCCCGCACTCCTTCAGTGCCAGATTGACTTCCTGCATTGCAGTCGGAACCACTTCTGGTGCATCGTTACCTGAAACAAAATAATAAACATACTGGTATCATTGACCTCTATTATATTAGTACGCTGGATCAAACATTCTATACAATTCCCAGTTCATTTTATGTGCCGACTTGAAATGACCTCGAACGTCCACGGTACTAAATTGACATTTGTTGCTAGTGACCGTCGCATTCAATGTCATTTTATTTTAATTTTAATTCCATGGACGCTTACGCCAGTTCACGCAACAATGGCAAAAATCAAGAGTCTTCATTTTTACAGTCTGAGGTCCAGCATACTAGTATAAAACGGGTCAGTGACTGGTATCAATTCTGTTATGCAAAATGTCTGAACTAAACTAATTTGAAGCATCTAATATAGTGCTATCTTCTTCAAAATGCTCCCTGTGGAAAAGGATAGACGTATACCTACACAGGACCCGGCGGACAGCGCGAAAAATGTCGCCAGTTTACTGGTGTCAAAAATGTTTGTTTTGACACCAACAGCGTCAGTTGGAAGCCGACCACACTATTGCCTATGGATCGCGATCCAAACAACAGATCACTAAATTTGTTATTAGTCCGCCCGCGAGTTTCCACAGGGACGATGACCGCCATGTCAAATTTTGGCCAAATGTCGCTACTTTTTTCATGTATTAAGAAAATTAACATAAAATGTTACGAAGGGCTCATCCTCAGGTTAATATCGGTGGATAACACTTATTAGTTTATTTTGAAATTTTTCACAACAAAATTAATACCACTGTCACGATACTATGAAATACGAGTAAGTATGTTTAGTTTTTATGTGTGTGTTTTAACGTATATCTTTTAAAATGGTTATAAAGTTAATATTAGCAATATTATTTTTACAGCCGATGCGCACGAGGACGCTTGGAAAGCGATAAGAAACCTGTTTAAAATTAAACTACGAGTATCTGCAATATTTTTACTACAGCCTTTTCAAAATTATTAAAAAAACTTAAAAACAATAATTTAAAATAATCAATTTCTAACAGGAAACAAATATCTATTTCTGGACTTGGCAGAATTAGTCTGTACAATATTTTTCTAGGGATCCACGTCCTTAGTGCTCGTTTTGGCCGACGGTGACAGCTGTTGTTGAAAACTGTCACATGGGTTTAGGTGTTCCTTAAAATTTAGCAATTGTTGGTGAGTACTGCACTCCTATAGTCTTTTGGAAAGTCGCTGCTCACTATTACTTTTATCCTGAATTTGATATTTGTATTAGATAATGTGTGTTAATTCATAATGAAATAAGTAGCTATTTATCTGCGAGAACCTCTAAATAAAATTAATGGTTGAATAAACCGAGGACGCCCGACCGCATCAGACATTTTTGTTCCTGGCACAAAATTATTTCAGCAGTCAGTATATCCTTGATTGCTCTCCAAATCATTATTTAATAATCCAAAAATTATACAGGTATGAAACCTGCAGTCCTTTAGCGCAAGTTGGATGGAAAAAATTTGAAGGAAATAAAAAAATACAAAGAACTTGTTGCGGTTTACGATACAGCGTCCGTCACCAGACTATTAAAACCCTTTTTAAACACAACTTCTGAAGCAAGACGCTTGCACCACTAACGGTCCCCATACACTGTCTGGAGGGCTGGAATATTCCTATTGAAGGAACACTGGCAAAAACTCACTGAAAAATATGTCCATGGCCTTATAGTTCAGCGGTGAACTCTATGTCTTCAGTAAAGCTTGATTCCAAAGTGGGCTTTGTTTTCAGCTAAGATAATCTTGCGTTAAATACTACCTATTACGTACAGAGCTTATTTTCTTGTGATTTGGTTAACACGTTTACCGCCAACGGTGCTAAAATGACCCCGTCCGAGACTTTCACTTCGTGTGGGCGCCAAATATGCTGATCTTTGATTCAGTGCCGGGAACAAAGGGGGACAGAGACAGTTACTTTCCCTATTCAAAATAATAATGACTTTTAGTAAACTGTATATCCACGGCTATTTGCACCTAGATTCGCACCAGAGAAAAAAATACTCGTGAGTTCTATGGGGCAAAATAGACCCGCACCGTAAGTTAGTTTATTTTCGGGTTATAATAAAGTTATAAAAAACTGCAGCGACCGTGTGTCTTGTTTATATGCCCGTTCGCTTGTAACGCGACGCCAATGGCGGCGGACCGATAGACACGGCACCGCGGCCTACTTTGGCAGCACTTTGGTACCAAACAATAACTTTTATCACACTAATATTAT
The DNA here is from genome assembly GCA_036785405.1 of Coenonympha arcania. Classification (NCBI taxonomy): domain Eukaryota; kingdom Metazoa; phylum Arthropoda; class Insecta; order Lepidoptera; family Nymphalidae; genus Coenonympha; species Coenonympha arcania. The sequence continues at coordinate 3,191,042 of CM072074.1, forward strand.
AATAGTGATAGTTTGTGTGTGTTTATGGGTGTATAAGCGTGCACGTGTGTTCGATACTCTTTCATGCTGCACCTACTACATTGACTTGATATATGTACCCTTTCTTTACGTGGAGAAATCCGTTATAGACACCGGTGTAACATGGGGGGTATTGGGTTATGGTAGAATCGCACCGATTAAGCCCCACGGTATTCATCTCAGCGCCTGGTGGCAGGGCAACGGGATCGGAAGAACTCACGCTTCAGATTACGTAGGTAAAGCCTGGATTAATACTTAGATTACTTTTATTCCCATAAACGTCCGTGGTTGCCACGAGATTTAATGCAAGTGGAGCCACAGGTAAAAGCTAGTCAAATAACATAAGCAGAGAATTTCCTCAGAAAATTTAAGTCCATAAAAAATTTTAAAATGTCGAAAATTTTTAAAACTGCGCAACAGTAGAGTGAAATTTAAGCCGAATAAATCCTTGGAACGGTGGAAACGCCGGCATTTTGTTTTCAACGCATCCCATTTCGTGAAAATATGAGCGCCATTGTTCAGAGCCCAAAAATCGGTTTGCTCACTCGAAAACCAAAGAGATTGTTACGTGTATTATAGAAACAATGGAATGCAGATTTGTTTAACATAGAAACAATTTTATTTTTCAAGTACGATACGACAGGACAGATTAATTTGTTTTGCTATAATCCGCTACTTGAAAAGATTCTGTATGGTACAATATATGCAGGAACACCACACATAATAATTCTACCAACACTTTCTCCTACGCACGTTTCGTCCCGACACCGGAACATCCTCAGGAGATGTTGACTTCACAGTGCGTTTTCTGGGTTTCCGTAAAATAACGCCTGCTTCCATTCAATACTTACCGATGATGTCTTTTTGGCTGACTTCAAAAATAAAGAAGTTATGGAATACATAGTGGCATGAAAACACTATATTTTACATATAAGTACAAAAAAAAGTTTTTAGTGGATAAATTTTTAGTTAAAAAAAATATAGTTTCCATACCTGTCGCCGTTGGTACACTACCATCATCCATTTCAAATACAGAACAGCTAATTTAAACGAAATAAAATAAACATCAGTCTGTGAATAATCATTACTAGACCACCAGTGAGTGCTACTGAGTTAATTTTCGGTCTCAAACATCATTGTTTTATCTAATTATCTTATTGTAACCTTGGTAAAAGATTGCGCATTTTATCAGTAGCTAATAGACGTAATTTCAGGTATCTAATAGTAAACAAGGCTTTTCTGGGTATTTTTTCATGAAAAATATAGGTAGCTAAAACACATCCGGAAGGTCAGGGTCTCATCTGTTAAGAAGGTAGTTGCAACAACCACTTAATTTTTGAATCGGTGCCTCGGGCACTGGGCGTAGTCACGCAGGTATCTACACATTACGCGTGACTGGTGTTTGCTTAAAAAAAATCCTTGCCAAACACTTAAATCTTTAACTCAAAAAATTAAATCAAGAATTGCATGAGAAAGATCAGAAAATGGCGGTTTTCTTATGAAGATTGTTTTAGGACGTCTAAAAATAGTACTGACTGTACCAACCTGTTAAATGGGATAGAACACTACTTCTAAAGACTATAGTTATCCCTTTGCACAAGTATCGTACTACATTTAGGTCGCCCTACATTTAGGACGCCCTACACTTAGAGATTCAAAATCGAATCATTACCAATCGTTGGACTAAAAACATAGGTCGATATTAAGACATGTAAAGTTAATCAGTAAAATGTTAAAATATTTTAGCAAGTTCGTACATCTTTACATCAAAGCAATTTAGAGCGAGCTCCGCGTCAAATTACACCACACCCCGTTCCGTGGTAGCGAATCGATGCAGTACGTAAGAGGCTCGCAGATAAAAGCTGCACTTAAACACATACCTACTTAGAAAAAAAGAAAGAAAACAAGTTCATTTAAGATCAAAACCAAAAACCATGGAAATTCGCATGTTACTAAAAATTATACAATATGATTTTTGAAATGCAATAGGTGCATAAACAATAATATCGCAAATCTTAAACCTCTATACACGTAAAACAGACAATATTTAATAATTGTACAGAGAACAAATATACAATTAATACGGGCTAATCAAGTTAGGGGGATGTTATTAATATAATTTATTACCGTAATATTAGTAGGTAGTAACTTATAGTCCATTCGTATTCGGCTAAAGCAATTCATGGGCAAGCGGCTGAATTAAATTACGCCATGCTCTGGTGGACTATAACAGAGATATTACGATATTACGGCGGTATATCGCAAACTTGCGGATTAAACCCGCTATCATAATGTTGTTATTTAATTATGATGCTTGAACTGCACTAACTGCTAACACGGTATGGCTAACTGTATTTGGATTGTTTTGTGTGGCCTTTGTACGTTATAGAGCTATGCTCTTTCTTAGATGCACTTCAACTGCGGAATGTACAGTCACGGAATGAACGGTTCGTCGATTTTCAAATTGATTCGTTGATACTTCAAGTATGAAACATATAGAATGTGCCGACATAGGATTGGTTATTATTTATAAAATTTTCTTATTATCTTAAGGCTTTGAGAAGGCTGAACGACAGTTTACAGGGGGATGGAGCAGCCGCGTTCACACTGATTTACTTAAATTTCGGGGAAATTATTACTTTACACGATTATTAGAAGGCCTAAAAATAAAACTCTCAATCAAAGTTATTGTAATTTTTTGTACTTTTTTTTGTGTGCAAGAATTCATTAAAAAGCTTGCGCCGTTTTGCAGACAATTTTGAAAGTATAACATAATTAGATGTTTTTTGGGATTTTTCTTCTGAAAGAAGGTTTGAGAAAGTTCATTTTCTTGTCAATAACGATTGTTCACTAAACCCTTATTTTCCGTTACAGATTTTTCTGTAAGGATTCGATGATCAGTTTTAAACAATTTAATATGAAACCTCTTGCTCCTATATGTTTTCATACCTAGTTGACACATTTTTGCTCCAAACTACTTATCATGCTTCACAAAAAACAATTTTAATATAAAAAAATACCCAGTCAAACAGCGTATATCCTTGACCTGCTGAAGGCCAAAGTCAAATAACAATACATGGATATTTTGATACACATTTTTTTACCAAACATAATTTTCCACGAAATTTTCTTTTTCTATGCAAATACAGTAAGTCATGCCTTGAATATTAATTCATACAAACAAACGCTACTTAGCAATATTGCTGTGAAGTTATTATACTAAGTGATGGAAAAGCCACAGTTAAGCTATATCTCCAAGTTTCAGAGCCATGTTTGATAGTGTTCACAAAATGTATCCGGGCGTTTTGGACAGTTTTTTTTGGAAAGTCTAGATTTTAGTCTATTCTGCCAGGAGCCGTGAAAATGACTTTTAAGAACTATTGGCACTAGGAATTTGTTAATCGTATGTGGAATTTAATTTTGCTTCCAAAAAGTTACTTTCTTTTCAATGCACATTTTCTGTCATAGATTTTATTGAGAAAAGATTGAGAAGTACAACTTGTTTACGCAAGTATTACTTAGAAATCCGAATGTTTATTAAAATAATAATAATTCTAGGAGTTAATGTGGAGACCGTAGTCTATAACAACCAAAATTTGGATTTGAATCAGCTTTGTACGGGATTCCGATTTACATTCGTGGTCATTATCCTTTGTCAAATCTGACAAGTAATTTATATGGCAAAGTAGCGTTTGCTGGAGCTGATTAATTAAGTATACTTATAATTTTACTAGAGAGTTTTACATACTTGTCTCGTTTGCCGTAAAGATCCTGAGGTCATCAATCATAGTTCAAAAATATCTTCTTGATAATTCACACCAGTTGCACTAATGTCAGAGGGCCTGCTCAATTTTTGAGTGGCATTACAACAAAATAGTTTTGGTAGCATTCCAGTCAGGTAGAATTTCTAGAAAAATATATAAGAGCCAAAAGTCTTACGTATTGAAATGTAAATCAAAAAAAGGATCGTAACTTTCTAACGATTCTATTTTAAATAAGATCAACATTGATAACGGATTCTAGGTTCTAGGTTAAGTGGGATAATGCATCCAATATTTCTAAGGCCTTAGATAAGGATTTTTACATTTATAAGGGGACTACTATTAAGTTAGGGAAAAGTTTTAATGTAAGCAACAAAAAACTGTAACGCTCAATCGATCTTATTTCAGACATGGTTAACTTAACACCATGAATAAATGTGTAATTCAAAATGCCTCGCTAAGCTAGCAGTAATAACGTTGATTAGAATTGAATAGCACCGAATCAACTGCGTGGAAAATTGGATGATGTATACCTACTGTTAATAATTCCTGCACTAAATAACTCGTTTGGAATTTAATCACTTGTTAACACAGGTTCAACGTACCTACTAGGTAGATGCTATATAATTAATGTCTAGGTTCCACCTGAGACTACACGTAGCGAGAATTGCTATATAGTGCCGTTGGTGACACTAAGTTGCAGAATAAATAAGAACAAATTATCTAACAATGAGGTTGAGGTATTTAGAAAATGGCGTAGGTATACTAGATGGTAGTATAAGATTACAAGGCCTTTTTGGTACCGGGTGTATAGAAGATTCCTAACAAATACTTAACAGGTCTATTTCTCAAAAGTATCAGGGTGGGGTGGGTATCTTTAATTATAATTCAATAAGAATTAACTTATATAGTTATAGTTAGTATAGTTGATATGTTCGTTTAACAGCTGGTAATCGATATTTTAAGAAATAAAATGTTCTCACGACTCAATGGTTTATATGTTGGTCGTGGTGGTGGTTTTAACCTAGCTAAAAATCACAAAGATCTCCATTTTAACGTAGACAAGAGACAAGACAGAAAATTTTCGTATATACATTAAGAATGCGTGCAGCTCGAGTGACCAATTTAGAAATCATTTTCATTCATTTTTGAAACGCACATCGAAATTGTTGTGTGTACAGAGTTGTGTGAGGTGTTGCATAATATGGTCGGTGGTGGCATTGCTTGCTTGGCAACTTTACTTTAGTGCTTGAGTGGGAAGGCGGGCGGTGCTTGGCTTTTTCCTGCATGTTGGACCATACAGATTATTTTCAGGGAGCGGATTATAGCAATACAATTTGATCTTTTCTGTAAAAGTAAAAAATAAAAGTGTCCAAGACAATCTAGTTTAGTGGAGCCTCTACTTCAAAAACGATCCGCACCATAAATTGCACCGAGTTAGGCTACCTACAAAAACATGTGCTACATCGCAATCTAGTATTTGCGAGTATACCCAGCCACAATTTACCTCCGAATTGTTGGAACCGGGAATTATAAGATAAGTTTAGTATGAGAAACTCATCTTAGAAACTGAGCCATGAGACCGCCTATTAGGCATGTATTTTAAACGAGTACTAAGGAAAATGTTTCATCACGTAAGCTCAATGCATCACCATCTTCAACTTAGCTGATGGACGTCCACTGTTGGTTGTCCATTGTTGGATCACGTAAGCTAAATGCATCACCATCTTCAACTTAGCTGATGGACGTCCACTGTTAGTTGTCCATTGTTGGATCACGTAAGCTTAATGCATCACCATCTTCAACTTAGCTGATGGACGTCCACTGTTGGTTGTCCATTGTTGGATAAGGGATCCTCTTTAAGGGATTACCCAGCACTACGATTTCATGCCGCCTGAAACAATCTCTCCATGACTCTTTTGATAGTTTGTCCACTAACATGGGGAAACTCCGAACACTTTTTCGTCATAATTAGCAGGTGAAAATAATGATAAATAAATAACTAAAAATACATAAATTACTAAAAAAAAAAAACAGGAGTACGTAGGTAATGAAGTAAGTAATAGGAATATAAAGAAAAAAATATGAAGAATACCATGTATCAGTTCTCGAGATAAGTCTCTAAGGACAGTATCATTAACAAAGGGACAACTCAATAGAGTCGTACGTGTATAATATACCCAATACCCACGTATCAATAACTCCGACTGGAAGCACACTGGTTTCAGTTCCAATCATACGGCAAATGGGTATTTGAGGTAGAACTAACAGCAAAAATGCTCACCTAAAAGTAACGCGTGTATATTTTTAATGCAATGATGAAAGTGGAAATGGATTTTACTGTTCCGAACGTAACAAAAATCTCATGTTTTACCTCGTAATAAAACAATATGAACAACAATAGTCACGACTCATCAACACTGATTAGATGCGCACTCATTCCACTCGTGTGGGAGAAGGGAAATTGCGATATAAAAGTGGCAAGTAAAAATCGACCAAAACTAAGGCCTATACAAAAATATACGATAGTGGAATAGGAAATATGTTGAAAAAATAACATGGATTCGACGGAAATCTTGTTCTATGATAACATCTCATAGAACAAGATTCCTGTATCATTAACTAAGAGGCAAAAGGTAATCTAATAGAGTCCTGCCACGTCTCATTTCCTCTAACTGCAGGCATACTAATATCACCAGTTTCACTCGTGCGGGAAAAGGGAAATTGCGATATAAAAGTGGCAGATAAAAAATACTCGTCTAAAACAGCGCACAAAAGTATGCGATGATGACAAAGGAAATAAATTATATTGTTCCAAAAATAACAAGAATCCCATATCTCATCAAGATAAAACTTCACGGATAACTTCTCGTATCATTAACTAGGAGGCAGGAGGTAACCCAATCGACCCGGCGTATACCCACGTATCATTAGTTAGTACAGGTTTATGCACGAATTTCGAGTCGACTCGCATCGCACAAACGAATCGAATGCTTCCACACATTTACAGCCAGCGTCATCTATTGACAGCCGCATGTTAGTGACTGTCCATAGATGGCGTTGGCTGTAAATGTATGGAAGAATTCGATTCGTTTGTGCGATGCGAGTCGACTCGAAATTCGTACAAAAATCTGTACTAACCCCTCTGATATCAAGCTCCGCCCGCGCGGGAAAAGGGAAATTGAGATATAAAACTGACAGATAAAAAAGATTCACCTAAATAGGGTGCACGAAATGCTTCACTTTTCTGATTCATATGAACATTGTACATGTAAGGTATGTACAAATTGTACAGACAACAAATTACTTCAGCAGCTAAATTAGGATTTTAATCATTTTGAATGAATATGGATAAAATTTTCATTTTTGGAATTAGCTCATTAATATTCTTGTTTTGTAAGTACTTAGCAAGGCCAAAGAGATGAAGGTTATATAAAGGTCAACAGATTAGCGAGGGAACAAACCTTTAGATGTCAATTTATTATCACTACCATCCACAATGACTTTCTGAAAAAAAATCAGACCATCATTGTGATGTATGAAACACATGCTAGTTTTGAGCATTTGCTACTAACTAGCATGTGTATGAAATGTCTGCTAATAATGAGTATGCTTAGTCCGCATGGAAATCATTTTGTGCATGCTCTAATAGCATAGTTTAAAGATATTCTGTATAGTTAGGATCTTTTAGCACTGTGCTTAAAGCATATTTTTAGGATGTTCAACTGTAAGGTACAAATCTGTATTTGAACACGGCACTAGAATCTCTACAAAAAGAGGTAGCACGAACTTTTTACCTCATATAAATTCAAATATGCGGTAAAATCTATAAAAGCAAGCCTATATGAGATAAATTAGTGATTCGAAAGAAGGCTGCTATCTTGTTCTATTGCTGACTGTACTTAGAAATGTTTTACGAGGGTATGTAAAACGAAAGGGTGAAATACTAAAAGCAAGAAGGTCAAGGTGAGAAGCCAATAAATAGATTTTATGAGTTACTTACGTAACACATCCCTGTAATGAGATTCTGTAACGAAACTTAATTTTGTCTACCCTGATAGTAACTCAAACTCAACACTCAAACTCAAAATATCTTTATTTCACATAGGCCTAACGTACAGGCTCTTGTAAAACGTCAATATAATATTTGTCGCATATGTTACATGGTGATAACTAAAAGTCGACTTAAAACTAAGTTTACGAGGGTTCAAACGCGCCCTGCACTGAGAAGAAGCCCACAACAAACTCAGCTGGGTTTTGTGTGTGTGTAACTTAGTTGTGGTTCCAGGTCGTCGTCGTCGTCGTCGTTTCAGCCGATGGACGTCCACTGCTGGACATAGGCCTCCTGAAATGACCGCCAAACACCACGATCTTGCGCCGCCTGGCGCCATCGACTCCCCGCGACCCTCTTAATGTCGTCCGTCCACCTGGTGGGGGTCGACCGACACTGCGCTTTCCGGTGCGTGGCGGCCATTCCAGCACCTTGGGTCCCCAACGTCCATCGGTCCTGCGAGCTATGTGCCCCGCCCATTGCCACTTCAGCTTTGCGACACGTTGAGCTATGTCGGTTACTTTGGTTCTTTTGCGGATCTCCTCATTTCTGATTCGATCGCGCAAAGATACTCCGAGCATAGCTCTCTCCATCGCTCGCTGAGTGACCCTGAGCCTGGTTCCAGGTACTGACATTGAATTAGCCTTTGACTCTGAACGGATTTGGTTTTGATTTCTGGATAGTGCCACACATGACAATCGGCGTCTGGTGCTTCCGTCAATTGGGCAATAATATTATTTGTTATCCAGGTGGAAACTTCAGTCATCGTTTTAGTACATAAGTGCGTAAATTGTTCGCAGTTTCTACTTTTACAGTTGTCATCGTTCATGTTATTCTGTGTTCAATTGTTAATGTTCTAATCAATAAATAAATTTCAAATAAAAAAAATATTGTTTTTATGTGTGGCATAATGGTATGTAATAAAATTATTGTCCTTTCTTCTTTATTTTTTTACACTCAAGTTAGTACTTGACTGCGATTTCACTCGATGGTAAGTAGACATAAGTGTTCGAATCATACTTACTTGAAAGGGATAAGTAACCCCTAACAGTTTTACACAGCATTGCGCTTGAACGTTTAATTGCCTTTTTTTACAATCTATAAGGTAGTTCTTGACTGCGACCTGGTGGTAAGTGATGATTCAGCCGAAGATGTTGTCGTAGTGACTGAGAAGGAGTAAGTAAACTCATCCATAACGGTTTCTACAAACAGCATCGCGCCGGAACGCTAAATCGCTTGGTGGTGCCTCTATGCTTGTAGTGTGGTAACTAACAACGGCCGAAGAAAAAAATATTGGTCTTACGTTTTTGACTGCTCCGTATTTTCGTGCCGTGCTCCGGTGTCGGTTCCGGCGTAAGTAGTGACAGGCCAGTCTCACTTATCACGTGACCGTCCCGGCTACAAGTAGGGCTCCGGACCTCAATATTTCAGGTGGTTGCCGCTCACGGGCCGAGTTGCACGCGCTAGTTCTGTACGGTCTATTTAACACGTCGTCTGACTACGGCAGCCCTAGTACGTCGTAAGAGATAAAGTTACCACACCACAAAATTGCGTTTGTTGCGTGTCGATTTTGAGAGCGGGGCCAGGCGCTATTGCGAACTGAATTGCACTTTTTGTGTCAGCGCTAGAGTCGCTATTTCTTTAAATAATCGTTCGGAGTGGACCTTCTGTACTTGTACTATTTAGTGTTCTGTGATAGTAATGGCGCGTCTTGGTGCGCCCGCTCCGGTGCCGCGCAGGAGTAAAATAACAAAGACCTAGTGTGAAAAAGAATAACTTTCCGCACGCAAAACACATATGGAAATGTCTACTTTTTGAGCAAATGTATTAAAAAACCGCAACAAAAACGATTCCGCCAAACGTAAAATAATCGCGAACAAACATACATACATACATACATACATACGGGTCGAATACAGAACCTCCTTTTTTGAAGTCGGTAAAAAAGTATATTTTTCTCTTAGAAAAGAATACCTAGAGAATATTTCAAAAACCGACAAGTCAAATATTCACTATTGTCCTTCTTTTCAAGTTCAAAGAACGTCAAGCGTCTGAATTTACTTTATCTTTGTAGTGCTTCGTCCATTTTCGTTTCGCAGCACAGAAATAACGGGTGCAATTTTCAGAGCGGTAGCTACAGGAAGCTTCCCGGCGTACATTAGTAGGGCGCTCTAATGGAGGAGTTTAAATTAATCAGGTCAGTTGGCCAGCAATGATCGCCTTCACTAGCATGGGTTCATTAGAGCTTACGGTCTTCTATCTTGTTGTGGGGTACAGCTTCTGAGGTAGGTATATTGGAGAGTACGAACTATTTTCAACCTTCCAAGGCGTATTTACCTTTGTATTAAGTAGCCTATCCTTTTTTTTCCTCTATACAAGTTAGTACTTGACTGCTATCTCGCCTGTGTGCCTATTCCGAGTTTTTCACTTATTCGACAGTGAGAGCGTAAACGCGAATTTGTAAAGGATTGTTGTGGCGACTTCTATTGACACAATTTGTAAACTACTCCAATCCCATACAAATCGGCGTTAACTCTCTCACGATCGAGTAAGTAAACATATTTTAAAAAAGTCGGAATCAGCACACTGATGGTAAGTGATGATGCAACAGATATGTTATCGTACTAACTTGGAAGGGTAAGTAAGTTTACCCCAACGGTTTCTACAAGCATCGCATCGGAGCGCTAAATCGCTTGACAGTGCGTCTTTGCTGGTAGGGTGGTAACTAGCCTCGGCCAATGCCTCCCACCAGACCAGACCTGAGCCAATTTATAAATTATAAAATTCCAAAGTGGCCCGTGGCGGAAATCGAACCCGCGACCTTCCACTCAAATCCGAGTGCGCCGCCACTGCGCCAGGGAGGTCGTCAAAAGTAGTGAAGCACTTCTTTCGTGGGTGTTAATTCTTGCGGCTGATAATTATCAGCCTATTAGAATCCGACAGCTTTTTTTTTTTACCCACAGGAAATGCCTGACGCATACCCCTCCGTCAGGGGACACGGAGGGGTTATGTGGGGCTTGCACCCACTAAAACCTGTGCTCTGCCACGATGGACCACGTTGGCGGGAGTACGGGATTCACTTGCGTATTCACCGCGCTCCCGCCAGGCCTCGACCCGCCACCGAAGCGGCAGGTCCCGTCGCTGCTGCCGGCAGCCTGGCCGCTGCCGACCCTCCTGGGAGGCGCGTCCCGAACAGGTCGCGCCACCACCTCGGCCTGTCGGTGGAATTCGGGTGACTGACGCCAGAACCCCTTACGTACGTCACCCGCAGGCCGGCACCGGTCGCCAAAGGAAGGTGTTCGCACCCCAGCAACCGGCGCGTCTCCTACGAGAGGGATGTGCCGCCGTAATTATCCCTCTCGACGAGCGTTCCCGCCCTCTTTGGTGTTTTTTTTACGAGGTTGTCTTCCTCGTAGTGCCCCGAAGGGACTTGTGGGCGTTTCCGCCCCCACTGTAATTTTTTAATGAGGTTTTCTTCCTCCTCCGGGGTAGGTGTAGACGTTTCGACACTGGTCCCTCTGCTGGGGCTCAGAGGGACACGCGAAGAAACGTCACCTATCCGCCGGGCTAAGCTATTAGCCGTCGGTTATTAACCGACGTTACCAGGGAGCACCGGCCCGTGCGCTACAGAGGGGCACCGTAGCACTCGGGCACTCGTGGAGGTTGCTTGGCGAGCCCCCCAGAATCCGACAGCTGGGAATTTGCCACAACTCGTGTATAAAATGATATGTATGTATATTATTCGAGATATGGTACAAACCGGGTTGACTCGAAATAATATGTACGGAATAAAGAAAATATCTGTTTCGTTCGAAAGTGGATTACAATCAATCAGTATTAAAATTAAATTTTATACAATATGTAGGTAGGTACACTCGGTCCGATGTGAAAATCTCATAACGTTATTTAATTAAAAGGAAACCTTATACATTTAATTTGAAAGCACTCTTTGTTAACGATATTTATTATTTTTGATTTGTGAAGTTTTTACATAATACCTATTGTGAATGAAAAGGAGGACAAAGTCATTTGTCGTTTTATTCTGGTCTTACCTACATTAATAATAAATAAAAAGGGATATTTGTGTGTATGTATATAGGCCAATAACATTTTTAATAAACCTTCATAAAATTAATAACGAAGTTGTTAAAATAAAAGATAGTAGAGAAGGTCCTGAAGATCAAACAAAATTCGCCTTCGCTCAATCAAAGGTGGGAATTTATTGTAAATTCAAAAATTGGAACAAAATTCAAAAATTGGAACACGTGTAACCTATTACCTAATTACCGTCTCAATAGTTAAATATTCAATGAATAACTTTTTATAACTACTATTAGGTTTTATAATAAGTATTTTCCCATTTATGTTAAACGTTTCACTTTTCATATTTTAGTGGATAGTTAAAAACGATTTGGTATCCTAAGTAAACTTTTGTTAAGCCCTTTAGTAAGCAATAATTAAGTTTAACAAGTATACCAATTTTAATAATAAATAGGCTACTAAACACCGCTTACCCTAATTATTAAAGAACCGCATTTTCTAAATTGGTTGACCCAATTACTCATACTTCCTATAGTTCCTACCTTGCTCATCAGAAATTCAGAATCTTTATTAATTTGTTCATCATAATATATGCGGCTTATATGTATTTTGCTGACGAAGCAAACGTTGTTTTGTTTCATATACATTTATATATTATATGAAAAAAAGCTTTCGACCTACCAATTAATTATTAATGTAGACAAAAAATTTCATAATTTGGTTAAGCCGTTTCGGAGGAGTTTGATTTGAAACACCGTGACACGAGAATTTTTCCCATCAGGTGTTAATGTGAAGCCACTATTATAGGAAATAACATAATAATATTATGTGGGATACAAGTATATTTTTTCATACAAGTAATATTTTTGATTTATTCAATATTTTTAAAAAAATATTGTTTTTATGTAAATTTAAATAAGAAAGTTTTAATAAAATAATACGATATGAGAGAAATGTAGAAAATCAAAATCACCGTTTCAGCGAAATCGTTTTTTACAAACCGACATCAGCAACAGAAACCTAAGGAATATTGCCAGACTGACTTTGTAACATATCCGCTTACACGAGTCCTTAGATAAGTATGTAATCAATCAAACTCAGAGTGACAACTTTGTCAGTTGGCTCAAAGGATCTCGGGTGATTTACATGAAAAATATGCCACAACACTCTCCAGTCGCTTGAGATTAACTTTTCGATCCGGGTTCCTTTAATATCATGGCATTTCTTTATCGCGATAAGTTTAATGTTCAGTCATTAACCCCCGACGCAAAAAGAGGGGTATTATAAGTTTGATGTCGATGTCTTTATATCTGTTTGTCTCTGTGTGTCTGTCGCATCGTAGCTCGCAAACGGATGGACCGATTTTTATGCGATTTTCTTTTATTTAAAAGCCAATTTAGGCGACAACTCAGAAAGTTTAACAGATAAATTCACACACACACATACGCACTAGCACACGAACACACACACACACACACACATACACACACACAAAACACACACACACACACTCACACACACTCACACACGCTCACGTCATGCAAATATTAGCTTCCTGGTTAACTATCTCAGAATGACAACAGAATGATATACTTTTTTTTTTGTACTTAGTGGGAAAATCTGTTATTGGCCATAACTTTAAGGTATTATATAAGGTATAAATTATTACTTTCTGTAATGCTGTAGATTTTCTGTAAGAATAATAAAATAAATAAATAAATAAATAAACTTCCTTGCAGTGATTCTTAGCTATGTTTGGTTAATGTCATTCCAGTTCCACTATTTATATAAAAAAAAGTTCTCGAATGACCTACCTTTTCAGCATCGTAGTCTCTACGATTTTGAATTGTGAAGTCAACATCTCCTGAGGATGTCCCGGTGTCGGGACGAAACGTGCGTCGAAGAAAGTGTTGGAAAATTGTGTGTGGGTTTCATGTGGGCAGTGTTCCTGCATATTGTACCATACAGAATCTTTTCAAGTAGCGGATTATAGCAAAACAAATTAATCTGTCCCGCTAATTATGGATTTCCGCAAAATAACGCCTGCTTCCATTCAATATTTTCACAAACTTTTCCATTCACCTGCTTATATTTTATCAAAGACTTCTAATTACTTGTTGAGTTCTAATCATGACATTTCTGAACCACGCTTTTATAAATAAAGAACGTAGCGCGCTCGGTTACACGCATTTACTTTCATTTTACTTCCCCACGTCAAAGGGAGTGCATTTCTGTAGATTTATTTAGTTACAATATTTTTCTCACTCGACTTACGAGAGCTTACCTGTAAAATATTTCATTTCAAAACCACTAAATTTATTTCTAAATAGATACCTAACATTTTATTGGATATCTTTATAAAAATACGGTCTTCTCTTTTGTCCCACAGCTAGATTTTTTATAGGTTCAAAAATACAGCACTAAAATGAATAAAACGGAAAAGAACGTTTAAAAAGGTTCTCAATTTTGTCAGAACTGTAAAAATATAAAATAGCTTGCGCGATTTGAATGAAGAGAAAAACAACTTCTATCGAATATTCGTTCCGCGTTGCAACTGGAACCTCTAACAAATTTTCGCTTACATAGTGGCAGCGGCAGACCAATATAAATATTTTTTTGATATTCTAGGCAGAGCTATTCAAATAAAAGCATATAAACAAACTGTCTGCGTTCTGAATGCTCTTTTAAAAAGTAAAAATTTCTCTTACCAATACAAAACCTACTTTTATTTGAGATTTTTGAAAACATACAAAAACAGTCGGTATTTAACATCTAAATCAATGAGCAATAAATAGTACATTATGGCAGCGGCCCCCAAACGAGGCAAGGACTAACGTATGTGTGCGTTGGGTCTGCCTCGGCACACATTCACACGTTTGTAGATCAATGCCTAATTTACGTCCCTAATATAGTTGAGGCCAAGGTTTGTTTAGTGCTGTTCTCAAACAATGCGCGGAACTTTAAACTAAGTAGTAACTAGGCAGAAATTTTAAAAATAATTCACGAATAACGACCAAAAGTAACTTTTCCAAGTTAAAGTGTTAATTTGTTTTTTTTTCAATGAACAGATTTCTATTTGCAAGCCAGTTCGCAATTTAAATAAAATCTTTGTTAACTTTTACTTCGTTGGGTTGCCATGTGTCAGAGTGAAAGATTGTCAAACCTTCAAATAACACGACAGATATGAGTTTAGTATGTAATTTATTTGACCGCTAAACCACGACAGGATTTTCATGCAACTTTTGCCGGCCGCTGTTTTTCACCACGATCTCCTTAGAACTGTATGGTTTCTAAATTGGCGCAGGTGTCTGGGTCCGGGAGGCTTCGGTCGTGGCTTGTTAGGTAGGTACTAGTTACTACCCTACTAGCAAGGCGCACAGCCAAGCAATTCATCGAGTTTACTTACCCCTTCCAAACAAGTTCGATAACATCTTCGGCTGCATCATTACTTACATTTTTTTTATTTTTCTTACTCTATACAAGTTAGTACTAGACTGCGATCTCATCTGATGGTAAGTGATGATGCAGCCTAAGATGTTATCGTACTAACTTGGAAGGGTAAGTAAATTTACCCCAACGGTCTCTACAAGCATCGCACCGGAACCCTAAATCGCTTGGCGGTGCGTCTTTGCTGGTAGGGTGGTAACTAGCCACGGCCAAAGCCTCCCACCAGACCAGACCTGAGCCAATTTTGAAATTATAAATGTCCAAAGTGGCCCGTGGCGGGAATCGAACCCGCGACCTCCCACTCGGATCCGAGCGTGCCGCCACTGTGCCAGGGAGGTCGTTGTTACCTGCATCAGGTGAGATCGCAGTAATATAACTACTGAAACTTGTACTAACGAGCATATATTTTTTAACACCTACTTATTAAAATACGGTGTCAGTTTATCAATCTGTTCGACGTTCCCTTGATGAATATATTTTACTATCACACTATAGAAGCAACATCCGGAGTTTGTTATGGTCTGTTATAATCTATCTATTTTGCGAACGTTAGATGGATTTTAGGTATGTACCATATTTTATCTTTGGCATTATTCAACTCTTTTTCCGGAAAAAACTACCATATGGTATCTAATGTGTTTAATGTTTATGAATATTGTGTCAAAGCAAAACCAAAGAAAATTTAATAATTCGGTAAACACTCGCTGATTTAAAAGAAGAAGAACTGGCAAAAAACTCGGCAAATTCTCTTTTAAAAAGTATGCATGTAAAACTTATACATGAGCTTAGTAAAATTGGAGAAACATAGGTATATGCAACAAAGCATAGTACTAGTACCTAAGTACTCTTTGAATCAGTTCGATGAGGCTTGAATTAAGACCAAAAGCGGAAAAGTAAGTATGTAATATCAACAATCAGAAGTAGAAGAAAGTACTCAAAGATATCGGAAAACTAAAAGTAATAAAGCGACAAATCAAACATCCATCAACTGACAAACTCTAATGATGTGACATCAGATCCAGTCCCGCAGAGACTTGGAAATATCCACACATTATTTCATTTTAAGGGTGGCTACAAACATGAAGCCTTCATGCAGTTAATCCACGAAGACGCGCCCCACTCTTTCACGATCGCTTATACTTCGTGCGATTCGTAAGAAATTGGGAAGAAGTGGGGTGCTTCTTCGTGGATTGGAACTACCTATTAGGTGCTAAATTATCAACTTGATTTTATTTATATTCACAGCAACGGGTCTTCCTTTTATTTCTGGTGCTATGTTATTTAGCAAAAAAATCCTTATAGCCGGTTTGAGTACCGGTTAAACTAGTCAATTATTTAAAAAATTAAGAATGCAATTTAAATTGTATTTTAATTTGAAATAAAGTCTTCATTCAATGAAAGGTTCTATCTACACTATTCAAGGTATGCAACTTCAATGTGGCATGGGCATCTCCGTGAAATGCCATGTAGAGAACTTAGTGTGCTCTGTAGGTAAAGGTAATGATTAATATGAATATTGTGTTACACAAAGAATATCATTCGTAACTTGATCGGATTTCAGTCTGTCCCTAGCCTTAGATACGAATATCTTTCCAAAAGAGAAGCCCTCTGTCCAAACTTAATACAATTTATCTGAAGCAAAAATTCTTATGAGTTTGTCTCTTGCCAAGTTTGTGGACACGATCGTCCTTTCTGATCTCCTTTTCATAAAGCTTTATATAAAGTTTTTCTTGTATTTTTTTGAGACATAATATGATTCCCAACAATATTAAGTTCCCAGGGATCCCTTGACATGGAAAGTTAGACATTTTTCTTGCTTGAATAAAAAGTTTTGTTCAGATAATATGTGAGGGCAATACATTTTATAGTACCTACTTTTAAAACTAATTTTCTTGTTTTATTACTATAAAGGCACACAATGACAAGATTTTTACTTGATTTCCTTTCAATAATGACGAAATAAAAGCCACGATACGGAACTGTCTTTTCAAGAAAATTTAAAAGAGTGTGTTTTTAGGAAAAAAAAAAATAAAAAACAAAACCGCAGCAAAAACCTATAACAAACAAAGCAAGCGATATATTTCAAGCGACAAAGAGAAATGATCCCTAGACAAATCTATTCGTAGGCTCCATGTTATGTGACCCGAATATATTTGGGTGTATATTATTGTGAAAGCTATCAAGCGTTCGAATTTAGGTCGGATACGTTGCAGATCATATATTTTTATGATTTTTTGTTTTATGATACATCTAGGCTTAACCCGTTGCGTCGGATATAAAAAATATCCACTGAGTTATAAAATCTTTCCAAATTCAAATACTAGGTTCTTCTATAGCCCATTAATGTTAATACTTTAAATAATACGAGCCGATCCGGCAAACGTTGTTTTGTCATTTACTTCTCATGCACAAAAAAGTCATAAAAATCTGTCAAGCTTGTTCGGAGGATTTTTTTAACATGCACTGTGACAATTTTGAATAGTATTGTGAAGTACAAAATCAAAACCACGATAAACTATAGTTGCCATATCAGCCAGATCCTACTACGTCGATAGATTTCACTCGTAATATAATATTATATTATTATATTAAAGAAAGTAAGAAAAAATAAAACATAAACTTTTCCTAACAAAAACAAGGATATGCGAAACTTTGCAACACAAAAAGTTACATTGTAACAATTTCGCTTTAGTTTTTATGTCGAGGGTGCGAAGAATTTTGTTTTGCTTAAGGCGCACATTTTAATAACCGATCCGTAGGCGAGGCCTACGGGCCTGAATCCATTTGGATTAACTCACGCTAATAATGTAGAGGTGTTGATAATAAATTGTCTTTTACACGCCGGAAACTTTTCGAGCGTGGGTACATTCGTCTACTTACCGTAGCCCATTGAGTTGTTCGAATTCAATTTGGCCAACGCCTTCCTCGGTCTACTTTCCTGGTGCCCGAACGTTGATGGAATTTCTAATAGCCTGTCCGAGGACCAAACAAGTTTAGGAATATCCGCGAAAGTATTGGCGTAACACGAGGTGAGAGTGTCCGAAAATTTGTTTTACTGACTTTGGAAGCTGTTAATTTGGGTAGCGACTAGCGTGTCTTAAGGGGAGAAATGGAACCCTTGATATCGTTCATTCGTTTCAGCCGACGGACGTCCACTGCTGGACAAAGGCCTCCTGCAATAATTTCCAACATACACGGTTCTGCGCAACTTGTGTCCAGCGACTTCCCACGACCCTCTTATAATGTCGTCAGTCCATCTGGTCGGAGGTCTACCAACACTGCGGTTTCTCGCGTTGGGTCGCCGTTCCAGGGCTTTGGGTCCCCCACGTCCGTCTGTTCTACGAACTATGTACTCCGCCCACTTCAGCTTCGCGATACGTTGAGCTATGTCAGTGGCTTTATGTAGTTTGATCCATGAAGACGCGCCCCACTCCTTCACAATCGCTTATTTTTCATGTGATTCGTAAGGAGGGAATGGGGCACGTCTTTATAGATTGGACTACCGTTGGACTTATGTGTTCTCGTTTGTAGAAAACGAGCAGCGACCAATATAAGGACAGAAAATGGTGCCTCGTATTTGTGGTTTGAGTATGAAAACTTATCGTTACGGAACGATGCTGTGTTACTTTCCACTTTCAAGTTAGTACGGTAACATCTTCGGCTGTATCGTCACTTACCATCAAATGAGATCACAGTCAAAACTAACTTGTAAAGTATAAAAAACGCCATAAAAACTGGTTCACAAAAGCTAGTTATTGAAGTAGCTTTGATTATTCTAGTACATAAAAATTAAACGGATGCAAGAATTCGAAACAAAAGCAGCCGAAGCTGTTATAGACGATTAAGCACAGTGGGGCAATATCGATACGGTCGGCAAATAAAAATATCCATAACAAAACGGATCCGTCACTAGCAATATGGGGAAATAAGGCATGTTATAAAATGGTTATAAATCGTATACCTGCTATGCATTTATTGAATATCGATGGCAAAATTACCGGTATAACTGCACGTAGTAAAATTTTTGAATATTTTTCGCAAAAAATAAAAAAGCAATCACTATTGGAACAATTAATATTTTCAAATTAACTAAAGGCCAAAGTATACCTTCGCTATTTGTGTACATCCTTCGATGTACACAAATAGCGATGCTAAAATTACTAACGGTGTAGGTAGATTTAATGCAGGATTTAGGGCTGATTTTTCAATCGCCAGATAAACTATCTGAGGAATAAATTTGAAACATATGCCATACAAAATCTCCCAAAACGTCATATTTATTCCTTGGTTAACATTTATCTGGCGATTGAGAAATCAGCAACACAAATAAAATATTTTGTTAGGGAAAAATCTATGATTTTTGCCGGTGAAAACAAAAAAGTACGTAGCAATAGCTAGTTTTTAGAAATATAATATCTCTCATGCCAATCTTTGTTACCAAACTCATCCGAAACCGCTCAACCGCTTGTTATGAAATTTTCTGTGTATGTTCGGTCGTAAGCTATTTTTTATAGCCCTAATGGCAAAACAACGTTTGCCGGGTCAGCTAGTTATATTATAAATATGTTGGCATACAATGTGTTGCAACTTGGTACATTAATCGATTTTTATAGTTGTAGGCAGCAGAATAGTTTTCAATGCAAATTTTCATACCTAATAAATATGATCCAAGAGGAACGGAGAGATAAATAAAAACTGTAGACTGCAGACTCCGGTACACAGAGCAGGCAGGCTGCCAGCGCAAGTTTGTGTTGCAGGCAAACTGTGCGATTTAACGTTACCACTCATTCGTGGTTATACTAACTTGATGTAGGAATTTCACAAGAGTTCGACGTTCAAAGATTCTTTATTTCACTTAAGCCTAACTTACAAGCACTTATTACGAGTCAGTTAATTGTTGAATAGTTATTTAACGGTGAGTGGTAATTTATTCACGACTTATCGGGCTAAAGGGTTATTAAACAGATTTTAGTGACCTTAAGGTTAAAAATTATAAATACAATTACCATAGAAAGTTTACCCATTAGTTGCTCTAAAATCTCCACCGACAAAAATAAAAACCGTCTTGGACCTTAAAACTAAGTTCACGAGGGTTCGAACACAGGTAAGAAGCGTTAACTCAATAAAACTGTAACTATCGTTTATATTAATTTGATATTTGGATTTTGGAATTCGTAATACGATCATCGTAAACGATCTTGCAGTGATCTGACATTTCAGACACGCAGAGTTTTTTTAAGTGAATTTAATTAATAATGAAAATCGCTGTAGAAGACTTTATATTTCAAACGTCAAATCCTCCTCGGTCGTCGTGTCCGCACTGCAGTTCCTTTGTCATTTTCTTAACTATGTCCCTCCATACATTTCTGTCTTCAGCTTTTCTGATGGCTGTTGCGTTGTTGAAAGGCCCGTGGTCAGGCCAAACCAAACGTCAAATACCTACAAACTGAATCTTTTTAAATATGCAATATACATTTTTATTGAATGCGTCATGTGTAATAAACAAGCTCAACGCACTTAATCGCAGAGTAGCGACTAAATAAATAAAGCCCTTTAGCTAGTGCATACTCGGGAACTCTGCCAAGAGAAGTGAAGTGCACTTATACAACAAGTTTGTGTATTTTGAACGCAATCTGAGATTTTCAGTGTACATAGACGAACTCACTGATGTGTTACACGATAGCTTAAAGGCAAACGTAACCTAAGAAGTTATCAGAGGGGTTAGTACAGGTTTTTGTAGAAATTTCGAGTCGATGTGCACAAACGAATCGAATTTTGCTGACATTTGGCATGGCTTATTGACAGCCGAATGTCAGCGACTGTCCATAGATAGCGTTGGCTGTAAATGTATGGAAGAATTCGATTCGTTTGTGCGATGCGAGTCGACTCGAAATTTATATAAAAACCGGTACTATCCGCCTTAGTAGCGATGTTGCTAAATTTCTTTTTTTACACACTATAAGCTAGTACTTGACTATGATCGCGCAGAAGAAGATATTGTTGTCATACAAACATGTTCTAACAATCCACAAACGCTTATTCGTATTGACGATAACTTTGATACGTAGAGCATCCAAACGCGATAGCTGGGGTACGTGGGTTCAAATCCCGCCGAGTGCGATAATTTTATATTGAAGTTAGAGATACAGATATAAACTTAAAAAAAGATGTCACAATAGCATACAAGTAGAAGAAGAGAAAAGAGTCTTTTGCCTGAAAATAAACGTCTGGGTAGGTACCATATTCTGAGTGCAAGAAACTTCCAAAAACAGCTTTTGTTGGGCAGTTCACTAAATTCACCTCGCCTTGTTTCAAACTAACAAATCAAACAGGTCCGAAACAAAGCAAAGCTCAACCGTTTATTTTCACACATGGAATTTGGAAAATTTAATTTCAATCTGCAATATTATTATCAAAATAGTATTTTGTTATAATATCAGCCGTACCGTTAACAAGCAAGTCTAGTTTTGTCATTCTAAAATTTAAAGGAACATTACCTATTATTTTTTTCAGTTTGTGTGTAATAATATACAATTTCTATTACAACTATGTTTATTTATAATGGTATATTGTATTTATTCTATATTTCGACCTTTCAAAGCTTTCAGTTCAATGCCATTACACTCTCGGCGACGCAATGTTACTTTAGTTTGCATAATATCATAAACCCTTCAAGCCTTCTCAAATTTCCCTTTGAATTGTAAGTACATTTGTATGTTAAATTAGCTCCAGCCAGTCAACGTTGATTGATGCGATTGGATTTGGGCATTCAGTCCCTCTTATCCCGACTGAATGAGAGGGATCGAATACTTAAAGTGTATCCGATTTATACCTAAATCAGATTTTCTTAATGTAACGGGCTATGACCTTACTATCGCCGTATATATATCAATAACATATCCTGATTTACGTTTGTGATTCACTGAAGCCTAAACCTGACATTACCTACTGAAATTAACATTTGTATACCAAACCCTTCAGCTGCCCTCAAAGTTCAAACCCTTTTTCTAATCTAGCTTTTCATATCACTGCATTCTTTCCTGTGAAGACATCAAACACTTCGGCCGGTACTAATAAATAGTTCTCATTGCCATTGGTATTTACCTGGATTCCACGTAAAGCTTGAGAGTTTTTCTTAATGTTGGTAAAGGCATTTGTAGTCCGCAAACCCTTAAATTTTGAGCTACAGGGCTATGCCTAAAGCCTTAGTTGTTTTCCACCCTCTTCCAATCTAGCCTTTCCTACCATTGTGTGTTCTTTCCTATGAAGCCCTCAAACCGTTCCGCCGTTAAAAAAAGTTCTCTTTAGTTTTGCATTTACTTGAATTTACCCACCGAATTTACGCTTTGTTCCCACGTAAAATTCCAATAATAGCCTCGAGTCCCTGAATAATTTCACAGATTTCACAATTCGCCATTTCAGATTAGAAACTTTAACTGAATTAATGTTGGAGGGTTTCAATTTCCTAAAGCATCTAACTACCTCGAGGGAATCTTAAATGTTAGTTGGTTTTGGTAAATATAAATTAGATGATGTGGCTGCAATTCATCGATCTCGCTAAACTTACCATTTTTAACCAATCAATTGAAAGTTGGTTTTTACTTTAATTTCACGTAATGGTAAATTACGCAGCCGAAGATGTTGTAATACTGGTTTAGATATCCGTAGATATTTGCTATACAGCATTGCATCTCTACGATTTCGCATTGTGAAGTCAACATCTCTTGAGGTGTAGGGACGAAACGTGCGTCGAAGAAAGTGTTGAAAATTGTGTGTGGCGTTTCATATGGGCAGTGTTCCTGCATATTGTACCAAACAGAATTTTTTCATAGATTATAGCAATTTTTTTCAGGATTAGCAAAACAAATTAATCTGTCCAGCTAATACAGTATTGCGCCGGAATGCTACTCCGTGTAAATATATGTTTTTTGGGTTTAATGTTTTATTATACTCCATTTTCTGAAAATAGTGATTTTGATAACTCAGGTAATTCAATTAAAAATGTCTGCAAAAAATTCCACATCTAGTTTCCCATGGAAACTAGTTACAAGACATACGTTAACTTCATAACTTTTAGTTTATTACTTGCATTTATAATTTTGAATTTACGGATGTATGTACACGCCTTTCACCCTTCCCTTTTACCACCCAACATTCTGATCCATACAACGTGAGAAGTCTAACGATCATCCTAAAATCTCTTTAAGTTTAATTTGTAATTTTGAATTTAGCATCTCAAATTACATTCCTTTTAGTTATTTAGGATTTAATTAGCATTAAGGCATCGTACCTAGCATTCAGAATTATAGATACTCCTTGCCTCGTATATTTGAAACCGTAATCGATATTGACTACTAAGTTAACGCCATTTCAAATGCTAATGTGAATTCGATACTGAGAACACTCGTTAGTGTAGTTAAAACGTACCTCAGTCGCGTGTGGCAACGAGCATTAATGTAAGTAAAGTCTTTTTAGAATGTTGCTACAACAAAAAAGGCAAATGGAATACAAATGTCGAGGGTGTTAATATTTAGTACCTATTAATTAAAGTATTTGTAGAGTCTTGTTAAAACTAAAAAGATAAAAGACTTATAATTTTCCAGGGTGTAAATATTTATTAGTAATTGAAGTATAGTATTTGTAGAGTCTTGTTACAACTAAAAAGATAAAAGGATTATAAATTTCGAGGGTGTAAATATTTAGTATAACAAATACTTATCTAATTAAATGGATAGCTAACTTCAGTTAAGTATTTTAGAGGTTTGCTATAACTAAAAAAACCGGCCAAGTGCGAGTCGGACTCGCGCACCGAGGGTTCCGTACTCAAGAAGTACTGAAGCAAAACAATCAGGCATACTAATGTAGATGTAACACGACCAAAACTGTAACGACCAAAGATGTAAAACGGTAATAATTACCTTTGTTAATGAACCGCAAAACTAACTTTGTTTGTAGAGGTTTATTGTTAATATCAAAAAAACTATGCTAGTTAGAGCATTGGCTATAGTTTTCCTGTAAAATATACGTAAATTTCTATTGACCATAATTATTTGAGATTTTTCGATTGGTAAACTCCGGAGATAAGGGGGGGGGGAACGGTATTTTTTTAGACATTTTCCCCGATAAATCAAAAACTATCATGACTAAAAATAATTAAAAATCGGTTTTAGAATGTACAAAGTAAACCCTTTCATATGATACCCCACACAGTACAGTTATCTCACTTTTAAATTTCAACCCTCCGATTTTCCCCCCTTTTTAAATAAGAACAAAAATAATTTCCATTTTTTTTTATTCCAGTGTCATTGGGCCACTAATATACACAACTATTCCAAATTTCATATCGATAGCTCCGGTAGTTACTGAAATAATCGAGTGTGACGGACAGACAGACGGAGAAAGTCGCACCATAAGGGTTCCATTTTACCATTTTGGTACGGAACCCTAAAAAGGATTACATATTATACATTTCGAATGATAATGATGCAATTTTGATTACGATATAACGTTTTAATAATAATGATTTAGTGTGTAAGAACATTACTTTTAAAATAACGTGTTTGCAAGAAATTACTATCAATTATAATAGTAATATATCAATGCAAAACCACATTTTCCACATTTTTGCGTAAGATATTTTCTCTTTTTTTATTAAACCTTGTTTAATAATATCAATGAATATAAACCAGATTAAAAAATACTGTTAATATATTAACCCTGAGACCGAAACCTATCAGATCAAAGTTATTTTCTAACTCAATATACATATGGAAAATTCTTTCATATCTTTGTCAGAAGTTTATTTAAGAAGAACTAATATTACTTTAAGTAATGCAAGTGGGTTTTAATTTTTTAAATTAATAGAATAAAACTTGTAGAACTTAGCAGGTAAATATCTACAAACTCTTAGATATAGACCTCTTATTCGTACCAAATTCAACGAAGGCTTTCAATTTATCTTAAACTACATTATCGAGAGTTCTCGGTATCGAATTTACATTAGCATTTGAAATGGTGCTAACTTGGGAGTCGAGACATAATACATTTCGAAATGTTCAATGCGAGAAGAACTAAATACTTCTAGGGGCTTCGAAAGTCAATACAATAGAATAAAACTTCGATTCAGCTTTATGATCGATCTTCAATGTGAAAAAGAAAAACAAAAAGTATTCGTGTTTTTACCCTCCGACGCAAAAAGAGGGGTGTTATAAGATTGACGTCCATGTCTGTCTGTCTCTGTGTGTGTCTGCGGCATTGTAGCTCTTCAACGGATGGACCAATTGACGACCAATTTGACGACCGAAACCTGCCGTCTGCTTCAGAGCTCGTGGGTTCGATTCCCACTACTGGCAAATATTTGTGTGATGAGAAAAAAAATCGATGCGGTTTTTACATTTGAAATCTAGTTTTTGGTTAATATCGTTCCAGCAGTATAAGAGCTCATTTCCAAAATCGTGTAAGGCATTTTTGGCCTCTGACTACTCGATTAAGTGCTACACCTATGACAATTCAATTCAATTCAATTTATTTATTAGGCCAGTATAATCGTTAAATGACAAGCGTAGGGGTTTTTTTAAATTTTCAATTTTTTTTCTTTTCTGTATAGCAAATGCTATTCTGACTCGAGAATACAAGTTACATTATGGCGCCTATACAATATTATGATAGTAATAAATTGTCGGAGATATTTTACATTGAGTGTGAAATATTAAAAAAAATATGATTGATGTAGGTACATGATTGATGTACCACATATAGTGGCGCGAAAAAGCTCGAGAGCGGTTTTAGTAAATATATATTTTGTATTTTTAACCAAAAACTTCAAAACCTTTTAAACCAAAAACTTCAAAAACTTTTAAACCAAAGACTTCAAAAAAAAGGAGGAGGTTTTCATTTCGTCGGAATCTTGATTATACGTACCTATGAGTAGAGAACTTATCCAGTACAAAATTTTACTTTTTTAATGAAAATTCGAGAAGTAAGGATTTAATTTAGAGTATGAAATTAGCTATGAAAGAGATTGTAGTTGATTGGTTAAAGGACCCAGAAGGTGTCACTCGTCAGTGATTACCTGGTAAGTTTTATTTAATCATGATTATAAAAACACAGAAAAGCACATATAAGTAGAAAACGTTTATTGTATAACACTTTAACAAAATAACATGAAAGTATTTTAATTCTTAACCTAACAAATCGTTATCAATATTGGAATTACTGAGTTCTAGAGGTCTTCTTAACCTTAATTCACTAAAATTATCATTACTTTGTCTTCTGTAATATTTCAAATAGAAAACGCCTAAAACTGCTATAATCATAATAATTACTACTGTCCCTATAAAGTACACAAAGTATACGAGAGCTGACAAATGTTCTGCAGAATGTTCTTTTTCATCAGGTGTAATAACTACAGGAACAGTTCTGTTGGCCTCACCACATTGAATACCGTGAACGTTGTCTTCATGATATATCTTATCGATTGACGTCACTTCTACCGGACGGAAAAACGTATGATTAGTAGCCAATCTCACATTTCGGACGATCTCTTTACATGATATCGGATTACCACCCAAACTTACCGAGCTTAATTTCGGAGTAATAACCAGCAATCTTTCGAAATCTAAAATTTTAATTTTGTTGTAATCTATAATCAGCTTTTTCAGCTCCACACATTCGTGGAAAATGTCTACATCTAGTTCGGCAATGTCGTTTTTAGATAAATCTACCACTTCTGTTCTGTGTAACCCTCTGAGGCTGCCATATCGTAAACTGGTTAAATGATTTGATGACAAATTTAGCAACTTCAAAATTTTTATATCTTGAAATGTTCCAGGTGGTAATTTTGTTATGCTGTTATTGCTCAAATCTAAAGCTTGTAGGTTATCCATATTTTTTAGAAAATTTTTGTCAATATTGCTTAATTTATTACTATTCATGTCCAAACTAATTAATTCTCTGAAGTAGCTAAGGTTAATATTGTTAATATCATTATTAGATAAACTTAAATCCGTGAGTTCTTGAAGGGAATTAGTATGATTATTGTTAAAATTTTTGATTCTGTTATTAGACATGTGCAGTGCTTTAAGGTTTTTTAATTTGCCAAAGACTTCCTCTGACACATTCGTGATATTGTTATAAGATAAATCCAAATACAAAACACCAGGCATCTTAACTTTTGGAAGTCCTTTTAGATTATTATTATTTAAATACAGAGATTTTAAATTGTTCAAACCATTAGTAATTTCTAGATTTTTCATTCGATTATTTGAAATATCTAAAGAATACATGTTGTTCATGTCATAAAAATTATTCAAACCTATTTCATCTATTACATTATATGAAAGATTCATTCGTGCTAATACTGGCATGTTGATAAAAGACATATTGCTGACTTTACGCAATAGGAAGCCACTTAAATCTAAATATCTCAAATATTTCGCTGGGCTGAAAGTATGTGGCAATATTGTTCCCATTAAATAATTTCCCGATATATTTAAGTATTGCAAATTTTCCAGCGGTAAAGAAAACTGTTCAATAATTTTTATTTTGTTCATAGAGAGATCCAATTTTTTTAACTGTGTCTGATTAACGAATTGCCTTGGACCTATTTCTTGCAATTGATTGTTGTTCAGTATTAATTCTGTTAAATTTGTCAGTGAGTTTTTAACAAAAAGAAGATCAGATATATTGTTGTATGACAGATCTAAAACACTTAGAGTTTGCATTAAACCAAAGCAAGAAACGTTAATGGCAGAGATACTATTCCTACTCAGATTTAGAACTTTTAAATTTGTCATTTCTGAAAAAGCGCCATGTCCTAATGATGTTATGCCTTGATCGTAAAGATTTAAAATACTTATATCTTTTAAACCAGCAAAAGTTGCTTCTGTTATGGGACCCGATATCTTATTTTTTTCTACACTTAAATAACTAAGATTATTATGTTTGAATGCATTATCTCCAATCGTTGTAATAAAGTTGTTTTCTAAATCCAAATATCTTAATTTAACGTTATTGATAAGCATTACGTTTTCTATAATCGATTTTATTTTATTATTTTTAAGGTCTAATACCTCTAAATTAAAAGCTTGATTGAAACAATTCGACTCCACAATTTCAATTTCGTTATTAGAAAAGTTTGCATAAATGAGTGCCGTCAATCGATTTAATTCGTACCCAGACAATTGTTTTAGTTTATTAAAAGACGCATATAGTTGTTCAAGATTTTTTAAATTAATTAAAGTCATGTTAAACGCAGATAAGCTATTATTATTTAAGTTCAACATAGTTAGGTTTCTTAAGTTCATGAACACGTCATCAGGCAAGTGGTTTATCTCGTTATTGTGCAATTGTAACAATTTTAATTTGTTCATGTATTTGAATAAACCTGCCGGTAGGTTTTCTAATTTATTATGCGAAAGATCCAACACAACTATTTCTGAATCTTTATTATCATATGTATACAGAGAATTTACATCAAGACGACCTATTTCATTTCTTGATAGATTCAGTGATTGAAGATATATCAGATTGTTAAATGCCATACCTTGTATATTTACAATTTTGTTGTTAGATAGATCCATACGTTCTGTTTTGGAGTAATACCTGATAAATGATTCTGAGATGGTATTCCAGTTGTTGCCATTAGCTTCTATCTCTCTTACTCTTGAGTCGAAATTAGTCGCTCCAAAGAAACCCGCGCTGAGAATATTCGCGGTTGTATGCCGTAAGACAAAAATGACGTGGGGTTCAGAACTGCACGTCGGATTTGAAGCACTTCCCGCGAAGAGTTCACAGACCACTGTATACCTACAGTTGGTAATCACGTTCTCAACGAGACAAGTGTGTGTAGAACTGACGCACGATAGAGATGACGTGGTGATGAGGAAATCTGGAAACACAATATTAGCTACATAATTATAAAGAAGAAAACCCTGATTGATTCACAGACTCATCAATGTCCAGTTCTTGTTAAACTTTAGTTTTTTACAGTTTCTTTTCATAGATAAAATCAAGAAATGTTAAAGGTATAGAACTTTTTTTTTTTTTTTTTATAATTGATAGGCTTGCGCTTGACTACAATCAAGTCTGATGAACAGAAATGATGAGGTCTAGGATGGAGAGCGCTTGCCTAGAAAATGCCTATTCACTCTTCTTTTGAAGGCACCCAGATTGTATTTGGCTGGGAACACGGAAGCTGGAAGGGTGTTCCACACCTTAGCGGTTCGTATCAGAAACGTAGAAGAAAAGCGTTTCGTACGAGTACGCTGGACATCAACCACATAAGGATGCCACTTCTCTCGACGTCTCGCGGTTCTATGGTAGAAAGGTGAAGAAGGCACAAGGTTGTGGAGTTCTTGAGCACACTCTCCAAAATATATCCTGTAAAAAACAGCTAAACAGGCAACACTGCGTCGGTGTTCTAAACTGAGCAGTTTCGCCCGTGTTAGCGATTCCTTGCCGATTATTCTGCGTGCGCGGCGATCAACCGAGTCTAATGCATCGAGCTGGTATTTGGCAGATCCATCCCATAGGTGACTGCAGTACTCCATGCCGGAACGAACTTGAGCTTCATACAGCGTCAAAAGCTGTTCGGGCTTGAAGTACCGCTTAACCTTGTTCAGGATGCCAAGTTTTTTGGCGGCTGTTTTTGCCTTTTCCTCGATGCATTTCCCAAAATTGAGATTGGGTGAGATGTTAATACCCAGGAGGTCGATATGATCGCTAATCGGAACGGATACATTTTGAAAAGTGGGAGCCAAGTTGAAGGGGCTCTTTTTTGCGGTGAATAAGCACGCTTGCTATACTATACTATACTATAAACCAAAAGGAAGTATGTGAAACTCTGATAGAGACACATTTCCCAGGATGTAGAATCGTAAATGAGCCAGATTGGACCAATGAACAGAACAATACCCCGTCAGAAGAAGACTGGGAAATAGCAAACAAAATAGTCACACAAGACAGGGTGAGATGGGCTATCGACAGCTTCCACCCCTTCAAAGCTGCAGGAACAGATAACATATTCCCGGCACTGCTACAATGGGCGAGCGGGAAACTAACACCACGGCTCGCGGACATCTATAAAGCCTGCATAGCCTATAAATACATACCGAAAACATGGAGAGAGGTAAAAGTGATTTTCCTCCCAAAACCTGGAAAAACGGACTACACCCAACCTAAATCTTTTAGACCAATTAGCCTTACCTCGTTTCTACTGAAAACGCTGGAAAGGCTAGGCGACAGATATCTACGTGACGGAGTAATGCATCACATACCGATACATCGAAACCAACATGCCTATAGTACAGGCAAATCGACTGAAACAGCTTTGCACTCTGTGGTGGGCAAAATAGAACACAATCTTGGAAACAAAATAATCCAGTGTTGAACTGGGAGCGTTTGTCGACATCGAAGGTGCCTTTGATAAAACGACTTTCAAGAGTATAGACGCAGCACTGGCGAGATACAAGGTACCAAATACCCTACGAACATGGATAGGATCACTACTTGAAAAGAGAGTGATCCAGCTAGAAATCAATGGTCTAACCAAAGGCATAGTGGCGAGGGGATGTCCACAGGGCGGTGTCCTATCACCGCTACTGTGGAACCTCGTCGTAGATGACCTTATAACAAAACTGAACAACAACGGTTTCTTCACAGTAGGGTATGCGGACGATCTTACAGTCCTCATCAGTGGGAAACAAGAAAACACACTGAGTACAATAATGCAAAATGCTTTAAAACTCATAGAGAGGTGGTGCAAAGAAAACGAACTAACTGTGAACCCCAAAAAGACGGATCTAATACTGTTCACCAACAAAAGGAATCCTACGTTATCAAAAACACCAACACTCTTTGGCACAAGTCTAACGTTATCGACGGAGGTAAAATACCTCGGCGTAATATTAGACGGAAAGCTGAATTGGAAAGCGCACCTGGAAAACAAGATACAGAAGATGACAGTCGTTCTGAATCAATGCAAACGCATGATAGGAAAGACATGGGGCTTAAAACCAAAGATAATACACTGGCTCTACTTTGCAGTCGTTAGAAGTGCACTGACATACGCATCACTAGTCTGGTGGCCCAGAACACTCCAAACGACGGCACAACAAGAGCTCCAAAAATTCCAAAGGCAAGCATGCCTAGCGATCACCGGAAGCATGTGCACCACACCAACTGCAGCACTAGAAGCGATACTAAGCATACCTCCGCTTCACCTCTATATAAGGGAAGAAGCAGCACTCGCAGCGCTCAGACTGAAAACATATGGTTTGTGGAAAGAGAACCAAACAGGCCATACCAAAATACTACACGCAATGCGAAACTGCCCTTACACGGACTTGATCTGTGACAAAACACGGAAGGAACATGTAATGGACAAACAATATAAAATCGTCATAGAAAAAGAGCAGAACTACAAACCAACCACCAATACGATAGACGTATACACAGACGGATCCAAAACAAGCAACGGTACAGGAGCTGGTGTGTACTGTCCAGAGCTGAACATAAACATAGCCCACCCACTCGGTAAGAACAACTCGGTCTTCCAAGCGGAATGTGTTGGCATCGAAACCGCAGCAACTGCTATAGCAAACAGAAAGGTAACAAATTTCAACATAAACATTCACAGCGACAGCCAAGCAATCCTTAAGGCTCTGGCCAAAAACACCGCTACCTCGAAGCTCTTATTGGGGTGCTATAAAAGACTCAAATATATATCAAGGACAAACAAAGTAACATTACGCTGGATTCGTGGTCACAGTGGTAATGTAGGTAACGAGACGGCTGACGATCTAGCACGAAAGGCCACAACGATGACGGTAGCGGGACCAGAACCCATTGTCCCAATACCGTTCAGCGAGTACAAATCATGGTTACACAAAAACACCGCACAGATACACGCACAAATATGGGAACGCACTACAGACTGTAGACAAGCAAGAACAGCTTTAACACACTTAGATAAACACCTAACAGATAAACTTCTACGGCTTAGTAAAGACAAACTAAGACTAGTCGTAGGCATGATTACAGGGCACTGCTCACTAAACAAACATTTTTCCACCCTAGGAATCACGGACAGCCCTCTGTGCAGAGCCTGCATGGAGGAGGACGAAACACCGGCACACGTGCTACTAAGATGCACTGGAGTGTCGGACCAACGCGAGATCTACTTGGGATCCTCAGCAACACTCCAAGATATCCTGTGCGACCTGGGAGGCCTCTTCGGATTCTGGAGTGAGCTCGGCTGGCTGGAGTGATCCGGCGGGGACCCGAATCAGCGACGTCACGCGCAGCGGGCGAAGTATCGCCTAATCGCGGAAAAATCCCAGAAACAAGAAGAAGAAGAAGAAGCACGCTTGCGTTTTGGTAGCGTTAAACTTGACTAAATTAGCGTCACCCCACTCAGACTTAAGATAATTAAGATATTTATTTATTTATTTAAAAAAGGAATCCATAACTATGTAGGTAAAATTTTACCTACATAAATTATGGACAGTATTGAACATAGCATAGTATTTTAAAAATACTCAAGGAAGATGAAATACAAAAGGTAATTTAAGTTCTAAATAGGCTAGCTGAGACTCATAATTTTTATACACTAAAAAAAATCTAGAAAATCCAAAAACGTAGTCAGGGCAATAGAGCCCCTTTCGCAGCACTGTAGATACAAAACGATAAAAAAGCTTATTAATTACTACAAATATTTACATGCAGATCAAGACACTTACAGATTAGAATCCTCCTGTCTTCCATTTTCAATGTTTTTTTACCAGTACCGGACCATAGATTATACAGAAACACCTTGCCTTCTTTCGTATATTATTATTAATAATATTAACCTCAGATATAATTATTTAATCAGCATATTCAACGGACAAACAACATCGAAACAAGTGACTAAACGAAGTGATTTAAATATTGCAATACCAAATGCCATAGGTATTAATATTTTAGGGTTCCGCAAAATAAGTGTGCAAATCAATTCACCGAACAACAAAATCGTTTTAATATTTTGTAAAGGATGTTTCGAATATCATTTGTTACGGCAGCATCTCGAATGAGACATCGGAGCAAACATACATACTCAATGGCAGCAATGCAATTATAGTAGTTTATGTAACGGTTACATAATGGGGGGTATTAAAATACGAGTGTGAGTTTAAAAAACGAGCCGCAGGCGAGTTTTTTAATTGTATCACACGAGTGTTTTAAAACCTAATTATGTAGAGTTTCATACACTACTTTATCTACGCTCATATTATTATCATAAATCCAAATCATAAAATCTTGCTAACTTTTGTCGTAAATCATTGCAACTACTAAGATGTCAGGTGGAGTGAAATTTTCTTTAGTAGGTTTCACTACTAGACATTTTTCAGCGCAAAGTTTTGACTAAGTAACAAAAAAAAATTGGTTGTCTGTAAAGTCGGTTTACGGACGATAGATTTACGAGATAACGTCATAATCGTAATCGTTATCGTAATCGTTATCGTAATCGTAATCGTAATCATAGTCGTAATCGTAATCGTAATCGTAATCGTAATTATAATCATAATCACAGGCCCAGGTGGAACGTTACGCAGAACGTTAGACATTGTGTTGTTGTCTATGGTCAATCATGGCCCATCTATACTCTCGGCAATGACTACCAACTATATGTTGTCTGTGGATTCACTTAAAAAAATATTACATAAAAAATATTACCTACATACCCCAGATAATTGTAACCGTTAACCGTTGTATTGCCGATAGCGGTACTGTAATCAATTCCTTCAAAACCCCAGATACAAATACAGGAATCCAGAGCCGTGTATCGTTATGGATATTAAACAACTTTCTTTAAATATTTATTTAAATATTTTATTTATTATTTTTAGTAGAGCGATGTTATTATGAATAACTTTTTAATAATTATAGAAGTCTGTGAATAAAGTAGGTAATTATTTGACACATTTCGATTTCATAATTCGAACTTTAAGCAATGAGCGTAGATAAATTTAAATAATTAAACTAATATTATAAATGCGAAAATTTGTAAGTATGGATAGATCTTTGTTACTCTTTCACGCCGCAACTACTGAACCAATTTGGCTGAAATTTGAAACAGATAGCTTATAACCCGAATTAAGGCATAGGTTTTTTATCCCAGAAAAATCCATTATTCACGCGGACGGAGCCACGGAAAACAGCTAGTTAATTAATAAAAAGAAAACTCTTACAGTGATCAACAAGAGAGACAAGTGTGTGTAGAACTGACGCACGATAGAGATGACGTGGTGATAAGGAAATCTGGAAACACAATATTAGCTACATAATTATAAAGAAGAAAACCCTGATTGATTCACAGACTCTGTACTAGGATTTCCATATGGGACCTACCGTTTAAAATCAGAACGAACTGTGCCAGAGAGGTAATTAAAACGAAAAATTAAAAATACAATATAAAAACGCAAATTAAAATTAAATTTATATAGAAGTTATACTGAACCAATTCTATTTACGCACTATTAGTTAAACAGAAATTGCACACAAAATGCACAGGAGTAGAATAAATTTTAATGTTAAATATTCATTTTTGTTTGAAAATGATTTCTAAATTAAATCGATTTCATTAATCAACAGTAATTTAACTAATTGATTAATTTTTGTAAGAAAAATAATATTACTTTCTTTATTTAGGCTGATCCTATCTACTGATTGTATGTGTGTTATTCCTTCGCACCTGATTTCTTGAATTGTACTCTAACATAGTCTTTTATATTGAAAAATTCCACGGTTCTCGCAGGATTCATAAAAATACTGAAATCCATACAAGTACCTATATTATCATCCCCGAAATAGTTCTTAAATCATTACATTGAAAGACATCAATAAGGTGATTATGTTGATGACTTATGCCGATTTCCAATAGGTATTTATATTTAGAAATATCAATGTAACATAAGCTCCATACAAGTTATGGCAAATTTATATCTCTAGTAAGGCAAACCATGGATAGATAGAATATTGGGAACCGCCATTAGTTGATACAATATCTTTCTGCCGACAGAGCAAAAGACAGTGAAACAGGACAGCGTAACAGGCCTGCCGTAAAGCCTGTAAGTGCGACAAAGAGGGCTTTAGGTGGCTTTAAGAGAGCTTTAGCTATTTTATTACACCGCGAGCAGCAAGCTAATGCTTTGCCTATAGTGACTACTACTATTCGACTCCACAGCTCTTGTGTCCCGTCACCGGAAACTTTTATCGTGGTGTCCGCGAGATAATAGCTCGCTGGAACAAAGGAGACGGAATTTGAGACCGATCGACTGCACTCTACAATATAATATAATCATCATTTCATATTACGTTAAATATCATTTTTAAATCAAACTTTATTAACATCGAAAGCGTACCTGTATTTTTGTGTTTGAGCTAAAGGCCATTTCAGCGGCATAAACTTTTATTCGAAAGTGAAATTCCAAAATACAGTTGGAAGTGTGGCGCTCTTTAAATCTCTTATTTGAGGGGGCTACGTGGTAATCGATGAATTAGAAAATAAGTTTTACGAGTTAGCAATTTCTGATGAAACTGTAAGCAATCCTTGTCAAGTCAACATCTCCTGATAATGCTCTGATGTCCAGACGAAATGTATCTACGTAGGCAAAAACTTTTTTAGAGAATTGTATGAACATTGAGGGATCATACACACTCATCCGATGGTTCATCGACTGCTTAGTATGTGTTACTGCACTATAATTTTGATTTAGTTACCCACTCCGGTTGGCGTACTAAATCGCTTGGGTAAACAAAAGCACTTAAGCTGAGATACAATAAATAAATTAAGCCCTTACTTCGGCATGGTTTATGAGTATTGCGGTCCAAGACTTCAGACGACTCTTAGGGGGAAAATTGGCTGAAGCTACGCAATATAATTAAGAATACAGTGAATTTATACACGAAGCGCGGCAAGGGAGCCGTTCGGGATAGTATTCGAGTTACGATAGTAGGTAAGTAAGGGTACCTTTCCACTAGAGATGTGCTATGCGGCTATGCTGCAAAGATGTGAAATCTACGCTACGAAAATATGTGACCGTTTCCACCAAGATGCGCTATGAAGATGCGCCGCCGCAAAGTAAATAGTTGCGAGAGAAAGATGCGTATCTTGAGCTATACGATGTATGATAGTAGGGACATGCTGTAGGTACTCTGCACTGCACATAGCTATACCACTCGCGACCCCATAACATTCATAGCACGCATCCTTCCATATAAAAAACATATCTTCGTTGACTCCGTTTTCAATAGTGCTAAGCTATGTGCACCAATGAATATGATTGGTAGATATCAAACGCATCCGTAGCAACGTAGCTAGCACATTTTTGGTGGAAAAGCACCCACGACACCCAGCTATCGCGGCTGAGTGCTTTGCCACTGAGCTACAGGAGCTCAAGCCATGAGGCAGAATTACCTGAATATAATACGTATAAAATTTTATCGTTGCAGGAAACATAGTCGAAAAAAAGATTTTTTTAGTACATTTTGCTAATTTCTTTGGACAACTCACACTTCACAAAAAAATCAAAATGCTTTTATTGTTGTGTTCACAAATAAAATCAATAATTCTGAACAGAGTATTCTTATTTCCTTATGGTTTATTTATTCACCATAGTGTCACGGTTAAAAAAAAATTCATATTGTTAAGATTTTCTTCTTCAAAAGATAATTAATATTATGTAACTTTTAAAAATCAACTGAAGCTGATGTGAATTTTTGTACTCTGCAGATTTTCTAAATCAAGCAAATCAGACACATTAAATTTACAAGAGATTAAAAAATATTTGAACGTACTTAATATTATATTGGACGATAATAATTATTATAATAGGTTTAAAATATTATTTGTTACTTTTTATATTTTATTTTTTGTGTCGGGGGTTTTTAAAATTTGTAATTTTACTTTTTTACAGGATATACTTTGGTGAGTGTACTCAGGAACTGCATAACCTTATGCCTCCTTCACCTTTCTACCATAGGACCGCAAGACGCCGAGAGCGGTGGCATCCTTAAGTGGTTGACGACCAACAAACGCGCACGAAACGTTTTTCTTCCACGTTTCTGATACGAACCGCTAAGGTGTGGAACGCCCTTCTTCTTGTTTCCAGCCAAATACAATCTGGGTGCCTTCAAGAGAAGAGTGAATAGTCATTTTCTAGGCAAGCGCGCTCCAACCTAGACCTCATTATTGCTTTCCATCAGGCATGATTGTCGTCAAGCGCAAGCCTATCGTCAATAAAAAAAAAATAAATTATAATAGTATTATAGTATATCAATACAAACCACATTTTCCACATTTTTGCGTAAGGTATTTTTTCTTTTTATAAAACCTTTTTTAATAATATCAATGAATATAAACCAGATTAAAAAACACATACTATGTTAATATATTAACCCTGAGACCGAAACCTATCAGATCAAACTTATTTTATGACTCAATATACATAAGGAAAATTCGTTTTACTTATTTCTATATTCATATCTTTGTCACAAGTTTATTAAAGAAAAACTAGTATTATTTTAAAATAATGCAAGTGGGTTTTGATTATTTAAATTAAAATAATAAAACTTGTAGAACTTAGCAGGTACATATCTACAAACTCTTAAAGACCTCTTATTCGTACCAAATTCAACGAAGGCTTTCAATTTATCTTAAACTATATTATCGAGACTTCTCGGTATCGAATTTACATTAGCATTTGAAATGGTGCTAACTTGGGAGTCGATACCAAATACATTTCGGAATGTACAATGTGAGAAGAACTAAATACTTCTTGGGGCTCCGAAAGTCAACAGAATACAATAAAACTTCGATTCAGCTTTATGATCGATCCTCAATGTGAAAAAGAAAAACAAAAATGATTCTTGTTTTTTACCCCCGACGCAAAAAGAGGGGTGTTATAAGTTTGACGTCGATGTCTGTCTATCTCTATGTGTGTTTTTGTCAGCGGCATTGTAGCTTTCCGACGGATGGACCAATTGACGACCAATTTGACGACCGAATGGCGTAGCGGTGGCGAACCTGCCGTCTGCTTCGGAGCTCATGGGTTCGATTCCCACTACTGGCAAATGTTTGTGTGATGAGAAAAAAAATCGATGCGGTTTTTACAGAAATCTAGTTTTTCTTCGCAGTTTGGTTAATATCGTTCCAGCAGTATAAGAGCTCGTTTCCATAATAGTGTAAGGCATTTTTGGCGTATCATATATTACTCGATCAAGTGCTTCACCCGTGCCAATTCAATTTATTTATTTGCCAGTATAATCATTAAACGACAAGCGTAGGGGTTTTTTTAAATTTTCAATTTAATTTTTCTTTTCTGTAAAGCAAATGCTATTCTGACTCGAGAATACGAGTTACAACATGGCGCCTATATAATAATATTATGATACTCATAAATTGTTGAAGATATTTTACATTGAGTGTGAAATATTAAAAAAATATGATTGATGTAGGTACATAATTGATGGTACCACATATTATAGTGGCGCGAAAAAGCTCGCGAGCGGTTTTAGTAAATATATTTTGTATTTTTATACGTACCTATGCAGTAGAGTACTTATCCAGTACAAAATTCTAGTTTTTATGTAAATTCGAAAAGTAAGGATTTAATTTAAAGTATGAAAGTAGCTATGAAAGAGATTGTAGTTAATTGGTTGAAGTACCCAGAAGGTGTCACTCGCCATTGATTACCTGCTATGACATTCTCCTAACGTTGTCACACACTTAGTGATGTGAAACAAGAAAAAGAAAAAAATTAACACTGAAAATGAATTTTACGTCTATTGGCTTAGAGTGTAAGATTGAATGTATTTCATCATAGGAAATATAGGTACAATGCTCGACTTTGACGTGCTTAAGTAAATTCAATCACACTATTGTCGACGAACATGGCGTTTTGAAATACATTCAGTTGTACGCTCTATGTCAATAGATGTAAAATAAATTTTACAGTGTCCGCAAAAAATATTTTGATTTCAATATTGTCTGCTTATATACGTCATGCCATCACCTTTTTAAACATTTCACATCACGAAATGTAGCCGGCACATTGCGAGAATAGCGCCCCAGGTAAGTTGAATTTATTATTTAATCATGATTATAAAAACACAGAAAAGCACATATAAGTAGAAAACATTTATTGGATAACACTTTAACAAAATAACACGAAAGTATTTTAATTCTTAACCTAACAAATCGTTATCAATATTAGAATTGCTGAGTTCTAGAGGTCTTCTTAACCTTAATTCACTAAAATTATCATTACTTTGTCTTCTGTAATATTTCAAATAGAAAACGCCTAAAACTGCTATAATCATAATAATTACTACTGTCCCTATAAAGTACACAAAGTATACGAGAGCTGACGAATGTTCTGTAGAATGTTCTTTTTTTTTGTTTTTTTTTTTATTTCGTTCATGGCTTTTGTTTGTGCCAAAGCAGCACTGAGCACTTCGCCTTGAATGTTCTTTTTCATCAGGTGTAATATCTACAGGAACAGTTCTGTTGGCCTTACCACATTGAATACCGTGAACGTTGTCTTCATGATATATCTTATCGATTGACGTCACTTCTACCGGACGGAAAAACGTATGATTAGTAGCCAATCTCACATTTCGGACGATCTCTTTACATGATATCGGATTACCACCCAAACTTACCGAGCTTAATTTCGGAGTAATAACCAGCAATCTTTCGAAATCTAAAATTTTAATTTTGTTGTAATCTATAATCAGTTTTTTCAGCTCCACACATTCATGGAAAATGTCTACATCTAGATCGGCAATGTCGTTTTTAGATAAATCTAACACTTCTGTTCTGTGTAACCCTCTGAGGCTGCCATATCGTAAACTGGTTAAATGATTTGATGACAAATTTAGCAACTTCAAAATTTTTATATCTTGAAATGTTCCTGGTGGTAATTTTGCTATGTTGTTATTGCTAAAATCTAAAGCTTGTAG
This sequence comes from Coenonympha arcania, assembly GCA_036785405.1. Taxonomy (NCBI): domain Eukaryota; kingdom Metazoa; phylum Arthropoda; class Insecta; order Lepidoptera; family Nymphalidae; genus Coenonympha; species Coenonympha arcania. The sequence continues at coordinate 3,231,362 of CM072074.1, forward strand.
GTTATCCATATTTTTTAGGGAATTTTTGTCAATATTACTTAATTTATTACTATTTATGTCAAAACTAATTAATTCTCTGAAGTAGCTAAGGTTAATATTGTTAATATCATTTTTAGATAAACTTAAATCCGTGAGTTCTTGAAGGGAATTAGTATGATTATTGTTGAAATTTTTGATTCTGTTATTAGACATGTGCAGTGCTTTAAGGTTTTTTAATTGGCCAAAGACTTCCTCCGACACATTCGTGATATTGTTATAAGATAAATTTAAATACAAAACACCAGGCATCTTAACTTTTGGAAGTCCTTTTAGATTATTATTATTTAAATACAGAGATTTTAAATTGTTCAAACCATTAGTAATTTCTAGATTTTTCATTCGATTATTTGAAATATCTAAAGAACACATGTTGTTCATGTCATAAAAATTATTCAAACCTATTTCATCTATTACATTATATGAAAGATTCATTCGCGCTAATACTGGCATATTAATAAAAGACATATTGCTGACTTTACGCAATAAGCAGCCACTCAAATCTAAATATCTCAAATATTTCGCTGGGCTGAAAGTATGTGGCAATATTGTTCCAATTAATTGATTTCCCGATATATTTAAGTATTGCAAATTTTCCAGCGGTAAAGAAAACTGTTCAATAATTTTTATTTTGTTCATAGAGAGATCCAATTTTTATAACTGTGTCTGATTAACGAATTGCCTTGGACCTATTTCTTGCAATTGATTGTTGTTCAGTTTTAATTCTGTTAAATTTGTCAGTGAGTTTTTAACAAAAAGTAGATCAGATATATTGTTGTATGACAGATCTAAGACACTTAGAGTTTGCATTAAACCAAAGCAAGAAACGTTAATGGCAGAGATACTATTCCTACTCAGATTTAGAACTTTTAAATTTATCATTTCTGAAAAAGCGCCATGTCCTAATGATGTTATGCCTTGATCGTAAAGATTTAAAATACTTATATCTTTTAAACCAGCAAAAGTTGCTTCTGTAATAGGACCCGATATCTTATTTTTTTCCACACTTAAATAACTAAGATTATTATGTTTGAATGCATTATCTTCAATCGTTGTAATAAAGTTGTTTTCTAAATCCAAGTATCTTAATTTAACGTTATTGATAAGCATTACGTTTTCTATAATCGATTTTATTTTGTTATTTTTAAGGTCTAATACTTCTAAATTAAAAGCTTGATTGAAACAATTCGACTCCACAATTTCAATTTCGTTATTAGAAAAGTTTGCATAAATGAGTGCCGTCAATCGATTTAATTCGTATCCAGACAATTGTTTTAGTTTATTAAAAGACGCATATAGTTGTTCAAGATTTTTTAAATTAATTAAAGTCATGTTAAACGCAGATAAGCTATTATTATTTAAGTTCAACATAGTTAGGTTTCTTAAGTTCATGAACACGTCATCAGGCAAGTGGTTTATCTCGTTATTGTGCAATTGTAACAATTGTAATTTGTTCATGTAATTGAATAAACCTGTGGGTAGCTTTTCTAATTTATTGTGCGAAAGATCCAACACAACTATTTCTGAATCTTCATTATCATGGGTATACAGAGAATTTACATCAAGATGATATATTTCATTTCTTGATAGATTCAGGGATTGAAGATATATCAGATTGTTAAATGGCATACCTTGTATATTTACAATTTTGTTGTTAGATAGATCCATACGTTCTGTTTTGGAATAATAATGCCTGAAAGATGATTCTGAGATGGTATTCCAGTTGTTGCCATTAGCTTCGATCTCTCTTACTCTTGAGTCGAAATTAGTCGCTCTAAAGAAATCTACGCTGAGGATATTGGCGGTTGTTTGCCGTAAAACAAAAATGACGTGGGGTTCGGAACTGCATGACGGATTTGGAGCTTTTCCCGCGGTGAGTTCACAGAGCACTGTATACCTACAGTTGCTAATTAAGTTCTCAATGAGACAAGTGTGTGAAGAACTGACGCACGATAGAGATGACGTGGCAATGAGGAAATCTGGAAACACAATAATAGCTACATAATTATAAAGAAAAAAAACTCTGATTGATCACTGTCCAGTTCTAGTTATACTTAGTTTTTTTTACAGTTACTTTCATAGATAAAATCAAGAAATGTTAAAGGTATAGAACAAGGTATCATAGCATAGTATTTTGAAAATACTCAAGGGAGATTTATACATAAGGTAATTTAAGTTCTAAATAGGCTAGCTGAGACTCATCATTTATACACTAAAAAAATCTAGAAAATCCGAAAACGTAGTCAGTGTAATAGGGCCCCTTGTGAACTGTAGATATAAAACCATAAAAAAGCTAATTAGTTATTACAAATATTTACATGCAGATCAAGAGTTACTTACAGATAAGAATCCTCCTGTTTTCCATTTTCAATGTTTTTTACCAGTACTGTACCATAGATTATACAGAAACACCTTGCCTTCCTTCGTATATTATTATTGATAATATTATTCTCAGATATTATTATTTAATAAGCATATTCAACGGACAAACAACATCGAAACAAGTGACTAAACCAAGTGATATAAATATTGCAATACCAAATGCCATAGGTATTAATATTTTAGGGTTCCGCCAAATAAGTGTGCAAATCTATTTACCGAACTAAAAATCGTTTTATTATTTTGTAAAGGACGTTTCGAATATCATTTGTTACGGCAGCACCTCGAATGAGGCATCGGGGCAATCATACATACTCAATGGCAGCAATGCAATTAATTTAATTAATTAAACTAATATTACAAACGCGAAAGTTTGTAAGTATGGATGGATCTTTGTTACTCTTTCACGCCGCAACTACTGAACCGATTTGGCTGAAATTTGAAACAGATAGCTTATAACCCGAATTAAGGCATAGGTTTTTTATCCTGGAAAAATCCATAATTCACGGGATTAGCGAAAAACCCAAATTCACGCGGACGCAGCCGCGGGAAACAGCTAGTTAATTAATTAAAAAAATTCTCTTACAGTGGTCTGTACTAGGATTTAAATATGGGACCTACCCTTTAAAATCACAACGAACTGTGCCACAGAGGTAATTGAAACGAAAAATTAAAAATACAATATAAAAAGTAAAATTACAAATTTTAAAAACCCCCGACACAAAAACTAAAATATAAAAAGTAACAAATAATATTTTAAACCACACACATTTTCGTCACAATATAATATTAAGTGCAAGCGTCGTCGCATCGTCGGGGGACATATGGACACGTTAAACTTATAACACCCCTTTTGCGTCTCTCTAACGGTCCCCCGACTATGCGACGACGCTTGAATTAAAAAATATTTGAACGTACATAATATTATATTGTGACGAAAATAATAGGTGTAAAATATTATTTATTTGTTACTTTTTATATTTTATTTTTTGTGTCGGGGGTTTTTAAAATTTTTAATTTTACTTTTATTTTGTCCTTTTTAAAGTAGGTAATACTAATAAGGTATTAAATATAGGGAAGATATTAATAGTGATAAGTAAGTAACTTAGTCAGTTACTAGGTATAATATTAGTTTTCATTTACTAGATTAAGTTTTACCTTCCTACTCGTAACTTAAGGTAATATTAGGTAGGTATTTGTTTTTTGTATTAGTTTATGCAATTTAGGTATGCCTATGGGAACGATAGGACATATGGAAGCTAGTCAGATCCCCTCATCAACTATTAAAGAGCTGATGATCTTCAAACGGCAAATCAGGTCATGGTTACCATTCCATATAATTTCAATGTCATTGAAGCTACACGATACCAAATTTCGAATCGATCGGACATAAAGAAGTTAGTCAGATCCCCTCATCAACTAGAAAATAGCTGATAATCTTCAAACGGCTGAACAGATTTTCATGAAACATGGCTAAGAACACTCGGGATTAAATTATCTATGACATAAAATAAACTACATGAAAATCGGTCCATCCGTTTGGGAGCTACGATACCACACACAGATACACAGATACACAGACACGTTAAACTTATAACACCCCTTTTGCGTCGGGGGTTAAAAACGCAAATTAAAATTAAATTTATATAGAAGTTATACTGAACCAATTCTATTTACGCACTATTAGTTAAACAGAAATTGCACACAAAATGCACAGGAGTAGAATAAGTTTTTATGTTAAATATTCATTTTTGTTTGGAAATGATTTCTAAATTTAATCGATTTCATCAATCAACAGTTATTTAATTAATTGATTAATTTTTGTAAGAATTTATTTTTATTATAAGTAAATACTACTTTCTTTATTTGGGCTGATCCAATCTACTGATTGTATGTGTGTTATTCTTTCGCACCTACTCAATTGATTTCTTGAATTGTACCCTAATATAGTCTTTTATATCGAAAAATTCTACGTTTCCCGCAGGATTCATAAAAAACTGTGTGTTAAAGACGCGACAAAGAGGGCAATAGGCGGCTTGTTTCTCCATTTTATTGCACCGCGAGCAGCAAGCTAATGCTGTGCCTATATAGTCCAGTCATTTTAGACATTTGAAGTTACATTAATTCCCACCAAGCTGAAAATCGGTATGATTGTTTAAAATATCATTATAAATGAAATTTGAAAGTTCCCCATTTTCCCCTGTAAGGAAAAAAAAATTATTCAAGGTCAAAGATCAAAAAAATGATTTTTTCGCGATTTTCAGCAAAACGGTTAGTTTTATCATAAAAATACCTCAGACAAAAATTGTATATCATAAAATTATCTACAAAAAATTTATTAATACTTTTTTTTCTAAGAGCCACCGTTTTTGAGATATAACGATTCAAAAAGTTGTAAAAGATATGCACACGTTTCCTCGCCACCCGCCGGAAAAACCACGTTTCGGCGCGGAAAAACTGCTGAACTCGATTTTTTTGGCAACTGCAAAAAGGGATGCAGTAATAAATGTGGTTGCAAAAAGTCGGACCGTTCCGTTCTCCGGCATGTACACATTGTCAAGGCCGGTTGTGCTCTAATATTGAATCACCAACAGTAGAGGATCCGTTTGATTCCAACGAGGCAACATGCGATACATCGCTATTAACGCAGTTTACATGCACTCAGGATGAAGATGAAGAAGAACAAGAACAACAAGAACAAGACGAACAAGAACATGAAGATCAAGAAGAAGAATTTGAAAGTTGAACGACTCGGACGATTAAATTTCACTACTTTTTTTAACTTAAATTGCTTTTATCTTCTCAATTTCTGCTAACATCCATTATTTTTCAATAGTTTTAAATTAAACAGGATCAAAACTGACCCGTGGAATAGGAATACTGGGGAAACCACGTTAAAAAAACGCGCTAAGTACACTACCTCATAGGTGGCGAGGAAACGTGTGCATATTAAGACGATTACAACTTTTACAACTTTTTGAATCGTTATATCTCAAAAACGGTGGCTCATAGAATAAAAATATTAATAAATTTTTTGTAGATAATTTTATGATCTACAATTTTTGTCTGAAATATTTTTATGATAAAACTTACTGTTTTTCTGAAAATCGCGAAAAACTCATTTTTTTGACCTTTGACCTTGAATAAAATATTTTTATGATTAAACTTACTGTTTTTCTGAAAATCGCGAGAAACTCATTTTTTTGACCTTTGACCTTGAATAAAATTTTTTCCTTACAGGGGAAATATGGGGAACTTTCAAATTTTATTTTTAATGATATTTTAAACAAACTTACCGATTTTCAGCTTGGTGGGAATTTATGTAACCTTACTCCTATTTTTTGGTCTAACTTGACCGGGCTAATAGTGACTACTACTATTCGACTCCACAGTTCTTGTGTCCCGTCACCGGAAACTTTTATCGTGGTGTCCGCGAGATAATTTTGATTTAGTTACCCACTCCGGTTGGCGTACTAAATCGCTTGGGTAAACAAAAGCACTTAAGCTGAGATACAATATATAAATTAAGTCCTTACTTCGGCATGGTTTATGAGTATTGCGGTCCAAGACTTCAGACGACTCTTAGGGGGAAAATTGGCTGAAGCTACGCAATATAATTAAGAATACAGTGAATTTATACACGAAGCGCGGCAAGGGAGCCGTTCGGGATAGTATTCGAGTTACGATAGTAGGTATAAGGGTACCTTTCCACTAGAGATGTGCTATGCGGCTATGCTGCGAAGATGTGAAATCTACGCTACGAAAATATGTGACCGTTTCCACCAATACTAAGCTATGTAGCGGTGCCAGGAAGCTGCGCCGCCGCAAAGTAGTTGAAACAGTGGTTGAAACAAATTTTATTGGACAAACAAAATGTTACAATTTTTAAACACCCCTGACTCCCAAACTAGGCAGAAACCCGTGTCTTGGGAGTCAGTTTATTCAAAATAAGTTAAGTCCAAGAATATCCAATAAGTTAAGTTGCGCGAGAAAGATGCACAGCTCGAGCTATGCGATGTTTCGATAGTAGGGACATACTGTAGGTATTCTGCACTGCACAGTGCACAGCTACACCACTCGCGACGGCCCATAGCAGGCATCCATAACACGCATCTACAGCACGCATCCTTTCATATAAAAAACACATATTCGTTGAATCCGTTTCCACTAGTGCTAAGCTATGTGCAGTGTGCACCAATGAATATGATTGGTGCATATCAAACGCATCCACAGCAACGCTATAATACTCTATAAAACGCAATAGCTAGCACATCTCAGGTGAAAAAGCAGCCTAAACTGTTGCAACTGAGCATACTGTAAAGGTAACTGTGTCATCTTTTTGTCACACTTAGGATGTTATTCCTGTAAATATTGACGGCATAAAAGGGTTATTTAAGCAATTTTTACGGTAGTGTAACACTGTTAAAACCGAACATATTGTAATGGTAACTGTGTGGTGTAAAGAGATCATCTTCTGGTTGTAGTCTTTAACACACTTAGGATGTTATTCCTGTAAATTTTATTGACGGCATAAAAGCGTTATTCAAGCAATTTTTAGTGACCTTCAGGTTGAAAATTATAAGGACAATTACTTTTGAATTAAAACGTCATGTATTTTGGGTCTTCGAAGTAAATTCGCTCCGAACCAGAAACACGACTGGATAACATTTTCTCGATAGAAAGTTCTCCCAAGGATTTTTAGGGTTCCGTAGCCGAATGGCAAAAAACGGAACCCTTATAAATTCGTCATGTCTGTCTGTCCGTCTGTCCGTCTGTCCGTCTGTCCGTCTGTCCGTCTGTCCGTCCGTATGTCACAGCCACTTTTTTCCGAAACTATAAGAGCTATACTGTTGAAACTTGGTAAGTAGATGTATTCTGTAAACCGCATTAAGGTTTTCACACAAAATTTAAAAAAAAGTAATAAATTTTGGGGGTGCCCCATACTTAGAACTGAAACTCAAAAATTTTTTTTTCATCAAACCCATATGTGTGGGGTATCTATGGATAGGTCTTCAAAAATGATACTAAGGTTTCTAATATCATTTTTTTCTAAAATGAATAGCTTGCGCGAAAGACACTTCCAAAGTGGTAAAATGTGTGTCCCCCCCCTGTAACTTCTAAAATAAGAGTATGATAAAACTAAAAAAAATATATGATGTACATTACCATGCAAACTTCCACCGAAAATTGGTTTGAACGAGATCTAATAAGTAGTTTTTTGATATTTACAATAAAACCTCTAAAAACAAAGTTAGTTTTGCGGTTCGATAAGATAAGTGGTTTTTATGGTTTTATTCCTCCGGTTGCAGTACGGAACCCTCAGTGCGCGAGTCCGACTCGCACTTGACAGGTTTTTTGATAACTGGCTTAGTTTTTTAATAATTAGGTAAAACGCCGTTTTTCTGTTAGGTATATTCTTCCGCACTCACGTATTCGTAAGAGCGACAAGGACAAAACTAAAATCAGTGTAGCACCTTAATATTTTGTGCGGGGATTTGAATCCACGACACCCAGCTATCGCGGCTGAGTGCTTTGCCACTGAGCTACAGGAGCTCAAGCCATGAGGCAGAATTACCTGAATTTAATACGTATCAAATTTTATGGTTGCAGGAAACATAGTCGAAAAAAAGATTTAGTACATTTTGCTAATTTCTTTGGACAACTCACACTTCACTAAAAAAAATCAAAATGCCTATATTGTTGTGTTCACAAATAAAATCAATAATTCTGAACAGAGTATCCTTATTTCCTTATGGTTTATTTATTCACCATACTGTCACAGTTTTTAAAAAAAATCATATTGTTAAGATTTTCTTCTTCAAAAGATAATTAATATTATGTAACTTATAAAAATGAACTGAGATTGGTGTAAATTTTTGTAATCTGCAGATTTTCTAAATCAAGCAAATCAGACACATTAAATTCACAAGAGATGGAATTTCCTCGAGCAAGAAAAAAATTTGCATTGCTAATTCAGATTGGATTGAGGAGCGCAAATTTTTATAGTAAAAATGGGTGTTCCTGTTTTAAATATTCCTGCAGCATTTTTGGAGACGATTGAATTTGCGTAGCATTACATTATTGTTTGCTACTTAATTATTATATCTGTCTTGTCTACATCAGAGTGCCTAAACTTTACATTACTTGAATATTAACATTTCTAACAAGTAAAGAATTAAAAAATTGAAAAACACGACTGCCCGACTTAAACGACTTTTTCCAAAAAAATATAGCCTAAGTTATAGTACGATTCACGAAAGATGACCACAAATGGCGGGTCTTTTCTTCATGTACACTCATGAAGAAAAGACTTAAGCCAAAATAATTACCATATATTAGTTAAATAAGATCATATATATTAGTTAAAATAAATAAGACCATAATATTAGTTAGATAAGTAAGTCCAAAGAGACCTAAAATAGGCCCGCCATTTGTGGTCATCTTTCGTGGATCGTACTATACTCGGAATGATATAAGGATTATATGGATACCCCATATTATGTCCAAATCTCTTCAGTCGTTCAGAAGTTATATTGGAATAAAGAAACTCACATACATACATAAACCCTAAAAACATTACACCCCTTTTTTGGGCAGTCGTGTAAAAACAGAATTGCTGCGTTTTATCCCTCCAATGAACACTAGGCCTTACATATTTAGTGTTTAAACGTGACATGCTTGAATTGCTAAAACAGAAATTGCTCCGTTTTTCTTTCCTCCAGTGAATACTAGGCCTTACTTTAGTGTTTAACATGATGCTTTTGGTTGATAATTAATATTTTTCAAACGAAATCTATTAAATTGCGGTGCCTGGACATGTTGTACCTGTAACCGTAGCCATACTACAAGATATTTCGATTCGATTCTCATATTGTATGTATTTTTTGAATTTCGTTCCATCCCGAAATCGAAATGTGTTATATGGCTAAGGGCTGTACGTTGACTTCTTTGACTTATGTGTTCTGTGTTTGTTCTAACTTTTATCATAGTATAAAAACCGCTGCGTTACTCTCCTCAAGTGAGAACTAGGCCTTATTCCTGTAATGCTTTGTAGGCGTTTCATATTACGCGTTTGATTGATGGTTGCCACTACAATAGTTAATGGAAAACTGGATTCATAACACTATCTAGTACTATAACACTATAAGTTTGTTTAGACGACCGCAGGTTGTTTGGGAGCGTGACTTCAGGTTTTGTTGTACTTTCTTTGCTGAGGTAAACTAAGACAGCCTTGATCTATACGCTTTGCATTATTAGATACATAGGTCATAGATAGATAAAAAAAAAAATAATAATTACTTCTAAGTGGTACTCATAAACATCATTTGTGGTTGAACAGAGAGAGAATTGGCTACAAATTACAATAATTACGTTATAACTATTATAGTTAGCCTATAGTTTCGAACCTCTTCCTTGCGTTAGGGGTCGTTGTTTAGAACTCCGGGTACGCACCTCTGTGTTTTTATTGTTATATTTTACGATATGCGTGTAAGAAAACTAAATATGAATAAGTAGGTATATTGAACATATATTTTTTCTATTTTTCGAGACTGTACTTCAAAGATAAGGTATCAATCGGTATTTTTTCGACATTTTACCCAGTAAATCAAAAACTATAAAGTAAACGAAATAAAGATATATTTTAGAATCTACAAGTAAAGACCTTTAGTTTTCTCAGTTCCAAATTATATCTTCCCGATTTCCCTCCTTTTAAAATTTAAATTAAATTAGTTTTCAATTTTCCTTTATTGCAATGACGTAGTACCTCCATTCGGTACAAGTTTCCTAATTTTATGCAGTCGATAACTGTAACAGCTACTGAAAATATCGACTTTGACAGACAGACTGGATGAGGTCGCACCATAAGGGTTCAATTTCCATCATTTTTGAATGGAAACCTAAAAAGGAGGTCATAAGTCATAACTCATAATTAAAACAACAGAAATTTTCCCACAGATAAGCTAAAAAGGTTTTCTTTCAATCATTCCGTCTTATAAGTAGGTATTATTGTTTCCGACGTTTACAAGTGAACTAAGGGCTGGTACGTGCTGCACTGGGAGGCTGATCCCACCAATATTTCCTCCCTTCAAAGGAAAGCTGCGAATTGTAAAAGATCAAAGAGACTTCAGACTCCTTATAGATTGGGAAACCTACGCTCTGTCACGTCCCTGTTGGAATGAAATGGGACACCTAATTGGGACTTCGATATTCGCGCTTAAGGGGATTTATTGAATTTATTTTTGTCGGTCTCACTCTCACGGATACGTTGGTAGGTGCGACATGCAGCGTCGCGGAAGAATATAACAGAAAAACGACCTTTTACCTAATTTCTCAAAAACTAAGCCATTTATCAAAAATCTGTTTCTAAGCGTTTTTGAATATTATTATTACCGACACAATAAAACAAAAATTACAATTACATCCATTGTAGTTTCCGATAAAAAATAGAAAAACTGAAATTCAGGAGCAACTTTTGGGAGAACTTTCTATGGAGAAAATTTTATCCAATCGTGTTTCTGCTTCTAAGCGATTTTAGAATAAAGACTAAAATACATGACGTTTAAATTTGAAAGTAATTGTCTTTATAGTTTTTGAATAAAACTTCATTCAAAATCGCTTAAATACGGCTTCTACGCCGTTAATATTTACATCTGTAATTAGATTTCAAGTGAAATATTTTCAATCACCTCAAAAATAGATGTTTTGTGGTTCAAACAACCGAACCGGTCCTGCGGCCTGCCTTCTGCGTGGGGTCATATTATGTTCGATTCCCACAGCTGAAAAGTGTTTGTGTAGTGAGCATGAATGTTTTCCATTGTCTGGAACTCTGGGGTCTGATTGCGTACAAAAACGTATTCTTAGTTATCGTAATCGTTAGCGAATTCTGCCCCCACATTGGTTGACGTAAATCAGGGAACAAATCAGCAGACAGAATTTGTAAACGATTACGATAACGATGAATACGTTTTTCTTACACAATCTAGGGGCTGGATGTATTACAATATACAGAATATTGTATTAAGTTTTTTATTGAAATTAATGTATTCTTTATCAGTTATCTAGGACCCAAACACAACCTATCGCTACTTTGATAGGCCTAGATTGCGGAAAAAATGTAAGCCCTTCTAATACCTGCCAAGAAGAAGTAAACATTAAGATCTTATAATTAAATTGAATACGGATTTAAGAAAAATAGCAATAATCATGAAAAATGGAAGGAAAGATGGACGAACACACAGTTCCGTCACAGTTTAAATGTATTGTGCTTCTCAGAAAGACGATAATATTATTATGAAAACTTTATGACCAAGAATATTTACATCTTTAGACTATTTATATCTCAATTTAGTCAAATATAAAACAGATGGGAATAAAACTGTTGTAGACTAGAATACCACAGTCTCTCTTTAGCCTAAAACACGTTTCTATAAAAAGTAGGTTAACAAAATAGCCCTGAGCTATCACTGGGGCATGAGATGATGAAGGAAACTTTTTAGCGTTCAAAAATTCAGTACTAGATATTAAAAACTACAAGCAGACATCATTATACATTTTTGAGAGGGAATTACACATCAAAAAAGCAAATCCATTTTGGTAATTTGTTTTCCCAACTCAGAAAACTTGCAAAACTCTAATCGAGGAATGTATAGAAGACAAATAAATGATAAAAGCGTATCCAGGACTAAGAAAACCTAAGAAATTTATGTCCTGAGCTGGGAATTGCACTTTAGACTTAGAAAACGCCACTAGAACAAAAAGGACTTGATTTACCTCACCCACCATTATTCTCGTTATACCTAGATACCTCATCTTAATCTTATAATCTTAATATATATAAATCTCGTGTCACGATGTTTGTCCGCGATGGACTCCTAAACTACTGAACCGATTTAGTTCAAACTTCGTGAATATCTGTCATTTGGTCCAACTTGAGAGATAGGATAGTTTAAATCTCAAATTATAGTCGCAATTTTAATTTATTAATATAACAAAAACTTTAGCCACAGCAACGCGTGGCCGGGTCAGCTAGTAATAATAATATATTTAAATCTCGTGTCACAATGTTTGTCCGCGATGGACTCTTAAACTACTGAACCGATTTAGTTCAAACTTCGTGAATATCTGTCATTTGGTCCAACTTAAAAGATAGAATAGTTTTTATCCCACGTGGACGAAGTCGCGGGCATCAGCTAGTAGTATATGAAAATAAGTCCAGATTCTCAGTCTGGACTGTTTGCTTTAACCCAGGTAAGTCTTAAACTCTTAAAGCTGAAATGATGTGTTCTCACACAATAGTATGACATTCTAAAACGAACATTTTTTTTTAAATTTCTGCCAGATCACCCCATCAAAGTAGGGGCAAGTGGCGGATCAGTCAGTTTTAATTAACGCCGAATAATTTTCTACACGATCATAAACCAAAAGCAGATACGGAATAACGAGTTTTTGTTTAATTCAATCAGTGACGCAGCCAACTTTATTAGGGCTCAAAGCCTACGCATAAAAACTAATGCTGAAAGACCTATTTATATGCCAATGGGCTAACACGAGACGCTCAGTTATTTATCATGGCATATATCGTTGACGCATGGATAAAAATGACGTGTTATAACCGCATGTGACACCAATTGATTTTATTTTTTCTGAACTATTATACGGTAAAGATGATAAATAATTCTATATTTAGTGTATTTTTATTTTTTATTTTAAAGTTCTTTAAATAAAAAGAAATATCCTTCGCTCGCTCACTAATTCATCAACATCTAGCTAAAACATTTGGCCACATAAGCCTAATATTTACTCACACATGTTTCTTTATTATGTAAGCAAGGATCGCTTGAGGCGGTACTAAATCTTATACTGAAATATAGGATCAAGCTGTACGGTATAGGTTTGTCGCGACGAGACGTCACAGATTACGTCACATTATGCTCGCCCTGCTGGAGATATTTCGCGAGAATGGGAGTTTTATGACGGGAAGAGCAGATTCCCCGATTTTATGACTCCACTTGCCAGCTTAACGGTTAACGATCTAATGTTCCAGCTTACCTGCCTTTTGGGACGTTGCGCCTTCATTTGTCGTACGTAGCTTTTTTATCTTTTGCCGCGTGCCTAAAATGCGTGATTTATCCGCGGGAATTGTTTTATTTATAGTGAAGAATAGTTTATGCTAGCCTGGTTGCGGTCTGCAGTCTTGTTTTTATTTTGTTTATTAAATTACAAGTAAGTACCTATCTCCATTAGGTAGGTACGTGTTACGAACCTGAGTAAGTCAGAACTGGGCAAGGGAGAAAACTCTATATGTATATTATGAGAGTAGGTATTTCCATTCCATATTTGCCAGGTCCAGTCATTTTGTCCTCCTTGCTCTATAACTCAGGTTAATGAGAATCCTCTATAAGAGAAAAAGAGATCTCGATCCCTTGAGCTCTTACTCAAGTCCCTTGAACTTAATCAGGTTTAACTGTACGTCATTATTTATAAGACCGGTGAAACCTACTGAACATAGAGTGCTTGTAGGTGAGGTATTGTCAAAGTAAGAAACAAATTGTTATCAATTTCATTGGTAGTTTTACTTTGCAGTAAGTATAAGTTGCTGGATAAAATAATGGTAAAAGTTGTAATACCCCGCTTTAATTCACATATAGCGAGGTAATGAAATATTCTGAAATAACTAATAACTAACAACTTAATTATCTTTTTGAATAGTGTTTTACACACTTAGGAAATAATTCCTATAAATTTAAATAGGTACGAATCAAAATTTTTCCCGCTGCGAGTGAAAAATTTTGATTCGTATTTAAATTTATAGGAACTAATAACTAATTTTATATACCTATAAGCGAAATAGGTAATTTATAAAGATAGGTTTTAGAGATAAAACGTCTTAGCTTTACAATTAAAAGTTAAGTTTCTTGAACAGCAAAAGCAACAAAAGCTTTCCCCGTCCATTATTTGCAACGCGTTTTCATCACGCATTATGTAAAGTACGAAACACATAAGGCTCATAATTCCATGCGCGTTCAAGCAAATAACAGTTGGAACGGTATTGCTGACGTCGCATCTGCGCACGCTGAAATGAGTCTTACTTGTTGACAATAGCTACTAATACACGGAATATTTTCAGCGAAACGCGCGGAACGTGACAAAACTGGTTTTTGCGATACTGAAAATCGCTGTGCTCTTTAACTACAGTAGCCTTGTTGTTGCTGAAGATTTGTTGAACATCAGTTGAAAGTTTGTTTTGCAACAAATTATCTCTTAGGTACAAGAGTTGCTTTAGATCAACCGGTAAATATCTACGTGATACATAAATAAATGAGTCATTGAGTTATTTCTACCTCATAAAAATTATTGTAAAGAACAGCTAACTGCGTGAAATAAATTAGAAATAATACGTTTCGATATAAGTGCGGAAAGTATGTCATTTCTCGGCACGGGTCAGCAATAGGGACGAGTGGAGACATTTGCGCAAAAAAAGTAAAGCACGAAAGTAAAACTTACTCGCCAACAAACTGTTAATCAGTTTGGCGGGATATTAGTTTATAAGAAACATTATTGTGCATCTATTGAAATAAATAAAAAAAAAAAAAAAAGGAAGTCATTGAAAATAAAAATCCATACCTTATGAAAAGTACAACTTGTCGCTCTGATTTTGTGTAAAAAATTAAGTACAGAAAACTTTCTAATTAAAAACCTCTTTCAGGCATTTTTAGGAGGGAAAAAAACTCTAGTGTCCAGGAAAATAACTTGCCGCACCCGTGGAAAAGTGTTGTTTTTGGGCAAATATATTAAAAAAATATTAGTATAAAACCAATTCTAAGAAATACAAAAAATCTAAAATCTTTCGTCGTTGAAAACGTTGCTTAGCGGTGAAGAAAAATGTCCTGAGGAGGTATTAGGTAGGATGAAAATATCCTGAGGAGGTGTTAGGTATTAGGTAGGAGGCATATACGCTTCAGATTACCTGAGGACGACGGTGTGGGTCATGCACTGATTAGTTTGTAATTAGTGTTATATTTAAGTTAATTTTGTAGTGCATGACTGTTTATTGTCCCTTAATTTAAATAAATAAATAAATAAGTATTTATTTATACGAAAAAGATATTTTGCAAAATAAATCAGATTATGAGCGGCCTGCGGGCTGCGTCCAGAGATCAGTCGAATGAGACCGCCGGACTATGAAATCGAGGAGCAAATTTTCTGGAGCGTAACAAGTCCCTACTTCGGTCACGTAGGAACTTCGGAACTAACCACTTACTGGACACAAAGCGCCGAGGTATCACGTAATAATGTGTCTCGGTCTTGTATCTTTGCACCTAATTGACGATATAATGTATACCTACATTATCTTTTCGTTGTGCGGAGAAACCACTGACCTTCTAGTACGCTGGATCTTAGACTGTCAACGTAAAAATGAAGACACTTGATTTTCGCCAGTTTGGCGCTGATTGTTGCGTAAGCTGGCGTTAGCGTCCATGGAACTAAAAAAAAGAAAAAAACTTTTATTTAAAAAAAAATATGCCAGATAGACACCGCCTGTCACACGTGGCACCATCCGGAAAAAGATATAAAGTCATTCCTTGCTCTGTGGGAAAAAGGCCCCAAATCAGCATGGTACTGTGACTAAAACAAAACAAAATGACATTCAAAATGACGGTTACTAGCAACAAATGTCAATTTTAGTACCGTGGGACTTCGAGGGGGGCGCTTCAAATTGGACAAAAAATGATCTGTCAATTGTATAGAATGTTTGATCCAGCGTAGTAGTTTAATAGAGATCAGTGGAAGAAACTCATGGTTCACAGTTGTACTAGCCTTGTTATATTTTCGGCAATTGCTTTTGATACGCATATAGAACAAAATTCAAAAAATGCGTGAGAAAAGCTGTTATCGATAAGCCACGTGAACTCTCGACAATTCTTATTAATTAATACGAATTCCTTTAAGAAATATTGTTTTGTAGCCTATTTCAGTAATTTGGAATAAACAATTAAGACAGTTAATTATTGTAAATCAGATTTGGTGCAAACGTGCGCAAAGCATGTTTAAGAGCATCCAATCTTAGATAGCAAAGTTTCAGAATAAACAAAACTTAAGAAGACTACTGCAATTAATTTTCTCACAGGGTTTTATCCATATCATTATTATGGTCTATTTTTATGGTCTTGACTCTTCGAAAAGGACGTGTTACCAAGGGCATTCGGATATGAAAGGTAGCCTCAAAGGAACTTAGAACACAAGAAGTACCTATTATACCTAGTAGAGTAAAGTACAGAAGGCCAGTATGCGCTTAGAGAGGATACACTGAGTTTATTATTGTCCTTCTCACTCTTATAAATACGTTGGTTTGTCGGGACTCAGGCTCACGTAATTAACCAACCGGACCAGAGTGAGATTACCCCAAAGTGGATAATTTAATAGGGACTAGGGTCATAATTTTGTGACAATTTTGTGACATATAGTAAATACACAAATGCATCGTTTCTTCTGTATCTCTACCACTTACATCACCTACTTCAAAATAAAATAATTCGTCAAGTGCGATTTGGGCTCGTGCTCTGAGGGTTCCGTGCTCAGTAGTAGATATAAAAGTAAACTTATTTTTTTATTTACCTTTTTTATTTATTTACAACTAAACACCAAATGCCCACCAAATTCAAAACGAGTAAAAAATTGGTCAAGTACGTGTCGGGCTCGCGCACTGAGGTTTCCGTACCATCGAGACCAATTCTCAATAAGTATAGTATTAAAATAAACTAAACACCCAGTAAATTCAAAAACAAGCAAAAAAATCACGTTTGTTGCATGAGAGATAAATTTTTAAGGAATATTTATTTAATTGTATTTTTTGTATTTGTTTTTATAGTGGCAACAGAAATAAGTAAGTACCTACATCATAATATGTGAAAATTTCAAATCGCTAGCTATCACGGTTCCAGAGATGTAGCCCGGTGACAGACGGACTGACGGGCAGCGAAGTCGTAGTAATAGGACCCCGTTTTTACCCTTTAGGTACGGAACCCTAAAAAACGGAAATTATAATTTCTAATAAAGTTAGAGTAAGTGTATTTTATAAAAGTATTCTGAACACGTATAACGTCTCTTATCGCCCGGTCATTGAAGTATGTGAAATCCGAAATCACTTGGACGCGATAAAACCTTTATCCCCGCAAATCCCTGGCAGTAAATTGATGAGGTATCCGCTAACGTATCGGGGTGTCTGGGCTATCGGCCTGAATTTGGGATGACGTTTCTAGGCCCTTGCGGCGGACAAAAGTGAATTAGGGTTTGACTGATGTAGGTTCTAATACCTGGGAATATCTCTTTTTTTCTATATGAGATTTTGCTTAAAAGAACTTTTCATATAATAAAAATAAGTCTCATTTCATAATTCGTATCCGTCGTCTTCCCAGCCGAAGGACGTCCACTGTTGCACTATTGGTCTCTTGGGTCTTCTGTATCTCAGTTAGACCCTTCGCACACGGTTCGTAAGCGTAAGCGCATCGTTATGACGCTACGCATAACAATATAACAATTACGCCTCCTACGATACGCTGCAACAAGTCGTCTGCGGAAATGTTTGAACATGTTCGTGTCTGTACTGTTCTCGTCGTACGCGCGGATGACGCTACGCTTATTTATGTTTATGAGCCGTGTGCGAAGGGGCTTACGATCACTCAGCCCTCCTCATATTATATTTTTATCCGTTAAAGGTTCGCCACAAAATCTTACTTTGTTCGACTTAATAAAGCAGCAATGTATAACGAACCATAGACAACAGGGAGCATCACTTCAAGGGTCTATTTTGCAGAATATGGGCCTTGAAATGACCATGATCTTGTGCCAACCGAAGCCAACGAATCCCTGCGACTCAGTGCACCAACGCCTCGTGTTATGTCGTCTGTCTACCTAGTGCGGAGTCTACCAACACTATGCTTTCCAGTGCGAGGAAACCATTCCAGCACCTTAAAAACGTCCATAGGTCCTACAAGCTATGTGACCCGAGTTATTCCATATATCCTTTATACATTTATCCTTTATTAAAATATATCCATCGAAGGTGACTTTATCTTATAAAACTCAACCATGTGAAACTGAAGCGTATCACACACTGTTTTTATCAAAACAAAATCAAACAAGCGTACATAAATGGATGTGGCGTTTTAAAGGATAAAATACAAAAGTTTATAACTAAATATCGGGTATAATATTTTGTTTGAAAATATTATATAAAAGCGGCCAAGATAACAGTTTCCAAATCGAGTTTCATACTTCAGTGGGCTTTGAGCAATGGATGCTGTCCCGAAGCGGGACGCGGGACGCGGGACGGGAAAAGCGGGACGCCGGTGTCAGGTGCGTTATACTGTCACATTCAACTGCTGTGAAACGTTTCGCAGTGTACATGTACTACCTACATCCGTGTTTACGCAAAGATAATCTTTCTCTAATATTACCTGTCTAAAATATAAAATTCTCGTGTTTTAATCAAACTCCTCCGAAACGGCTAAGCCGGTTTCTCTTAAAATTTTTGTCTACATTCGGTAATCAGTAATAATTTAGTTAAATTAAAGAAAAATGTATAATAACGCCTGCCAGCATGTAAAACCTTCCATTCAAAGCTGACGGTCTTCCCTTAGGCAGGGAACACTAAATAGTACAGGTACAGAAGGCTTACTCCGCACGATGATTTAAAGAAATAGCGACTCTAGCGCTGACACAAAAAGTGCAATTCAGTTCGCAATAGCGCCTGGCCCCGCCATCAAAATCGATACGCACAAACGCAATGTTGTGGTCTCTTTCTATCGCCTAACTTTATCTCTTACGACGTACTAGGGCTGCCGTAGTCAGACGGCGCGTAAAAAAGACCGTACAGAACTAGCGCGTGCAACTCGACCCGCGAGCGACAACCATCTGAAATATTGGCATCCGGACCCCTACTTGTAGCCGGGACGGTCACGTGATAAGTGAGACTGGCCTGCCAGGTCTAGCGACGCGTACCAACCAATGAGGTGCGACTATTTTGTTCCCAGGGAGTTCGACTCGTGAATGATAGTAAGTATAGTGTATTACTCTATTGTTAATGCCCAAATCGTAAGTGATTCAATTCAAAACAATTGGTCTAACATTAATCGTAGAGCAAGTTGCAATTTGTGACGTATTAATTGTTTGGCCGTACGTTTAGCCGCTCGCAATATATCTAGATGGATTGGTAGCCATTAGTGAGAGTATTTATTGCCTGTTCAGTTGAGGTTAACATGTTATTTCGACAGGCGGTTACTGCGTCAGCCGTCACCGTCTTTTTACATATTAGTAAGCATGCATTATACAATGTATATGGGTTAATTCGTAAAGTGTGCCAGCAGCTAACTTTTTTACTTGATCCTAGACCCACATAAATTATGATAACCTCCCTGGCAACCTCCCTGGCGCAGTGGTGGCGCGCTCGGATTCGAGTGGGAGGTCGCGGGTTCGATTCCCGCCACGGGCCACTTTGGAATTTTATAATTTCTAAATTGGCGCAGGTCTGGTCGGGTGGGAGGCTTCGGCCGTGGCTACTTACCACCCTACCAGCAAAGACTCACCACCAAGCGATTTAGAGTTCCGGTGCGATGCTTGTAGAAACCGTTGGGGCAAATTTACTTACCCTTCCATGTTAGTACGATAACATCTTAGGCTGCATCATCACTTACCATTATGTGAGATCGCGGTCAAGTACTAACTTGTATACTGTATAGAGTAAAAAAAAACCTTTAATGGAGGTTATAAGACCCTATTATTTTGATTTATTTTCAATACAAAACCTATATTTAATTTAATTTAGAAAACATATTTTTAGCAACCCTATAACTGTGATGTTAACAGAGTTTAATACACTTTTCATTATTCCAAGTTCATTCATATTAAAGGAGCTGTTTTTAGGGATGTCACTTATAAGGGAACTCCCTATAGTTCCCTCTGGATATGAGCTAGACTTCTTGTGATATTTTTTCGTGCATCTATACATCGTCCCCTAGTTATGGCAAGTAACCTACACGTACATTTTTGCTTTCTGATACGATAACAATCGTGCAAGTAGTATAGAAAGTTTGACTTTGAAATTTTAAATAAAAGCTACTGATGCTGGCCTCTAGCTTATCCCACTTAGTACCTTCGTATGTGATCCTTTATAATTCTGTAATAATTCGGTTAAGAAATAAAAGTGGCAAAACTTATTTAGATATATTTATTTTTAGAGTTGATTCCTTAAATCCATGAGTATGAACCAAAGTTTGCCAAGCTTTTTTTGAGTATATAATTTTTTTTAAATAATCATATAACCTGATAAATATGACCACTAAAACTTAAATGCATGACATCCTCTTTAATAAAATAGATTATTTCAGGTTACTTACGTGTACGTTTATTGCTATATAATATAAATATATATATTATTATGTTATTACTAACTATTTTACTATGTTTAGTCTATGTAGTTATTAGCATGTAAGTTTATTGTATATAACTTGCACCACCTCCCACTTTCCTACTTCCTAATTAATCGGTGTCTGAGGTCGTCTGGAAGAGATCGCTAGTTAGCGATAAGTCCGCCTCATTGTTACCTGTATCTTCTTTTTATTTCTACTTTAATTTTTGTTAATTGTGTCTTGGGTGCACAATAAAAGTATATACATACATACATTATTATAAATGAGTAACCATGTTTGATATAGCTCTTCGGAGTAAAGAGGCAGTTTGGCACCTACATCAACGTCTACAGACGATAGTTCGCAAGAGGGTCAGGCTTTTCAAAGGGAATGAGTCAAGGGTCCCTGGGCGCTCCTCGAGACCTAGTGTAGGGTCTATTCACTCACCCGTTGCTCACTCTTCGGCTCGCTGACGCATTAATTATTATTACTCGCTGTAATAGGGGCTCACTATAGTCGATATCTATAAATTACTATCTATGTATACTAGCTGACCCGATGATACTACTCGTAGATGTTGGTTTGTCATATAAATTATCCTATTTTTAAAATAAATAAATAAAAATTTTATTTCAGAGCAAAACTCCATAAAATTTTGTTAGTAACAGTAATCTTAAACCTATGTTAGTTCCTAATCTTAAAAAACTAAACTCTATTGTTAGTATACACATGCTCTTAAACCTATGTTAGATCCTAATGATAAAAACTAAACTATAATTGTTAGTATACACATGCACTTAAACCTATGTTAGTACTAATTCTAATTCCTACCTATCTTCGCCCCCCACCCCTGGCATGTGCACCGTCCCAGGACCTCCAGAACGGGCTGTCCAGTCTACAAGCCAATGTGCCGAGGAGGGTGTTGGTACTACTCACCAGTCTGCTCATCATGGACGCAGCGCGTTTGCGCATGATCGCATAAAAGTCGTCTACGCGAGCATCCGCAAACATCGCTGACGCGCTGCAGCGCCGCGGCATCCCCAAAACCGCCCTCAGCACATTGTTGTACTGAACGCGCAAGGCGCTGTAGCTCCGCCGCGTATAGTCCGTCCACAGACTGCACGTGTAAAAGGTAAAATATCGAATGCTATGCAAAAATAAATTCATAAAAATCAGTGAAGACATTTCTCCGGATTTGTCCTAGGTTAAATGGTCGTCCGGAAGCGAGCGATAGAAAAGATAAGCGATAAATTAAAGTAAACCTTAGTTAAAAATTCAATCAATAATTACAGATAACCGCATCCA
Source organism: Coenonympha arcania (assembly GCA_036785405.1). Lineage (NCBI taxonomy): Eukaryota > Metazoa > Arthropoda > Insecta > Lepidoptera > Nymphalidae > Coenonympha > Coenonympha arcania. The sequence continues at coordinate 3,253,489 of CM072074.1, forward strand.
GCTAACTCCGGTGCTGCAAAATAGGCAATTACAGCCAATGTCCGGGAAAAAACGTAATTTCACCACCTTGATTTCATCCAAATGTCCGGGGTTTTTTGAGCTTTTGTTCGGCATCAGTAAAATTGAAGCGATGGCGCCCAGGGAGGTAATTCACGTAACGCATCGGATACATTTCGTGATGTGAAATGTTTAAAAAGGTCATGGAATTTACGTACATAGCAGACGATAATGAAACCAAAACATTTTTTGCGGACACTGAAAAATTTATTTCAAGTCTATTGACATAGAGCGTAAAATTAAATGTAGTTTAAAACGCAACATGGTCAAGTATTGTGAAATTACATTTAAGCTTAGCTCGATAACGTCGAGCATTGTATTTCTTATGTTGAAGTACATTCAATTTAACCCTTTAAACCAATAGACGTAAAGTTAATTTTTCAGCGTTTATTTTGTATTTTATTTCTTGTTCACATCACTCAGTGTGTGAAAATGTCACTCAGTGTGTTAAAAACTCGGCATTCTAAATAAAGTTAAACAGTACTTCACCTCGGAATAGCTCCTAACCCTAAACCAGGCACAGGTTCGCTCATGCATGGAGTACTGTAGCCACTTGTGGGATGGCTCTGCCAAGTACCAGCTTGATGCTTTGGATTCGGTGGATCGCCGTGCTAGAAGACTCATCGGCAACCCAACATTGGTCCACAAAAAACTCCAAAGCCTTGAACATCGTCGTAAGGTTGCCTGTCTGTCAGTATTCTATAGAATATATTTCGGAGAGTGTGCTCAGGAACTTTTTAATTTGGTTCCCCCGTCACCTTTCTACCATAGAACGGCAAGTCATCGTAAAGGCTTACCATACCCATACATAGTCGACGTACCAATGACGCCGTACGAAGCGGTTTGATTCCTCGTTCCTGATACGCACTGCAAAGGCCCGGAATACCCTCCCAGGCAGCGTCTTTCCTGCCACTTACAATCCGGGTGCCTTCAAATCAAGAGCATTTTCTAGGCAAGCGCGTTCCACCTTAGACTGTATCATCACTTTCCATCAGGTGTGATCACAGTCAAGCGCTAGCCTATATAGTATAAAAAAGTACTTTCAATTTTACCCTTTAAACCAATAGACGTAAAGTTAATTTTTCAGCGTTAATTTTGTATTTTATTTCTTGTCCACATCACTCAGTGTGTGAAAACGTTACGTGAATAGCCCCCAAGGTATTATATTTTATAGATCTTAATAACATTGTACGGTGTAATTACGTTAGTGCTATACTAGATCGAGTCTAGATATAACAAACCCAGCGTGAATTGAATTACAATTCGCGTGCTCACGAAGTCACGTCCTCCCCTCAGCGATGTTACACGAACTTTGTTATACAGAAAGCGTCTATAAAATAGAGACCACTAACTTCTCCGTAACTATAGAAATTCCTTGAAAAAGATATTAGTAAGAGTTCAGTTTACTTTAAGGGGCATGCGATGGGTGTGCCCGCGAAATTCAATTTTTTTTGTGGTTTTTGCAATTTTTAAACTTATGGGCTTATGACAGTAAAATTGCGGAAATGTCAGGGTCATTTTCACGTGTTCATATAAAAGTTGAAGAAATTAGTCCGAGATTTGTGAGTTACTCACTTCAAACTCGATACTCGGACTAAATTCTTAGAATAGACATTTTAGAAATTGTATCAAAATTGGTAGGGGTTGCTTTCCCCTTCAACATAGGATACCTTTAGGAAAGTTAAAGAAATTAGTCCGAGATTTGCGAGTTACTCACTTCAAACTCGATACTCGGTCTAATTTCTTAGAATGGAAATTTTAGAAAATGTATCGAAATCGGTAGGGGTTGCTTACCCCTTCAACATAGGACAACATCTCGGCTGCATCGTCACTTACTATGAGGTGAGGTTACCATAGCTAAGAACTAACTTGTATTGTTCAATAGTGCCACGAAAATCTACACATTTTCTCTACCTTCATGCGTTTCGCTCCGACAGCGAAGCAACATCACAAGCCGTGGACTCGACAAAAAACTAACTATTCCATAGTACAATCGTCCAATCAGGCAGTACGGTTAAAAATATAATATGCTAAAATGTATCTTAACGTATTATAATGTTTGAACTATTTTTTTTATTAATGAATGTATGTTTTTTTTTTCAGGTAAGAGGGGATCAAAACCAGGCGATTTTTTAAGGTTTTTGAATATAATATGATTATTGATGCACTAGGTTAAAACGAGTCTTGCTCTAACTCTATCAAATGATAGACTTACATAATGAGAGATTTACCTGTATAAGATTTTTTGTCACATGCCTTTATTTCGTTTTCTTACTCATACAAGACAGAAAAATTGGTAGTTTCGCAAACATTTAATAATAAAATATGAACGTTTTAGGGAAAAGTGTAAGCAAAGCTCACTCACGTTAATTCTGAAAATGTGTGTACAAAAACTATCAGGTAACGTGAGCCAGAGTGCAAATACATGTAATTTCCCGTTCAACGTATTACGTTCCACGCGAGAAGCCATATCCGGTTTCCGGCATATTTGTTTGGATATTTTCATAACTTATACATAATTATTTTTTAGGGTTCCGTACAAAAATGGTAAAAATGATGAAACGTTCTCCGTCTGTCTGTCCCACTTGATTTAGGTACATAGTTTCAGTAACTATAAAAGTGGAATAATGGTAATTAAGTAGCCCAACGTCATGGAAACAAAAAATTTACAATTTTTTTTCAATTTATTTAAAAATGAGGAAAAATCGGTACATTCAAAATTCAATGTGACTATATTGTGTATCACGTGAAAAATGTATCTAATTGAAATGTTCTTTTTAATACATTTGCTCAAAAAGTTGACATTTCCATGTGTGTTTAGCGTGCGCAAAGTTATTCTTTTCCGCACTAGTGCTTTTGTGTTTTCCTCCTACGCGGCACCGGAGCGGGCGCACCAAGAGCGCATAAACTCGAACACGGCATGCAAACACGGAGCAGGCAAACACGTAAAACCAATATTTTTTGAAAAATTTTTTAATAAAAACGTCGTTCAATGCACGTGCGGAATTGTCATTTTTCTCGTCCTTATAGTTGACCCTCGCCTTCGGCTTGGATCAACAAACCGGGACTCGTAAAGAAATGACAAACTTTCCGCACTTATATTGAAATGTACTATTATTATTTTTTTATTCTTTAACAGTGGATGGTAGGCATTGGGTACTTTAATTTTGCTTTTGTAAGACGATATGCCAGTCACCGTGTATAGAGAGATTATTTTAAAATATTACAGAGGTTAGAGAGAGATTATTTTAAAATATTACTACTAAATTATTAGTTTAGAATTTATTGACTGTAGTGTAAAAATTAGTTTCGTCTCAAGACGTTTTTTTTTTCATCTTTAACTTGTAGTGAATAAAAAAGTTCGCTCCAGCGAGAGATAATAAATCGAGGAGCAGAAAAAAGTGACAATCAATCGCGACGCGCTAAATGAAAAGAGTTATAGAGCTTTGTTCCGGCGTCTTATATCTCATCTCATTCGAGTTGATTTATTTCACTCGCTGGGATTTCCCTCACTTGTTTTTGTTAGTATGTTTGAGACTGCGCACTATTACTTATTCTGTGATTCATCCCAAATCTTGTAGGCTAAATTAGGAGCACTTTTCCGTGAAATAAGTAGTATTTGGCCTTCCAAATACTTATTTCAAGGAAAAGTGCTCAACATTATCAATAGAATTTTGAACTTCGGTAATCCATGTACTGATATGTATAAATAAATAAAAATAAAAAGCCTTTTATTTCTAATCTCCTGGTATTTACAATGTTATATAACTACTTTTAAGATGAAATAAGTGTTAGTTGTGTTATAGTGTTTGTCTTATTCTAGTTGGTAGTGTTATTTGTATCAGTATTAATTTATTGGAGATGTAGTCCCATATCGGGTAAAGGCCTCCTCCATCCGCTTCCAATGCTCCCGATCTTTGGCAAGGGTCAGCCAGTTTGTGCCAACAGTCTGGGCTATGTCGTCAGCCCACCGTTTGTATAGTCTTCCAACCTTAGTCTTTGTATTCCTCTATATTGCACCCTGTTCTTCTAATTTTTATCCTTCTTGTAATAGATGGAGGGTGGTGGTCGTTATTCCCCACGGGGACCAGCCGGCTTGGGGAATGTACCTTCTGTTGCCTCACAATCGGCTCACAGCAGAGTAGGGGTCTCTTTTTAAGTACTGATATGTATAATAAATAATAAATAATATAATAAATATATACGGGACATTTTACACGTCGCAATCTAGCCCCAAGTAAGCGATAGCTTGTGTTATGGGTGCTAGATGACTGATAAATATACATACATACTAATATACATGAATATAATATATTGAAAACACCCAGATACTGGAAAACATTCATGCTCATCACACAAACATTTACCAGTAGTGGGAATCGAACCCACGACCTCCGGCGCAGACGGCAGGTTCAGTACCACTACGCCATTCGGTCGTCGAGCTTTGCTTTAGTACTTTTGTTCCCACTTAAACTCAGGTTCTACCATTTTCTTCACTGGATCAAAGTATTAAACAGCTTGTATTCTAAGATTCAATAATAATAATCGCAGGGTGATAGTTCAAAACTCCCCGGCTGGACCGTAATCTGGACGGAAATTCCAAAGGTCACAGATTGGGTCGTGTTTCTGGTGATCTAACTAATATTCCATTATTCGATAAAGCATCAGCATTAGCACCCTATTTAACACGAATGGAAGTCGATAATAATGCCTATGTTATTTTATCTTACTGCCCGATTTATTTTACTACAGGAAGATTCTCGGGTTTATGTGGAAACTTTTTGATAGGCTTACGTTACGTTTATCGATTAACTCCGATTTAGTACTGTTTTATGGTCGCAACTATAATGAAAGCATCAATTTATTACTATAGTATGTATAAATAAAAAAAGCTTTTTAGAATGTTCCTGACTCACCATCGATTCACTGACTTATGAACGCCCAGCCTAAACCCTTGCTCCAAGAAAGCTGACCCTTGGTTCTGAAATAATCCTTATAGCAGCGACGAACTTATATCTATGCAGCTGATTGGGTAATGCTTGCATTAATTATGCAGCCAAGGCGACAAATGGTTGGTGATGGCTGCGTTGCTATGGTTACCGGCAATGGTTGGCGGATGTATATTTTCTTATTTTCGAGAATCACAGCCCTCAAATCTTTGTACCGTCTTCGTTATAATGTAGAAAAGGGATATGGAAGAACCCTGTAAAATTCAGCTAGCAAAGCAGAGGCGGATGAGTTGTGCAAACAGTCGCTGACACGCTGCCCGTGGGGCAATAAAATGGAGAAACAGGACGGCTGCTACTCCCCCTGGACATTTCCCGTGCTCATTTGACATATTATTACACTTTTCATCCACTGAAAGTTTGCCACAAAATCTTATCTTCGTTTTACTTATTAAAGCGGCAATGTATAACGAACCATAGACAACAGCGATCAAGTTTCAATTTTACAGAATATGACCCCTGGCCTGGCAAGCCCATAAAGTGCAACAGAGATCGAACCGGCGGAATAATATAGTTTTATGGCTTTTCCACATTGACTTACTATCTAAGGACCCCGGGTGAAATCAAAATTCACGAAAAAAGTGTCCCGAGAAAACCTATATTATATAAACGAGGGTATGTGTATTTTTATAAACAAACTAAAACATTGCAATTTATGTCTTAATCCATTATTATACAGCTTATAATTTTACTTGCAAGCTTGCAGCTATAGTGCGATTGTCTCCCTTTTCGCGTTTTAACTCTCTTTCGGTTCGGACACTTTTTAGCGCTGACCCGTCATCCTTAGTATTATATATCTATGCTTTTCCAACGTAGATTTTGGTATGTTTCGGCGTTTGGTCTGGAATTTTATAAAATACCGCAGTTTGTTGGTATCAAGGCATGTATTTAAGCCTTTGATCGTATACGGTTTTCTTCTACAATTGCATTCCTTCCTTAAAACCCGAGCTTTGCACCGTATTTCCGAGTTCTCCCCACTCCGATGTAATAAATAGGAGTTTCGTTTGTGACGCGTTGAATAACTGACTTATAAGGCTTTATTACGGAGCCCCTTTTTTCATTTTTCCAAGCGAGTGTTGCCAATTTTTGTCTTCTAATATTTGCGAAGTTCGCTTGGAAAAGTGTTATTAGCTCGTCGCCTCAAGATAACTTGGATTACTTTTGGTGATGATATTTGAATAGAACGAAGATTGTCTACGTATTTTTTTAATATACGAGAGGTAATTTCAAATCCGCTGAATACGACCGCCCTGGCGCAGTGGCGGCGCGCTCGGATTCGTGTGGGAGGTCGCGGGTTCGATTCCCGCCACGGGCCACTTTGGAATTTTATAATTTCTAAATTGGCTCAGGTCTGGTCTGGTGGGAGTTACCAGCAAACTACTTACTACTCACCAGTTACTAGTTACCAGCAAAGATGCACCGCCAAACAATTTAGCGTTCAGGTGCGATGCTTGTAGAAACCGTTGGGGTAAATTAACATACCCTTCCAAGTTAGTACGATAACATCTTAGGCTGCATCATCACTTACCATCAGGTGAGATCGCAGTCAAGTATTAACTTGTATAGAGTAAAAAAAAACGAAGCCCGTACGTCCGTTTTCGTAATCAAAGTGGGGACAAAATCAAAATAGTTTCATCTATATTGTGTTTTGTCATACGGGTATAAAATTCTTCTTTTTATTAGATTTTTATCATATGCCAATGCAATTGCAAATATATTTCCAGTGTGGCAAAAATATTATATATGTATAATTAGTTTTAGACCTGAGTATTATATATACGAAAATTTCACTAATCTGGGCTCCGGAGTCAGTTATTTATGATCCTCAAATATATTATCTTATTGAGAAATAAGTTTACAAACAAGAGCCTTAAAAAATAACTTGAAAAATATTTACCGTACACTCGGTCCATAAAATTATCGAGTGTCGATAAACAATCGCTTCACTCTCGCTGTTTGGTGAGCGTTTAATGGTCATACGGTGATGAGCTTAACATTTTATCTGATGAACTCTGACCCCATAATCAGGGCTTTATTTAGTGTATGACTATATAAACATAAACCACCCAACATCCATCATCCATCCTCATTAACGTCACAGACCTCTTCTTATGAGAGAAATATGTATATACAGATTCTACCTAATATGTGAAGTGGAATCCTTGTATATTTTTAAGAAATAAGTGTATACGGCAAAAATTAAGTTTTAATAAAACTAACAGAGAAGAAGTGCAGAAAGCTTGAATGAAGCAACTACGGACCGATAAATAAATAATGTATAAGCTCTTTTAGCATCCTGCTCACAGAGGAATAGTTTTATTTCAAAAAATACATAATGCCTAGGCTCCAATTGTTCGGTCCGTAGTTGCTTCATTTAAGCTTTCTGCACTCCTTCTCTGTTATTTTTATTAAAACTTAATTTTTTTTACGTATACACGGATTTCTTAAAAATATACAAGGATTCCGCTTCACATATTGGGTAGCTATATTATAAAAGAAGAAACTGACTGCTTGACGTATCAACGCAAATCCTAAACCACTGGGTCTAAATACTCCTGAATATTAGGCACATAGATTCTTAGGCACTAAGCAAGGATTTTATCTATGGGGGTAAAACGTGAGTCCAATTTTTTTATGGATAAATACTCCTTCACACCGATAGATATAAAAAAAGAAACTGACTGCCTGACATATCAACGCAAATCCCAAACCACTGGGTCTAAATACTCCAAATTAGGCACATAGATTCCTAGGCATGCAATAAGCAAGGATTTTACCTATAGGGGTAAAACGGGAGTCCAATTTTTTTATGGATAAATACTCCTTCACACCGCAACTACTGAACCGATCTAGCTTAAAATTGGAATGGAAATAGAGTATAATCTAGATTAACATATAAGCAGGCTACTTTAACCCCGCAAAAATCTATGCCTCTCGCTGGATTTTTTAAAAACTGAAACACTTGCGGGTAGAGTCGCGGGCGTCCGCTAGTACCTAGATTATGTTCGAGGTTATTATAGTATCAAATCCATACACATTTTATAATTATCTATTATATCAATACCGCAAAACCGTGACTGGAATTATTTCAGCAAAACTCGTGGATCAGTTTTGTATTAAATTATGCAGTCGCCATACGTTGAGGATGAAGCATTAATTACTGAAAGCGGATTACTCAACCAGGCCCACTCATGGGCTCAACAATGTGTTAGGTACTGGCCTAGGCATATCCTATCATTTACCTACTACGTATTAAGTATGTACAGATACCTATTTAGCTGGTATTTGTTGTGAATGGTCAAAGTCAAATGAAACTCAAATGATTTATTTATTTCATATAGGCCTTACTTGTTGGCTCTTATGAATAGTTTGTGAAATGTATTCTTATTATGAGTGATAACTATTTTACGACTTAAAAACTAAGTTTCCGAAGGTTCAAACGCGCCCTGAACTGATACGAAGCCCAACAACAAACTCAGCCGAGTATTGTTTTTTTGTTATCACTATTTCACAAAATATAAATTTAAACTAGCTACTCAGGACATTTAATTACATCATCATAACGACTCCTTGAGGTATAATACTCGTAGTTATACCAGCCTTGCTGAAGTATTCGTGGATACAAGAGTTTTTTTGGCAAAACCAACAAAACAACTCCTTTCCTACAGCACAACAGCTTAGGAATAATATAGGTATTTTTTTCCCTTTTTCAATTCTCCCTCACTTTTCTTAATGTTTAATTTTTTTCCTTGACTAATAACTTAGGCTAACTTTAGGACTGCTGCTTACATGCAACTTTCAGGTTTTTAACACAATACATACACAAAAATTTAAGTGCTAATAGCCTTAACTTACGGTAAAAGATAAAACCATTAAGTTAAGGCCATGGGCAATGGGCATATGTGGGATGAGCCACACGAGTTAACCCCATTATAACGGGATAAACTCTTGTAGGACGTCCCAGCTTCCCAGACATGCCATTGTAATGGGATAAACTCATAATATATCGTGAAAACTTTGAGCCATCCTTTCCTATTAATGATTACCTTGCTTTCAAATACATTAAAATAATACATCAAGTGGGTATTTAAGCATTTTCCAGCTCCACGGCCCCATTCCTAGGATTATCTAGACTAGACTATCGCCGGCTAAGTTGGCGTCCGCAAATTTGTTCCTTTATTTTTTCCACTTGAAACTTAATACCGAAATACTCACCAGCACTGCCAGTTTGTAGCGCTTAAGGCAACTTTGAGCAACGCGTTTGGAAGTAGACCTTCTACGACCTAGAGATGTTATTGTACAAACACCGTAAGAAATTCCTGGACTGTCTTGCAGATCGAGAAGACTGCACTTATCACATGGATCAATTTAACGTAGGTAATCAGGTATACACCTTTATTTTAGCCAAAAGCTTTGCTGTATTTTTTAGGTTGTTTATTGTATTATCAAGCTGTCTTGAAATAACGCAGCTTTTAATTTTCTGGCATAAATCTTTCTGTGTCTAGTGTATTTGTATCCGGATAGCAAGCTTTTTGTTGTTACAATTTTTGCCAATGTAAGCTCAGCAGTTGATACTTGTTATAATAATCAACAAACATCAAAAAGTTTGGATTCAAATAGTATAAGAAAATAGTGAATTGGCTCAACATTTGTACGAAAAGGGCGGAAAACGTTTAGTAAATAATTCACAATCCTAAATATTTTTATATAACACAAGAAAATTTATGACCCTCCGGCCCAATACTTTGACAGAGATGAAGATTTCAAATTACGAACAAGCTCAAAAGAACCCAAGTTCTCATTGTAGGAGTCTCCTCGTTTTACGAAGGTTGTTTTTTCGCTTAGCGCCAGAAATACTGGCCAGTTCTTACCGCTTACGGACGCTTGCAGGAATTTAAGGGGAGAATAAATTTAACAGGCGAAGCTAATTCACTGTAACTATAGTTTGCAGTTCGCACTTTTTAGGGTTCCGTAGCCGAATGGCAAAAAACGGAACCCTTATAAATTCGTCATGTCTGTCTGTCCGTCCGTCCGTATGTCACAGCCACTTTTTTCCGAAACTATAAGAGCTATACTGTTGAAACTTAATATGTAGATGTATTCTGTGAACCGCATTAAGGTTTTCACACAAAATTTTAAAAAAAGTAATAAATTTTGGGGGTGCCCCATACTTAGAACTGAAACTCAAAAATTTTTTTTTCATCAAACCCATATGTGTGGGGTATCGACACTTCCAAAGTGGTAAAATGTGTGTTCCCCCCCCCCGTGTAACTTCTAAAATAAGAGTATGATAAAACTAAAAAAAATATATGATGTAGGTACATTACCATGCAAACTTCCACCGAAAATTGGTTTGAACGAGATCTAGTGAGTAGTTTTTTTTTAATACGTGTTGAATTGATATTCAACAAGACTAATATTTTGTTTAACTTTGATGACGACAGATGGCGTTGCACGTATTTAACTCGCGGAATTTGGTGGGCAGCGTTGTTTACTGGTTAGTTTACTTTAATACTATTGAGAATTGGTCTTGATAGTGCGGAACCCTCAGTGCGCGAGCCCGACTCGCACTTGACCAATTTTTGAGACAAAGTTTTTTCGGAGGGTTTCGCGCAGAGGGCTAGGCGAAAGAAAATGGATTTTGCGCGTGACGAAAATCGCACAAAGAAAACATATGAATATCTTCGAAAATCTACGTCTATCTAAGTACTTGTACTAATAAAAGTGACATTTTAAAGTACAGTCCATTTTCCAGTGCAAAGTTGATTCGCCAATGCCACTTAAGGCTTTAAGAGCTGGCAAACTGGCTCTTTTTTATCATGATTAAGGCATTTTCTTTAAAGAACTGATTATCAAATCCTTACAGAAAATTAGGGTTTTATGAACAATCGGTATTGACATGAAAATGAATTTTCTCAAACCCTGTTTCAGAAAAAAAATCCCAAAAAGCATCTAATTTTGTCATACTTTGAAAATTGTCTGAAAAACGGCACAAGCTATTTAATTCATTCTTGCACACAAAAAATTACATAAAAATTACAACAACTTTGATTGACAGATTTATTTTTAGGCCTTCTAACAATCGTGTAAAGTAATAATTTCCCCGAAATTTAAGTAAATCAGTGTGAACGCGGCTGCTCCGTCCCCTGTAAACTGTCATTCGGCCTTCGTCCAAGGCAAGTCATGTCTTGAGGATCATTCAAAAAACAAGACAGACACACAAACAAAAGACAACACTATTAATAACTTAGCGACTACATTTTTAATGTGGTCGAATAAACACTTTTTTCTTCATAAAACAGGGCAAGATAATAAAATAAGAAATAGGGTCAGTCGTAAATAGGGAAAACAATGGGAGATAGATAAACCGTCAAGTATAGCCCACTTTTGCCGGCACAATGTTAATCATCCGAAGTAGGTTGATACCCGTTGTTGTCTCGATCTAATAAATGGCAGACGTCTTAATTTTCCGATTATCTCGCAGATTATGTTTGACGTTTAATGCTATTGGAATGGTTTGAATGGAAAGTTTATTCCAGTTAAAAGCTTTTCTGAACGCTCAGTTGGATAGCTAACTAAGCTTCCAAAAATCGACATATTTTGAAAGTGAAAACTTATTTAGCTGCGTTTTTACCTTTTAGTAGTTAGTGTATATGAAGAACTATGAGATTTTTGGTGACGTGAAGGTTAAAAACTGTACAGACTTTTTACTTCCAAATTTGAAAGTTATATGTATTTTGAAACAGTAATCCAAACACTACGGAAAAAAACACGATCAGGAAATTTTTCCTCCATAGAAAGTTTGCCCAAACATTGATCCAATTTTTCAATTTTTTTTTATTTTTTATCGAAAAATTCAGTGCAATTTTTGTGCATTTTTTTATTTATGTATGTCAGTATAATATTTTATTTCCAGATACCTATACGCTAAGAATAACTTTATAGCTTAGGTTTTTAGTAGCTAGGAAAAACGTCGTTCTAGAGTTCCATACTGAAATGTTAAAAATGGAACCCCTAATGGTACAAATTGATCCGTCCATCTGTCTGTCTGTCTCTCACAGTCGTTTATTTTGTGAAGCACCCTGTAGCAACTACAGAACGTTTGAGGAATACAAATGCTCTACACCTCTATGATACAAGTCTGCACTCTTCACTTCTGTCATCAGCCTCTATGACAAGTATACAATAGAGTAAATAAGTATTATATTATACGGTAGCATAGAGTCACGAGACGAGCAAAACTTTTACCAACGTAATGTTAACTGACATAGGGGACTGAATTCAGGGGAGGACGGGGGCACATGCCTTCCCCAGACGGACTAAAAATAAATACTTACTTCTCCGATCTGTGTTAAAATCAATCACTTTTTACCCCTTGAAGAATAGTACTTTACTGTAGCGGTCAACACAAGAGGCATAATTGATGGACAATATAGTACATTTCAATATAAGTGCGGAAAGTTTGTCATTTCTTTACGAGTCCCGGTTTGTTGACCCAAGCCGAAGGTACGGGTCAACTATAAGGACGAGTAGAAATGACAATTACGCACGTGCATTGAACGACGTTTTTTAATACTTTTGCGAAAAAGATATTGGTTTTACGTGTTTGCCCGCTCCGTGTTTGGGTGCCGTGCTCGTGTTCATACGCGTCCTGGTGCGCCCGCTCCGGTGCCGCGCAGGAGGAAAACAAAAAAGCACTAGTGCGGAAAAGAATAACTTTAGGCACGCTAAACACACAAGGAAATGTCAACTTTTTGAGCAAATGTATTAAAAATAAATATACGTGAGTCCAATGCCCAGTTGTAGCCAAGGCTTGTATAATCCCTTTCTCAAACAATGCGTGGAAATTTAAACTAAGTAGGCACTAGTAAATTAGGCAGAAAATTTCAGAATCAATCATGAACAACGTATAACAACATATTTTTTCTCGAGTGAGAGTGTTTATTTGTATTTTTTCAATAAACTGCTATCAAGCCAGTTCGAAAAAATACCTTTAATAAGAAACCCCCTTGTTAGTGAAAGATCGTTACCTACGTCATGATTAAATTACACGACAGATATTCGATATCACGACAGAGATTACACGACGTTAAGGTTGTCAAAATAATGCTCTTCCAAGGATGGTCGAAAAAAAAAATATCCAGAATACTCCCTTGTTTACTGCTTGTAAATAAATACGATACAATCTGTTTTCCCCATATCCGTGTTACAAATCTTTAATAATTAAAACAAATATGAAATTCCGTTCCCTCGACGTTTTCAACACTTGCTGGCGCACATGCAAGTATAGCTTACTAGCTGTTGCCCGCGGCTCCGCTCGCGTGAATTTAGGTTTTTCACTACTTCTGCGGGAACCATCGCTTTTTCCGGGATAAAAAGTACCATAATGTGTTAATCCAGGTAATAATCCATCTCCATTCCAAATTTCAGCTAAATCGGATTCGTAGTTGCAGCGTGAAGGAGTAACAGACAAACACACACATATATACAAACTTTCACCTTTATTATATTATAGTGTAATGTGCACATATAAACTTTCGTACTTTAAATACGCCGCTCCCAAAATAGGTTCAGTGCTAATGCCGAGTTTCACGACTCTTTAAACTTCAAAAACACGGGACTTTCATACAAACTCTCAACCCCTATTTCACCCCCTTAGGGAAGGATTTTCTCAAAACCGTTTCTTAACTGACAACTACCCATTAGAAAGAACCTACTTTCCAAATTTCAAGTCAACAGTAACAATATTAAAATTTTCACATAAAAACTTTCATCCCCTATTTTACCACCCTTAAAGGGGAATTTTCCAAAACGACTTATACAAATTTTTAATATCTGAAGCTGATAACCTAAATGACGATTTTCACGTCTCTAACTTCAAAAACACGGGACTTTCATATAAACTTCCAACCCCTATTTCACCCCCTTAGAGGGGTAGTTTCTCAAAATCGTTTCTGAGCTGACACCTACCCATTACAAAGAACCTACCTTTCAAATTTCATGTTTGTAGGCTTTATACTTCCTGAGATATCGTGATTAGTCAGTGAGTGAGTGAGTGAGTGGTAACTCTCTTTTATATATATAGATAGATAGATAGATAGATTAAAATGATTCGCCTCATTCCTCTGTGAATATTAAAAATTCACACGTTTCGCTGTGGATTGTTACAAAAGATTAAGAAACTATCTGTACATGTGTTTTTATATTAACAGTAATTCTAACAAATATTACGTGCAATACGCAGCGATTTACTTATCTACCATTCAAATGTGACCATTATTTTTGAAACAAAGTTTCTTTTCTGAGGGTATCGCGAAGTGGGCTAGGCGAAAAAATTGGATTTTTTGCGTGACAAAAATCTACAAAAATCTTTGAAAATCTAGAGCTACAGTTAATCTTACTAGTCAACAGAATGGGCTTGTATGCAATCACGTATATACATATGGTATTGAACTCGTTAGCTCGAGCTAACTGAAGTCAGCGCCACCTATTGAGTGCCGCCACCTTATATGACCATTCTCTACGTCATAATAACTTAATATTCAAACTTCAACCCGATACAAATTGTTTAAGATGGAAGTTAATATAGATCAGCCAGTCTTACCACTTTTATCTTTCCCATAATAAATGTACTTGAATTATAATTATTATTTTCTTCATAGAAAGGGAGTAATTAAAACAGTTGAGCTGCTGAAATTTGTCCTGACTCCTTTGAAATTTCACAGCGAAGAAATAACATAAAATCTGAGTCAATTGAGAATCACTAATAACGTAATACCATAATGCCTATCTAGACAAGAGTAACTGACAAAGACGGCCTTTTGTTTTAAAATAACTTTCCAAAGAATGAGTAAAATAATTAGCCCCTAAAACGAGATAACATTACACAGGCAAGTTTGAATGTTCTCTTTAATTACTTTAATAACAGAATTCTAAACACGTTTCTGAAATTTTTGTTCGTCTCTCGCTAGCGAACTCATTCTACTAGCCATAGCTTAGCAAGCAGACAGTTTGAAGTGGCAAACTATACTATAAGGAGCTATATATTATATCTAACTAGCGGAGCGGAGCGAGCTGTGTTTGAGTAACTAATTAGATTTCGTCATTTTGACATCTCTGAAACTGAGGGGAGAGGAGATGTCGAAATGACGACATCTGATTGGCTACTCAAACATAGCTCTGCTCCGCTCCGCTTTGGTGGAAACCGTGTCTAACGAGTACTATAGTAAAACTTATGACTAAACGTCAAGATCAGAGTTTTTACTCTTCACCAAGGAATTCGGTAGTTTTAGGCAAATATTACTAACATTGTATATTTTAGCAATAATAATCTTTTGAACATTTGTATGCATGGGCTTATCAGAGAGAAACTTCACAAAACTAGTATGGACTATGGAGGAAAGTCAATTTATTATCTCTATTTGCATTAATTTGGATAGGGTAGGTTCTTAGCTTCGGCCGTTATAGTTGTGTATCCGTTGCGTTAAGTAAGGATTTTGGACTATATGATTGCTAAACTATGACGATATTTTGAAACTTTTAAAGGGGATACTTTGCTCGAACATTAAGTCGGCTTTGTCCTCCGCAAACTGTTTTTGACATCTGTATCGGAAAAGTGGAAAGTTGTTAAAAGTTCCTTATTGTGATAACTGTTTAACATTTTCATACAATACACTTTTGAAAAGTAGTCATTATTACAAGGTTATACTTAGCCATGCGTAGCGCAAGTTTTCAAAGCATTATGGCTAAGCTATCGCTTTAACCAGTGAAGTTTTCACATGAAGAGTCTGGGATTCACTTCACTTGTATATAATAATTGTATATAATAGGTTTCAAGTGAAGAGTCAACGAAGGTTGTCCAACTTTTTTGGTCACAAATTACAAGTTGCAAGCAACAAAGCTATTTTTGATGAACAAAACTACAGTTACATGAGTAAAAATCACTTATATTACAAGTGTTATAAACTTATAGCTTGTAATTTAGAAGTGTAGTTTCGATTCAAAGCAAGTCGGGCTCGCGCATTGAGGGTTCCGTACTTCTGGTTCAAAACCCTTTCTCAATAGTATAAAAGTAAAATAAACAGTAAACACCCCGCACCAAATTCAAATACGAGCAAAAAACACGTTTCTTGTATGGAAGACGACTTTAAATATTTGTTTTATTTTTAACCGACTTCAAAAAAAAAGGAGGAGGGATTCGTCAATTCGTCGGAATCTTTTTTTTAAATGCAATATTTATCGTGACTATATACATACAACTAAATAGTCCGTCAAAATTACCTGTTACCGTTACAAATATCGAGCAAAAACAAGCAATAAAACACGTTTATTGTATGTATTAAAATTAGAATATCTAACTTCTATTAATATTCTATTAATATTAGAATATTTAATTTCTACTTTTTAGTATTTGTTGTTAGTGCGGCAACAGAAATATATCATCTGTGAAAATTTCAATTCTGTAGCTATCACAGTTCAAGAGATACAGCCTAGTGAAAGACGGTCGGATGGTCGGACAGCGAAGTCTTAGTAATAGCGTCCCGTTTTTACCCTTTGGGTACGGAACCCTAAAAACAAAGCTTAGCAAAGCGATCTAAAAATTAACAACTAGTATCATACATATTTTGTTAGAAATTCCTAACATACGCGGCACGATCTACATTCTTCGGCAAATATTGCTTTGCAGGTACATTTTTGTTCTGGAAAAGAGATACCTTTCGACTAATCCTGAAAAAAGGGATTTATCTAGCAAGGTAGGTAATCCTATCAGTGTGCGAAGTAATCTGTGTAGTTTTGTACAGTTTCGTTGTTTTCTCTAGTGCTGTATTGATGGAGGGAACAAAGGATAGGAAATCTGCGGATAGCAATTGGTTTGGATGTATCTTCTTGTTTTATCCACTCGTTTTGTGTCTATGTAATCCACAAAAGAAGGCTTCGAAAGTATAATGAATTTATGTTTGTCCTTGTTACTCTCACCAATACAATGTTGGGTACGACAGTCAGCGTTGCGGAAGAACTTAACAGATAAAACGACGTTTTACCTAATTACTAAAAAACTAAGCCAATTACCAAAAATTCGTTCGTTTTTGGATATCATTATTATCGACACATTAAAACAAAAATTACAAAGTACATCCATTAAAAAAATGTAAATTTAGGAGCAATTTTTGGGATTAATTTCTAATGAGATGAAGTGAGAATTATTGTGTTTCTGCCTCACAGTGTATTTAGATTAAAGGTCCAAAATATATGACGCTTATATATTTTGAATTGTCTTTATAGTTTTTAAACTGCAAGTCACTAAGGCACTTTGCGGCGAATTTGATGGCGCCCTTATTTTTTAGGACCATAAACATATACCTTGGAATTGTTAGGTGCAGTTTCCGGTGGTGGTAAGGAGGCACGAGCTTTTCACTGTGAGGTTTTATTGAGTATCGGCGACAAGGAACAATACTTTGATCTACTCACTCCAGAGGCCTTTAGGCCGATTCTGTATCGTTCAATTTGTTAGTTAGCAACCCTCACTGGGTTGTTAACTAAAAAACGGAGGCAAAAACCATATTTTTGCATACTTTTTGCACAAGTTACCAACCTAGTTTGGGTATGGTATCATGTCAACATACCATGCTAGTTGCTAACTTCTGAAAAAAGTATGAAAAAATAGGATTTTCGCCTCCGTTTTCTTGGTTAATAACCCAGTGAGGGTTGCTAACTTACAAACTGAACGATACAGAATCAGCCCCCTGGAGGTGTTTCGATGGAGCCGGAGGCAGCATCTCGAGGTGGAATACTCTCGAAAATGCTATCTGATCTTAGATAGAAAAAGGTCGGTATATATACACCAATCTTGCTGATTATCAGCTGACTGCTAATTGGTTGGTGTAGCAAAATTTAAATCAAAGGTGGACTAAGGGGCCGGATTCTAACAGAACGAATTCGCGGACTGCTGCTAGTATTTAGCAGATGTGGAGTTCATTTCTGCAGCGCGCGTTTACGGCCGGCACGCTTATGCAGATGTTGCCGCAATAAAACCGGATAATGGCGTTCATTTCCAGCAGATTAAACCCGCTTACCGTGCAGGTCGTGCGCTTGTATTGTTTAAACCTCAGCGCTAGCATGATCGCGACGATACCGTGACACCATGACTCAATAAAATATATCGCGCGGCCATGTTCGATGTATGACCAGTAGTCACACGGACTGCGACAATACTTATAAATATTTTATTGCTAAGTTTTAAATATTCAGTTTGTAAAATTGTATACTGAGCAACAAATTGCGTCATAATATCAATAAATAGGTTAAATAAAATTGTTATCTTCTGTGTTAGAGATACATAAAGAAAAAATTTTAAAGCAACGTATTAAGTAAATAGAAGGCTATGAAATATGGAAGTTTATGCGAAAAAAGAGTGCAGAGACCTTGATTTAATAAATTGCGGCTGAATTTTAAATTTAGGGAAATCTATTGGTGATGAAAAACACTGGAGCAGGGGGTAGCTTGATGAAATATAGAAGTTTATGCGGGGAAGGAGAGCGAAAGCGAAAATTATAAATTATGGTTAAATTTCAAGTTTAGATAAATCTATCGACGACAACTCGACAAACATCGCATCAATGTATCTACTGCGCCCGGTACGTGAGATAGATGGTCTTGCGTTAGACCTGCAGTTTTGGCCTCGCGTGATCAACTGAATAAACTTCATAACTCACTGACAAATGAAACACTGAATAGATCGTTTAGTTGCAGCACGAAAAACAAAACAATAATTGCCTTACAATTCTTCCTGTGTCCCCAATCCCTGTACAAAGAAAAATTCAACCAAGTGCGAATCGAATTCGCACAGTGAGGATTCCGTGCTACCAAAACTATGTAGATGACCATGTAGCCTTTTCCCAGAGAGGTGCTATGATGATAATGTAATACTTATATGGCCTTTTGCAACAGGCACAAGCCTGCCCTGCCCTGGACAAGGCGGATGGCGCAAAAAAATATCGCCAGTTCATCGGTGTCAATATGCTAGTTTTGTCACCAACAGTAAGGCCACGCTGTAGTTCACTCAGCGGCCACCTATAGCATTTCACAGCTGGCGCTACTGTTTGCTTGTACGTAAAAGGTTTACGTAAATCATTCGGATGCCCATATTCAGAGGTTTCTTATCGGTGCCTTTTGCACTGCGAGGAATGAGATTCTATGGAGGATCTGTAGTAGAGGATATCTCCACTCTAGGCGTTACTACGTACCATTCCTAACTTAAGGAATTTGAGAATATCGCTAAGTGGCCTTTAGTAGCTACAGTATTTTGGAAGTCATTTTAATACAAATTCTCGTCGCGTGAGTAAGCTCCATGATAAAAAAAGCTGCCAAACTATTCGGGAAAATTCAGACTTAAAGAAAATATTACAGCTTTTTATTTTATTTTGATTACTCTGTCTTATGTAAAGTCTGTTACCTAAGTCCCGAGTTTTTAAGCATCTTGGCTAATTTTCGGAATTAATTGAAAAGCAGGCGTGTCTGTAACTGGGACGCGTCGTCGCCCGCAGACATTTTTGCTGCTACCTGGTATTGTTTCAGACTCAATAGGCGTCGCGCAGTAGTCTACTGAATGTAGGTAGGTAGGTATACCTTACAGGTATCCAAGCCTGGTAGGCTTCCACGAAATGACACCAAGTACGAATTAAGCACCTAATCAATATTTATACACATTTAACTATTTTTTTTATTAACATAATTTTATATTCCACGGACTCCGGGTCCGGCCCATTTTGTTCATCTTATTATTTTGTAATTTTATTTTATGTGCTTAACCTATTTTTCTTATGGTTTTACCATTTTTAATAGAGGTACGATACGAAATCCACGGTGTGCCAGTCCGACTCGCATTTGACCGGTTTTTAAGTAGATTAAATAAAAATTCTCGTAACCACAGGTGAATCGGCCAATAACTGTTTGGGTGACAACAACTATACCGTAACACCTAATCTTTTCTTAAAAGACTTACGAACATATAAACGCACAGTTACAATATTTATACAGAAAATACTACACACAGTGCGAGTTATAACAGTCTGTGACAAAAGTTTCATAAAATATTTGCACCCGTTTTCAATGGAACTTCACGCCACCGCGGTAATATCTAACTGTCCGAACATTAATAACATTTGGACGTCGCTATACGTCATAACGATCGATGGTTACGTTAGTCTAGCATGCTTACTCGTGAAATCGATTCCGTTGGATTAATGATGCCATTCATATTTCTACCCACTCGGCTTGGAATCGATTTCTGGTAATAAATCTATTAGCCGATTGTAATATTATGCACCTTAATTTAATACATACATACTACTACTATTCCACGACCTCCCTGGCACAGTGGCGCGTTCCCAGATTTGAGTGTGAGGTTGTGAGTTCGATTCCCTTCACGGTCACATTAGAATCTTATAATTATATACTTTTTGCGGTATTAACAATTAACTTAAAAAAAATTGGTTGTCTGTAAAGTCGGTTTACTGACGATAGTTGAACGTGACAACTCTCGCTTGCACTTCAAGCCTTACATGGAACGCCTCAGAGCGAGGTAACGCCGCATGAGTCATGTTTTTTTGTGCGTGCAGCCGGCTCTATCGATTTATAAGACGTTGTCACGTCAAAAGAAAGTTATCTTTGCTGTTCGGTAAGAAAAGTGATTTTTATGGTTTTACCATTTTCAATAGTACATTAATAACATTTGGACGGCGCTATACGTCATAGCGATCGATGGTTACGTTAGTCTAGCATGCTTACTCGTGAAATCGATTCCGTTGGATTAATGATGCCATTCATATTTCTACCTACTCGGCTTGGAATCGATTTCTGGTAATAAATCTATTAGCCGATTGTAATATTATGCACCTTAATTTAATACATACATACTACTACTATTCCACGACCTCCCTGGCACAGTGGCGCGTTCCCAGATTTGAGTGTGAGGTTGTGAGTTCGATTCCCGTCACGGGTAACTTTAGAATTTTATAATTAAGTATATACTTTTTGCGGTATTAACAATTAACTTAAAAAACAAAGTTAACTTTGCTGTTCGGTAAGAAAAGTGATTTTTATGAAAATGAAAATGAAAATGAAAATGAAAATGAAAATGAAAATGAAAATATTTATTTTTCACATAGGCCTAAATAACAGGCTCTTATGAAAAGTCAAAACTCTACCGCCAGGTTCGGAAAGCAGGTTTGCACCGAGAAGAACTGGCAAGAAACTCGGCACTTGCTCTTTTCAAAAATGTCATTGTTATAATACAAGATTTCTTATAGATTATGAAAAATTATAACATATTTTTAAGATATCTCGTGAGGAGATGGAAGCATATTTCTATCATTCCAAGAATCATTGTCGTTAAGAAATTCTTCAATGGTATAGTAACCATGATTAATTAAATGTTTCTTGACAGTGTCTTTAAACCTGTGCAAAGGTAAGTCCAAAACAGACTTCGGGATCATATTGTAGAAGCGTACACTCAACCCCACAAATGACCTCTGTACCTTACGCAAACGGTGTGGCACTATAACCAACTTATGTCCTCCATTTCTAATTGGACGATTACTTATATCTATCCGTTGCTTATAATTATTAATATTTTGACGAACAAATAGTTATGGTTTTACCATTTTCAATAGTACATTAATAACATGCTTACTTGTGAAATCGATTCCGTTGGATTAATGATGCCATTCATATTTCTCTACCTATACTCGGCTTGGAATCGATTCCTGGTAATAAATCTATTAAGCGATTGTAATATGATGTTCGATCTATGCACGTTAATACATATACTACTCACTTAGGGTTAGGGTCAATTTACACCGCGGTCGAACGGAATGGCTACGACATTTTTACATAGCATAAAGAACTTTAATATGTCAATTATATAACATACAAAATAAATAATTCTTGAGAATGCGCGAAGATTCCCCGGAAGACGTACGACCGTTTTTGACTACTATTTAGTTTGTATCTTATAAAATTGACATAAAGTTCATTATGCTATGTAAAAAAAGTTGCTTCTATTCCATTCCGCCGCGGTGTAAATTTACCCTGATTCGACTATTTCACGACCTCCCTAGCGCAGTTGCAAAGGTCGCGGGTTCGATTCTAGCCCCGGTCAACTTTAGAATTTTATAATTTCTACAAAAAATTACTTCAGGTCTGGTCTGGTCTGGGCTTCGGCCGTCGCAACTTGGCGAGTTTCCAGCACAGTCCTACCAGCACACGCCAAACTATTTAAATTTTCTCTATCAATGTTTTTGTCTCTAAACTCAAGTTTCTTTTACCGTTTTGCTGGTTCTTAATTTGAGTTTTCCTATACAGTTTGTCAATTTTTTTGTTGTACAGTTCCTGTACTCTGTTCTACTGCTCGCTGATAAAAGGTCTATTAATCACGTTAAGTCTAGCATTATTGCGTTTTATGGTTTTCGGTCTGCCTTCCTTTTGTTTAACTGTGTGGATAGTCCCCCCCTTACCATGCGGTGATTTGTGTTGAAATTGAACTGATTGATAACACTTACATCTCTGAAGGCTTTTTCATTATTTGTTGCGATGTAATCTATCTCATTCTTATATGCGCCATCAGGTGCAATCCAAGTCCACTTTTTGTTGGGTTTTTTCTTAAAGTGGCTGTTCATAAATTTTAGGTTTCCTTCAAGAGCCATGTTGATCATTCTCTTTCTATTATTGCTTCTTTTGCCATATCCAAAATTTCCAATTGGCCTTTCTTCTTTGCTTTGTTTTGCACCAATTCTTCCATTGAAGTCACCCATTACTATGACGTTTTTATGTGTGCTCTGTAAGGTCTGTGACAGTTCGTCATAGAAGGTATCTTTGACTTGTTCGTTAGCTTGTTCAGTGGGTGCGTAGATTTGAATTATTGACCAATTTTTGTCGTAGCCTGGTAATTTTATGTTGAGAACTGCAATTCTATCCGAGATGCCCTTGAATTCCTCTATCTGCTTAGCCAAATGTTTTTTAACCATAAAACCAACTCCATGTCTTCCTTTTAATATTCCTTTGTAGAAGAAAATATAGTCATTATGTTCTTCTATAGCATCTCCTTGTCTTCTAACCTCACTTAATCCTAGTATGTCCCATTTAACGGATGAGGGGGCGGTTTCTAATTCTGACAATTTTTCCTGTGTTCTCAGTGACAGACAGTATAGTGTTGCGATATATAGCTTGTCAAATTGTCTATTGTATGTGTTTTTAAAATTTGCTGGAAGGCTAAGGTCTGTCTCCCCCACGGGGACCAACCGGTTTGGGGGGTAATTGTTTGTTTGTTTTGATTCTAAGCTAGTTTTATTTTTTACTGTTATTTGTTGTTTTCCGGTCTACGGCTATCTTTGATTGCTATTCGTTTTTATGTTCCAAATTTGATTGTGATCTCCCTCTATATAAGCGGTGAAATGCGTTTATTTTATTAATTTTTTGCGGTGCCTTTATTTGCTCCGTCGCGTTATCTGCATCCTTGGGTGATGAAGTTGGTTCCCTTTTTCTTTTGTCTCGGCTGAGTTCGCCCTTGTCCTTTACGATCAGTTTATCTTGTTTTGTAAAGGCTATCCGTCCCTTTTTTCTTTCCTCTTCTAAAATAGGTAGAAATTCCTTTCTTTTTTCTAGAACTTCCTTTGTGAAGTCTTCCTTAATACTTATATTTTTAGGCAGCTTTTTCTTGTTACGTAAGATTTCATTTCGTTTCCAGGCATTCACAAAGCTTATTAACACAGGGCGTGTGGTACCTTTAAATACTCCAATCCTGAATGCCATATTTATATCTTGTTTTGTTATATCAAATCCTGTCTTAATCATTGTGTCCACCAACATTTCTATTAAGTTCAAACCATTTTCCCTGTCCAAATCTCGAGGCCAAATATTACTAAATTATTACCTTTCTTCTCAAATTCCAAGTTTTTGATTTTTTCGTTTAACCTTTGTACTTCAACTTTCAAACCCTTATTTTCTTCCAAGATAAGTTTTAATTTTTCATCAATTTGTTTCATACCTGATGTTGTGACTGCTTCTGTAATAGCAATGGTTTGACTATCCATTTTTTCTTTTATATTAGTAAGAAGTAGTTGCATCTGGCTATCCATTCTTTACAGCAGTGTTATCCAATTCAAATCCTATGCGTCCTCCTTCGTGAATATTCTAGCCAAATCCCCTTGATTTTGAAAGAAATTGGAGAATGGTAGAAATTGAAAATATTGGTAGTTTTATCAAGATTTGGTTGCACTATTGTTGCGAGTTTTCCTGTTATGTACCTACCGAGAGATGGGAGACTGTTACAGGGGTTGAAAACACGCCTTGTACCTATCTACTTCAACTTCAATAATTGGGAGATTGGTAGAAATTGATAATTGGTAGAAATTTTGTCGAGGCACTAGCACTTTTGTTGCTGGTTTTGGCCTTTTGGGGTGTTGTAGGTAGATAATATGTTGGCTTAGTTATACCAGTGAGCACTTATTTCACGATTGTTCTGCCAAAAAGTGGAATAGTTGTTTGTTATTTTTCGACTTTGGTCCGAGTTATTAATGCTACTTTCCAAGCAAAGCACTTTCGCGTATTTTTACCGAATGACACCTTTGGTACACTTCGCGTCGGCGCACTGTTGTTATTAAGTATATCAGATTTTGTAAATAGGTAATTATTGGCACTTGGTACTTATTTGGTAGGAATTTCATTTAGGTACGTTCATAGTTATTTGACTTGACAGTAGGATATAACAAATTTTTAGGTTAACTTTTCTTCAATATTTTATCTTATTTTTGCCGAATTCACTTATTTATAAGTTAGTTTTGACGAAGTCACTGTTGTTTGATAATTATTTGGTATTTCGTTTTGTTTTGCCGTGGAATGTTCACACTTTTCGAGCGTAACGGTTTTGCACTTTAAACGTTTATTTTTGTTAAATATCACTATATTCACAGTTTTCCAACTATAATCACTTTTGTTATAACGTCCTTTATTGATTTAGAGCACTATGTTGTCAATTTTAGCTCGTATTTCCACGAAATAGTTTTAAATATCGAGAGTGACACAGATTGCGTCCGAACTGTTCGCGCGCCGGAACCGGAACTTTACAACTATTATTTTCTTAATAAAAATCCTGATTTCGAAGTATGCAAATAAACAAGTTGTACATCTTAATAAAATCTGAATGACACATGTGCATTGAAAAGGAAGTAACATTTTGTACGTAAAATAAATTCCGGATCGGTCAAACAAATTCCTAGTGCCGATGGGTCTCAAAAAATACAGTTTTATTTTCCTAGAATATTTTGGTTTTGGTTCGTGCCACCGTCGTGGTTTGGGTTTGGTTGATACCACCTTTGGTCATTCTTCTTTGTTAAATATTGTGTTTATTTTGTGGAGGTAACAACCTTTAATTATTTAAACATCACGATGATGATGTTGCGACCGTTGAGGCGCTAAAAGAAAACGTGATTACGCGTGGTTCGCCATTTTTTAGTCCATGTACGGAAGTTTTCTTTCGAGGTTTTTCCGCGGGGTAAAATGAATTAATTTCACTAACAAAAGCGAAGGAATTAAAGTGTTACTCTTGCTCTTAGGAAGTGATTGCCCCCTTACACTAAATTGAATCCTTTTCGATCAACTGAGCTTTAATATCTTGAGTTTGTTTTGAGTTATTAAATTTTCCATCAACTTTATAGGACTATGTTGCTATGATATTACTCAGTTACTTTTTAGTTCACTTGTCGATGTTCTCTCTAATCATATGAGCAGCCATTTTTGTTGCTTAATAAATTCATCTACTTTTTTGAATTTTATGATTTGGATGTTACTTTGACCCTTAACATGGAGATGGCATAATAATATGCGATTATTATCATCACAAAAGAGAGCTACAGTAGTACATTTAGATAAGAGTGCGGAAAGTAATTTATTCCTTCACGAGACCCAAGCCGAAGGCACGGGCTCAAGAATAGAGACTAGTGTAAATGCCAATTCCGCACGTGCGAACGACGGACGTTATTTAATACATTTATTTAATAAAAAAGTGAAAAAATAAAGCGAAGAAAAGAAATTATTGCAAATAAAAATTTAAATTGAATTCATATAATAACAATATTTACGCTGTGTTATAGTAATTTCATCACCAATAAGAAACCTCAGGATAGGGGAATCCGAACGATTTATTAAAACCTTTTTCGTACAAGCAAACAGTAGCGCCATCTGCCAAAATTCTATAGGTGTCTACTGAGCGAACTACAGCGTGACCTTACTGTTGGTAGCAAAACAAGCATTTTTGCCACCGATAAACTGGTGTCATTTTTTAGCGCCGTCTGCCCTGTCTAGGGTATATATTATGTCTATTAATTTAATACAAAAAATTGTACTACAAATTGTCTGGCATCCAAAAATTATATAATCATTCTCTATACCACTTGCAGTCATTTTGAACTTTTTGTCAAACGCAGTTCAATTCGTGAAAGCTATTAACCTAGTTTAAGGGCGGTGGAAGTGCCTAAATTGAACTTTCTAATTGGAAGCCTCCCCCCTTTTACCAGAACTGAACTTTGGATTCGACAGTGCTAGTGTCAACTGCATTTTCGCATTTCCAGTAAAAAGAAGCATTTTAAAATCAACTTAATTGCATGTAGAGACACGGTCAGCGCCTTTTTATTGTTGAGGTAAAAGAAAAAATCTTGTTTAAAAATGAGCATGAGAAAAAGAATAGTTAGCAGGAAAGATTAATTTGTTTTGCTATTATCCGCTATTTGAAAACAATCTTTTGAAACTATATTTGTTTTTTGCTTTTGCCACAGGACACCTTAAAGTACATTTGCTGAGTTTTAAATTTATTACTGCAAAAATTGTGTTTGTATTTATAAGCGAGTAAGAAAAGCGCCCTTAATAATAATATCTAGAGCTATCCGCGATCCTCGTTTCAAAGGACGTTTTATGTACTATATTCCCTATATTGGTCGTAAAACAGTGGAAAGTTGCGCTAATGGATTGTAGTATAGTTCCAAAACTACCCGCGGTCAAACAAAGAGGGGTCATAAATAGGACCTTGGTACAATCCGTCTCTGTCCCAGAGATTATCCCAAAAAGAGATCAGACATTTATTTTGTCATGTTCAAGTTTAGTTTATCTGACGCGGGTTCAAGAGCTCAGGCGGACTGCGGATTTATGATCGGCTGGTTTCTATACAATCTCGCATTGTCAAGTCAACATCTGAGGATGTCTCGGTGTTGGAGCGAAACGTTGAATTTCAAAAAGAGATCAGACATTAATTTTGTCATGTTCAACTTTAGTTTGTCTGATACGGGTTCTCAAGCGTTTGTGTAGTAACCAGCAGATTTATAATCGGCTGGTTACTATACAATCTCGCATTGTCAAGTCAACATATCAGGATGTCTCGGTGTCAGAGCGAAACGTTGTCCAAAAAGAGATCAGACATTTATTTTGTCATGTTCAAGTTTAGTTTATCTGACACGGGTTAAGAGCTCAGGCGGACTGCGGATTTATAATTGGCTGGTTGCTATACAATCTCACATTGTCAAGTCAACATCTGAGGATGTCCCGGTGTCAGAGCAAAACGTTGAGGTCCAAAAAGAGATCAGACGTTTATTTTGTCATGTTCAATTATAGTTAATTTGACACGGATTCGGTAAGAACTAAGAGCTCAGGCGGACTGCAGATTTATAATTGGCTGGTTACGATACAATATCGCATTGTGAGGTCAACAGCTCCTGAGGATGTTTCGGTGTCGGGACGAAACGTGTGTTGAGGGGATGTGCTTTCTTGCTTGAGTGGGAGGTCGGGCGATGCTTGGCTTGTTCCCACATGTTGGACCATAGGTAGCGAACTATAGCGAAAAGAGATTGCTTATATCGGGATTTTATAGAACACAATCTTTGACATTCCCAACCTGTTGTACCCACGATTGCATACACTTGACTCAATCCCTTATCCCAGGCCTCCCCTATCCCTTATTAGGGTCCATGCATATATGTAAACATCAAAACTCTCAGACATGTAGGTTTCGTCACAATATTTTTTAATCACTAAGTACCTAACTGAAATTTTATCCCTATCCCCTATTTATTTAATCCAATAAAATTTTATAAAATTATAAAATTTATAAAATTTTATTGTATTTTAACTAGCGGCTGGCCACGCTCACTTGTTACGTGATCAAGACCGCTACAAGTAGTTGTCACGACGGACCGATTTCAAACGGCTGCCGCGCGCCGGCTAGGTTGCACGCCATAGTTCTTGTACGGTCTCTTTCACGCGCTGCGTGCGCCCGATTAGAGGCAGCCTTAGTACGTAGAAAGAGATAAAGTTACGCGATAGAAAGAGAGCACAACTTTAGGTGCATAGCGGAGGAGGTGCCAGGCGCTGTTGCGAACTGAATTGCACTTTTTTGTGTCAGCGCTAGGGTTGCTATTTCTTTAAATCATCTTGCGGAGTGAACCTTCCGTACAATTAGGTACTATTATTGTATTCTGTGCTAGCGGTCGCCTGCAATTTCCGAGAATTTCGGTTTTTAACTAATTCCACGGGAACCATTTTTTCGGGCATAAAAAGTAGCATATGAGTTAATCCATCAGGGTAATATATCTTCCAAATTTTAGCCAAATCGGTTTCGTAGTTGCAGCGTGAAGAAGTAATTGAGTTCGTTAATTCCTAGAGAAACCAGCTGAGTTATAAATAAATAACAATTTAGGTAAGTAATACAGTATTTATTAAACTAGATCTTCGATCCTATTAAAGCGAGTTTCTAAAAGTGTCGTACGAACAAGAGTTGATAGTCTGTAATGCAGGCTGTAAAAGTTAGTCTTTGTTATGGAGGAAAAGTTCTCTGTATTTTTTTGTTCGCAGTTGATATCAATTGTATTGTGTAGAGGTTTTTGTTGGGCTCTTTTATTTCATCGCGGAAAAACTGTCTATTGTGAGTTTATTCTTTGCTGGATAAAATGCGACCCTGAGTATGTAGGCTAGTAAACTATTAGTTGGGACCTAGTAAGATGTTTTGCATTTTTTACTCGAAAGCGCCAGAAGGATTTTATGGCTACCGTTGCTATAATGTACTTAAACCAATCGTTCTATAATTCATTACAAAGAAAATTACTATTTATTAAACCGATGAAAATGGGAATCCAGATTTTGCGGGACGTGAAATAGAGACTCGCTCACTTCGCTTGCTTAATTAATTCAATCAAACCAGCAAGCAGCCTTTAGCTTTAGCAACCGGGGCGCCTTCAAATCAAGTGTGAATAGGCATCTCCTAGGCAAGCGCGTTCCACCTTAGACTGTGTCATCACTTTCCATCAGGTGTGATCACAGTCAAGCGCCAGCCTATATAGTAAAAAAAGCTATCTGAATTGACAGTTGTCTTGAACAAGTCACGTGATCAATTTATGTATGGGGACCACCGACCACAGAAGTGATGGGGACACACCTGCCGAAGTGGCAGCGGCTAATCTTTCCGTTGCGTAATGTGTTGAGTCAGCCCCCCGTATATTCTGCAAAAATACTTATAGCAGCGACAATCTTACTATTATCTATGCAGCTGATTGGTTAATGCTTGCGTCAATTATGCAACCAAGGCGCCAAATGGCTTTCTTTTTTAAATGCATTTACGCATCCCATCCCGCACTTCCCCTGGGTCTTCCCAAGGAGAAACCAGAGTGAGTGGCTTCCCCTTCAAGGAACCCGAGAAAGTGCGGGGTGGGTATGTGGGACTCGCAGGGCGTGAGGCGCCCTGAATACCCACTAAACCACAAAAACACAGCGGTGCTAAGTGATGGCTGCGTTGCTATGGCTACAGACGATGGTTGGCCGATGTATAATTATATTTTCGAAAATTACACCCCAGTGGGGCTAGACACAGTAACAGTCGTTTAGCGTTGACGATAGTAGATAAAAATGAATGGACAAACCACGTGACGAACGAAAACAAATGAAAGCAGAATCTGCTTTATGCTTAGCGTGTGTTCACTGTCGGCTGTTAATTGTCATGCGAAGTACGCTAAAGTTATCTACAACGTCCGCGAGAACGCCAGGGAGTTTTCAAATTGTCGTAGTCGATTTTCAAAAAAGCGTTTTCCTCTATTCGGTCATATGGTTTTTCTACAGTCACTTGTTTTGTCCATACATTTTTATCTACTTTCGTCAATGCTAAACGACTGTTACTTTGTCTAGCCCCGCAGATGTCGGTCCGTATAGGCTACGCCGAATGCTATACGTGGTTAACGCTATATATGCATAAAATAGTTTACTGGAACGACGCGATGATAGACACGAAACACTATTGGCGACGTAAATTACGCAGATGTGTCCCGACACTCAAATATATCACAGCAGCTATCCCAATAATTGAAGGCCTTATCAAAGCTATTCAGTCTCTAAGGAAATATTTGTTATTCAAAGGAAATCCATTTCCAATATTGACCTATCCGGCGAAAACAAAATCTCATTTTCTCCCCATCAATCCGTAAAGGTAACTACTATTTTGATCTCTGATACGTTTTATTATGTTCAATCAGACGATATTACCGAGCATATAAAACTGCGCCAATGCGGAAATGTCTCAGAAGGCATCTCAACTCATAAGTTGGAGCGTCGATGAAAATAAATTAGTATGGCCCGTATCCAATTATCAAAGCTTCAGTTATGAAATTAACAGCGCTATCAAAACGATGCCATTTGCTATGCTTCTCATATCGACAATAGTAATAACATTAATAATTTATTTATTAATAATTTTTTAATTTAACTCATTTCCATGTACCTACAAACACAGGACATAATCCCGATTAATTTTAATATTAATATTAAATAATAATTCTTCCATTCAAAAAAAATATACTTAATCCTGTTCAAAATATAATATTACTTCCTGGTCATTTTAACACTTATAATACTTACCATATTCTGTATACATGTATACTAATAAACAGTAATATACATAAACAGCTATTATGATAAGTTACAACTGTAACGTGTTATTTTACAGTCTTTATTATTTACGAATATACTCAAAAGATTTTTTTGAAAGTTTGAAAACATTGTGCCAATTTGGCTTTATTTTTTTGTTGCAAAAATTTCCGAGCCTTTTTTTGTAAAAGTTGAATAATGAAAGCGAATCCAATAAATGCTCTCTGCCTTGTTACCTAAAGGGACTGCATCATTGTAGAGAGAATGGCTACGTTTGTTAACATGGCTACAACCAAGCTTCATTGGGCAGTACTGTAACAGCGTAGCATTGTTTGAAATTCGTGAAATAAATCGTCAGAAATTCCAATCATATGGGCCCCGTCGGCCATTTGTGTATCGGTGTGTAAATTGAGCCATGTTCAATGTAAATTGATGCAGTCTATATACTCATACCTGTAAGCATAGCAAATCATGACATGGAAAAGTAACTTAGACAACTTTTTATGACAAAAAAGTTTTTTTCAATGCTTAACTATAAGATAAGACGAATAAGACATTCACCTGGTGTTAAGTGATACACTTGCACATGTCAGATACTCATGATTATTGTACGAATTAAGAGTATAATGATCATATTTACATAACATTTATAACTTGAACATTTTTAGTATGCGTATCAGTCAAACGAGCAAAAGTAACTCTTTAATAAGAATAAAATTAAATTTTGCTCTCGCTATCCTCTAAAGTCAATTATCGTTTGACATTTTTAGCTCAACGGCTAAGTTTAGCCATACAAAGAGGTAACAGCACCAGCGTCTTGGGCACTATGCCCACAAGTGGAAAATTAAAAAAATTTAAAACACCCACAACTTTTGCAGACTTGTAATTGAAAAAGGATTAAATAATTTTTTTTAAACTCCCCGACTAAAGGAAAGTAAGAACTAAGAACCTATCAGTATAATTACAAATCCAAGAAAATCCGCCGGAGCTGCTGTGTTTTGCCTATGACTGTGTTGATGGTCCTGTTTACCAGATGACTAATTCAATTTCTTGATACGTCTCATATACCGGCAGTTTTTTAATACTTACTAATTACATTAATTGATATTGGAAACGAAGATAGCAATGGCAGCTCCGACGGATTTTCTTGGATTTGTAATTATACTGATAGGTTCTTAGTTCTTACTTTCCTTTAGTCGGGGAGTTTAAAAAAAAATTATTTAATCCTTTTTCAATTACAAGTCTGCAAAAGTCGTGGGTGTTTTAAATTTTTTTAATTTTCCACTTGTTTTATAGTTTTTCGATTAATATATTAATGTAATTTAAATTATATTATTATTAAAAAATGAAAATTAATCTTCAAACTAGCCATTAGCTCCTCTATAGCAGCGTTTGAAGGCATCATCCCTTCCAAGTCATTGTGGCGCAAAGAGACGTTTATTGTGGCGCCCCCTGCTGTTCAATCACAAAAACAATTATCTACGAACCATTATACAAAACTGTATCCAAATCGGTTCAGTCGTTTTTGTAATAATTGAGAACATTCGTTTGCACTGTAAATGTTTTTATGGCGCCCCCTGGTGATCAATGTTCGTAACAACTATCTAAGAACCATCGCCAATGAATACCAAACATTATACAGAAAACTGCATCTAAATCGGTTAAGCCGTTTTTGAAATAAATGGGAACATTCGTTTGCAATATAAATGTACTTTATGGCGCCCCCTGGTGATCGATGTTCGTAACAACTATCTAAGAACCATTGCCGCAGAACACCAAACATTAAACAGAAAACCGCATCTAAATCGGTCAAGCCGTTTTTGAAATAAATGGGAACATCGATGTGCACACACAAACAAACCAACAAACAAACAAACAAACAAAAATATTTTTGCATTATTGGTTTTTGTGAACAATTTAACATACAAACAAACATAAAATCTTTTTAACAGAGTAATGTACAAACGGTCTCTCACCCTAAACGCATATACCCGTACTCCGTTCCGTCGTGGGTAATAAATGATCAGTCGGATGATGTAACCTATATATTTTGTAAATATTAAAATTTAATATTAAGTATTTAATCATGTTTGTTTAGTTTAGATTTATTTTTGTTAACTTTACACCTAATTTTCGTTTTGAAATAACTAATAATAAATATTTATTAATATTCATGAGAAAGACCTGAGCCAAATTAAAATTTTTGATTCCTAAACCCTTACCCGCGACTTCTCTCTGGAATCCGAACGCTTCTATTACATCTTAATCTCTTAATATTTTTTTATGAAGAAAATATTTTTAATAGGTATTACATACCAATTGCAATCACCATTCTGAATGGAATTATAATAAGGTATAGGCACTTCTATAATTTCTAGGTAATATTCCCTCCACGATCTCAATGCTAAAGCCCTAAATAACTATGTAAATAACTATGTCAGACGTCTCAAGAAAGGCGCATGCTATTTGGACTTTCTAAGTATGTAATTAAGTCTGAATATTTCGACGGCAGTTCACAGAATACCTACTCGGAAAATGTATTCGTCTAATTGATATTCATACCATCGATGCAAGTAAAGGCCTTGCCTTCCATGCTAGGTAATAAAGCTATCTTATATCTCAGCAACGGATATAGACTACAGAAACTTAACTAAAATACCTGTTGTACCTATATAAAAGTTGTACATAAAATCTTTACAAACAAACATAACATGGCAACACCATTTGCACTTTGGGAATATTATCTTCTAGAATGGTGCTTTACATATTATTTAGACGTCAACAGACAATTCTCTCATCTGTTATCATGTAAATATGATATACCCTATAGTAAAAGAAATAGTCGTTGATTTGGTCTGGTGTACACTCCTTTATACATTTACTAACGCCTTAAGTTTCATAGATAAATCAAGTGATCAATGGTACGTACGTCTTTTAATTAACATAAATACATTTCTTTGTTTTCTGAAGCGTTAACGATTGCAGAAATACACAATAAACCTGTGCTTTGCCACGACGGACCACGTTGTCGGGAGTACGGGATTCACTTGCGTATTCACCGCGCTCCCGCCAGGCCTCGACCCGCGACCAAAGCGGCAGGTCCGGTCGCTGCTACCGGCAGCCTGGCCGCTGCCGACCCTCCTGGGAGGCGCGTCCCGTACAGGTCACGCCACCACCTCGGCCTGTCGGTGGAGTTCGGGTAACGGACGTCAGAACCCCTAACGTACGTCACCCGCAGGCCGGATCTGACTAAGCTTGGCTGGCAGGCATGAAAACATCCGGAGATACCAAATTGACACGAAGCGGAATTACCCTCAGTCTTCCTCAATATTCATTAAATCGCTTACCATCATCAGTTTTATACTGTTATTCCAACGGAATTGGGGCACAAAATATACACACTATATACTTGCCTGTACGTGAATTTTTCGCATTTAGGACCGATTTTTCAATCGCCAGATAAACTATCTGAGGAATAAATTTGAAACAAAAGCTGTCAAAACGTCATATTTATTTCTTAGTCGTTTATTATAACACGAAAAAATTTAGACAAAATTCTCACCTAAATAGCGTCCTCTTTAAGAATTTCGGTCCACTAAAATTAAGCAGATAAGTCGTTTATGGCCTGAATGAAATGAAGTCGCGGATTATCGAAGAGTTTTATCGGAAATGACTCGCCGGAATGGTGGTCCTTCACAGAGTTAAGCTTTCGAATATTCAAAAACTTCTCAAGAAACGTGATGAAAGCTTTAATTTAGAGAAAAAAAAAATAGTTTTTGCGCAAAATCTCCATTATGACGGGATTTAAAATCACATCCTCTTCTAATAAAATCCCATTCCCAAATTAAGCTTTTTTGGTGACATTTAAAAAAAAATCCACACATTTCCGTCGTTTCAGCCGACGGACGTCCACTGAAGACAAAGGCTTACTGCAATGATTTCCAGCCCACGCATCCAGCGACTCTCCGCAACTTGATTAATGTCGTCAGTCCATCTGGTCGGAGGTCTGCCAACACTGCGCTCTCCCGTGCGGGGTCGCCACTCCAGCACTTAGGGTCCCCAACGGCTCTACGAGCTTCGTGTCGCGCCCATTGCCACTTCAGCTTCGCGATACGTTGAGCTACGTCGATGACTTTGGTTCTGATCTGCACATTTTCATTGTAAAGAAAATGTTTTCATAAAATATTCGCGTCAAACTATTGAAAATTAGCTCATTTTCTAAACGGACGCCTGCATTTTTAAAAACCCCTTTGAAAAAATGCAGTTTTATAAACAGCTTGATAAAAGAGTTATTTGGGGGCCTTGTCTTCATACGCTTTCGACTTTAAAAGGTAATTTAAAGGGGAATCCCGAATCGTTCACGGTTTTAATGAAGTCGGTGATATCGGCGCAATTTTATCGGAAATGACTCGGCGGAACGGCGGTAAACGTTGAAGTTTTGACGCGTTATTAATGTACCATAAAACATTTTCAAGCGACGACGCGGTAACTTTTATTTCCGGATAACTTTTGCCTTCGATACTTTCATAAAATGTCGGGTTTAATACTTCAGTTCTTGCGGACATGAGGGACGGTACGAGTTAGGAATTGATATATCTTTCTAATGTGATCTCTTATACTTTTGAAGTTAATTGTCCGTTTTTAAAGCATTAGTGACTCCTACGCTCGGCGCTTTTCATTGCTATTAGTAGGTCAGACTCTGAGAGTTATGAGTCATATCGCTTATTAATTTAACCTTGAAGAAAAACATCATTATTTCATAGAAAACATCATGAGCCTTATGACCTGTCAATCCGCACTTTTTTTGTGGTTGTTATTTCGGTCATTCATTTGATGACAGTTAAGTCTAGCGTTTTCAAGCCACAAGTGGACAATATGTCCTTATGGAAAACTGCACTGCGCCTTTCTATGCAGATATATATAATTCCAAAGATTAGTACAGGTTTTTGAACGACTTTCGAGTCGACTCATTTCGAATAAACGGAACGGATTTCTCCATACATCTACCCCAAGCGGACAATCGCCGAAAGTTAGTTCACGCAATGGAGATTCCGTTTATTCGAAACTAGTCGGCTCGAAATTACTTAAACCCGTACTAACTCAACTGCTGTAGGGAAAAACACAAAGCCTTACAATAATAAATGGAATAGCCTTCTAAAGATTTGTCCGGTATTTATAAATGATTTATGATCAGTTACTTTTCCATCGATTGAGGTACCTAGCACAGTACCTAAGTAATTTTCTAGGAACTTCCTAGTACCTAACTAAAACTAAATACCAGATTGTTAAATGGTTTATCTAATAAATAGCTAATTTTCGAGGAAAAAAATGTAAATCTCCAAATAAAGGCGTAACTGCACCAGTAACTTAATGTATTTAATGGAATATTGATAAGACGTAAACCGCTCTCAAAGGATATAAAGGTCGATCTGAAATTATAATGAGCGGTTGGCACGGCCTGAAGAATTGCCTCTAAATATTTACTCGGGCGTTTACTGAATATTTTTGGAATGTATTTTTATTAAACCCATCTTACGGGGATTTCGGAAGTATTTTTGAAGTGAAAAAGTTCTTTAGGCGCGTTGGGTATTTTTGAGATTGGAAAAGCCATTGAACTCGCGACAGCATTACCTCACACCCTGATATGTAAACTTGATCCACACAACCTGTTGTTATGTAAACTTGTTACTTCAACCCTGTTATATTATGTAATCTGTTACCACACACCCTATTATGTAAACCTTGAAGTGAAAACTTCATTAGTTACGCTGGGCATTTATGAACTCATTACAATGACGTAACCGACACGTCGTTTACGCCAACGTTTTTTGAGTAAGTATTCACTTCTGCCGGCACTCTAAGGGCCGATTTCACCATTGCACATAAACGCGATTAGTTAAAGATAAACTCGGTTCACACGTCTAACTGAGTTTAATGCATTTCACCAACATAAATTGAACGCAGTTTAAGCTAAACGCGGTTTAAATTCTAAACCCGCCAATATTGGCGTTTTGCTCACGCTAAACGTGTTTAGATGGCGTTTATCGGTCTGTCAAATTATCAACTGTCAAGTGGACTGAAATCAACACAAAATTAATTCTTTTCATCTAAGTACCTATTTCTTTTGTATTCCGATATTGTTATATTAACAACAATGCAAAGAGCGTTGGAGCTAGCCTTTGAAGTCTTTGTTTACTAATTATGCATTCGCTTATCGGACGGACTGTAAACGCGATCACAATGGAGCGGGTGAAATCGAAATGACGTAAACTGAGATCAACCTTATCATTTAAACTCAGTTACGCAAAACTCGGTTTGAATAAACTACGTTTTCAGAGCAATTGGTGAAATCGGCCCTAAGTGTCTCATATTTTTTTTACAAAGGACTTTTTTCACAAACGCTTCCTTGACTTATAGTGTTTATGGTTGCAAAAGAGTGTATCAGAGCGTTATCGTTTCTCCACACAACCGTCAAATTGAGCGCCAAGATTTTTTACAGGTCTTTGTTAAGTAGGTTGATTAAAAAATATACCAGATATAAGGATTATTGCTGGAAGTATGATCGCTAGACACTAGCGGCGGCCGTTATTCGTTCTAGAATCGAACCGGGGACTTCCCGCTTACATACTTCAGCGCTCTATATGTGGTGCAGAAAATCGTTGAGTACTAAAACTTGTAATTATATAGTAAATAATAGGTAGATACTCAAATCAAGTCGAGAATAATTTTATAGTTTGATAAATATTTCGGAATTTCCATTAATTATTATCTGACATTACAGTTTTTCATTCTCACAATTAAACTCGAAGTTATCAGTATTTGAGGATGATATTTCATGCTTGAAAGCTCAAGGCCTTCTAGGTAAGCTGAATTCATAAATATGCCTGAATGTCTAAAATAAGACGAATGTTGTATTTCAGTACTTTCAACCCAATTTTAGCTTAGGTACAATTTATATTTACGTTAATAGAAACTTACAGAACATTTTTTTTATCTTTATAGGCTTGCTCTTGACTGTGGTCACATCTGATAGAAAGTGATGATACAGTCTTAGGTCGAGCGCGCTTGCCTAGGAAATGCCTATTCATTCATGAATTGAAGGCGCCCAGGTTGTAGGTTGTGGGAAAGACAGTGCCTGGTAGGGTATTCCACACCTTTGCCACAGTTTAAAGATACTACGATCTTTTAACACTGCGCCTTTGCAGTGCGTATCAGGAACGAGAAATCATACCGTTTCGTACGTGTCTTTAGTACGTATACTATGTAGGGGTGAAAGAAAGCCTTTTCGACACCTTGCCATATTATACAGGCTATAACAGAAAATGAAAAAGCTTCGTATTGAGGAAAGTTTAATATTTTTTTTTAAGTATTTTTCGAAATATCCACTTAAGCTAGGAGAATATCAGTCACAGTATCTGATAATGGTAACCTATAAAAAATGTGTGTATAGAAATTTGTTTAAATTTTTAATTTTTAAATAATTATTTCACTGATAAAAGTAAGCACGTCGGCGTTTTACAAACCAGTATAAAAACAATTCAGCATTGAAAACACTACTCTGTGCGTTACGGGAAAACAAAAAAATCTGGAACACCTGCTTTTATTTCCACGAAACATTTAATTAAGAAAAATATGAGTTAATGCTATTTTCCCACGAACCTGTACACTACAGTAGTACAGCAGTGTACTCATGACATACTACGTATTTTAATCTCATCTAGGTACAAAGCTGGAAACGTTAAAACATCGCTTTAGTTTTCTTAATTAGTGAATAAATATTTTTTTACTGATCATTAAGTAAACCATTTCATCTGTGTGGAACGCCCTTACATCTTCCCTGTTCCGAGCCAAGTATAGTTTGGGTGCCTTCAAGAGAAGACTAAATAGGTATTTTCTAAGCAAGCACGCTCCACCCTAGACCTAACCTAGACCTCATCATTGCTTTCTTGATATTTAACATTGTAAAGTAGGCGGCGTAAGTTGAACCCTGCGTAGAAAACATTTTCGCATGTCAAATGAGGTGCCGTACGGTATTAGAGCACCGCAACCTGACGTGCAGACGGTCGCCATTTTGGGTCGACTTGATTTCCACGTACCATATCTAATTGAAATAATCCTCTCTCGGTTATACGACCTATTTCATTTTCGTTTCAAAACCAAAAAAACTTGCGTATACAATGTATCTACGATGTACCAAACTAGGTATATGTATGTACATCTCCATAAAATCTGACTCAATCGTCACATTTTAAACGTAATTAATAAGTTTATATTTCAGTTTCAAGCATAAAATATGATGGGTAGAGCTTATTCCTAACAGTATCTATTTACGAATCTTCTCAGCATTAATAATAGGCAGCCTAAACAACAAACAAAATCCTTTTCGTTAATTTGATTGCTCAGCGCTTGGTTAAAAGCCAATTTTGTGCGGGCGGCTAAAATTAATTTACGCTTTAAAACATAGTCAGCGAAATCGCTATGACATCGAAAATTTTGAAGCGAAAAGATTTTGTGACTCGAAATTTTGAGAGCGTTTCAAATCATGCAATCTCACCTTTATCACTTTAAGTACCTTTAAGTAGGTGATAGGTACCTACCCATAATTTCTGTATTCGTTTGTCAACTGATGGACGTCCACAGCTGGATAAAGACCTCCAGAGCCTCTAGATAAAGTGACATTCTATTAGCGATGTCGCGAATAGTAAAGTACAAAACGTATGGGATTAACATAAGCTAACACTTAACGCTATATGGAAGGCGTTAGCTAATGTCAATCCCGTACATTTTTGACATTCTATATCGCTATATTATATTACTAGTAGGGCGCGTGGATGCGCGGGCCACATGTGGCCCGCGTGCAGTCTTCCCGCCCATAAAACTATCGCCGTCATCTCCATCGCCAATTGGAATCCGATTGGCAGTGGGCTGAAAAAATTACCTAGGAGCACGGTCATGGTTTTAAAGATAGTTAAGGGCTGTTCCAACAAAAAATACCGCTGAACCTCATCGGATGAGGTTCAGCGTATTTTTGTTCGAGCAGCCCTTAACTATCTTTAAAACCACGACCGTGCTCCTCAATCATCATCCAAATCCTAGATCATCATCTTTTGTCATATTTTTCTCTGGCGGTTCTCCGTAGAACTGCGTCAATGACTTGCATAGTTCCCTACTTAGTGGCATGTACATTTTCCATCGAAAAATAAATTCCGCCACTTGGAATTTTTTTCCATTCATCCCGTAAACCTTGAGGTCCTGATCACCTCTTGCTAAGAAACCACTCTCTTATCTTTTATACTTTCCGAGATAGAACAACACGAAAAATGTATGGCGGCCATCTTGAATCCGCCATTTTGGATTTTTTTTTTCAGCTCACTGCCAATTGCATGAGGTTCCGAGTATTTTTTGTTTGAGCAGTCCCCACCTAACTATAATACCTTGCCCGTGCTCCTCGACAGTCTTCAAAACCCTCAATCATCATCTCATTCCATATTTTTCTCTGAGAGTCCTCCAAAAAACCGCATCAAAGTACTACATGTTTTACAACTTTTCAATAGTCTCTTCAACATTCGCCATACATTTTCTATGGAAAAAATAAATTCCGCCATTTTGAATTTTTTTTCTGTCCATCAAATAGACCTTCGGATCCTGATCATTTCTTGTCAAGAAACCATTCTTCCAACTTTATACTTTCCGAGATATCTCCGAAATTCCTTTGGCGGCCATTTTGAATCCGCCATTTTGAAATTTTTTTCAGCCCACTGCCAATTGCATGACGTTTCAAATGACATTTGGTCGAGCACCCCCCAACTATCTTTAATACCCTGGCTGTGCTCTTCATCTGTCTCCGAAATCCTCAATCATCAGCTCTCTCCGTATTTTTCCTCTTCATGAATTTTTCCCCTCTATACGACATCATCCTTGAAAAAAATTTTTTTCATACAAAATTGTTCAGGAGAGGTGATCAATGACCCAATCAGCACAAGCAGCTATATATATATACTAGTAGGGTGCGTGGGGG
This sequence comes from Coenonympha arcania, assembly GCA_036785405.1. Taxonomy (NCBI): domain Eukaryota; kingdom Metazoa; phylum Arthropoda; class Insecta; order Lepidoptera; family Nymphalidae; genus Coenonympha; species Coenonympha arcania. The sequence goes on from CM072074.1 coordinate 3,294,520, forward strand.
CGCGGGCCACATGTGGCCCGCGTGCTGTCTTCCCCCCTATTTGCCTTACAACTTTTAGTCACTTCAACATTCCCATACATTTTCTATGAAAAAATATTTTCCGCCATTTTGAATTTTTTTCTGTCCTTATCGAATAGACCTTCGGACCTTGATCACTTCTTGTCAAGAAACCGTTCTTCCATCTATTATACTTTCCGAGATAACGGCGAAATTCGTTTGGCGGCCATTTTGAATCCGCCATTTTGAAATTTTTTTCAGCTCACTGCCAATTGGATGACGTTTCAAATGACATTTGGTCGAGCACCTCCCACCTATCTTCAATATCCTGGCTGTGCTCTTCACTCGTCTTCGAAATCCTCAATCATCAGCTCTCTCCGTATTTTTCCTCCGAATGATTTTTTTTCTTTTATACGACACCATCCTTGAAAAATTTTTTTTTCATACAAAATTGTTCAGGAGAGGTGATCAATCAGTCAGTGAGTGAGTGAATCAGCACAAGTAGCTATATATATAGTAATTAACTAGTAGGGTGCGTGGAGGCGCGGGCCACATGTGGCCCGCGTGCTGTCTTCCCCCTCATAAAAAATCCCTTCAAAGTTCGCCATACATTTTCTATGAAAAAATAAATTCTGCCATTTTGATTTTTTTTTATCCATTGAATAGACTTTCGGGTCCTGATCACTTCTTGTCAAGAACCGTTCTTCCATCTTTTATAGTTTCCGAGATATCGGCGAAATTCTTTTGGCGGCCATTTTGAATCCGCCATTTTGAATTTTTTTTCAGCTCACTGGCAGTTGGATGACGTCTCGAATGACATTTGGTCGAGCACCCCCCACCTATCTGCAATACCCTTGGCTGTGCTCTTCACCCGTCTCCGAAATCCTCACTCATCAGCTCTCTCCGTATTTTTCCTCCGAATGAATTTTTCCCTTATATACGAAATGGTCATTGAAAAAAAAATTTTTCATACAAAATTGTTCAGGAGAGGTGATCAATCAGTGAGTCAGTGAATCAGCACGAGTAGCTATATATATATTAACTAGTAGGGCGCGTGGGGGCGCGGGCCACATGTGGCCCGCGGGCTGTCTTCCCGCCTATTTGCCTTCCAACTTTTAGTCTCTTCAGCACTCCCCATACATTTTCTATGGTAAAAAAAAATTCCGCCATATTGGATTTTTTTTCTATCCATCGCGTAGACCTTCAGACCTTGATCACTTCTTGGCAAGAAACCGTTCCTTCATCTTTTATACTTTCCGAGATATTGACGAAATTCGTATGGCGGCCATTTTGAATCCGCCATTTTGGAATTTTTTTCAGCTCACTGCCAATTGGATGACGTTTCAAATGACATTTGGTCGAGCACCCCCCACTTAATTTCAATACCCTGGCTGTGCTCTTCACTCGTCTTCGAAATCCTCAATCATCAGCTCTCTCCATATTTTTGTTCTTAATGATTTTTTCCCTTCTATACGAAGTGGTTATTGAAAAAAAAAATTTTCATACAAAATTGTTCAGGAGAGGTGATCAATGAGTCAGTCAGTCAGCACAAGCAGCTATATATATATTAATAACGATATCGCAAATAGAATGTCACTTTGTCTAGACTCTAGGCCCTCGGTAATTATTTCTAACTTACAATAAAGTAAAATAAAGTTGATGTTCGTAAGTACTCACGACAGAGCCTAGGGCAAGAAAGACACAAAATGAAATCAGAAAAAAATACCAATTTAATATTATAAGGTACCGCATAAAATACAGCGTACGAGCAAATAAAATAAGATAACAAAGCGTTTACAACATAATTTTAAAACATGACAAAAACAAGCAAAGCGTTATAATATTGTGCTCAAATTATTTTTTAACCTAGAACCCTTTTGTGTGAAATTCGTTTGAAATCTCGTTTGTAAATAAACACGTGCTCATATCATTAACCTATATTTTAAGTAATTAAATGTATGGTCGGAATACGCAGCTGCTCTACTTTTTTACCGACTTTTTTATTTTATATTTAACGAATAAACTCGCTGTTGCTTACGACTTCGTTCATGGGAATTATATTTAATGAAAAAAAGACTCGTGTCTATCGTTTTAAACTTATCTTAATATGATTGTATTAAATTAATATGATTGGGTTTAAAATGAAATGACCGGGTCAGAAATAAAAATATTCGAAAAATGACAAAAGTAACAGATATAATAAAACCAATAAGGACATTAAAATGGAAATGGGCCGGTATTTGCAGATTAGATAATGTGAGATGGACAAAAATAGTTACGGAATGGATTCCTAGAGATAAAAACAGTAAAAGAGGCCGCCAGAGAAAGAGATGGAGAGATATATTCTCTCAGAGATGCGGCCCGGACTGGATGACTAAAGCTCGTGACAGAAAGCTCTGGAGTAAGTAGGGGAAGGCCTACGCCGTAGAGGCGACTTTTACGTGAACAATTCTAAATGACATTAAATTTGACTTTAAATTGTATACTACCATTATAATAATAATTTAATTGACATAAGTACTTTCATTTTTTTTTAATTAAAATTTCATTAATATTTTTTTGTAACGTAATAGAAATAAAGGGCTTTTTTTAATATGATTGTATAGGAAAAAGTGAAATCTCCGGATACAGATTTTTATATACTTAAACTAGCTGAAGGTGCATACGTTGTTTTGCCATAATATAGGGGTGTGGTCTGTCACAATTTAAGGTCTAACTATCACGGTTCAAGAGATACAGCCTGGTGACGGACTGACAGACGGACGGACGGACGGCAAAAGTTAGTTATAGGTAAACCGCTATAAACTTGACCCTCCTGATGGTCTGCAGGACGTGGGGCGGGAGCCACTTAACCAATGAGCTAGTCTGTCACTGTCCGCTGACAGCGCTGCCGTATCATTATAGCCAATCGCATCACCCGCCCCGCGTCCCGCAGACCATCAGGAGGGTCAAGTTTATAGCGGTTTAGCACCGGTTTACCTATAACAATCGTCATAAGTCAAAGTGAAAATAATTTTGCGAAAATCTCCGCAAAATATAATACCTCTAAAAGCTCAAAAGAGACGTCAAACAGTGACGTTAAAAGTATGAAGCGTCATCAGATAGGATCGTGTCGTAGTTATACGGAGAGTTTGGAGAACTTTCTCTAAAAATACTGAATGTAGTGTTCTCAAGACTATATCTCTGACATTGTAACTTACTCCCAGCGAGCACAATGGGCGGCATCTGGCAGGAGTGGGTGTCGCCGAGAAATCTAGTTTCGTAACTTTCAAGTTCCTCAATAGTAAGCTGACCTAGAAACGTGAAACTGCCCACTCGGTGTAATTGTTAACTTATAGCGCTTTGGGCGTTTAGCGTTACAAACTAAGGACATTCCGTTTATGGCACATTTCTGTGTGGGTTTCTTGAAGTAGGTGTTGCTATACACGCCTATGCGTCTACGTGTAAGGCCGACTTTAAGACTTACCATAATTAATAGATATCAGTAATATAACTTATAGCCTGGACCAGGAGTCGCCAGTTTATCGGTGCCAAAAATGCTTGTTTTGCCACCAACAGGTTACTCTGACCACGCTGTAGTTCTCTCTGCGGCCACTTATAGAATTTTGACAGATGGCGCTACTGTTTGCTTATAGACAAAGGTTTTCGTAAATCGTTCGGATGCCCATATCCTGAAGTTTCTTTTTTCCTGAAGTTTTTTTATCGGTGAAGAATATGGAATATATAGGGCGAATATAATTTCTAAACTCTAGAATTGGCACCTGAAAGTCGGCCTCATTTTGGTGAGCGCTCCCCTCGGCTCCACACAAACCTCAATGGTCACAACGCAATGCTTTATCCTGGTATAATATACGTTAATTAATTAGCAAAAAACCGAATTCAACTCTCATCACTACTGTTGAATACATCCTTTCCAATTAAAAAGTTAAACTTATATGGTTTTCTCATGGATATAACCATTATCAAGAACTGGACTAAATTGAAATGGGACTACACGGGAAGCGTCAGCTTTCAAATAAAAAAAGAATCATCAAAATCGATTCATCCAGTCAGTTATGAGGTTACAAACAAAAAAAAACATACATTCGAATTGAGAACCTCCTCCTTTTTTGAAGTTGGTTGAAAATACCCAAAGCGTGCGACTATATCTAGTACTAATCCAGATGTGCGAACTGTTATACGAGATTGGGGCTCAGTCTTTTTAAAAAAAACTTTATTTGATTTACTGAAATACAGTTTATTTAAAATTACAATATTTAGAAAATTACACTAAGAACTGGAAATTACACTCAGAAACTAGGAACTAGAAACAGAATTTAAGAACGTCTGACCTCTCAGAGGTCCGGGCAGAGACTGACTGCAGTACGAGCCCCCTCTCTTTTATAGTCAAGGGTGATCGGAGTCCAGTCAGCAATAAGCCTAACAATGTAAGGGTGTAACAGCCCCCCGGTTAAGTGTAAACTTACGCGCTGAAGGGCGAAGTTTACAAACTTAAATAATTCTCAATCGTGGTTGAGTAAGGGGGATGTCATTACTATTATCCGGGTTATCCGGGTTAACAGCAGCAGAAGTTATCTTGTATTTTCCATATAAAGTGAGACATTTCTTGTGACAAAAATGATATATTACAAACATTAAACAAAAGCTTATGAAAACATATGAAATAATGGAATGAGTCGGTATGGATTCGGCATCAATTCGAGATTCTATTTCCTTTATAAGATTTAGAGCATCATCTGCTCTGACATTCAGTTTCATAAAATTGTCTGAATTAATTTGTGAATAAGAAGATCTCGTAGGTAGCGTGAAATTTAGTTTATTAAATGTAGTAAGATTACAGCAGACGTCATTAATTAAGTTAAAATCTGAAGATATTTTGTTTATTTTAATCGTAAAATTTGTAGTGCCAATAAGTTTGGTATTTTGACAATAACCATTACATCTTGGTTTTAGGGTTACAATTCCTGTACCAAGGATGATCGTGTCAAAATTTTCATTTTCACAATCAATATGCAATTTTGTTGGTTCCGAATGTGTGAAAATCCATTGGTTATTCCCTATATTCTGCCAAATATGAATAACGCCTGAAATAAAGTGGATTTTACATTCACTTGGGAGTGAGTGTATGACCTTATTTATTATCTCTGTTTCACATATCGGCTCATTCTCAGTATTAAATTTATTGACATTATAACACATATGTGAATTCTTAGTTACTAATTTACATTTATCATTCAAATCATTAAAGGTACAATATTCAGACTTATCCTTACTTATTGCTATATATGTTGCCGTGGGTACAATTAAGGCAAATGAGCTGGGGGATCCAGCATCATGAGCTACAGGGATCGGAACAGTTTTATACAAGTTAAAAGAGGTGATTAGAACTAACGGTATCTTAAGTATGTATACTAACTTATTATCTAAAATACAAGATATCATTTCTGACAGTTTAATTATGACATGTATATTGTGTAATTCTAGGTCTATAGGGAATTCTGAATATTTCGGTAAATGTTTTACATTAGCAACCAATTCATTATACAGTTCATTTGGTGTTATTATAGATGGATGTAATGTATTAGTCTTTGCAAATAGAATGGAGTTTACAATATCTTCCAACTTATAAGATAAGCTTAATAAACTAGCCTGGAGCACACTAAACGTTTCTTGTATTGCTATCTTAAACAAAAGCGAATTTGTAACAATTGTCATATTGTTAATGCGTGTTGACAGATTTCCAATAATGTTGTTAAGGCGGTCTTCATTCTTATTAATTTCAATTAAAGTTTCATTAAAGTTGGTTATGGCCGATTTGGAGATAAGAATATTTTCTTTTACTAGGTTAAGTATGGTTCTACTGTTAGTTTTTAGATGTTGAATTGCATTACTGTATTTAATCGCATCATCTTCATCCATAGTACCAAATATGTGTTTAAAGATAGTGCCAATGCCAGGTATCCATGCTGATCTCTTACTTCTGGATGAAATTAGGTGTGATAATGAATGATAATCTCTTGTAAGGTCTTCAAACATGGAAATAAGCGGTTGGAATACATTTTGGCATTCGAAATCGTTTAGAGCTTTACTCCTGACACAAAGGTGTTGGGATGTGTGCAAAGCGCTATAAATATTATCAATGTGTGGTTTTATATATTCCAGTTCTATTGGTATGACTACATGCAAATAATTATTAACTAATTTAATGGAACTTATAGGGTTAAAATAAATTCCTGGGCTGCTTGTAATCTGTTCAACGAAGTCATCATGCTTTACTTCTTGACAGAATACTGCCAGGCTGGAATTACAAATTAAATTTTATTTAACGTTATATTTTTTATATTTAATCGTATATATTTTTTATAGCTAAAGTAAAACTAATCTTATACCAATCTATAATTAAGTTGTCGCCAATTTTAATTCATCATAGTGATGTTTAACATGGCGGCGATTTATCAAGACAGAAAGGGTATGATTTCCATGGACTTTTACCACCTTGTATGGGCCTTTCCATACAGGTGAAAGGGCTTTACGTAGACGTGCATGATTCTTTACATAGACCATGTCACCTACTTTATATTCAACAGGACGAGAGTGCCTGTCGTAATACTGTTTGGATCTTTCTTTGGATTTCGCGATATATTCAAGAGCTTTTTCGCGTGACAATTTTAGACGATGATTTAACATTTTGATGTATTCATGATAGGTCCCTGAAGGACTAGGTTCATACAGGGAATTCGGGAAATAGGGTTTTTGACCAAACAACAATTCATGTGGAGAGAACTTAGTAGTACAATGGACATTGGTATTGTAGGCTAGGATGGCGGTATAAATATATTTGTGCCAATCTGTTTGATTTTCATTTACAAAAGATTTAAGATATTCCTGGATGGTTGAGTGGCTTCGCTCTAGAGCGCCTTGGGTTTGAGGATGGTAAGGTGATGACCAAATCTGTTTTATCTTGAGGAATTTACAGGTTTCCTTAAAAAGCTCTGCGGTGAAGTTAGTACCCTGGTCAGTGAGGATCATTCTGGGTATTCCAAAGAGAGATATGAAATGAACAAGACATTCCAGACACTCTTCGGCTGTGATATTTGAAATGGGATAGGCTACAGAGAACTTAGTTAAATCATCCTGTAGGGTGAGTATATATTTCAAGGAAATCCTGCCAGCTTCTGGCAGGGGACCCACAATGTCAAGGCTAATTCTTTCAAAAGGTGCAGTGGAGGTTGATGTTATTTGCATTGGGGCCCTATTGATTTGACGTAACGCTTTATTCGATTGACATTGAGTACATCTTTTGACATAGTTTTCTATATCTGTTCTCATATTCTTCCAGCTGTACTTTTCCTTGATTCGATTTAGCATTCTCGTGGAACCTACATGACCGGCAATGGGTAAATCATGATTTTCCTTAAGTATCGTGGGGATTTCACTAGGAGTTGGGTATATTAGGGTATTCCTATGGATCTTGACAGTGATGTTAGTATTATGGAACAGATAAGCTAGGATGTTATATAATTTGCTATAGGAAATTTTCACGAAAGGGTCTTTGAAGTCAGAAATCGAGATTTCACTGGGACTCTCTTGTTGCAAGAGAAGTTCATTTCGAAGTTTTTGTAAAGTTTTAAATAAATCAGGATAAGGAACATCATCAAAGTGATGTACTTTGGTGAACAGAAAATAGTAACGTTTATCGCCTGAATCCAGTGTTAGGAATGAATAGAGTGATCTTTCTTTATTTAAGAATTCACTATTGTCACTGTTATTGGCAAGGATTTCTTCTACATATGGATTGGTCTCGTCTAAGTCAATTGACGTAGGAACTATGATGGCTTTGGAATCAGAAGATGGTAATTTATTGGCATATTCGTGAATAATGGTGTTGTATTTATAGTTTTTATTTGACATTGCTTTCAGATAGTCAGAGTAAGAATCATCCGAGGTGGTAGGACTTGGTATGTTGACAGGTGAATACCTGTTATCAGAATTAGTAGGATTTAGGACATTCTCAGGATTGAATGGAGAATTTGGGAGACTAAGATTTAAATCTCCTAAAGGATTTAGAATGGGTAAATCATCTGGAATGGCTGGGTTAAGTACATTGTCAGGATTATCAGCATTACCAATATCTTCTTCTATTCTAAGATCTGAAGAAGGTCCTGGTAGGTCGAAATCAATGTGTTCAAAAGGAATAGGTGACAGTGAACCCAAATCGACACTCAATGGACTTGGAGTGGGTTGGTTGTCTTCCAGCTGTTGTTGTATTGGGTCAGTGTCAGCGGATGGGTTCGATGGGGGTAAGTCACCTTCTTGGCGAGTATTGTTAGTGTTAATTGCATTTACAGGATTTGAAAGGTCAGGCGGATATCGGGACAAGGCATCAGCTGCCGAGTTGAGTTTACCCTTTCGGTAGACTATCTCATATTCATATTCTTCGAGTTTGAGTCTCCATCTTTGGAGCTTACTAGACGGGTCCTTGTGATTGAAAAGCCATTTTAATGGACGGTGATCAGTTACAATCTGGAATTTTCGGCCATACAGATAAGGCCGGAAGGTTTTGCATCCAAAAATGATAGCAAGGAGTTCTTTTTCAGTGGTACTATAATTACATTCACTTTTATTCAATGTTCTAGAAGCATAAGCGATTGGTCTTTCTTTGCCTATGGGGCCTTGAGATAGCACTGAACCTATCGCGTAGTTTGAGCTGTCACACGTTAGGATGAACGGTTTCGTGAAGTCAGGATAAATGAGGACAGGAGCAGAGGTGAGTTTGGATTTTAATTCATCAAAGGCTACCTGTTGCTGGTTCTGCCAGACAAAGGGGATTTCTTTTTTCAGCAAATGAGTTAATGGCTTGGCTATTTTCGAGAAATCGGGGATAAATCTGCGGTAATATGAAACGAGACCAAGGAAGGATTTAATATGCTTTGGATTCGTTGGTCTTGGAAAGTTGATCACGGCTTCTATTTTTTCAGGATTGGGCTTTACCCCTTGTTCTGTGATTATATGACCTAGATAGGCGACCTCACGCCTCAAGAATTCACATTTATCAGGTTGTAATTTAAGATTGTGTTCTCTTAGACGTTGGAAGACACATCTCAAATTATTTATGGCTTGGTCAAGGTCGTAGCCATACAGGACTATATCATCGAGATAAACGAAACAACGTGTTCCCTGGAGACCTGATAGAGTTAGGTTCATTAACCTCTGGAATGTTGAAGGTGCATTTTTAAGTCCGAACGGCATGCGCGTGAATTGATAGTGGCCCTCAGGAACAGAGAAAGCGGTTTTTGCTTTATCTTCTTCTTCCATGGGGATCTGATGGAAGCCAGAAGCAAGATCTAATGTACTGAAATATTTACTGGAACCGAGTTGGTCAAGGATTTCGTTTATCTGGGGTATCGGATAGGTATCCCCTATAGTGATGTCATTCAGTTGACGATAATCTATGACTACACGCCATTTCCTTTGACCGGATGAATCCAACTTTTTGGGAACCACCCATATTGGGGCAGACCAAGGGGAGTCAGAGGGCTCTATTATTCCTTGAGATAGCATTTGGTCGACTTGCTTTTTGACCTCGGCTTTATGAATTTCCGGAAATCTGTAGGACTTTGCATGAATTGGGTTCTGGGATGTTGTTTTAATAGAGTGCTTCAGAGCATTTGTGTATGTCAACATTTCACCAGGGAGATGAAAGATATCAGAATATTCGGAACAGAGATTATACAGAGCATCGACCTCTTCTGAGTTTAAATGTGATGTTCTAAGTTGGTTCAGGACTTCTTGGGTGCGATGGTAAGAATCTTGATGTTGGATCTTATGGACAGGATATGATTGATGTCGTTGATTTGAATATGGTTGGAGTTCTTCTACTGGGCTCAGAGTAAGATTCATGTTGGAATTTACGGATATCGGAGATTCTGTAGTATTTACTACTGTCAGATTTACTCTATTATTCTTTTTGACCTTGACTAAGCAGTTGGCTACTAGGAGATCTTTGAATAAGTTCTGATTCTGAATGATACCTTCTTTTATTTCAGGATTTGAAACTGAGCATTCGATGACCATTTCAGTTCTTGGAGGAATACTGTAAACGGGCTCATGAAATAATAATTTTGACCTTATGTTATTGATTCTTAGGGTGTTATTTGTGTAATCAATATTACAACCAAAAGCATTCAGCATATCGCTTCCGATTATACCATCATAGGGTATGTCAATTTCTCTTACTACATGGAATTTGTGGATCACGGGTTTTTGTTTCGAATCCAGAAGTTGTAATTTTAGGTTAAAGTGGCCCATAGTCCTTGTTGACTCTTGACCAGGATCTATCCCTTTTAGATTGACCTGTTCTTTGACAAGGGTAAGATGGGTTTGGATGGAATCGTACTTGATTAAACTTATCGAGGAACCTGAGTCAATTAATAGTGAAAGCGGGATATCCGAAACAGAGGATTTAACGAGGATATGCGGGAGTAGTATTTTTGTGGGATTAGCAGTAATTTCAAAAATTTTATTATCTTCTAAGTTGTCCGGTTCCGATTTAGAATTTGATTTAGGCCCTGAATTTCGACTATGAATTTCGGTTTGATCTTTATTTTGAGGAACGGGTATGGAAGAATTTGACGCGGATACAGAGGGGTTTGACATGGATACAGAGGGTTTCATCATGGACACAGAGGATTTTAACACTGATACAGAGGTTCTTGGCGCAGATACAGAGGATTTTGACACGGATACAGAGGATTTTGACACGGATACAGAGGGTTTTGGCACAGATACAGAGCTTTTCGGCACGGATACAGAGGATTTCGACACGGATACAGAGGTTTTTGGCACAGATACAGAGGTTTTCGACACGGATACAGAGGTTTTCGGCACAGATACAGAGGTTTTCGACACGGATACAGAGGATTTCGACACGGATACAGAGGTTTTTGGCACAGATACAGAGGTTTTCGACACGGATACAGAGGATTTGGCATCGATTTTTAAGGTTCGGTGTTCCGCACGACACCAGGACGGGACCTTTACTCGTTTAAATGATTGGGATAATCTTCCCTCTCGGAAATTGCGTCAACTTCGTCGCGCGATTCAATTATTTCGTCTTGTGCAAAATTCACGCGACTGGGACCCGGTCTTGGATACGAGTTAAGATTTCGGCCGGCTGATTGAGTTTGTGAATCGCGGAAACGACTATTGTTATACTCTCGTTTCTTGCAATTTACCAGAATGTGTCCCTCGGCTTTGCAGTACCTGCAAATGATTGGAGACCTTGGAGACGTATCATTCATTTGATTGTTGGTGAGTCGCTGCACAGGGTTTGATTTCGGCAGAGGTGTAAATGAGTTTTTAGGTTTGTTAATCTTATTATCACTGGGCTGAGACCTCTTGTAAAGAGTCTGCTGGATACGTTCTTCAGATATTGCTATGTTGATGGCCTCGTTTAATGATTTTGGAGACCTGCATCGCACTATCGTCGATATGCGAGGTAGTAGACCCATCGTGAAGTGGTGGAGGGCAAGGTCCTCCATGGCTGCGGTACGCCCGGCTAATTGGGCAGCATCGGAGTTAGTGAGGGAGATCTCCGTGAGGAGTTGAGATAAGCATGTCTCCACTCTTAATGCGAACTGGCTTACGCTTTCGAGCGGACCTTGCTTGCTCTCCTGTAGATCTGCCAGGAGGTGTGAATAATGTTTCCTTTCACAGAATTGCTCCTTAAGGAAGCCTTTGAGCTGTGACCAGCAAGAAAACTCCTTTATTGAACAAGCAATTTCCGCTTTTCCTTGTAGTTGACATAGAATATATTTGAATAAGATCGGTCTTTGGACATCGTTGGCCAATTCAATTGCGTTATCACAATTGATAAGAAAGGAGTTGAGCGTCTCCCGACACCCATCGTATGGTTTAATAAACTTAAATAATACACTTAGTTCCATTGCGGGTGTTGATACTTGTTTTGTGACAGGCCTTGGCGGCAAAACTGGAGAATGTTCAACAATGTCTATCGGTTTATTGTCGAGCGGCATTTTTAATGTAAACAGTCTGGACTTTGTTTATGTTACGACGATTATGTCCGACGCGTAGATAAAACACTAAAACTCACTTGAATGCGTGGGAGGCGACAATTATAAGCAGCAGCTGCATTTCACGGAACTATGAATGCCCCGATGGTTCAATGGTTGGGCGATCGGCACTGGTGCACTAGGTTTTCACTCACACACACAGACACAGACAGTACAGGATACAGAGGTGAACACAGGAATATGTCGGAATTGTTTATTTATTTTCTTTAAAAAAAAAACACTTTAACAGTTTCACTTATTATTGTTTAATCACTGTTTATTTTATTTTTTATTTTGCACTAGGAGTCCGAGGATACTAGATTTTGTATCCCTTTACGCTTGCCACCAATGTTATACGAGATTGGGGCTCAGTCTTTTTAAAAAAAACTTTATTTGATTTACTGAAATACAGTTTATTTAAAATTACAATATTTAGAAAATTACACTAAGAACTGGAAATTACACTCAGAAACTAGGAACTAGAAACAGAATTTAAGAACGTCTGACCTCTCAGAGGTCCGGGCAGAGACTGACTGCAGTACGAGCCCCCTCTCTTTTATAGTCAAGGGTGATCGGAGTCCAGTCAGCAATAAGCCTAACAATGTAAGGGTGTAACAGAACGTAGTCGTGAAAAATAGCTAGTCTTCAAAATATAATATGTATTGTCTAAATAAATGTAAAAGTGGGGCAGAACAGCCGTTAATTAGGCGTATTTGTTTCGGATCCATTGCCAACAGCCAAAAGTACCCGAAAGAGGTCAGTTGGCAGGCGGATAAGCCAGATGTGCATAATATGGAGATTTTTCTTCTTTTGACTTTATTTGCGGTTTTCTTGTGCAATCGCATACTAGTGTTATGTAATAATGTAAATGCGACACAAAAGTGTGTTTTTTATGGCGTTGCGAGGAAGTTACTGATTCACGAGATTGATTGACACACATACGGGTTTTGCAGAACACGACTATGTCCATGATTTGCATGGACATAGTCGTGTTCTGCAAAACCCGTATGTATGTTGGTAAGTGGGACAATAGATTGTGGTGACTGTTTCGCTGATCACATGTATTTGGTTTCACAGTGTAATGTCACTTTACAGAAATAACATGATTTATAATTTTTTTTTTATGAAAAACTGATTTTTAAAAAGCCGTCGTACAAAAGTTGTTAGTTTTAATGTAAACTACAGGCACAGTCTACTACAGGCCGAGAGCGACATTATAATATTTTTAATATAACCCTGTATACAACTTATTTCATCTTCCTGCTGATTTACCCATGCAGCTTTGTATAAGATGACCTATAATGTCGTTAAATATGGACTTCTTCTTCTTCCTAAGGATTTCAGAAAATATACCCCAGCCTTTGGCCATCCAACATGATAGTGAATATAGGAAGTTCAATCCGCGAAGACGCGCCCTCTCCTACGAGTTGCATGAAAGATAAGCGTTTATAAAGGGACGAGTGTCTTTGTGGACTGAACTACCTACTAAGAGCAATCTTTGATATGCCCACATCTAAAAAACTTGTGTTCCTTTTGAAGATCGAATGTCTCAGTGGGTAGTGCTCCTTTTGCATCGGAGGTCGTGGGCTCGATTACATCTAGATAATGTTTGTGTAATAAGCATGAGTGTTTTTCAATGTCCTGGTGTTTGTCGTATATTATATGCATATTTACCAGATCTCTAATACCTATAACACAAGCTATATCTTACTTGGGGCTATAGCCTTCAACGTGGGTAATGTCGTGATTTATTTATTATTTATTGTTATGATTTCACTTCTTTCGACTATTTTACAAGGTTTTATTTAGTTTCATTGGTCCTTTATTTATTTGATTGCTTGTTTGTAAACGTATAAAAGCCTGTTTTTAAAAGTTTTTTTAAAGTGAAACATGTTCATTGCCCATATTTCGAAGTGAGTTATTTTATGGTATCAGAAAATCGTTAAATTCCCAAACGATCATCAATTACGTCTCGCAGCCATCAGAAGGCCAAGCGATACGCAAGTATAGGCAAAGATTCGCGAAAAACACATCCCGAACTACGAAATAACTCTCTAGCAGACAATAAACGGGAGTTGGGAGACAAATCGCTGACCTTTAGGTTTTTTCCGCGATCGAGTTAAGAAGAGTGGGTCTTTTATCTTGTCGCCAACGAGGCGAAACAGCGGGGCTAACCTTGTTTACGCTGACGTCAAATCCTAGACGAGTAATAGCTTTTGAATTAACAATCGATATACTTAATTATTAGAGGTTGTATCATAGGACAAAATGTACTTGGTGGATAAATGGTATTGAAAATCTCTTAAAAATTTAGCAGGCCGCTGTCAAAGGGAATTTCCCTTAAAATTCTGTCACCATTGTTGTAAGGCAATCTCACCTTTGGGCAAAGTAGAGATACAGAGGCGAGCATTTTGGTCACGTGTTGCATCGACTAACCGTGAAAAGTTTTCTTCGCTTTGGGTCCAAACAGTCTCATGGTTTCGGCTCAAAGAAGTATCCACTGTCCAAGGAGACATATTTGCATCTTTTCGGGACATTTGGAGAATTTCAACCCTCGATTCAGATTCAGACTTCAGTTAATGGGGGTGGAGCGTTAAAAATACAGTATTTTTTTTAACCACCGGTGTGAAATAATATGCTACGGCGTGAGATAAAGACGGGCATGCAGAGAAATAAATTAAGTTAAAAGAAATACGTGATCTCTTCCCAGTCCGGTCGTCCTTTGACCTCTAGACAGATTGTCCCTTCAGTTAAGGATATTATCAATTCAGGTCTCGTATTTACGGACCTTAAATACTTTCGAACAGACATTACGGCCACAGGAGCTTCTTATCTGGAAGATTAATGCGAAACAAAGTGATCGGGTGGTCTCTTAAAGAATTTCGGACCTTAGAACAGGAATCTAATATCTTTTGCTGCATCGAGATTGTTTTGAGGAAGGAATTTTGGGTGGTATTTTAGGATTTTTTTTTCATATTTTGCTGGAAATATTAACAATAGCCGTCATTATAAAGTGAGTGTTGGACTTGTACATTTTTTGTTTCTATGTGGACCATAGATCAAAGATATTCCAATGCATTGCTATTGGCTAAGTGCGATTTGATTACTGGAAAGAAAAAGACATACGAACTGATTTCTCAGGATGATGAGTACATTGAAGTTCGCAGTTTTTGCATTATATCGTGATGCAAAATTATTTATGGGACGCACTGCACCTGACATGGGCATGCGGATCACTTAACATCTGGTGAACGTATGCTCGTCTTATCAATCTTTATTAAAACAAACGCCTGACCAACGTACGCTTTTCGAATAAACATTAACAAATTAATAAAAATAATGACAAACTTTTTAAAATGGAGACCTACTACGGGAGGATTTATAGAAGGGATATTGATACATTTGTTTATACAGCTTACACTACCTTCTAGTATAGATATTTAAATCCATGACGACGCGCCCCACTCTGTCATTCTCCATGCGAATCGAATGGAACATAAGCGATTTTGACAGAGTGGGGCGCGGGTTCGTAGATTGAAATAGCTCTAGTAGTGTATTATTGAAGACAAATTAAACTCTCATTTGTTTCACGTCGGTTAATAAACTTTAACGGGACCGCAGAGATCAAAGACCGCTTTGTTCCGTAAATTGGCTATCAACTTTTTTATTACTCCATTTTCCTATGAATATTTTTAGAAACGACGGGCTTATGCCGTCTGGTTCACCCATGGATACTAGGCGGATTATACCTACTGAAATAAGAGTACTTTATGATATGAAAATACTGAATGATGTAATACGCATATATGTATTTATACACAGAAACATAAATAGTTTTATTGAATGTAAACTGCATCAGGAAAACAAAAACTTATATAGGTATTCCGACTTCTAATTCGATGCAGTTATCTGCCGTTTTGTATTTTTCTAAACTCCAAAAAATCTGCTATATTTCATTTCTATAACGTTAAATAATATAAAACAAGAAGTGCCTTTCTTAGCAAAATTATATTTACGTAGAATACTTGGATTATAATTTTTTTTTTGGTTTATTTAATTTACTAAGGGCTGATTTTTCAATCGCCAGATAAACGTTAACTGAGGAATAAACATGATGTTTTAACAGATTTTGTATGGCATATGTTTCAAATTTATTCCTCAGATAGTTTATCTTGCGATTGAAGTAAATCGACCCTAAATGACATAATAGAAAGTAGAAACGTCATTTTATTGCATCGAATAAAAGTCGAACTAAAGTTTCGTATCAAGACGTTTTTACAAAGCTATATACAGCCCGACATTTTCAGGAGGGCGTAGTTGTAGAAAGGCAGGCAGCGAATAAAATTTCCTCAATTCATTTAAAAAGAAAACAAAACAACGCAAAATACTTACAACATACAAACAGATATGCCGACAGAGTGAATTATCCTTTGAACTATCAAACAGTATCACAAGGTTACGGCGTTAGTTCCGATTTTGGCCACGCGCCAAGCCTTGCCGCACTGTATACACGTATATCAAAGCTAGCCTAAGGGTTTAGTATAGGTTTTCGTAAGAAATTCGAGTCGACTCGCATCGCACAAACGAATCGAATTCCTCCATACATTTACAGCCAACGCCATCTATGGACAGTCACTGACGTGCGGCTATCAATAGATTGCGCTGGCTGTAAGTATATGGAGGCATTCGATTCGTTTGTACGATGCGAGTCGTCTCGAAATTCGTACAAAAATCTGTACTAACCCCCCTGATTGTTTGTGATGCTAGTAACGACGGGAATCAAACTGGGGCACAATTGGGTCGTAATTTGTGGGCGGCGATAATTGCGGCGCTTAGGTAATTCGTGGAGGCAAACAATGATTCATTACCCAAACACTGAACAGTTTCTATGGTTCCATTTATATGGTATTCTTAAGTGTGATAATAGTACATTTCAATATAAGTGCGGAAAGTTTGTCATTTCTTTACGAGTCCCGGTTTGTTGACCCAAGCCGAAGGCGAGGGTCAACTATAAGGACGAGTAAAGATGACAATTCCGCACGTGCATTGAACGACGTTTTTTAATAGGTACATTTGCGAAAAAAAATATTGGTTTAACGTGTTTGCCTGCTCCGTGTTTGCATGCCGTGTTGGTGTTCATGCGCTCCTGGTGCGCCCGCTCCGGTGCCGCGTAGGAGGAAAAAACAAGCACTAGTGCGGAAAAGAATAACTTTGCGCACGCTAAACACACCTGGAAATGTCAACTTTTTGAGCAAATGTATTAAAAAAGCTTTTTTCGCTTCTCATGCTAGTAAAGTTGTTGATAATGCTTGTGTGAGCTGCATAAAACTGCATTTTATGCACTAGTTCTTATAAACGTATGGAGTTAGTATAAACAACTCTTTACGGCTCTAGATTTCAGTTCTATATTTTATTCAGAGACATAGGTAACTTTTATGTGAGGAATAAAACACTAAATAATTATGTTTATTGCTATTCATTATAAAATAAAATAAAATAAAAAGCCTTTTATTTCTCCAATTTACAATAAAATGAACTTTACATTGTTCGTTTTCCTCTATTGCTATTCATTAATTTACACTTTTTCTTGTTTTGCATACCAAAATAGTAATAATGGAAACCTTATAGTGAGACTTCATCTGTCTGTACGTGAATTCATCATCTTCTTCTTCTGTTCATTTAGGCAAGCCAAGAGAGGCATACTTGCCTCTCTAATACAGAGTTACATATTTGTCCCGTTTGCCGTGGAGACCCTGGGGCCATGGAGTCATAGTGCCAAAAAATTCCTTCAAGAGCTTTCTCCGCGGTTAATAGCCTCAACTGGTGACAGAAGGGCTGGCTCATTTTTTGCGGAACGTATCAGCCTAGCTGTTCAACGCGGAAATGCAGCCAGTATTCTTGCCACCATTCCACGCGGGCAAGACTTGTAAAGTAATTAGAATAAGCTAGTGATAAGTTTTATTGTACAATTTACATGATGTAGAGTGGATTTATTTATTTCAGCCTTAGTTATATATACTGTAGTCTGAAGGTACCTACTGTAAGGAAGGTATATAATATTATAGAATTGAGAAGTGAGATTCTCTCAATTCCTCTCTTTTTCGTTTTTCGAAGTCGGTTAAAATCAAACCATTTGATAACTTAACCTACACTGCCCGATAAAGGGCCAGCTCCAAGTTTTTGATATAAAAAATTGTTTCTTTTGTAAAATTAATATTGAAGATAGGCAACCTTCAATATTAATTAATATTGAAGATAGGCAACCTTCAATATTAATTTTACTAAATGAACATTGTGTTTATTATGACGTTTGCTTGTGTACATACCCACTTTCAAATTTTCATTTTCATTACGTAAATAATATTTATGGTAATATAATTCATAATAATATACGTCCCGAACCAAATTCCATTACAAATGATAAATTCCATTATAAGAATGGAATAATAATAAAGTTTGAGGGCGCAATTACGTGAATTCGGAGTCGCGTGTTTGAGCCCAAATTAAAAGTTCGCCGCTTAATGATAATTATGTTCACCAGTTTGGAAATGAGCAATCGCTCACCGCGTTTTGCTTTTTACTATTTTTTATTGTAGGTATAATCCTCCATTTATTACTGTCTAGTGGAAAAAAATAGTGTTGACAGACTTCTCGTAAGTACTTTTTCTTTAAAACTAAGAAAATATTTAACGTCTTTAGGGTTCTTGCCCCAAACGGGAAAAATCCCTTAAATAATACTCGTTGAACATGTAGAATAAATACCAAAACTTGTTAAGTACTTATTTCTTTTGCCACTATAACAACAAATTCTGAAAAATAAAATAATATAAGGGGATCCCATACAACAAACGCGATTTTTTGCTCGTTTTTGAATTTGGTGGACAGAGGTGTTAGAATCAATCTTGACCCTTACGTATCATAGCACGGAAACCTCAGTGCGCGAGCCCGACTCGCACTTGACCAATTTTCGAATTTTCCCGAGGCACGGTCTAGTTTTGAAAACAGACTGTAAAACGTTTTACTTTGATATACTACATAACTATAATTTTGTCTGTATTTCATTGTGTAATTAAGATTAGTGGGATAGACTCATCAAATAAACGTTATTATTATTAACACATCAAAGTTAATACAAGGTTAAGCACAAGGTCGGTCTCGCCTTTGTTTCCGCCTTCATAACCAGAACAGGTAACAAATTTAATTTAGGTACGTTACTTTAACCAGAACAAACGACGCAAAAGAGCGGGCTCGTTCCAAATGGAACTTATTCTCATTCAACATTATTAGATTTTGGCGTTGGAACTATTCGATTTAAATTTTTCAACGGCTCTAGCTCACTAAAATTATGGAGTTAGCAAACTGAGCGTGACTGAACTTTTTACGTGGAATGTGGATAGTGAGTATAAGAGATGGATAAAATTGAACTGTATGTAGAATAAGTCGAGAAGAGATGGATGGATTGCGTGAAAGAAGATATGCGTGTGAAAGGAGTGGATTGCGAGTTGACGGCTGATAGGAGCGAATGGAAGGACAAGACATATTGTGCCGACCCCACATGACGTGGGAAAAGGCCAGGAAGAAAGAAAAGGACGCTCACGCCAGGTTACGACAATCAGTGTCTTCATTTTCACGTTAACAGTCTGTGATCCTGCGTACCAGTATAATAGAGATCAGTGGGTGTAAGCCTTCACCTACGTATAGAAGTGACATTGAGGTTCTAGATCAAAGATATTATTATTTAGTTGCCAGGAGCTGCCTCGCATAACACTAGTAGATCGGTACGACTAACGTTATAGTTATAGATATAGGCGGGTATCTAAGTAGTGAAGCGTTCTTTTTGTGCCCATTACTGTGCCAGGTGGCGACGTCATCGCTTTGAACATGACAGAGTAGACTCGGAGTACCCACGCGATGTACGGCTAAATAAATTACACTTTATATTTGTTACTAGCGAATGTCGCGACTGTGCTCACGTGACCTACTTGTTCCGTTCCACCTCTAGGGGTTGATTTCAGAAAACATTTTCCAAAGCCTGGTAATGTGCTGATAGCATTTTGGTGTGTCTAGCCTGATCAGTCCAGAGGTTCAAGCAGTACCTACTTTGATGGGGTATGCCGAGACCTTTATGTATGCCTGTGGTTTGCTACGCAAGGGCGAAGGGGTTGCTCCTTTAGAGCTGTCTCACCTCCGCAGCCTCGGCATGCTGGTCGCCTTCAGCAACAAGCCTTGACCACTTCGACTCGCCTAGGTGCAATCTTTGCTACGTAAGAGCGAAGGGCTGCACTTCCTGCAGCGCCGGAGACGTCACACATCCGAATTGGTCGATATTTTAGAGCTGTCATAGATCTGATTGGCACTGCGCTCCCATGCTCTCGTCTTTTACACACTTCCTAACGTGGCTTAGGATTTGTATGGATTTTCTAGGAAATGTACACATTATCTTGGAAAAATGTGTTTTATTACTTGCTGTTAAAATTCTCCTTTCACATATTTTCGGTAACATATGCAAACGAATGACGAGGCGAGCTAGACGTTCTCCATTCTTAGTTGCAATATCATGCGCTTAGTACCCTGAGACATCAGTTATTGAGGCTTTAATCTTGCGTTTACAGTACACTTCAAAATTACTGCTTCATGGTAGATTAAGTGATACCGCGGTGCTACCAACCTAAATCGACTCCGGAAGAAAGGTCCTACCACCAGTATAATTTTAATTGGGATTACGATTCGAACGCCTAAAGGGTAGACTGTAGACAGACATACGGCAGAGGAAATTGCCTTTAGTTTTTATGCCAGAGAATTGGTTCAGATTTCTGCTTCTCATCAGGGAATTTGAAGTCTTAAGTCTTAGTAATAGGGTCTCGTTTTACCCTTTGGATATGGAACCCTAAAACGGGGTCAAATGCCCTTTAGGCACACAACACTGAAACAGTAGCGTTAGTTTGTATGAAATTTTAACTCACATAAAAGTGTCAGCGCTGACGCGCGAGTGATCAAAGCGGCTAATCGCGCGGATGGAGGTCCGGCATCAGTGCACCGCGGGTAATGAGCCGGGTTTGTTCCGTTGGAACATCTAGTTCACGCTTCGGGAGATAGGTTGGGAGAAGCAACTAAATAGCCTTTATTGCCGATTTAGTTTTTTCTTACTTGTTACATTCTAATTAGGTACTTATTCTAATGGCATTAATCAGCGTGTCCTTCGACATAGGCCTCCTCTAAACTTTTCCGAATGTCCCTGTTTCTTGCCAATATGGTCCACATTTTACCCACCAACCCCGAAATTTCATCTTCTCATCTTTTCGTTTGTCTCCCTCTATTCCTTTTTTTGTCTCTGGGTTTCCATTCTGTTACTTTTTCAGATCATTTTTCAATATTCTCTCCCAGCACCATCTTTGTTCTTTGATGAGTTTCTCAACTTTTTTAAATTTTGTTACCTCTTTTATTTCTTGTAGTTTAACTCTATCTCTCAGATTCGCACCAACGACACTTCTTCTCTATTGAGTTTTGACACGTTTTTCATGTTGTTAGAAAAAGCAACCATTTACACTTAATTTTAGTGGACGTTTTCATCTACTCCAGAATCGAAAACTTCCAATTTCGATTTTGACAGCTTAAGCGTTATGAACCCTCTTTCGGTTTCGCTTCTCATAACGATGCAGCTCGTTGTGTGGGAGCTGCATCGAAATGGTTATCTTCATAAAATAGGATACTTCAAAGCTAAGAGGGTCAGAGCCCTGGCACTTTTGTATATCGTTCATAAAAATGTTATAAAGTTGGTACCCAACTCACTCTATGGTACTCAATATTCATATCAAATTTTATACAACATTACAATTAATAAATGCGCAATTTTTAAAACTTACATTCCTGAAACCCAGTGTAAAATTTCAACCAGAATATCGTATATTTCCTATACCTTTAAACGAGCAATTCTTGTATATATGTATATATATATATATATATATATATATATATATTTCTATATAATCTGAATCTCGGAAACGGCTCGAACGATTTTCATGAAATTAAGTATACAGGAGGTTTTGGGGGCGATAAATCGATCTAGCTAGGATTCACTTTTAGAAAATGTCGAATTTACCAAAAAAAAATATGAACCCTGCTGCCATCTATTGGCAACCGAGCAAAGCTCGGTCACCCAGATATAACTCATTATTCCTATACCTTTAAACGAGCAATTCTTGTATATATGTGTATATATATATATATATATATATATATATATATATATAAAGGGTGTAAGTGACAGCTTAACGAAAACTCGTACCACGGATTCAGTACATGATTCTAGCTTCCCTAGTGGTGAAATTTTTCATCGGGATTTTCATGAATTTTCCAATTTTTCTTACCTCTTTTTTACCTAATACTGTAATAAAATCATTTTAACTATGTGACTAAACGTAAAAATAAATAAAAATACTGTTATTTCACTGATTTTTCAAAAAGCTGTAATGTAAAGAAAATTTAGATTCGATCGATCGATCGATCATCTGTTTACTTGCTTGAGGTCACTGACCACTCGCTCGCATAGGTACCTACGCACCGACAAAAGAAACCGACGCGCTGACGTCACGGCGAGCGCTTTACGTTAGTGTTATCCAAATGGTCGAGTTTACCGGTAATTAGGCAAAACTTCCATTGCCTTGACAAATGTACGAAATTTTTCTGGTATGTCGCTAGTTTAGGAATAATTCAGTCGTTCATAGGACAAAATAATCGGTCGGGTCCAAAAAAGTGTGAATCGCCTTTTGTTAGGTAGGTACTTATCGTCTAAATTTTCTTATTAGCTGTGAAAGTGCATGAAGTGAGAAACTTTAATTCGAGATATTAGACAGTGAGATTATTCTTTAACGCTTTTAAGTTTATTTTTGAAAGCCACTTATCTTTTTATGAGTTTTTGATTTTCTAGCCTTGTGTTTGAGTTTGTTTTCTTCTGGTTGGCGCAAGTTCAACACGCACTTGGGACTTTCCTTTTTCTGCCGGTAGTGTGGTTGCTAGCCGCGGCCAATTACTCCCACCAGACCAGATCTGAGCCAATTTAGAAATAAAATTTCCAACTGGTTCGTGCCGGGAATCGAATCCGGGACCTCCTACTCAAATCCGAACTCGCTGCCAAAAACTAAACACTGCTCACTGAACAGGGTAATTTAAGATTTAGCTACCTGGCAATATTTTCTTATCAGTATAATAGGCTTCTTTTGTGCGTTTCCGACTAGTGTTTTCAAGCTATCGATAAATACGCTTATCGATAGCTGGCCCATAAAATCAGTGATACTATTGGCTATTAAAAGTTGATCACTGATTTTGTGGGAATGTTACTATTCAGTTACCAACATTATTTAATTGGAGCCACGATTTATGTACTATGAGTGCACTCAAGTGCGTCGGTAATTACTAACGCACTTATTTATTTATCTATTAATACATTACCATAGCTAAATTACTAAAAGTAAGGTCATTTTTTACTGTGGATGAGATAGACAGACATGGATAAAATGTTATCATGGTTTCTGATTACATTGGCGAAATTAATAACAAGTACTTAATCGTGTTTGGATATTAATGCACGATAATCGTAACAACCATAAGTCAACTAATGTGATTGCTTTTTGAAGAATTTGCTTCAGAGAATTTCTAATTCAGGTCGGGTCTGGTGGGAGTCTTCGGCCTCAGCTAGTAATACCACCCTACCGGCAAAGACGTACCGCCAAGCGGTTTAGCGCACCGGCGCGATTCTGCGTAGAAACCGTTATGAGTTTATTACCCGTCCAAGTTAGTACGATATCATCTCCGGCTGCATCGTCACTTAACATCAGATGACATCCCAGTCAAGTACGAACTTGTAGTGTGTAAAAAACATCAATTGTCCGCAACCGTATTATGATGGTTACTAAACTAGGATTTCAAGACACCTGCGTATCATTTTTTCTATCGATAACGAGATTTTGCATGGCTGGTCGATACGATACTTTCGATGCGACTAGTAGGTATTACCTATTCTATTTTTGTAGTTCGTTTGTATAAAATACCTACAAATTTTAGTTATTTTCGGCAGTTCGCAGAATTTGTTTTTTGAGAGCGGTCGTGTTACGTGTGATTTTGTTCTATTAGTTTTAATTTTTTACGTTTAATTCGTTAATTCATAAAATTACAATAATTTGTGTGTAATAGCATTGTGAACTAGGTGATGCGTGTGTGCTGATAGGTGATTAGATAGTGTTTAGTAACTTAGTAACTTTACACGTCGATATTCCTAACTTTGCGTCGAACGTGATTTGGACGGATGAGTCCACATTTATGAGAAATGGAATGTGGAACCGGCGCAATTCGCACATCCGCGGGCTCATACGAATCCGTACGCGCTGCAGCAGACGGGGCACCAAACACGTTGGTCGATGAACGTGTGGGCTGGCATTTTTAAAGACAATGTAGTTGGACCCATTTTCCTTCTGGAGCGAGTGAACGGTCCACGGTATCATGAGTTTCTGCGAACAACGTTTGCAGAAATACTCGAAGAGATGCCGCTTGCCCATCTTCGCGACGCATGGTTCCAACACGACGGCGCCCCTCCACACGTCACGCTCCCCGTGCGACGGCATTTAAATGATACTTTCGGCGACTGCTGGATTGGGAGATTTGGTCCTCAAGCTTGGCCGCCCCGCTCTCCGGACCTGACTCCTCTCGACTTTTTCTCTGGGGCTACATCAAAGATAGGGTTTTCGTAACCGAGTGCAATACAGCAACAGAAATGCGGGATCGTATTGCAAATGCGTTCGCGGCCCTGCGCGCAGAAAGTGACCGTGATCCCACATTAATTATGCCTCGAGTTCACGCTGAAACTTTGCGCCGGACTAGGATCTACTAGCAAGTCGGCGGTGGACATTTTGAACCCTATTTGATCAGAAGTGAGAAAGATTAAGGTAAGCTATTTTTTACACTAGAAGATACATTACTGTAGCTATTAATTTATGAGGTTGGTTTCAATTTCTGTTCTCTTCGCTATACCTACGCAACGCAGTGTAATTTGAGAGTAGGTACGTTCGTAGGTTCGTAGGTACGTTCTTTGTAGGTACTTGCGTACCTACAAAGTAGACGACGCGACGCACTGCGAGCGGCGCGGCGTGAGCGCGGCACTTTTGAGTTTCGTGACCTATGTGAATTATGAAATATATTCCGAGCGGTGTGATCGCGTTGTACACAATCCATTGCGCGCTCAAAAATGTCAATATCTGGAATCATTAACTTTCGAGTTCAATTAATTCAGTAACTTTACAGAAGATATTTAATGCAACTTTATCTCAAAGTTTTCGTTACGGTGTCACTTACACCCTGTATATTTCTATATAATCTGAATCTCGGTAACGGCTCGAACGATTTTCATGAAATTAAGTATACAGGGGGTTTTGGGGGCGATAAATCGATCTAGCTAGGATTCACTTTTAGAAAATGTCGAATTTACCAAAAAAAATATGAACCCTGCTGCCATCTATTGGCAACCGAGCAAAGCTCGGTCACCCAGATATTACTCATTAAATGAGCAATCACACCTTCATTCGTTCGTTATTTTCCACGTCCACTGCTGGACAAAGGCCTCCTGCAATAATTTTTAGCCCACACGACCCTGCGCCACTTGTAACCAGCGACTGTAACAGTTGACCCTGGACTCACTTAATGTCGTCAGTCCATCTGGTCGAAGGTCTGTCAACACTGCGCTTTTCCGTGTGGGTCGCACTTTGGGTCCCCAAAGTACGTCGGCTCTACGAGCTATGTGCCCCGCCCATTGCCACTTCAGCTTCGCGATTAATGACTCAACTAATCACACTACTCTATATTTTTATCTAGTGCCTGTATACCTACATCTTTTATCGTCACCTCACAAAACACCCACAAAAGGTAAAAAAGGTAGATCTTTAAATGCTTAAGGTAAAAAGAGAGCTGATATCACATAAGAGAGCATATAATCACCTACGAGCCCGGTAATAGGAAAAAGATAGTCCATAAATTGTTACCCTTATCGTAACTTGGTTAAGTTAATGGCTGCCTTTTAAGAGGGATGTGCTCTGGATGCATCGATAGCGCTATGATTTTTAAACGACTTCAAATGAAATCGGCCAAGGGCGAGTCGGACACGCACACGAAGGGTTCCGTACCATCATCTGTATTACGTAGCAAGATGATGATGCAGAAGCCAGAAGGACTACTTACTAAACGACCAAAAACGAGCAAAAATCACGTTTGTTGTAAGGGAGCCCTTTAAACTTCGTTTCATTCTATTTTTTTAGTATTTGTTGTTATAGCGGAAATACATCATCAGTACAAATTTCACCTGTGTGATATACAATTAAAAAATATAAACGGTTGACGGTTCCAGATACACAACCTGGTGGCAGACGGACGGACTGACAGCGAATTCTCGGAAACAGGGTCCCATTTTTTGCCCTTTGGGTATGGAACCCAAAAAAAGAGTATAACAAATAGATAGACGGACAGACAAACGGAGAAAGAACCCTAAAAATGTTACGTAATATACCTAGTCATGTCGTTTCCGAGTGTTGTACTTGTAACTTGGTTAAGCTAATGGGCACCTAAGAAGAGATACGACGGTGGGACGCTGATATATCGATTGTCGCTCTAATTTCGTCTAAAGGATCCGCTCTCGCCGCAATCTCATACAAAATGTACGTAATTGTGTTGCGGGCTATTTATCGATGTAGAAGTAAGAGAGGGGAAAACCGACACTTTTAAGTTAATTGAAATAATGCCTTTACGGAAAATACAGTAGACTTTATTTCGATTTCGTTAATATCTTTTGATTAGGTGCTATTTTTCGTACGTTTAATATAAGTTTAATGACATTCACGTATACGTATCAAATACGTATATAGAAATAGTTGAATGTCATAATCTGTGGTCATAATATTCTACCGCAATAATGTCTGACACTCCCACCGACGTATTCGTAAGAGTGAGGATAAAAATCACATTTTTCACAACATCTTTTCACAACTGAATAACCTTCAAACTGAAACACAGTACATCTTTTCACAATCAAATAACCTTCAAACTGAAACACAACACATCTTTTCACAACAGAATAACTTTCAAAATGAAACACAGCACATCTTTCCACAACAGAATAACCTTCAAACTGAAACACAGTACATCTTTTCATAATAA
Source organism: Coenonympha arcania (assembly GCA_036785405.1). Classification (NCBI taxonomy): domain Eukaryota; kingdom Metazoa; phylum Arthropoda; class Insecta; order Lepidoptera; family Nymphalidae; genus Coenonympha; species Coenonympha arcania. Next base: position 3,321,783 of record CM072074.1, read on the forward strand.
ATAACCTTTAATCTGAAACACAGTACCTATTTTCACAACAGAATAACCTTCAAACTGAAAACACAGTACATATTTTCACAACAGAATAACGTTCAACCTGAAACACAGTTCATCTTTATACAACCGAATAACCGACTTCTCGGACGGACTCCACAAGCTCCACAAGAATAATCCTATAACCACTAAAACACAACTTATTAGAACCGATTCTGATAGAGAACTAACCCTATCAGAAAACCGACAGGTACCTACTTAAATATTATGATTTCTTTCTCTAAATACCTCGATCCGAGGCGCGTAACTGACCCAGATCCAACCCACATCTCGATTGAATGAGCTTACCACTGAAAGTAGCTCCTCTACGCTATTATTCGATTTTGACGCCCAGACGATTCAATTTTCTACATCACTACGAGAAGCTTTTACTATTCTTAGGTTAGTAGGTACTTAGACAAAGGTCACACTTTTATAAAAGCTTTGTGAGGGCACATCATAGCTGTATTCAATTTATATCTAGGTACTAGCTGACCCGGCTGACTTTTTTTTCTGTATGAATTATTATTTATTGCTTACTTCACGTTGTTCTTTTACACGAGAATTTTGTATATTTAGAGCCGATTTTTCAATCGTCAGATAAACTATTTGAGAAATAAATTTGAAACTTAGGCCATACAAAATCTGTCAAAATGTCATATTTATTCCTTAGTTAACGATTATTTGGCGATTGAAAAATCAGCCCTAAAACTATTAGTAGTAAAGTCCGAAGTGTCAATGAAACGTTTATCTGGTAGAATTTAACGACTTATCTAGTTTCCATGATACAAGCTATTGTTTACCTACTTTAGGATTAGATTGCGATGTGTTAAAGGTCAATTCTATAGATATTTGTGATACTTATTATGTATTTTTGGTGATAACGATTAGTCGACTTAAAACTGAGTTTACGAGGTTTCTACTATTTTGGTATTCTGTGGCAATGCGTAAAAATGAGTTGTACTTTGTTAACAGTCGACGCACGTCGTTGTTTTCGGGGTTAGGGCTTCAATTTCGAGCCAGCACTGATTAATTACCGTGAAGCCAACACAAAGACGCGCGAAAGAATTTTTCCAAAGTATAAGCAGTAAAATAACAAGGGCCCTGAAATAAAAGGCCGGCTATAACTCAGCGTTTTCCCAGCAACAGAATGAAAACGGAGCGAGCAATTAGCATATAAAAGAAAATCCGATAATAATGGATACGTTTCAGGAATATTAAACTGAGGCTCGCGACCAAATCGCGCTCTCATTCATTAAGCTTTATTTAAATTTCATTTAGACTTCAGAGAAAAGATGATCTTTTGAAATCGTATCCACTGTCTATTTGTACGTCGAATACGGTAAATTGTCGTGTCAACCCCTCTTTACATCCCACTACTGGTGGACTCTTCAAATATTAAGTTATCATTAAAAATATTTTTTAAATAAAACATTTATAATATACATCGATATATTAGTATTATTCTCAGGAAGCACTTTCATTTGATCCACATATTGTAGGAGTACCTACGTTAAAATTGACTGGTTTGCCATTTTGGTTGATTCGTCATGTTGGATTTACAATAACGTCACTTATAGGTAGATCGCTATAAACTTGACCCTCAACCAATCAGCTAATCTGTCGCTGTCTCCTGACAGCGCTGCCGTATCATTATAGCCAATCGCATCACCCACCTCGCGTCCCGCAGACTAGCCGGAGGGTCAAGTTTATAGCGGTTAACCTAAAGCTACCCATGCAATGTCATCCCAAACTAAACGTGTATTGTATCTGCTTCGAATATGAGTTGCAAGATTCCACTCGTGCAAACGTAGGAAAATTGCGAAGTTAAATAACAGCTTGTAAAAAGTCCTATCTGGAAAAAATTGTACGTAGCCATAGTATTATATAAGTAAACCTATGATTGCAGTACAGTATCGTCTTTATATTGTTTGTAGTAATGCAATATTATCTGCTGAATGCACACTATTACAAACAAAAACATCTTCAAACCGATTTGTCTTGAATGTCTTGTACAATATAATATCATTTACGAGTGTTTATCAATAACAACTGAGCTTCTTACGGAACAAAAGCAACAGTTTCAACTGACAAGATAATTGGTGTGTTGAACTTTCCGTTTGTTTGTAGCATTAGACGGCTTGAAGGGAACTATTTCAGTTCAGCGTCACGCTCGACGGGATGTATACAGGGTGGTTATTGTTTATCCGCTCAATTATTCATGAAATTTAATGAGTTGCCAGAACGGTCGTAGATACCAAAGTTTTTGAATGTTAAAAAGTTAAGTTCGTTTATTAATAACTGCCTAGGTTAGGAGTACAAAAGTAAGACTGTCTTTAGCATTTGATATAAAATATAAATAAGCCGTTAAGTTCTTTGCTTACCAGAATTAGTAAACAACTGTTTTTGCTCTATTTATTAATCTAAGCATTGATTTTTACATAAAATCATAATTCTAATACTATTTACGCTCATTGATTAATAAAAACAAAAAAATGTGACGATTTTTTTCATGTGACCGATAGTACGTTTTTTAACCGACTTCAAAAAAAAGAGGAGGTTCTCAATTCGTATTGTCGATAATTTTGTCGTTTCTTTGCACATCAAGTTTAATAATAAGAAGGACTATTAACGATTGAACAAAACATTGCCCGACTTCGAATTGGTGTACATTAAAAATTATTTCATTCTTTGTAGTGGCATTTGAAGTTGGTTTTTTGGAAAGAATTTTCCATTTTATTTTATGATTCTGATTCTGTGTAACATTTTGGCTGAGTATGGAACTTAAAATGGGCGTCGCAAACTAGTGTATAAATTATGATAGATTTAAAACATCCTGTATAATGACAGACTGTCTTAAACACACAAAATTACCCCTTTCGTGAAAATTATTTGTTTGGCATTTGGAGCGAGATTGTTTAAGTTACTTCTTAAGTATACCACCTTTAGTAGTATTTCAGAGAACTGTTAAACCCAAATATGTCTCAATCGATGACGACAGCGGACGCCATGGGGACAACGAATAATGAACTTCAGGTGGAACCCCCTCACATTACAGAAACACGAACAGCATTGTTTAAGTTGAAAAACAACAAGTCACCAGGTAGCGATGCAATTCCGGGCGAACTTATAAGGTATGGGGGAATGACCCTGTACGACGCAATACACCGACTGATTGTCAACATATGGACCTCGGAGGTAATGCCGGAAGACTGGACCTTGGGTTTAATCTGCCCGTTACATAAAAAAGGAGACCCCTTAGAGTGTTCAAACTACAGGGGCATAACTTTGCTGAACACGGGCTATAAAGTCCTGTCAAATATAATTTATTCAAGACTCCTACCATACGTGGAGCAGAATGTGGGTGAGTACCAGTGCGGATTCCGCCCAAACAGGTCCACCATAGACCAAATTTTTGCGCTGCGGCAAATATTAGAAAAAATGCTTGAATTCAATCTCCCAACTCATCATATCTTTATCGACTTCAAAGCCGCTTATGATAGTATAACCAGAGTGAAACTTTTTGAAGCACTAAGAGAGCTTCATATACCAGCAAAGTTAGTCGGTCTAGTAAAAATGACCTTGAATCAGACATGGAATCAGGTTAAAATTCAGAATGACCTGGGTGACCGTTTCCTTACTTTTAATGGATTAAGACAGGGTGATGCCCTCTCGTGCCTTCTGTTCAATCTGGTGCTGGAAAAGTGTGTCAGAGACTCCCAAATACAAACGATGGGCAACATATTTTACAAATCATCCCAAATACTGGGCTACGCCGATGACATTGATCTCATTGCGAGAAATCTGGACACCTTAAAACTGGAATACACTAGAATAAAGTCAGCCGCTGAAAATGTAGGTCTAAAAATTAACAACCAAAAGACAATGTACATGCAAGCTACCAAGTACGAGGCGGCCACACTTAGTCAACTGACGATTGAGGGCACAGATATTAAAGAATGTTCAAACTTTATCTACCTGGGCTCACAAGTAACATGTAGGTAACAACGACGTGTCTAGCGAAATTAAGCGGCGAATAGCTAATGCGAATAGAGCATTCTATAGTCTAAGAAAACTTTTCAAATCGGGGTTCATAACAAGACGCGTTAAAACAACGTTATACAAGACCCTTCTGAGGCCTGTTCTTACATACGGCAGTGAGTGCTGGACAATTAGTAAAAAGGACGAGGAGGCCCTTCTCGTTTTTGAAAGAAGGATCCTAAGATCGATCTACGGGGCAGTGCATGTTGATGGGATGTGGCGCATTCGGTACAATCATGAGTTATATAATATATTTGGTGAGCCTAACGTAGTCCAGCATATAAAGATCTTATTTTTTATTTTTTTTAAACTATGTAAATTATTGAACTATTTGTGTCATAGATGTTGCATCATCATAAGTCCTGTATTTCAGGTTTTGGTACGAATAATAAACTTTCAAGAATCTGTGTATAAAATACTTCAAAAATACTTCAAAGAAAAAACATAGTTCTGTTACCGATATAATAAGACATTTGGAATTCCACACAATACCTTGTTTAAAAATAGGTTTTTTTCCTTTTTTTAAATATTATAATCGGTATTTCGCTACCTGATTCAGCGAGAACGTTTCCACTGTGCCGAGGTGTTTACTTGGATGTATTTGTATGTGTTTTTTGTGAGCTCACGTAAACGCTGTTTGCACAGGGAAATCATTGTTTGTCTACACGCCAGACTCTGTAGGGGTTTGAATATTTAATGCGACCCTTGCCCTTCGACGTGTTTCCCGTATTTAACTTGCTTGTAAGTCTGGTGGTTAGCAACACGAAGTCCTGGATTTAATTCCCGGGTTGGACCAGTGTGTCAGTCCAAACGAAGAAGCGACCTAATTGGGTAGTTGACTGAAACCAAACTATTGTTTTTTTTAAATAAGAATTATTAACAAATAAAACATTGAATGGAAGCAGGCGTTATTTTGAGGAAATCCATAATTAGTAGGCTACATAAATTTGTTTTGCTATAATCAGCTACTTGAAAAGATTCTGTGTGGTACAATATGCAAGAACAAGAGACTACGATTTCGCATTGTGAAGTCAACATCTACTGAGGATGTCCCGGTGACGGGACGAAACGTGCGTCAAAGAAAGTGTTGGAATATTGTGTGTGGTGTTTCATGTGGGCAGTGTTCCTGCATATTGTACCATACAGAATCTTTTAAAGTAGCGGATTATGGCAAAACAAATTAATCTATTCTGCTAACAAATAAAATGGTAAAAAATTGAATTCATCTATCAAATAACTAAAAAGTTATAAGCATTTTAAAACTTATGATTAGACAGAGACAGCTGTATTAAACTATGACGTCAAAGTGTGGTCATGCCATAGTAGCTCTATACAAATTTTCGTTTTGCGAGAAAGGGACAGAATACCTCTACACCATAACTTAAAATGCCTATAACTTTGTATTTCTTTGTTTGATTTTTATTTTTTTTTTAGTGGAAGTCATTATTATTATCCTAGTTTATAAAACAGTCATAAAAAAATTAAGTTAACTACTCAATTATAAAGAAGAAGCAACGAACAAAGACATTATGAACACGATAAGACAAGTCTTCAAAAAACTTGCTGTTACTTTTACAAATACACCTTGTCGAGTCATCATTTTCTGATGATGCTCCAGTGTTGGACCGAAACGTACGGAGATTAAATGTCTGTAAGATTGGTGAAGTACTATTTAAGAGAAAATTGGATACCTATTGCTAAGTACGTTCATATAATTTTCTGGAATTTAGCTTTTGATGTTTGAAATCTTTATAAATAACCTTGATTTATTTTCAGATCTTATACTCCCACTTTAGTATCGTCGAAGTAAATTGCCAGGAAGTTGTACGGAAAGGTTAATTGATTATCGATTGACTGAGTAAGAGGGGGTAAATTTTCTGCTTATATACCGTTTATACCTACTTACTGAAGGCATTACTACACACACATTATACGTTTTATGAAATTAAAATAAATAGTTATTCTTGTTTTGATTCAGTGAAATATCGTATATTACGGTTGAAAATTGGTTTTAAACAAACCCAATAGTAATACTGAAAATCTTATGTGACTAAAAAACAAGATTTTAAATAATCGAAATCCGTTGATGCGTGAAGTAACGAACGATATGGTACGGGAGCTAGCAACGTTTGAAAAGTAAGAATTTTAGGTGAACTGATTTTGTGATATGTCGTCCTTCTTGCACTTTCGGTTAGAGTCTGGGCCATCTGGCTGGCGGCAGCGGTTGCGTTCATTAGTGCGCATCCTACGTCTGTCCAGGTGTTGCAGCTTACGCCTCCATAATGTTTATACCAATGTTGTCGGGGCTACTAATTGCCCTTAAATTATTGTAGGCGCACTTGTGCCATTTATGATAACGTTCATATAAAACATATAAATTGGGACAATTTATATGTTTAGGCATATAATGGGTCAAATGAAACACCAACTTTAGCCGTTAGTTTTATAGTATAATGTTAACTCGTATGTGGTTGACAATTGACTAATACAAAAATGAAACGTCATCATAAATGGTACAAGTGCGCCTATATGTGATTTAAGGGCAATTAGTAGCCCCGACAACATTGGTATAAACATTGTGGAGGCGTAAGCTGCACATAGGATGCGCACTAATGAACGCAACCGCTATCGCCAGCCAGATGGCCCAGACTCTAACCGAAAGTGCAAGAACGACGACATATCACAAAATCAGCTCACCTAAAATTCTTTCTCGAAAACGTTGCTATAGCTCCTATACCAATAGCTAGTTACCAGAACTATTACTTAACAGTTTAAGAATACTTTTTCACGTTTCAGTTGCAAGTGTTTTGCTTTAAAAGTTCTAAACGCTTCCACAGACTGTTGTTCTACTGGATAGCTGCTTTCCAACGAACTCTAATAAAAATACGTAGTTCGTTCTCAAAACAGTTTTTAATTGCATACAACTTGGTTTAATTAAAACAAAATTAAATGTAATTTGAACCGCTCGCTCCACATTTTCGGAAAGCTCGTCCCTCATTGTGAAAAGCGGTGAATGGAAATTATTTGTGTTACGTTAATTGGATTTTTGAATAACAAACCTTTTGCTAAAAAAATAATAATTTAAAAAATATAGAATAGTATCTAACTGTCCTTCAACCCCAATTTGAAAATGTTACAAAAATATAAGCTGACTCAGCGAACGTCGTGTAACCATGTTAATTGTTTGTCACTTAAGGTGTTTGAAAAATAGTTTACTTCCTATTCTTAGACCTACCGAAAAATGGCAAAAATTCTTAAAAATCTTATTTTGTATAAAGGCTTATGTTTGACTGCTATCTCACCTGATGGAAAGTGACGTTGTGATCGAAGATGGAACACGCAAACCTAGAAGAAGTCGTTTCTAAAGCTAGGTTGAGCCGTTTCTAAAGTTTTGTTACAAACACTTACACTGTGACACGAGAATTTCATATATTAAAAGATGTGTAAATGAACGAATAAAGTAGATACTATGCCGATTTATTTCACCAGCTACAGTGCCCTTGATACCAAAACCTGGACCTAAAGTTCAAAATCTGGACCTGCAGTGGTATCAATCCGTGTGGATTCTGTAAGAAATATCCTAACCATCTTCTTTGTCTTCTTGGGGACACGACTATGCAGGGCTCCGATGCCCATGGTAGCGAGATGACCGTCTCCGATCTATTGTGCTGCTCTTGTTTAAATATCCCCTTCATGTCCGCAGTTGCCACAAGGAACACGAGCATCTCCTTGGCAGAGTACTTAAGCATAACCTAAGTTACCGCTTACTTTAGAGCTACATTCCGATGTGTTGTGTGTTGTATATAATATATACAGGGTAAGGTATACTTGACGTGTGTAGGTCTACTAAGGCTGATACCAACACAGTATATAGGAGGTTCCTCCGCCTCATTTCAGAGTTTGCAGATGTGTGTCTTAAAGACCAGACCATCTGGTGTTACTCCAACGTAATTTGACACTTTTAAACTCTTGCTACCCCTTTCCACCATTGTGATAAATATTGTAAATTAAAGGTTCCGAAACAAAAATATTAGATGGATATAATGGATGGATAACCTACAAGGATAAAGTTTAAACTAAGTAAATCTAAATTTACGGTTTTCTAAGCGCTCATTTTACTTAGAACGTAAAGTCCTGCCTGACCCAATTTAACTGGGAGAAAAGTGAAGAAAAATAATATTTTAGTGCCTATTCAAAAGATTTGTGCACTGTATAAATCTCGAGAGGCATTTGACCGATATTTTTTGCGACGGGCCCTTAACCTAAAAAACTTATTTTAAACCACCGCACCGAATAACGAATGGAATGCACCACAATGTAGCTTTATTAACTCTATTTTATCATTGATTACTGCTTATTGTTACCATTTATTTAATTACAAAACAATAAAATAAATTGGCGATCTCCTGAAGCAGTAGTATTTTAGTGCAGTCACGTGCAGTTTTCCGGTTGAATTTTCAGCACATATAGTTTTGTATCTGGATTAAATTAAATTACAGTTAACCAACTGCGCAGATGTGTGTTGTCCGAATGTATTTTTTATTGTAGATAGGCTTCATTTAACTACAATTATGCCTGATAGAAAGCAGTGATGAAGTCTAGGTGTGAGCGTGCTTGCCTTCTCTTGAATGCACCCAGATTGTACTTGGCTGGGAATACGAAGGCCGGAAAAACTTTCCACTCTTTAGCGATTCATATCAGAAACGTGGAAGAAAAAAAGGTTCATGCTAGTTTGATGGATGTCAACCACGTATTATAAAAATGCCATTGCTCCAGCTTCTTCCATGGTAGAAAGGTGTAACAGAGAAAAGGTTGTGTATATATGGAGGTGCCTTAAGGGGATTTATTGAATTTATTTTTGTCTTTCTCACTCTCACTGAGATTTGGTAGGTGCGACATGCAGCGTCGCGGAAGAATATAGCAGAAAAACGACGTTTTACCTAATTACTCAAAAACTAAGCCAGTTATCAAAAATCTGTTCTAAGCGTTTTAGGATATTATTATTACCGATACATTAAAACAAAAATTACAATTACATCCATTGTAGTTTCCGATAAAACATAGAAAAACTGAGATTTTGGAGCAACTTTTGGGAGAATTTTCTATCGAGAAAATTTTATCCAATCGTGTTTCTGCTTCTAAGCGATTTTAGATTAAAGACCCAAAATACATGACGTGTACATTTTAAAAGTAATTGTCTTTATAGTTTTTGCATAAAACTTCATTCAAAATCACCTGAATACGGCTTGTAGGCCGTTAAGTACTAAAAACCTTGACGGTTTTTATTTATTGCAAATAAAAAACTTTTATTTCTACGTAGGTATTTCAATGAGAACATGTCAAAAATAGGTTTATGAAACTACTATTAAATATGCATAATATGAAAGTTAGCTAGTGGGTGTAAAAGTAGATTGCAAAGTATTCGCCCCGCAAACACTCGCAGAAATTCAAGCTATTTTTCATAAATTTTTAAAATAACTAAAACGTTAAAAAGTGAAATTAAACCTACAATCCTTATCACTACGCTGCAATATCAACTAAATCATCATTCCGTTTAACCATTCAGAGCTACATACAAAATCGAATCGAATAATTCAATTTTTCTTCAAAACTTCGAAAAATATTTTTCCATATCTGATATTAAGAAAAGTTGTTATCACACATATCTGAGTCAGGGCATGCTTACCTCCAACAGTTTTTAAAAACCGATTAACAAATTATCGCCATTGTAATAATTAATTAACTTAAATTATATAAATGTTTAGTAATAAAACGTTTTATCCATAAGTAGGTAAGTAGGTACTGTAGAAATAAATAGTTAAATTAAAATAAAATAAAAAAATTAAGGCCCCCCCATTGCTATTTTCCCATCCAACAATGGTGATTTTCTTGCTCGTTTTTGAATTAAATAAATAAATAAATAAATAAATAAATGTATAGGACATTTGACACATCGCAATCTAGCCTCAAAGTAAGCGATAGCTTGTGTTATGGGTACTAGATGACTGATAATATACATACATACTAATATACATAAATATAATATATTGAAAAACACCCAGACACTGGAAAACATTCATGCTCATCACACAAACATTTACCAGTAGTGGGAATCGAACCCACGACCTCTGGCGCAGACGGCAGGTTCGCTACCACTACGCCATTCGGTCGTCAATTTGGTGGACAGGGGTATTCTGTTTACTTTAATACTATTGGGAATGGGCCTTGATAGTACGGAACCCTTAGTGCACGAGTCCGATTCACACTTGACCAATTATTTTCACTTTATATTTCAAATTGTGTCTTACTAAATAATCTATCTTCTCGGGCTTTGAAAGTTAGGCAATGGATATTGCTTTGCGCACACACTTTTGTGCTAATACCTATTATCGAGCAAGTGGCTAATCTCAATGAAGATTGACCGCCAATGAAAATTGTTTGGTATGTCACTATAATTCTATTGAAATACTAATATTATTGGATGTGTTATTATAGTAAAGAGTATGAATTTTTGTGGAACACAAAAATCATTCATCAGAATTAGTAACTACTTTCCCGCAAGGTTTTTCTGAGATTGAGGGTTGGTAACACTGCGTTGCGCTGTCAACACTGATTTCGAGTATCTCCGTTTTTCAATTTGGGAAAAAATTATAAATATCAACCAGTAGTGCCTAAAAGTGTTCAAATAAGTTGTATTAGTGAGCGACCAATATGTGAAAAGTTTAATTGCAACAAATTGACTCATCTAAATAAGTAAAAACAACGTTTCGAGACGGTGACAAACTTGAAGACAAACGGTCAAATCTTTTAAACAACTATTAAAAGTAAAAGGTTAATGCTGATTTTCAACCTGCATATCATCACAAATGACCTTCTAGTATGAGGTAAAACAGTGAAATTGATCGGGAAATAATACAACATATCTTGGGCTATAGCCGTTTGAACTTTGAACTTTGACAGAAAAATGCACAAGGGCATTTTACAAGATTCAATCACGCTTTCTTTTACAAAATCATAAAGTGGTTACATTGTCATATTATTATGTATTGGAATTATATTGACGGGTGATTACTATAATTGAGTGTGTCGTCGGTGAAATACAAACCAAAAAACGGCGTCCGTATTCAAAGGTTATGTGTCAAGGTCATTGACTTCGAACTACAGCTGCTTATGAAAAACACTTAACATCGTATAACGGCTCAGGTATAGCTCACGTACCGTTATTTTCCGGACAATCTATTCACATTTTCACCAAAGTTTTATCACGTAACCTTTTATACTGCCTCTAACTTTCGTATTATCACTTAAATTAGACGAAAATTTTAAGAAAAATTTATTACTGAAAATTCACAACCTCGGAGTAAAATTCAAGACAAGCATCTGACCATAGCATCTGACAGTAGTCTATGGCATCTGACAACTAGAAAAATGACGTTTCATATGTCATTACGCAATTTGACACATTTGATTCGTCAAAATGTTTCGTCTTACGTTACGATTTGTTTATACTATGAAATACAAACGATAGAAAAACATTAATAGTTAAAAATAAATACATTTAATTAGCATTTGGTTAGTTTTCCCACAAAAGTATACTTCATTATTATGTATTAATATTTGAGTTATGTTAAAGTAAATAATTATAATTTAGTGAAATATATTTCACTTGAAATATTGAAACGAAAACGAAACGTTTGACATTAAAAAAAAAAAGTGGTCTCTCTGCTGTGGTTGTCTATGGTCGTTATTTGTTTTCTTTCCAAAACGTACATTGCTACTGGTGAGTAATTTCGAGTTATTTTATTTTATTGCTATGTCGTCTTCAAATTCATCGTTGAATTTGAGTAATGCGCAAGAGTTGGATAAAAAAAAACGCGCCAGGTATACTACCTCATAGGTGGTGCGGAAATGTGTACATTATATCTTCTATTACTACATTCTAGTGTGCAAAGAAAAAAAAAACTTTTAAGATTTTTGTCTCAAACGAGTTAGGGTCCAAGAGCGAGCGAAGCGAGCTCGGGACTATAGGGCGCCCCGACTCGGATAATTTAGGTGACGAAGAGGATGGCGGGGCCTGCAAGGCCCCGCCATCCTTCTGAGTGGTTATTTTCTTTTATGACCACCCAGAAATTAGGAGCCCCGCGAAGCGGGGCTCTGTCGACCAGCCCTTTCATAGTAAAAATAACCTCAAAATTTTTAAATTTAAAAAATTTATTTCTCGGTAACTATTTAGGGTCCAAGAGCGAGCGAAGCGAGTTCGGGACTATAGGGCGCCCCGACTTGGATAATTTAGGTGACGAAGAGGATGGCGGGGCCTGCAAGGCCCCGCCATCCTTCTGAGTGGTTATTTTCTTTTATGACCACCCAGAAATTAGGAGCCCCGCGAAGCGGGGCTCCGTCGACCAGCCCTTTCATAGTAAAAATAACTTCGAAATTTTTAAATTTAAAAAATTTATTTCTCGGCAACTATTACGTTCCAACAAATATGGCTTGGGGGGAGGGTTACCGCCCTCCCCCTCTCCCCCTCCTGCCCCCTCCCACCCCCCTCCGTAACGGTACGTCGCCCTTTCATAGTAAAAATAACCTCGAAATTTTTAAATTTAAAAAATTTATTTCTCAGCAACTATTACGTTCCTACAAATATGGCTTAGGGGGAGGGTTACCCTCCTCCCCCCTCCCCCTCCCACCACCTCCCACCCCCCTCCGTAACGGTACGTCATCTATACCTTAACCCGTATAACTTCGGGACTCTGTAATGTACCTACCTAATAGTGATCGCAGATAAACTGTAAGTACATTATTACATAATATTTTACATTTACAAGTGACAAAAGTGCAAACACAGTGCAACACAATTGACGACTAACAGCTTGAGTAAAAACCTAGTAATTGGGACTGTAATACAAAACCTTCATTATAAATTCCTCAATTAAAATCCTGTGTGAGTTAGTTAACTTAAGGGTGTGAACAATTGATTAGATAGTCTGACAATATAATTGCTATAGCTAATCATTTAATTACTATGAAATTCTGAGATTATAATTTTGAATATTGTATTAACATTATAAATTCCTCAATTATAATACTATATGAGTTAGTTAACTTATGGGTGTAAACAATTGATTTATATATTATTATTTATATGATTGATAATTGCTGCAGCTAATGATTTATTTATTATGAAATTTTGAGATTATAATTTTGAATGTTGTATTATATTATGGTTTTTTACTAGTTCATATAGGTACAAATTTGACTAAATACATAGAGATACTTTATTGATAAGAATTTATAGATTTGCAAAGCATAGGCAGACTGATATAATTTGTAACAAGACATACTATTCTACAAATAGAACAACACAATATAGTGTGAAGTTACCTTAAAAATGTATTAGACTGACTGAAAATAAATAACTACTAATGTAATAACAAATAACTAAGTTTTTTTTTTTAAATTATAATTTATTAAATTAAATTGTTCAAGTACAGTTTCGCTAGTTAAAACTTGGGTTTTTAACTCTGCAGAATTTGTAAGGTGAAGCAACTAATAGATCCATTCTGTTCGCTCTATTTATAAATATTATTATTGTATCCACACAGTTGCATGCAAATAAAAGGTAAACTAGTAAAATAAATACTATAGTGTGATATACTTACTACTTACTGCTTATACGGTACTGCCTTTCTGTTAATGCATACCTACAAAGAAACTTTGCTATTAAATATTAATTGTAAATTATTGTTTTAAATAGGTGCCCAGTACCTCGACCACACAGGTTTTTGACATTTTGCCACCACTGCTGTTGTACTGTATTATAAAATTCTTAATACACATTAAGAATGGAAGACATAGTTAAAACTTTAAAAAACATCCAAGAAGCAATCGAACTGCAAAAACAAGAATTTCATTTAACTCGAGAACAACAGAAAAAGGAACTTCAGCTAACCCGGGAGAGTATTACAACAAACATAAATGAAAAATTTCAAACCTTTGAGAACCGCTACACACAACTTGAGAAAAAAGTACAACAGTATGAGGCATTATTCCACAACCTAAAGAAAACGGAAAGAAAGAAAAATATAATATTGTTTAATCTTAACGAAACTGAACGTGGTTACCATCAGTTGGAAAACCTAGTTCTGGAAACTTTAAATAGTGCAACGGGTCTTAACCTACATGAAATCGACATTGACTCAGTTACAAGATTGGGAAGGAAATCTGGGAGTAAAAACAGACCAATACTAATTAAATTCACAACACTTGGGAAAAAAATCCACGTATTGAAGAAGAAAAGATCATTTGAAAACACGCCTTTCTACATCAAGGAAGATTATCCAAAGGAGGTTATAGCCAAACGCAAAGAACTCCAAACTAAACTAAAAGAAGAAAGAGATAAAGGAAACAAAGCAATACTGAAATACGATAAAATCATAATTATAGATGACAACAGAAAAAGCACCAAAAGGAATTTATCTCTATCACCTGACATCTACTCTGATGAAACTAAGGCCAACCAACAGCCGAAAAAAACAAAGAAATTTCTCATGAAAAAACATGCAGAAAACACACAAGGCAGGAAACCCAATGGCAATCCTACTACAAACAACACACAAATGTCCCAGACAATATTACCCTTCGTATCAAGACACTCCGAAAGCAGTAACAAGAATGACATGTTTCAGATTTCAAAAAATACTCCCAGAACTGAAGTAGAGAAACTATAGCAAAAAACACAGCCCCCTCCAACTCCCACATCTCCCCCACCACGGCTGGTCACCGCGGGGGCAGTAGACCATAACCCTCCAAGCAAAAACAATTCAAAAACCAATAAGTACTACATAGCTACACTTAATGTCAGATCCCTTCTTAGCAATGAGAGACTAGTACAGCTTGAGCACGCTTTATCAGAAATAAAATGGTCCATCATTGGGATCTCTGAAGTAAGAAGACAAGGATGGAGCATAGAAGACAAAGGAAATTATGTGTTATATAACTATGGGGAAACAAAAGGAGAACGAGGAGTAGGCTTCCTGGTCAAAAAGTCAAACGATATCCAAGTGCAAGACTTCATTCCTATATCGGAAAGAGTTGCCCTGATTCATGTTAAACTAAGTGAACAACTATTCACAATCATAGAAGCCTACGCTCCCACTGAACGAGCTGAAATGCACGATATAGAATCATTTTACGATTGTCTCCAGAAAGCTGTTGAAAAAAGCACAAATAACATAATACTAATGGGGGATATGAACGCAAAAGTTGGTCAAATCACAGAAGAAGACAGCCTGGCATTGGGAAAATACGGCTACGGAGACAGAAACGAGAGAGGAGAACTATTCATTGACTTCTGCCAACAACACCAACTAAAAATATTGAACACAATGTTCAAGAAACCTCAATGTAGGAGATGGACTTGGAAATCTCCAGATGGAATCACACGAAATGAAATTGATTTCATTACGACTAACGTTCCAAAAATAATAGAGGATGTAAAAACTCTGAGCAGATTTAAATTTCCTAGTGACCACCGTATAGTGAGAGCAGAGCTAAATCTGAATAGTAGAAAGAAGTCGCGGAAGCACTACAAGCAAAAACCTCAAGCCAACTTTGACCCTAAGATCTTTAACAATATTCTGACACAAGAATTAACACATTGCAGTGAAAACCCCCACTCTTCTCCTTCCTTAAGCCTACAAGAGTACTACAACAGAGTCGAAAACTGCATCCTCAACAGTGTTGCAGAAGCAAAAATACCAAAGATAAAAGAGAAGAAAAACATAATAACAGAGGAAATAAAAGAACTCATCAACCAAAGACACAATTTAGCTAACAAACAGGGGAAAACAAAACAAGAAAAATACAAATTGAGTAAGCTATATAGAGAGATTAACGATAAAATTAAAGCGAACGAACAAAATCACAGGCTACAAACTTTGGAAAAATATATCAATGAGTCAGGAGCTATCAAAAAAGCCTACAAGTGCTTAAAGAGTTCAAAAAGCCTCATGTGTCACTTGAAATCGAAGAATGGTGCTTTAGCAACCAGCAGAAAGGAGATAACACACATAGCTACTAGTTATTACGAAAACCTCTATGACACTCAACACCATCCATTAAATATAACACCACCAAACTTGTCCAATGAAGACCCAGCGCCATTATTTATGGAAAACGAAGTAGAGCACTCTATCAAGAAACTTAAACCAGGCAAAAGCCCAGGATCAGACGGAATTAATAACGAAATGATTATAGCTGGGAAAGAAGCCCTCACTAAGCCACTAACGGAAATATTCAACCGGGTCATGAGAGAGAAAACAATCCCTATACAGTGGGCATCCTCAGATATTATTCTATTATATAAAAAAGGAGATCCCAAACAAATATCAAACTACAGACCGATCAGCCTAATGTCATGCTTGTACAAGGTATTTGCAAGTACACTATTACGCAGAATAACTCCCAAGATTGATGAGAACCAACCGATAGAACAAGCCGGCTTTAGGAAAGATTACTCCACAGTAGACCATATACACACCCTGAAAATGATAATAGAAAAATATAATGAATTTTCAATGCCGTTATATATTGGTTTTATAGACTACTCTAAGGCCTTTGATTCCATAAGTCACGATTCAATGTGGCGCGCTTTAAAGGAACAGGGAGTAAACAACGATTACATAGAAATATTAAAAGTGATTTATAAAAATAGCAAAGCGAGAGTTAAAATTGACTCACCTGGACAATTCTTCAGTATTAGAAGGGGGGTCAGGCAGGGCGACCCACTGTCCCCAAAAATATTTATATCCGTCCTCGAACACATATTTAGAAATCTTGAGTGGAACAAAATGGGACTCAAACTACATGGTAAATATCTGACGCACCTGAGATTTGCGGATGATCTGGTGCTGCTGACTGAAGATCACAAAGAACTACAATATATGTTGGAAACTCTCGATGAGTACAGTAACTCAGTTGGCTTAGAAATCAACACCGAAAAAACTAAGGTTATGACTAATGTAACAAAACTACCAGTCACACTGCAATCAAGAAACGTTGAATATGTAGATGAGTACACTTATCTTGGACATCAAATCTCATTTAGCAGTGGAATGGACAAAGAGATCAATAGAAGAATAACGAACACATGGAAAAAATACTGGAGTATGAGAGATATATTTAAGGGTACTCTCCCCAATAAACTGAAAACTAAAGCTATGGAAGTATGTCTAACTCCATGTTTGACATACGCCTGTCAAACATGGACACTTACAAAGAAACAACTCAACAGAATAGAAACCACACAGAGAGCAATTGAGAGAAGCTATCTAGGGATTAAACTAAAAGATCGTATAAAAAACTCAGAGATAAGACTTCGCACTCAAGCAAAGAATATAAAAAAGATTCTGCTTAAATCTAAATGGAAATGGGCAGGACATCTTCAAAGACTTAAGGACGATAGATGGACAAAAATAACAACTAACTGGTACCCACTGGGAAGGAAGAGAAAAAAAGGACGACCATTCAAAAGATGGGACGATCCCATAGTCAAAGTAGCAGGGAGAGTGTGGACAAGGTTGGCTAGAGACCGAGCCAATTGGAAAGTCTTGGAGGAGGCTTTTACCGCTTAGCGGTCCTTACATAGAATAATAGTCTTAATAATTGTAGCATATTACTCAGCACTGAGGCAACAGTAGTGGTGGTATAGATGTTTCATATGTGGTGTGATAAAATTGTATAACTATTGTTAGACAAATGTTACAAATGTTGACAAATAAGGATCAGATTTAGACATAGTATGATTTTGCAAACAGATGCGTACAAATGGAAGCAAAAAGATGTAAGGATTAATAAATTGGTAAATGTTTATTAAATCAACTTGTGTTTATTGAACTGTCATTAACGTTCCATCATACATTTGCCATAACTACTTAAACTGTACAACATTACCTATACTGTTTGCTAAAACTAAACATATAAGTATTAACTTTGTGCATGTTAGTCTTAAGCACCTAAATTAGAAATGTTTTGCTGATTGTGTATTACTTAAACAAAAATGTAAAAGCGAAATGTAACTGTAAGGAAACAATAAAAGCTATTTTATTTTTTTTTATTTTATTTTATTTTATTTATTTTTATTTTATTTCCCGCAAGGTTTTTCCGAGATGGGAAATCTCAGGAAACGAAGAGGCCCTGACCCGATACGTGTGGGTCGACCTTAAACGATTCCATTGTGGCCGGTGTTTGCTTTCATACCTTTTGCGGGGCGCTGGAGAAATTCTGTTTATGGAAATTATTTGCCTTCCAAGCCCCACGCTTTCTCTGTAGATCTGCAGAATTTGAATCTCACTCCACATCTAGGTATCTGTTATTTTTCCTTTTTAGATAGAAAAACAAAATTGCAGATTGAGCATAAACATTTATATTACTTAATATTGGACAAGATTGGATCGCAAATCATAGATTATAGCTTTCTGCACTTCTTTGCCATGTACCTAACTATGACCTAACTATTCCTTTCTTTAAGATGTAATATAGGTAAGTGCAAAGTTCATAAATAACATCATAGGTAGGTAGAATTGTGTAAGAAAATTGCATTCAATATTCATAGTGACTAAGGGCAAGAATACTGCCACCTGATTGGCTTAATTTGGCGTTCAATTCCAGAGTAAATAGGCATCTTCTAGGCAATCACATTAATTTGATTTGATGATTTTTAGTGACCTGCAGTTTAAAAATTATAAGGACCTTCGAATTTAAACGTCATGTATTTAAAATCGTTGTGAATCAGAAACACTAAATTTTTTCAATAGAAAGTTCACCCAAATGTTGCTAATTTTTATTGTAACTTTTGCTTCAATGTGTCGGTAATAACAGTATCCAAAAACGTTTAGAAACAGACTTGATAACTGGCTTAGTTTTTTTAGAAATTACGTAAAACGTCGTTTTTCTGCTATATTCTTACCACCAACGTATTCGTAAGAGTGCGATAGACAAAAATAAATTCAGTGTATCCTCTTAAGCTGTATGTAGTAAAACACCACTTGCATCATCATTTCCATCAGGTGTGATAAAATAAAGCCTGTATTAACGGCCTACAAGCCGTATTTTGTGATTTTGAATGAAGTCTTACGTAAAAACTATACAAACAATTACTTTCAAATTTAAACGTCATGTATTTTGGGTCTTTAATCTAAAATCGCTAGGAAGCAGAAACACGATTGGATAAAATTTTCTCCATAGAAAGTTCTCCCAAAAGTTGCTCCAATATCTCAGTTTTCCTGTTTCTTATCGGAAACTGCAATGGATGTAATTGTAATTTTTGTTTTCATGTGTCGGTAATAACAATATCCAAAAACGCTCAGAAACCGATTTTTGATAACTGGCTTAATTTTTGAGTAATTAGGTAAAAGGTCGTTTTTCTGTAATATTCTTCCGCGACGCTGCATGTCGCACCTACCATCGATATCCGTGAGAGTGAGAAAGACAAAAATAAATTCAATAAATCCCCTTAAAAAAGTTTTGGCTCGATACGAGAATCGAACCCAGAGCAAGTTCCAAGAGATCGTGTTAACCACTACAAGTAAAAGCAGTAATAACATAACTGCCGCAATTACCGAGATTAGCTGTAGTACTACTTAAACAAACTTGTGTGAACTAGCTCATTAATTAGCCAAGCTAAGTGCCCACTTGCTATACCGAGAAGATCTAATTTATTAATTAACACTAATGAAAAGTATTCTTTATTTTATAATAAAAAGCGGTGGTTTTAAACGACATCTTGTTAGACACACACGTATACATAAAAGAAAATTGCGAACCTGCCGTCTGCATCGGAGGTCGTGGGTTCGATTCCCACTACTGGTGTGCTGAGCCTGTTGTGTCTGTTTTTCAATATATTATATTTATGTACATTAATATGTATGTATATTTATTAGTTATCTAGTACCCATAACACAAGCTATCGCTTACTTTGGGGCTAGATTGCGATGTGTGTAGTGTCCTGAAAAAAATGCAAAAATATTATCCAGTTAAAAAAGTGAGCTAAAACCTAAATTCACCCTCTGAAGTTGTAGGAAAATGCGTTTGGACTTACGCATAGAAGGTAATTTGCTTACCAAAATGTAATTCAGGTAAATACTAACTACGTGATTGGAGGAGGTGAATTAAATTATAGCGAGAAACCAAGCAAAAATATAACTTTCGTTGTATGGGAGATACTTTAAATATTTGTTTAATCTATTTTTTAGTATTTTTTTTATATCGGCAACACAAATACATCATCTGTGACGAGTTTCTTACTATCACGGTTCAAGGGATACAGTTTAATGACAGACGGACGGACGGACGAATGGATGACGAAGTCTTAGTAATAGGGTACCCGTTTTTACCCTTTGGGTACGGAACCCTAAAAATCATAAAATCGGTCAAGACGTTACGGGGCAGCTTTGTTATAAACACTATGACACAAGAATTTTATGTCTTAACCTATTTTATTAAAAATAAATTTTAGGTCAAGCACGTGCCTTAAAATGTCTTAACCTCCCTCCTAACTTCTCAAATTGTAGACGCCTTTCGTTCCGTCTCTCGCGCGGAGTACTGCGGTTTTCCAGTCTTCTATCTATTAACGGCCTACAAGCCGTATTTAGATGATTTTGAATGAAGTTTTATGCAAAAACTATAAAGACAATTACTTTCAAATTTACACGTCATGTATTTTGGGTCTTTAATCTAAAATCGCTTAGAAGCAGAAACACGATTGGATAAAATTTTCTCGATAGAAAGTTCTCCCAAAAGTTGCTCCAAAATCTCAGTTTTCTATGTTTTATTGGAAACTACGGGTCGGCATTTGAAATACGCATCTGGATTTATGGGGTGGGGGCGGAGGGGGGGGGGGTGAGGGGGGAGGGTAGGAACCCTCCCCACCATCCCCCGCGGCGCGGAAACCTATAATTTTTTTTATTTCGACTATATCCTAAGAAAAAGTGGGGGACCTAGGAAATTAATTAAATATTTATTGTATTATTTTACTATCTCAGAACCAACCAACAATGTGCACCTATAGGTAATTAGGTTAAGGTTATTTTCCTTTTTTGACCACCCAAAAATAGGAGCCCCGCGAAGCGGGGCTCCGTCGACATGCTCTTGGAGGGGAAGAGGGTGACGGATAAGGAGTTTTCCTAGGTCCCCCACTTTTTTTAGGCTATAGTCGTAAATTCTTATATAAAGTTAACACATAACCTCAAAAAATAAAAAAAATAATAAAAAAAAATTATAATTAATTAAATATTTGTTGTATTAATTTACTATCTCAGAACCAACCAACAATGTGCACCTATAGGTAATTAGGTTAAGGTTATTTTCCTTTTTTGACCACCCAGAAATAGGAGCCCCGCGAAGCGGGGCTCCGTCGACATGCTCTTGGAGGGGAAGAGGGTGACGGCTAAGGAGTTTTCCTAGGTCCCCCACTTATTCTTAGGCTATAGTCGTAAATTCTTATATAAAGTTAACACATAACCTCAAAAAATAAAAAAATTATAATTAATTAAATATTTGTTGTATTATTTTACTATCTCAGAACCAACCAACAATGTGAACCTATAGGTAATTAGGTTAAGGTTATTTTCCTTTTTTGACCACCCAGAAATAGGAGCCCCGCGAAGCGGGGCTCCGTCGACATGCTCTTGGAGGGGAAGAGGGTGACGGCTAAGGAGTTTTATAGGTCCCCCACTTTTTCTTAGGCTATAGTCGTAAATTCTTATATAAAGTTAACACATAACCTCAAAAAATAAAAAAATAATAAAAAAAAAATTATAGGTTTCCGCGCCGCGGGGGATGGTTCCTACCCTCCCCCCTCACCCCCCCCCCCCCCCTCCGCCCCACCCCATAAATCCAGATGCGTATTTCAAATGCAATCCCGAAACTACAATGGATGTAATTGTAATTTTTGTTTTAATGTAGTAATAATAATATCCTAAAACGCTTAGAACAGATTTTTGATAACTGGCTTAGTTTTTGAGTAATTAGGTAAAACGTCGTTTTTCTGCTATATTCTTCCGCGACGCTGCATGTCGCACCTACCAAATCTCCGTGAGAGTGAGAAAGACAAAAATAAATTCAGTGTATCCTCTTAAGCTGTATGTAGTAAAACACCACTTGCATCATCATTTCCATCAGGTGTGATAAAATAAAGCCTGTATTAACGGCCTACAAGCCGTATTTTGTGATTTTGAATGAAGTCTTACGTAAAAACTATACAAACAATTACTTTCAAATTTAAACGTCATGTATTTTGGGTCTTTAATCTAAAATCGCTAAGAAGCAGAAACACGATTGGATAAAATTTTCTCCATAGAAAGTTCTCCCAAAAGTTGCTCCAATATCTCAGTTTTCCTGTTTCTTATCGGAAACTGCAATGGATGTAATTGTAATTTTTGTTTTCATGTGTCGGTAATAACAATATCCAAAAACGCTCAGAAACCGATTTTTGATAACTGGCTTAATTTTTGAGTAATTAGGTAAAAGGTCGTTTTTCTGTAATATTCTTCCGCGACGCTGCATGTCGCACCTACCATCGATATCCGTGAGAGTGAGAAAGACAAAAATAAATTCAATAAATCCCCTTAAAAAAGTTTTGGCTCGATACGAGAATCGAACCCAGAGCAAGTTCCAAGAGATCGTGTTAACCACTACAAGTAAAAGCAGTAATAACATAACTGCCGCAATTACCGAGATTAGCTGTAGTACTACTTAAACAAACTTGTGTGAACTAGCTCATTAATTAGCCAAGCTAAGTGCCCACTTGCTATACCGAGAAGATCTAATTTATTAATTAACACTAATGAAAAGTATTCTTTATTTTATAATAAAAAGCGGTGGTTTTAAACGACATCTTGTTAGACACACACGTATACATAAAAGAAAATTGCGAACCTGCCGTCTGCATCGGAGGTCGTGGGTTCGATTCCCACTACTGGTGTGCTGAGCCTGTTGTGTCTGTTTTTCAATATATTATATTTATGTACATTAATATGTATGTATATTTATTAGTTATCTAGTACCCATAACACAAGCTATCGCTTACTTTGGGGCTAGATTGCGATGTGTGTAGTGTCCTGAAAAAAATGCAAAAATATTATCCAGTTAAAAAAGTGAGCTAAAACCTAAATTCACCCTCTGAAGTTGTAGGAAAATGCGTTTGGACTTACGCATAGAAGGTAATTTGCTTACCAAAATGTAATTCAGGTAAATACTAACTACGTGATTGGAGGAGGTGAATTAAATTATAGCGAGAAACCAAGCAAAAATATAACTTTCGTTGTATGGGAGATACTTTAAATATTTGTTTAATCTATTTTTTAGTATTTTTTTTATATCGGCAACACAAATACATCATCTGTGACGAGTTTCTTACTATCACGGTTCAAGGGATACAGTTTAATGACAGACGGACGGACGGACGAATGGATGACGAAGTCTTAGTAATAGGGTACACGTTTTTACCCTTTGGGTACGGAACCCTAAAAATCATAAAATCGGTCAAGACGTTACGGGGCAGCTTTGTTATAAACACTATGACACAAGAATTTTATGTCTTAACCTATTTTATTAAAAATAAATTTTAGGTCAAGCACGTGCCTTAAAATGTCTTAACCTCCCTCCTAACTTCTCAAATTGTAGACGCCTTTCGTTCCGTCTCTCGCGCGGAGTACTGCGGTTTTCCAGTCTTCTATCTATTAACGGCCTACAAGCCGTATTTAGATGATTTTGAATGAAGTTTTATGCAAAAACTATAAAGACAATTACTTTCAAATTTACACGTCATGTATTTTGGGTCTTTAATCTAAAATCGCTTAGAAGCAGAAACACGATTGGATAAAATTTTCTCGATAGAAAGTTCTCCCAAAAGTTGCTCCAAAATCTCAGTTTTCTATGTTTTATTGGAAACTACGGGTCGGCATTTGAAATACGCATCTGGATTTATGGGGTGGGGGCGGAGGGGGGGGGGGGGGTGAGGGGGGAGGGTAGGAACCCTCCCCACCATCCCCCGCGGCGCGGAAACCTATAATTTTTTTTATTTCGACTATAGCCTAAGAAAAAGTGGGGGACCTAGGAAATTAATTAAATATTTATTGTATTATTTTACTATCTCAGAACCAACCAACAATGTGCACCTATAGGTAATTAGGTTAAGGTTATTTTCCTTTTTTGACCACCCAAAAATAGGAGCCCCGCGAAGCGGGGCTCCGTCGACATGCTCTTGGAGGGGAAGAGGGTGACGGATAAGGAGTTTTCCTAGGTCCCCCACTTTTTTTAGGCTATAGTCGTAAATTCTTATATAAAGTTAACACATAACCTCAAAAAATAAAAAAATAATAAAAAAAAATTATAATTAATTAAATATTTGTTGTATTAATTTACTATCTCAGAACCAACCAACAATGTGCACCTATAGGTAATTAGGTTAAGGTTATTTTCCTTTTTTGACCACCCAGAAATAGGAGCCCCGCGAAGCGGGGCTCCGTCGACATGCTCTTGGAGGGGAAGAGGGTGACGGCTAAGGAGTTTTCCTAGGTCCCCCACTTATTCTTAGGCTATAGTCGTAAATTCTTATATAAAGTTAACACATAACCTCAAAAAATAAAAAAATTATAATTAATTAAATATTTGTTGTATTATTTTACTATCTCAGAACCAACCAACAATGTGAACCTATAGGTAATTAGGTTAAGGTTATTTTCCTTTTTTGACCACCCAGAAATAGGAGCCCCGCGAAGCGGGGCTCCGTCGACATGCTCTTGGAGGGGAAGAGGGTGACGGCTAAGGAGTTTTATAGGTCCCCCACTTTTTCTTAGGCTATAGTCGTAAATTCTTATATAAAGTTAACACATAACCTCAAAAAATAAAAAAAATAATAAAAAAAAAATTATAGGTTTCCGCGCCGCGGGGGATGGTTCCTACCCTCCCCCCTCACCCCCCCCCCCCCCCTCCGCCCCACCCCATAAATCCAGATGCGTATTTCAAATGCAATCCCGAAACTACAATGGATGTAATTGTAATTTTTGTTTTAATGTAGTAATAATAATATCCTAAAACGCTTAGAACAGATTTTTGATAACTGGCTTAGTTTTTGAGTAATTAGGTAAAACGTCGTTTTTCTGCTATATTCTTCCGCGACGCTGCATGTCGCACCTACCAAATCTCCGTGAGAGTGAGAAAGACAAAAATAAATTCAATAAATCCCCTTAAAGCAAAAGGCAAAAATATTCCTCCAAGCCCCAAAAAAGAAATCATCAGAACACAATTCGTTTGTGACTACAGAAGCGTAACAATAACACAAAACTTTTGTACGACTCTTGATGAACGGACGAAAATGTTTTCGCGCCCCAATTTATTAAAGTCCATCAATTATTTTGCGTCGTAAAGCAACGCTTTCTTTCGATTTAAGAGGGAGAGGTTGTACGCGATTTTTCCTTCTTCCATTGTACTAGACCACTGGGTCATATTAATTTCTCGTGACTATGGAATTACTCAATGTTTATGTACTACAATAATGCGTACTAGCTTTTGTTAAAATCACCAAACCCCAAACATGTTTGTGAATTTCGAAGCGTAACAATAACACAAAGCTTTTGTACGATTCTTGATGAACGAATTCAGAACTGAGTCCACCTTCTTCTTAAAATTAAGAAGCGACATGTGATTTTTTCTCTTTCATTGCACTAGCCCACTGGGTCATATTAATTTATCCATGATTTTACAGATGTCCAGCTTTTGTCTGACTTCATAAGCTTTCTCTTGTCATTCACTTCATCTGTCAGTTTATTATTCTTATTTAAAATAACTGGATGAAAGTACTACGTGTCTACTCCCAGCCGTATAGCTGGAGGATTTGTGCAAACAAAAGTGACAAAGACTCCTCAGTTCTCTGTAACTTGTATTTTAATTCTTTTTTCCTCATTTAAAATTGTTTTATCATTCCTGCAGAAGAGTTTGTTTTTTTAAAAACACTGTAATAGTTATTATAGATACCTACTATTTTCTCGTTTCAGCCTCGATTATGTTATTTTTTATTTTGTTTACTGCCTTGTATTTCCAAGCGACCTCAAAAAAGGAGGTTTTCAATTCGGCTGTATTTTTAATGTCTGTTAGGTACCTTAGAATTTTCCACTGGGTAAACGATTTTTTATAATTCTTTTTTTATTGGAAAGCAAGATCAAGAGTTGTTTGGCGGTAGTTGAAGTAGTTTTTTTACGTCAAAATTTTGTATTATTATCATACTTGAAGATTTACTTAGGAACTCCGAAAACTAATCGTTCATACAACAAAAAATATACTGAAGCAATATTAAAAACCTTTTTTTTCGTAAATTATGATTATTCTTGAAAATCGTGATGTGTGACGTAGTGGAAGGCGGTAATATTTGCAAATTCAAGTAAATTCTGGCCCTTAATGTAAAGTTGTAATTAAAATACAGCCACATTTCGTCCTTGCTCCTTAATTAAAATTACGTCAACGGTAAGTCCGAAAACAATTAGTTACTGCCACGTCAGAAAATTGAAATGTTAATTGCGTGACTTATTTACAATTGTTTGTTGTTATATCATTGTAATTATAACACAGGTTACTTTTTAAAGGCGTATTTAAACGATTTTTAGTGACCTGCAGTTTAAAAACTATTAAAACAATTTCTTTTAAATTTAAATATCCTTATCCTTACTAATATTATAAATGGGAAAGTAACTTTGTTTGTATGTTTGTTCCGCTTTCCCGCCGCTACTACTGAACCGATTTGGCTGAAATTTGGAACATAGATAGCTTATAACCCGGATTAACAAATAGGCTACTTTTTATTCCGGGAAATTCCATAGTTCCCGTGGGAAATTTTTACAGCAATCTATAGCTACATCTAAAGGTACGTAGCTAAAGCAAACATCTTTGAAAGTAGGTATAAGGTTGTAATATTGAATGGGAACGGGAAATTTATGTTTCTCCCAGGATTTGTTAAAAAGCAAATTTGACACAGGCAGGGCGGTGGGCAAAAGCTAATGATACTACAGATCTGATACTACTACTACTGATTACTAGAGATGTGAAAATGGCCACCATATAAATACTCAAAACTCCATACATAGCTCTCAAAACCGTAATAGGTTTATAAATACTCAAAACTCCATACATAGCTCTCAAAACCGTAATAGGTTATAAATACTCAAAACTCCATACATAGTTCTCAAAACCGTAAATAGGTTACAAATACTCAAAACTCCATACATAGCTCTCAAAACCGTAAATAGGTAATAAATACTCAAAACTCCATACATAGATCTCAAAACCGTAATAGGTTTACTCAAAACTCCATATATATAGCTCTCAAAACCGTAATAGGTTATAAATACTCAAAACTCCATACATAGCTCTCAAAACCGTAAATAGGTTACAAATAAATACTCAAAACTCCATACATAGCTCTCAAAACCGTAAATAGGTTACAAATAAATACTCAAAACTCCATACATAGCTCTCAAAACCGTAAATAGGTAATAAATACTCAAAACTCAATACATAGCTCTCAAAACCGTAAATAGGTCACAAATACTTAAGGCTCAATAGAAGGTCAATACTGGCACTCAAAACTGAAATAGGCTGTAAATACTCAAAACTCCATACAACCCTAGACTCCATACACTCGAAAAGGTAAATAGGTTATAAATATTGAAAACTCCATACATAGATCTCAAAACCGTAAATAGGTCATAAATACTTAAGGCTCAATAGAAGGTCAATACTGGCACTCAAAACTGAAATAGGCTGTAAATACTCAAAACTCCATACATAGCTCTCAAAACCGTCATAGCTCTCAAAATCGTCAATCTGTAAATAGTTCATAAATACTCGAGACTATATCGACACTGAAAAGTGTAAATCTGTAATCTGTAAATAGTTCATAAATACTCGAGACTCTATCGACACTGAAAAGTGTAATCGACATTCAAAAGTGTAAATCTGTAATCTGTAAATAGTTCATAAATACTTGAGACTCTATCGACACTGAAAAATGTAATCGACATTGAAAAGTGTAAATAGGTCATAAAAATATGTTCCAATACTCACACTTTTTTCGCTTGAATGAATGTTTTTAGACAATTTGGACAGAATATACTCAGTTCTGTAAAGGGATCATAAAATGCTCATATTTGGTGACAGATTATTAGCAAGTATTCTGTATCTGTAAATTACCACTCCTTTTAATTTTGCGTTCAGAGGTTGCTTGCTATATTATATATAATATGGTACTAATAAATTGCCAGGGTCTTAAACAATTTTTACGTCTGTCGTTTTTTTTCCAGCGTAGT
Source organism: Coenonympha arcania (assembly GCA_036785405.1). Lineage (NCBI taxonomy): Eukaryota > Metazoa > Arthropoda > Insecta > Lepidoptera > Nymphalidae > Coenonympha > Coenonympha arcania. The sequence goes on from CM072074.1 coordinate 3,350,213, forward strand.
ATATTTTTTCAATATTTATTTTTTCCATAAATGACGCGGGCGAAGCCGCGGGTATAAGCTAGTTTAATAAATAATAATAAAAAAAATCTTTAATAAATAATAAATATTTTGGGCCTTTAATCTTAAATCACTATGTAGCAGAACCTGCACGATTGGATACTATTTTCACGATAGACAATGTTCCCAAAAGTTGCTCCAAAATTTCAGTTTTTTTATCGGAAACTAGAATGGATGTAATTGTAATTTTTGTTTTAATATGCCAGTAATACCAAAAACGCTTAGAAACAGATTTTTGATAAACAGCTTAATTTCTAGTACCTAATTAGAAAAATGACGTTTTTCTGTTATACATTCCTCCGCGACGCTGAATGTCGCACCCACCAACGTATCCGTGAGAGTGAGAAAGACTAAAATAAATTCAACATATCCTCCAAAGAGAACGCCTGAGCGAAGCAGAGGCGGGTCAGCTAGAGAATGTCAATAATGACGAATGATAACTGGATTAATGTTTGTTTCAGATGAAATGGCGAGTGGCCGGCGGGATGGGCATACCGTTCGCCGCTGCGGTCTTTTGCATGCTGCCCCTCTTCACATCGTCCAATGGAGATATTCGTTAGTATTTAATGCACTACTTACAACGTTACTACAGGTAGTACAACCAACAGGTAACAGGTAGTTCAATCCACGAAGACACGCCCCACTCATCGTGAGAAGTTAGGAAGCAGTGAGGCGCCTCATCGTGGATGAAATATATAGTTTTTACTCAAGTGAGAAAATTTATACAGAAGCAGGCCAGTCTCACTTATCACGTGGCCGTCCCGGCTACAAGTACGGGTCCGGACCTCAATATTTCAAATGGTTGCCGCTCGCGGGCCGAGTTGCACGCGCTAGTTCTGTACGGTCTACTTTACGCGCCGTCTGACTACGGCAGCCCTAGTACGTCGTAAGAGATAAAGTTAGGCGATAGAAAGATACCACAACATTGCGTTTCTTGCGTGTCGATTTTGAGGGCGGGGCCAGGCGCTATTGCGAACTGAATTTCACTTTTTGTGACAGCGCTAGAGTCGCTATTTCTTTAAATAATCGTGCGGAGTGAACCTTCTGGTACTATTTAGTGTTCTGTGACAGAAGTACGTACTTACCTACCTACGTTTTCGTCTACAGTCTACACAGTCACTTACCAGTGAAATTGGCATCATTCTCTTTGCACTCGTAAGAAAACTAGCTTTAGCAAGTTCAGAAATCCCATGGAAAACATGTTTTTTAGGTTGAATATTATGTAGGTACGTTAATCCAGAGTCAATTCTATCTCCATTTTATATTTCAACCTGATACAGGGCTGATATAGTCTATCTCCCTAATAAATAAAAGAGTAACATACACACACTCACGCATACAGACCACCGCATAAGGATGCATACATACTCGTACTTATATTGTGCTTATGATGATCTGAATTTACAGGGCATCACGGGACGTCACGGGCCCGCGGCTGGCGAGGCAATGCGAACGCGCCCGCCGACGTCACGGCCAACAACTCGGTCAGCAACATAACAGCGCAGCTCGGCGGCACTGCGTACTTGCATTGCCTTGTTGGACACTTGAGCGAAAGAGGCGTAAGTACAAGTCAAGTGCTTATACTTTATACAGACTAATGCAGTTACAGCAAAGAATTCAGTCAGCAAAACAACCAATGACGTGATAGCCAAGCACTCAGTCAGCAACATAACAGAGCAGCTCGGCGGCACTGCGTACTTGCATTGCCTTGTTGGACACTTGAGCGAAAGAGGCGTAAGTACAAGTCAAGTGCTTATACTTTATACAGACTAATGCAGTTACAGCAAAGAATTCAGTCAGCAAAACAACCAATGACGTGATAGCCAAGCACTCAGTCAGCAACATAACAGAGCAGCTCGGCGGCACTGCGTACTTGCATTGCCTTGTTGGACACTTGAGCGAAAGAGGCGTAAGTACAAGTCAAGTGCTTATACTTTATACAGACTAATGCAGTTACAGCAAAGAATTCAGTCAGCAAAATAACCAATGACGTGATAGCCAAGAACTCAGTCAGCAACATTACAGCGCTGCTCGGCGGCACTGCGTACCTACTTGCATTGCCTTGTTGGACACTTGAGCGAAAGAGGCGTAAGTACAAGTCAAGTGTTTATACAGACTAATGCAGTTACAGCAAAGAATTTAGTAAGCAAAATAAGAGTTCATCTCAGCGACACGGCGTATTTGCATTGTCCTGTGAGTCCTGTCAAACATTAAAAACATTATCATATTAATTTAAACGAAGCACCCAAAGTGATAACAAATATATTTTATAAACCGGTATAAATGTTGGTTAAGGGAACGTCTATCTTATTACTTCATTAAAAACTAAATTGCTTCCGGCACTGAAAAACTTTTTCTGGGGCCGAAAAAGTGTTCCAAGCTAAAACGTGTAAAGTTTGGCAATATATACTGAAAAAGTTGTATCCGAATGGCTTAGTTCTAATCGCAATAAACTAAGAAAATCCTTTCACAAAACTTCAAAATAAATTGCTAATTGCGAAACTTGGTCGGTCATAATCTTTTGCTGTCGCATTGCAGGCTGTAGGAGTCACACAACGGTCTTTGTTAAAGGAAACGTATGCGATACTGTTTGGTATTATCTGAGGTGACAATGAATTGCTATAGATCCTAAAGCAATAGTAAGACTTCTTGCGTAGTCCATTCGGGTAGGTACCAATTAGTATTGTCAGTTATTCTACATGAAGCATATGTATCGCTATTGTTAGTTTACATATGTATGTGTAATATACGTTTGCGATCAAATGTACATATATCATTGCCATAAACCTGCAACGTGTAATTAATCTACTATTTGCAAAAGACTAAATCAAATTTGAAGAAAGTGGGCTAATCTTGTCCAAATCTCCTCTTCTTTTATCTCGGCATATCCCAGGGTCAGTTAGATAGCTTAGTCATTGCCGCGTTGTACGGTCTAAAGCGTCCTGTTGACACAAGCATCTTGAGCACTTTTTGGACGTCGCAGACTACGCCTAAGGAAACACTTTATCTAGCAACAGGCACATGAAGGTACCTGTGGCTCACATGGATGATCTTAACCAACTATCTAAACAAAATATACGAGAAATTTCCTAGTAAAGTACAATTTCGTAGTCCCAATACAGAAGCAGCGTGGAACTAATTTTGTCCCGTTTATTTCGCAGCAAGTGTCGTGGATTAGGAAGCGGGATTGGCACATCCTGAGCTCGGGGAAGTTCACTTACACGAACGACGAAAGATTTCAGGTGAGCTGTTTACCTACTTGCATGTTTAATCAAAATAACTAGTGGTCAATATACGACTAACAAATAATTCTTATTGATTTCGAACTAACTGCTATCACAATCGACCGATTTTAACCTGCGTCCTCCACCTGTTGCAGCTAGATGCTTTACCAATTGAACCACGATATTTCAATCCATCAAAAATCGCTTATTTTTCATTCGATTCGTATCATAATGTAATGTTACATTACTGATAACACTGTGAAATACACAGAAAACTATTTTTGTACTAAGAAATAAGACACAATTTTGATTGAATTTGATATAACACAAAATGATCGAATTAATTAAACAGCGTAGAACAAAAGCGGCTAGTTTTAATGATAGGAATTCTACAAATAGGACCAAAAGCTTTTGGTCTTTTTTATTTTAGCCTGTATGGGCGCTGAGCGTTACTATCTCAGTATAGATATAGAATTCTAGTTTAGATAAGCTCAGACACTTGGTTAACGAATATCAAGTCCTGCCGACAAGCGAATCTTGGTATAATTAATAATATCGACCGGACCGAATCCAATCTGCAAACTCGTAGGACGTGATCCATTCCCATTTCCTAACAACGTTGGCCCGCATTGTTCCAGTTACTTAATTGCCTTCGATTGTTTTTGTTACACCTTCCATAAGTTGATAGGGACTCAATATTGGGCAAGACTCTCCCCTCAGATTGAGAATTGGACAATCATCCTAGCTGAGTGCTGATTGGGAGATATTAACGGCGTATACTGCTATTTAAGCTATTTTTACAGTTTAAAAACTATAAGGACAATCACTTTCAAATTTGAACGTCATGTATTGAATGGAATCAGGCGTTATTTTGCGGAAATCCATAATTAGTAGGAAAGATTAATTTGTTTTGCTATAATCATTCATTTAATTTTTTTTTTTTTCAAAAAAAAAATCCGCTACTTGAAAAGATTCTGTATAGTACAATATGCAATATGCAAAAAATGTAAGCGTATTATCGCTATTTGAACGCCTCAGTTAGCGTCAAAATAGCGATAATACACATACATTTTTTGAATTTTGTTTTATTTCTATACCACACGTAGTATTGCTATTAGTCCAATTTGGCTAATTTGCAGGCCCAAAGATTACGTGAATCACAGACCATGTAAAGACTAGTTTAGTTGCATTAGTTTAGTCAGCATTATCGACGAGTAGTCATTATTTAACTCGATAGTCACCTAAAATGCGTCGAGGCTACGGTTCACATTTTCATTAAAGCTCTCGCGTTAATTTCGCGGTTTTCGATTCGTGCTCATTCTCGTTTTAGTGCTGAAGTGTCTAATTTCCTGTACTGCTAATGAATATTGCTTTATTGTATTCCGTAGTTAATTATTCATTTATTTAACTATGCACGTGCATTTCTGACACTTGTCCGACGTTAATTATGACTTCAAATGTGTTCACGCAATCGTAATAATTCATGGTGCCATTATGGTATGCTATGAATGCCATGGGTATACTTGTATAGCAATAAGTCTGCCTTTACTTATCACCACAGGCAACCGATCTGTGGTGACAGAAACAAAAGCAAAAGTGGTATAAAATAAAATTAACTTTCTTTTTAGAGTTGCTGCTTTTGTTTCAACAAATCCCTTAACAACCTTAAGTGGCTTACCACTATCAAGTTCCTGTTCCTGAAATTCTGTTTTTTTTGTAATGTTTGCTTTTAAGTCTTCTTGATAAAAAAGCCAACCTCTCTATGGCCTGCCTTCTGTTCTTTGTAATACAGTATGATGCAATCTCGTTCACGTGTGTTAGACTTGTTCGTTCTATTGACTCGCCTATAGCAGTTCTTATAAAGTCTTCCTTTTGTGTTTTAGTATTCGTGTAGTTCATGTATTTAGTATTCCTATGTATAATTTTTTTTAATTCGTTTGCGTTTTTGAGACTGGTGGTGCCCTTATATAAACACTGTGATATTATTAACGTTTTTAAATAATTGAATTGGAAGGTTTTGATATTCAGGCTCACTCACAGACCTTAAGTTTTAATTTTAAAAGTGGTATAAGCCTAAAAGTAAATAAATAACATAATTATTCTATTACATGTGATGATAGAATGTGGGTCCAACAATTTGATCAGTTGTTATTTCACCAAGCGTGAAATCTAAATAATAAAACGAGTAACAATGCCGTATCTTTAACGAGACATCACAGAGGCTGATGTATGGTTAACAAGCGGGGATCTGATACGCATGTATCAAGTCCAATCAATCTTAACGGACAAATTACTCGCGATAGGCGTCTGTACGTACAAAGGTACGAACCGTCATACGTTGATTACTTTAAATGGAATCTTAATCTTAAGCGGATATAATACTATTTTTATTTTTGTTTTTTTCATTCTTCCGAATAGGTTGGTGATTGTGGCATGCAGCGTCACGGAGGAATATAACAGAAAAACGTCGTTTTACCGAATTACCAAAAACTAAACGACTTATCAAAAATCAGTTCTGAGCGTTTTTGGATATTATTATTACCGACACATTAAACAAAATTTACAGTTTCCGATAAAAATGAGGAAAATGAAGATTTTGGAGCAACTTTTGGAAGAAATATCTATCGGGAAAATTTTATCTAATCGTGTGTTTTCAGATCAGATCGAATTCAGGTTAAAGACCCAAAAATACATGACGTTTAAATTTGAAAGTATAATTTTCCTTATAGGTAGGTCCTGTAAAGAACCTGTAGGTCACTAAAAATCGTTTAAATAGCCGTTTACGCCCTTAAGAGTGTATATCAACCCCAGTAGATGCTCTCCTCACTCTTACAAGTACAAGGAAGCTTTGTGCCAGAGTGAAAAAAAAAATGAAAATATTTATTTTCACATATGCCTAAATAATAGGCTCTTATGAAAAGTCAAAACTCTACCGCCAGGTTCGGAAAGCAGGTTTGCAGCGAGAAGAACTGGCAAGAAACTCGGCACTTGCTCTTTTCAATCAAAGTGCATGCGAATATCACAAAAAACGACGTTTATCCTTATTTACCAAAAACTAAACCATTTACGGGATCACAACTGATCGGGAGGCTCAGCAGTGCAGGTGTTGGCTGCTCGATAGATGGAGTGAGCATTAACAATATCAGCTATGCAGACGACATGGTACTGCTGAGCCCTTCGGTTAGTGGCCTTAATAAGTTGCTACGTCTCTGCGAAGAATATGCCGGGGAACATGGACTCAGTTACAACACAAAGAAAAGTGAGTTTCTTGTTTTCAGGGGGAGAAACAAAATGGACAAATTCTGCCCTAATATACGACTGTGCGGGGCCCCCCTGAAGCAGGTGACTGAGTTCAAGTACCTCGGACACGTAGTAACGGAGCGCCTCGATGACGACAGCGACATGGAACGGGAGCGTAGGGCGCTGTCAGTTCGCGGCAATATGTTGGCTCGCAGATTTGCACGTTGTACTACACAGGTAAAACTTACCTTGTTTAGGGCATACTGCCAGTCCTTTTACACGTGCAGTCTGTGGACGGACTATACGCGGCGGAGCTACAGCGCCTTGCGTGTTCAGTACAACAATGTGCTGAGGGCGGTTTTGGGGATGCCGCGGCGCTGCAGCGCGTCAGCGATGTTTGCGGATGCTCGCGTAGACGACTTTTATGCGATCATGCGCAAACGCGCTGCGTCCATGATGAGCAGACTGGTGAGTAGTACCAACACCCTCCTCGGCACATTGGCTTGTAGACTGGACAGCCCGTTCTGGAGGTCCTGGGACGGTGCACATGCCAGGGGTGGGGGGCGAAGATAGGTAGGAATTAGAATAAGTACTAACATAGGTTTAAGTGCATGTGTATACTAACAATTATAGTTTAGTTTTTATCATTAGGAACTAACATAGGTTTAAGAGCATGTGTATACTAACAATAGAGTTTAGTTTTTTAAGATTAGGAACTAACATAGGTTTAAGATTACTGTTACTAACAAAATTTTATGGAGTTTTGCTCTGAAATAAAAATTTATTTATTTATTTATTTATTTTTACCAAAAAGTTGCTCTTAAGGGGATTCATTGAATTTATTTTTATCTTTCTCACTCTCACGGATACGTTGGTAGGTGCGACATGCAGCGTCGCTGAAGAATATAACAGAAAAACGACCTTTTACCTAATTACTCAAAAACTAAGCCAGTTATCAAAAATCGGTTCTCAGCGTTTTTGAATATTGTTATTACCGACCACAGATTACTACAGATGAACACTTCCGAAGCATCAAGTGACGCACGGTATTTACGTATGTGTGCGTGCACACACACAGCTATCGGTCCGAACACTGTCTAACGCAAGCCTGATAATGTTGCTAGCTTAAGTGGCTTAAGGAAAAAACTCCCACTACAATTAGTATTATAGGTACGATTTCCTTAGTGAAGAGTGATTAGTACCGAAGTATATTTTTAACCTCTGACGCCGTCTCGCTGCCGGCGATGAATTAAAACGGGGAAACGGCGTCGCCTGTTGTTCTGCAGATTGAAGACGGTATTTGTTTTTGATGGTGAGTGACGGTCTTCGGTTCCATTTGAATATATAATATTATCTGCATCATACATATTGAAGACAGTCATTTCTTTTGATTGTAGTCTAACTGGTGAGTGACGGTCTGTGTTGGAGAAAGAACTGTGGTCAAAATTTAAAAAAAGTGGTCGCCATTTTGAAGTTTTTTGTTATTCGACCGAATTGTTTCAAAATCGAAATCTGACCATGGCGGCAAGCATTGAGTAAGCATCTGGTGTCAAAATTGAAAAAATTGGCCGCCATTTTGAACTTTTTTGTTATTGGACCGAATTCTTTCGAAATTGAAATCTGACCGTGGCAGCAGGCATTGAGTAAGAATCTGGTGTCAAAATTGAAAAAAGTGGCCGCCATTTTGAACTTTTTTGTTATTGGACCGAATTCTTTCAAAATCGAAATCTGACCGTGGCAGCAAGCATAGAGTAAGAATCTGGTGTCAAAATTGAAAAAATGTGGCCGCCATTTTGAACTTTTTTGTTATTGGACCGAATTCTTTCAAAATCGAAATCTGACCGTGGCAGCAGGCATTGAGTAAGAATCTGGTGTCAAAATTGAAAAAATTGGCCGCCATTTTGAACTTTTTTGTTATTGGACCGAATTCTTTCAAAATTGAAATCTGACCGTGGCAGCAACTGTGGCATCTGACCGTGACCACAGATTCTTTTTCTATGCTTACTGACATGGTCAAATATCAGTTTTGAAAGAATTCGGTCCAATAACAAAAAAGTTCAAAATGGCGGCCAATTTTTTCAATTTTGACACCAGATTCTTACTCAATGCTTGCTGCCACGGTCAGATTTCGATTTTGAAAGAATTCGCTCCAATAACAAAAAAGTTCAAAATGGCGGCCAATTTTTTCAATTTTGACACCAGATTCTTACTCAATGCTTGCTGCCACGGTCAGATTTCGATTTTAAAAGAATTCGGTCCAATAACAAAAAAGTTAAAATGGCGGCCAATTTTTTCAATTTTAATACTATATCAAATGAAGTGAAAGACCGTCACTCACCATCAAAGAAAATTAGCGTATTAATTATGCAGAGCAACAGGCGACGCCCTTTCTCATTTTATTTCATCGCGGGCAGCAAGATGTTTGACCGATTAATCTTGGGTCTTATAATTTTTTATACTTTTTCCGCTAAGCCCCGTACGCGATATCGTCCGAAAAGAAACGTTGTTTCAACAAGAGGCCAGTCATTAATAAGGTTTTTTTTTTAAATCTCAAATGCCCTGTTACTAACATACAATTTATACCTTACATCTAGGGAAAATAATTTCAATGTAGACTGGTCACACTGATGGACTCTAGCTGAGGTTTGGTGTTTCGAATTTAAATCAATTGCCAGTTCTGAACGTCACATACAAATTACGCAGCAGTGACTCGGTCAGCGGTTCGCTACGTACTAACCATGTACGAACTCAAATGGGATACGGCTTTTTGTTCTGTATCCGTTTTGCGTGCCTCACTCCCGAAGTACTGTGTGCTGGATCTGTAGTAATCTGTGTTACCGACACAATAAAACAAAAATTACAATTACATCAATTGCAGTTTCCGATATATAACAGGAAAACTGAGATTTTGGAGCAACTTTTGGGAGAAATATCTATCGGGAAAATTTTATCTAATCGTGTGTTTTCAGATCAGATCGAATTCAGGAAAATACATGACGTTTAAATTTGAAAGTATAATTTTCTTTATAGGTTTTAACCTGTAGGTCACTAAAAATCGTTTAAATAGCCGTTGTATATCAACCCCAGTAGATGCTCTCCTCACTCTTACAAGTACAAGGAAGCTTTGTGCCAGAGTGAAAAAAAAAATGAAAATATTTATTTTCACATAGGCCTAAATAATAGGCTCTTATGAAAAGTCAAAACTCTACCGCCAGGTTCGGAAAGCAGGTTTGCAGCGAGAAGAACTGGCAAGAAACTCGGCACTTGCTCTTTTCAATCAAAGTGCATGCGAATATCACAAAAAACGACGTTTATCCTTATTTACCAAAAAACTAAACCATTTACCAAAAAGTTGCTCTTAAGGGGATTCATTGAATTTATTTTTATCTTTCTCACTCTCACAGATACGTTGGTAGGTGCGACATGCAGCGTCGCGGAAGAATATAACAGAAAAAGACCTTTTACCTAATTACTCAAAAACTAAGCCAGTTATCAAAAATCGGTTCTCAGCGTTTTTGAATATTGTTATTACCGACACAATAAAACAAAAATTACAATTACATCAATTGCAGTTTCCGATATATAACAGGAAAACTGAGATTTTGGAGCAACTTTTGGGAGAACTTTCTATCGAGAAAATTTTATCCAATCGTGTTTCTGCTTCTTAGCGATTTTAGATTAAAGACCCAAAATACATGACGTTTAAATTTGCGAGTAGTTGTCTTTATAGTTTTTACGTAAAACTTCACTCAAAATCACCTAAATACGGCTTGTAGGCCGTTAACATACCCACTTGGCAATTATAGTCACCGCCGCAAATAAAAAATAAGCTGTGATTTTCGATTAAAAAACTGTAAAACTGAAAGCAGTGTTTGGGAAAACTTTCTGTTGACAGAACTTTTGCAATCGGGTTCCTGTCGCTAGACGAATTTATGTTATAGACCAGAAATACGTTTAACAATAATTATTTTAGTCTTTCCAGTTTTTAATCTTCTCTAAAATCCGTAAAGTGTGCCCTTCCAGCCTCTGATACTAATTATTGCGCAACGCAAAAAAAAAGGATGCGAATCGGTGTTAACTCGAAAGGTTGGAAATATTGCCACGTTGAATGGCAATGCTTATCCTCTGATTTAAAAATAGGCCAGCTCTCTGGTCACGTGAGGGCGGGCCTTATAATAATTACATATTTTTTAATTAACTCAATGCTTTCTGGTTTTAGGTGCTCCACGGAGAGGGCTCAGAAGACTGGACTCTACAAATCAAATTCGTGCAGAAAAGGGACAACGGCACTTACGAATGTCAGGTACGGTTAAGGTACTCATAGACGATCGAATTTGGTGCGGCCGGACCACCGGACCGTGCGGTGCGCTCTACAAAACAGACGGCCGCACACAACTCCGAACCGTTCAGTTGTCTTATCCTAGCAGTGCGTGAACACGTCTCAAAATGCCGCCTGTTCTATCAAAACAGGCTAAAGTCGCATTAGTTGTAGCAACTATCGTTGCTACATCCTCATCAAAAAGAGGAAGAAAAGAATGGGCAAAGTTTTATCTTAAAAACCGACAACAGTATAGTCATATATGAGTCACATTAAAGATCTCGATGATGAAGATTTTCGTATATACACAATGTGATCTTCTTGGCCCTCCGAATCCATATTTGATGCGAACACGTTGCAACCACAGCAACGTGTTGCGCGTATGGTGGCACAATAGCAACTAAACCAACAAATGTTTCGGTGCGCCGTCCACACGATCGTATCGGTTCGGGAACGCACCGCACCGCACCGCGTTCGATGTGCAAGCGCTCCGAACCGGCCGTACCGTTAATAATAATAATAATGTTCGGCGGACCGTGCGCCACACGATCGAATATGGTCCGGTGGCGGACCGCGTTCGTGGTCCGGCCGCACCTACCTAGTTAATTACCTCACTGAGATCTTTCGATCTCATCTTTCTTCAATTTGCTCTACAATTGGGACAAATACAATAGACAAACGTATTCATCACTGTCGTAATCGTAAACAATTTCTGCAACCTGCCCTTAGATTGCCGTTTACAAATTCTGCCCACTGATTGGGTCCTTGATTTACGTCAGCCAATCGGGGGGCAGAATCGAGTACGATAACGATGAATGCGTTTTTCTTACACAATCGGACCCCTTATTGACCGATTCTGGTGTTTACATTGTTCCAGCCAATCAGCGGGCAGTATTTGTTTACGGTAGCGATGAATTAGTTTTTAACACAAGTCTAGCTAGCTATGATTAGCTAGATGACATAGCTAGAGGACGTCTAGCTATGATTTTTATTTGAATCATTTATGAAATTATAAATGTTTTAATTATTTCTAGAATTATTTTAGCAGAGTATCTACAGGTAAACCTCAATAGTATAACATCGTCTCAATAAACACAAGTACAATTAAAGCAATTAGAACTAAGTAAACTTTTATTATATATTATTATTATTATAAACTTTTATTACGGGAGAAAGTTTTATTAGGATCAAATAGCAAAAACTAGGTACTTACCTTACCTTAAACCATAGACAGGCTACTTTTTTGTGTAATGCTTTTGTTGTTGCATTTAATGTATTTAACTTAACGTCAGACGAATGTTTCTACTTACCTAATCATATAAGCAAATGAATTCTTTGAAAATGGTCGCTAAAAAGGGGTTTTTACATTCATGCAATTTAAATTGCAAATGTAAAAGTGCTCTCTGGAGCGGCGCTATTTGAGATAAAACTATTTTAAATACTACTTACATTGGTCCTTAGGAAACATTTTAATATAAATTAAGGTTTCATAAAATAAATACAGCGTTTTAATTAAAATACTTTTTCTCTGTTTATTATATTTACTCGTAAATCACAAAATATTTTTTATGGTATATTTCTGCTTCTGCTTTGATCTTCCGTACCCAAAGGCTAAAACGGGACCCTATTACTAAGACCCCGCCACGCCATCGGTCTGTCCGTCCGTCCGTCGGTCACCAGGCTGTATCTCTTTAACCGTGATAGTTAAAAAGTTGAAATTTTTCACAGAATATGATGTACTTCTGTTGCCATTATAAGAAGAAATTACTAAAAAACACACAACAAACTTGACTTTTTTGCTCGTTTTTGGTGATCATTGGATCATGTGATTCAGATGATGCAGAAGCCGAAATCCATATGAATTTTCCTCGATATTGATTAAAATAATTTTTACAGATTTAAATGACAACAAAAATAAATTTTTGTCATATGAATAATCTGGTTTAAGAAATTTACTGTCTCGTAAAAAGTATACAATACTAAGGCTATAAATAACAATAAATAAATCTATAAATATATTATCCGTATAAATATATTATACGGATAATGGTACGGAACCCTTCGTGCGTGAGTCCAACTCGCACTTGGCCGACCGATTTTTTATATATCTAATATCCATTGCTAGAAAAAGATTTTGCTCTTTAAATTTTTTGATAAACCTTTGTTTACTATGTACATTATTCATGAAAGAATTTTTAATTAAGTTCAAACATGCACACTTTATGATAACAAACGCTAGTATAAGCGTTGAACATGCTACCGTAAACCTAATTACAATTTCGGAATTAAAAAATAATAACTAAATAAAAATCCCCTTAGGATTCAAAACATGCAATTTAATGTAATTCGTACTTTAATGACGAAGGGACTATTCCTTTAGATACACCCAGTATTATACAGGGTTTAATAAAAAATACCAGAAACTTCTCGGACCATAGTTCCTATTGATATACCTTCTGTATCTTTCAAATGACTAAGGTATTTTCATCATTATGACAATGTGAACAGTAACACAATATGGCCAAAAACGCTATATTAAAACGAGCGTAAACCTAATTACAATTTCGGAATTAAAAAAAATAACTAAATAAAAATCCCCTTAGGATTCAAAACATGCAATTTAATGTAATTGGTACTTTAATGACAAAGGGACTATTCTTTTAAAGACACCCCATATTATACAGAGTTAAATAAAAAATACCAGAAACTTCTCGGAACAAAGTTCCTGTTGAAATACCTTCTGTATCTTTCAAACGACACTTTAAAGACTAAGATATTTTCATCATTATGACACTATAAACAGTAACATAATATGGCAAAAAAACGCTTAAAACGAGGTCGATAGATTTTTAATAAACTACGCGGAAACCATTGCAATATCCTTGAAACGTAAAGGAATTTTCGTGTAAAACATTTTCGATTCGAGGTGCCAATAAAAACCGACAAACAATATGGCCCCAGTCGTAGTCAGAACAGTTGAAACCAACGAGTACTTTTCTAACAGAAGTGGAAAAGATGAACCACTCTGCCAGAAAAGTCACAAACCAAAACGCAGCTCTCATACTCTTCAAGTAAAACTACTTGCTGAGCTTACTTCAGAGACCGATTCCCCCAGAAACTTGACCGATTTTTGCAAATACATATAACAAGAACTGCATACTCTTCGTAGGATAAACTGATTTTATTTTTGTCCTTCTTACTCTTACTTACACGTTGGTGAGTGTGACATGCAGCGTTGCGGAAGAATAGACCGTAAAACGACGTTTTACCTAATTACTGAAAAACTAAGCCAGTTAACAAAAATCCGATCAGAGCATTTTTGGATATTATTATTACCGATATGACAAAAATTACAATTACACCCATTGCAGTTTCCAATAAAAATGAGTAAAATGGAGATTTTTTACCAACTCTTGGGAGAAAATCAAATCGTGTTTCTGCTTCACAGCGATTTGAGACTAAAGATCCAAATTATATGACGTTTAAATTTTTAAATCTTTATAGTTTTAAAAGTGGAGGTCGCTAAAAATCGCTTAAACCGCCGTCTACGCCGTTAAGTACTTAATGGTTTAAGCGGGTGACAATATCCTCACACTGGTTGCCAATTTTGCGGAGCGTGTTCCGTCCGACCTCATTTATATAGATACCCACAATTGGACACCGTTATTTTGGTGTTTAAATTTAATTTTGTTCACCAGAGCCTTGTATGAATAACTTCGATAAATAGTAAATTTAAATTTGGAATTTAAATAATATTAATAAGCATTTTAATTTTATTAATGATGATAAAAATTTGATAGTTTAAAATAAAAATTAATAATTTACTGCACGAATACTATTATTAGTTTTTACCATATTTTACTTTATTCCTGTTTCGGTATTAACGAGAGATTATTTAGTAGTAGTATACGCTATTCAAGTGTATTAATATAAGTACTAAAGTTGAGAAAAATAGAGATTTCCGACGTTTCATTCAATCGTATTTATTTATTTATTCATTCATTCTGTACATATATATAAAGACTAGTAGGGCGCGTGGGGGCGCGGGCCACATGTGGCCCGCGTGCTGTCTTCCCGCCCATAAAAAAATCCTTTCAATTTTCCCCATACATTTTCTATAAAAAAATAAATTCCGCCATTTTGATTTTTTTTTCTATTCGTCGAATAGACCTTCGGGTACTGATCACTTCTTGTCAAGAAACTACTCTTCCATCTTTTATACTTTTCGAGATATCGACGAAATTCAAATGGCGGCCATTTTGAATCCGCCATTTTGAAATTTTTTTCAGCTCACTGTCAATTGGATGACGTTTCGAATGACATTTGGTCGAGCACCCCCCACCTATCTGCAATACCCTTGGCTGTGCTCTTCATCCGTCTCCGAATCCTCAATCATCAGCTCTCTCCATATTTTTGTTCTTAATGATTTTTTCCCGTCTATATGACAGCATACGTCAATAAAAATTTTTTCATACAAAATTGTTCAGGAGAGGTGATCAATGAGTGAGTGAATCAGCACGAGTAGCTATATATATATTAATACATAAAAACACAAACATAGAGAGAACATGCACAAGGACTGTATGTCACGCTAGCAACACGTGTCACATCACTATAAATTATTTAAATCCGCGTTATTTTTTTTAAAGATATTCTGCAGCTATTATACGAAAGTTCGTCATGTTTGAATTTGGAAATGATTTTCCGGTCTAGGGAATAATATGGTATTTTCCTCACGCATTTTGAAAATTAAAGTTCTCTTTTTCGAGCGGTTGAGATGAAAAATATATGAGAAAATAAACCTTTCAGACACTCACTTTGTAAAGAATAACAGTTACATTACTTTAACACGGTGATCAAATATTATTGTAACGCAACGTGTGAAATTCAAGATGGCGGACCGTTACAGAACGCTTCGGGACGTTACGTTCCATTTGTGTTGTTTATTGTTTCCATTTGCGTATTTTCATTGTTCGCAAAATAGAGCGCATTTTCGGTAAAGTGTTGGTAATTAGTTTAAATTGAGACAATGTAGGGGGAAATTAATACGCACTTTGTAAATTCATGCTTTCAAATTTTAATTTACTTACAATAAAATTAAAAGAAAATGCTAAAATTTACAAAGAGCACATTTGTTTTATAGCTTGTTTTATAGCCGTAGATATAAATGCTTTCCAACTTATGTCCGAGTCTGGAGCAATTGAGACAAAATTTCGAAACACATGAATGGTTTTGTACTTCTTTTTACCGCTCTCAGACTACATTAACGCTATTCAAAGTCAAAATTAATAAACTGCTAAGTAGGGATGCTTACATACTTAACTAGGAAATAACAGCCCCTTACAAATAATATGAGTGGATAAAATAATTTAAAAAAATACATCGATTTCGTCTGATTTAATATGAAAAATTTTAAAACGTTTCATTAAAAATTTTGAACATATTCAATTTAGTTAAACATTTTCAGAGATAAGCATATTTCCTCCATTTTAATTTCAATTTCGTCAAATCAAAAGTTCTTTCTTTACATATGAATACGCAGCGACTGTGTTATGTTAACTAGACTGAAAAAGTTATGCCATAATATTATGCAATATTTTAGTGTTTCATTAGACATTTTGGCCTTATCCATTTTAGTATAACACTTTAAGAGATAAGCAAAATTCTTAAATTTTAATTTCAAGTTCGCCGAATCTACATTCCTCCATGTGCGCATTGTGCTTAAACAGGAATTCAAAGTTTTTTCTTCACATATTAATATTTAAACTAAATCATTACACTTTCCCTACATAAAGAAGAAAACAAAATTCTCCCTCATTATTCAAGGTTTGGCGAGCATTTTATGATAAAGTGTAATTCGCAAGTGAGTCGTGACTGCTTAGCGCGCTAAGTCGCCGTGTTTAAACGATACAAGTAGGTCTGAGTGGGTCGGAGGTCGCAGCGACTGTGTTATGTTAACTAGACTATAAAAGTTATGCCCTGATATTATGCAACATTTTAGTGTTTCATTAGACATTTTGGCCTTATCCGTTTTAGTATAACACTTTTAGAGATAAGCAAAATTCTTAAATATTAATTTCAAGTTCGTCGAATCTACATTCCTCCACGTGCGCATTGTACTTAAACAGGGATTCAAAGTTCTTTCTTCACATTTTAATATAACTAAATCATTATACTTTCCCTACATAAAGAAGAAAATAAAATTCTCCCTCATTATTCAAGCTTCGGCGAGCATTTTATGATAAAGTGTAATTCGCAAGTGAGTCGTGACTGCTTAGCTCGCTAAGTCGCCGTGTTTAAACGATACAAGTACGTCTGAGTGGGTCGCAGGTCGCAGCGACTGTGTTATGTTAACTAGACTATAAAAGTGATTCCATAATATGCAAAATTTTAGTGTTTCATTAGTAATTTTGACCTTGTACGTTTTAGCGATAAGTATAATTCCTCCATTTTAATTTCAAGTTTACCAAATCTATATTCCGATTCAAAGTTTTTTCTTCACATATTAATATTTAAACTAAATCATTACACTTTCCCTACATAAAGAATAAAACAAAATTCTCCCTCATTATTCAAGCTTCGGCGAGCATTTTATGATAAAGTGTAATTCGCAAGTGAGTCGTGACTGCTTAGCTCGCTAAGTCGTTGTGTTTAAACGATACAAGTACGTCTGAGTGGGTCGCAGGTCGCAGCGACTGTGTTATGTTAACTAGATTGCAGAAGTAATTTCACAAACGCAAAATTTTAATACGTTTCATTTAAAATTTTGCTTGTGTGTGTTAAAGTTAAACGGCTAAGTTGTTTTTTTCTTTTGACTCTTTTACTTTGTAATGTTTAGCCAAGGAATTTTTTAGTTCATGTTTACTTGTGAATAAAACTTTACTTAAAAGTAAGTCCCTAGGCACATGGTACTGAATGATTTCTGAGATTGAGTTCGAGTTATTTAACTTTACTAAGCTACTAGCTGATGCCCGTGTTAGGATTTTAGACTGATATACGTAGTTTATAAAGGAAATTGGAAAACTAATGTTCAGGATGGTTTATGAAAATTATCTTTACAGATGTGTTTTTCCTTAATTTTCTTTTTCGTAACTCAGTAACCCTATTTCAAAATAACAATGAAGTACTGAAATAACAAAGTCTAAAAATGCAAAAGGATTTATCTTTTATCTGAAATAAGGCTGGATCTCAAATTGTCAGATCTGATAAATATTTATGATTCGACAATAAAAACGATAAATATCGTTTTGATAGATAATCTATCTCATCACCTATTATAGTAGAATAGTAAAAATAAAACAACTTCAATCAATTTCACTTTAAAAATGTGTATTTCGTTAAATTACTTTATAATTATTACTTTTCAATTTATTTCAAATCAAATGACTCTAGCCGGT
The DNA here is from genome assembly GCA_036785405.1 of Coenonympha arcania. Lineage (NCBI taxonomy): Eukaryota > Metazoa > Arthropoda > Insecta > Lepidoptera > Nymphalidae > Coenonympha > Coenonympha arcania. The sequence goes on from CM072074.1 coordinate 3,368,449, forward strand.
GTTTCACTAAGTTAAATGGTTTGTGGTGGAAAAAAGAAACACCGAAAGAAAACCATCCACACCTTTTTTAAACTGAATATTTTACAATATTATTCATTTACAATATTACTTTCATCAGCCCTTGACCTTATTCTATGTTACACATTATAATTAGTTAATACTTATCTTAATAACAGCAACCGACGACACATAGTATTTGATTCACAACTTTGAACAGATTTAATCAACATTACTTGTACGACATTAATAAAAGTATCACGTTAGACTATCGACTTGTGATCTTAACCTTATGCTTTCTCGGTGCAGACTGAACTGATGTCTCCCTTCTATTATTGTATTTTTCTGTTTTATTACTATAAGTAAAGTTACCTCCGTATTTTTTTGACACAAGTAAAAGACGGTTTTTGCCTTTACATAACATTACAAAAGACACCGATGCCGGGTTTAAAAACAATCATAAACATTACCAGTCATTTTCGAACAACAACAATACTTTTGCCTATTGTGTCTTTTGGTCGAGAATTTTGCTAATACAGTTTTATGATTTTACGATAGTGCTTTAACAAAAATAAAGTGAAAATATTTAAAAGTTGCGAACAATGATTTTATGGCCGCCGTGAACGTAGTGAGAAAGGTGTTATCCCACGGTTTTGAGACAAACATGAAAAAAAATCAACAAAATACTGACAAATAACACAATTATTTATCGAATTTGATTATATTATAACACGGCCAGACTGACATGTACTTCGTTCTCGAAGTACATAGGCTCACATTGAACAAAGGTATCATGATTCTATTATACACTGCACAGTGTCAGTATCTTTATATGATACATAGTCATTTTACTTATTTAAAAACTTTGTAAACATAATGATTTCCAGGTTATATTTACATATTTTTGCAAAAACATTTACAATTATTTTAACTTAACATCAAAACTATTTTCCACTTAATAGTTTACAGTACAAATATTCTTCAGGCAATATCTCATAAATGAAAATAAAAACATTCATCTCTTTTCTCCCTCTCTCTAAGTTGATATTTTCATCTCAGTGTAACCTTTATTATTGATGATTTGTCCCAGATTGTTATAACAATGTTCACAACAATTACCAAAAAGTATAAAAAAAATCTACTTACAGTAATCTACAGTGATGCTCCGTAACATTTATTATACATTATGTCCATCTCCATGTTATGTTTATTATTCAATTATTTATCGAATATGGTAACTACAACTAGCAGGTGCAAATACATCACTTCAATTTTATTTAATAGTCAAAACACCGATAGTACGACTAAATAAAGGTTGGCACCACATTAGTCAACTTAGTAAAACCTTAACTAAACCTTATGACTATTTAGTTTATTATCTAAGTTACAAAATTAAGTCAATAATTTTGAAGCTAAATTGATGACAACTGTCGAGCAAACATTGTGAATCTGTTTCATAGTTTTTGAAAAAAAATATATCTGAGATTTTAACACATTGCACGTGCATTAAAATAACCAAAACAACAAATAGTTAAATGATAACTTCCATCATGAATTTTTGAGTATCGTAATCAACTCATATTGTATGTCAGTCCTTAAGTCAATCTTATAACTTTAAAGTTTATTTCGGTCCCAATACTGTGTAAAGTATTTACACCACATAAATAAGTGAAGCTCACTTTGACTTTTATACTCCTTATCCCGGAATAAAGTCAATAGGTAATGATCCTTTCTTTTCTACTTCATTAAAGAAGAAGGTCAATTTTTAGACATCATTTTAATACTTGGGAATTTTTACGTTTAAAATGTACAGAACCACTACTACTGAATACTTAACCATAGCAGTACCCGTAAATTATAGTCATACAAAATATAAACTATAAGTAACATGACAATTTCCTATTTGAATTTTACTGAAAGAATTTTCTGATTATGAAATCCTCTTTACAGTGAGCGTCACATAGTAAAAGTTAAAAGTTCAAGCCATGGAAATTTAACGAACGTGCAATTTGTGTTTAACAGCATCCTTCTCAGATACAGACGCTGAAAGATAATCAGCTGTAAGCAGAGATCCTGATTTGCTTTTACCATTGCTTTACATTATATTGGTGATGCTTATTAACTCAAGGATGGTATAAAAAGTCACTTGCAAGTGATATCCACATGTTAAGTCACACTCAAGTTACGTCCACACCTTCTTCTGATAGGTGGTATTTATACTACTCCCACGTATACTCGTGGTATTCAGACTACTCCCACCCATACTGGTGGTATTTATACTACTCCCACGTATACTCGTGGTATTCAGACTACTCCCACCCATACTGGTGGTATTTATACTACTCCCACGTATACTCGTGGTATTCCGACTACTCCCACCCATACTGGTGGTATTTATACTACTCCCACGTATACTCGTGGTATTCAGACTACTCCCACCCATACTGGTGGTATACATTCTACTCCCACCCATTCTGGTGGTATACAGACTACTCCCACCCATACTGGTGGTATACATTCTACTCCCACCCATTCTGGTGGTATACATTCTACTCCCACCCACTTTGGTGGTATAAAATAAATTAATTATTATCATTAAATCATGCCAAAGTTAAAGTAAAAGAAAACATTAATGAAATCTTTATAAATTGGAAATACGTGGAAAAGCAAATTAAAAGAAGTATCTATTAGTTCAGTTTTCTTCGCATATACTCTTTATACACAGTAGGGTAAAATCCACTTTCATGGTAGAAATCTCAATATGCATTATAATATTAATGATCATCAATGAATATTACAGAATAAACATTCTGAAAGTTATATTCTTCTATAACGTTTACGATAGGTTTATTGATTTATAAGTTGACTCAATTTCGTAGTAGACTCAACTCACATTCATGGAAAGATGAACCAAAATATTGCTGAGAAGATTGATACAAAATACTTGCTTATAAAACTGCGTTTACAACAACTGTAGGCAGTACATTATTATCTATTCAAAATTAGGTAACCGTCATTTTTAAGCTTAGTACCATTAGATTTCTCTACGATTTCGAATTGTGAAGTCAACATCTCCTGAGGATGTCCCTGTGTCGGGACGAAACGTGCGTCGAAGAAAGTGTTGGAAAATTGTGTGTGGTGTTTCATGTAGGCAGTGTTCCTGCATATTGTACTATACAGAATCTTTTCAAGTAGCGGATTATAGTAAAACAAATTAATCTGTACTGCTCATTCGATTTCTTATTTATACTTCATACTGTATTTCTTATACCTCTATATCGAAATTTTAAACAAACTACTCTTGTACTAAACGTTTTGTATCGTTCTTTTATCTTATTTTGAAGGTGTAATTACTAATAGTCCACTTAATAATTGAATTCTCCACTGAATGCTGTATTAGTGGAAGTAATGTGTGGTAGGTAACGTTAGTAGTTTAATAGGAAAACTGTGTTATGTTTTGATGAAAAGTGTGTGATTGATTATAAGAATCTGTGTATTTGTTATTTAGTTTCACTAATTGCCTCATACCCTATCTGACAAATTACGACTCACAGCAGTCATACTAATTACTATCTTCACAGGACAATAATAATATATTCAACTTGAATCCAACTTATTAGTTCCAAAAACAAAACGTTTTCGTATAAGTTTTTTTTTTTTTAATTTGTTTTGCGCATTTTATGATCTTTATCATACTTAGCAAACTGAAGTTTATCATTACCAAATCATACCTATAGAATGAATTGAGCCACATAATTTACGTATCCTATTCACTTTCACGGATACGTTGGTAGGTGCGACATGCAGCGTCGCGGAAGAATACTTATAACAGAAAAACGATCTTTTACCTAATTACTCAAAAACTAAGCCAGTTATCAAAAATCAGTTTTTAAGCGTTTTTGGATATTGTTATTAACGACAAATTAAAACAAAAATTACAATTACATCCATTGTACTTTCCGATAAAACAGGAAAATTGAGATTTTGGAGCAACTTTAGGGAGAACTTTCTATCGAGAACATTTTATCCAATCGTGTTTCTGCTTCTAAGCGATTTTAGATTAAAGACCCAAAATACATAACGTTAAAATTTGAAAGTAATTGTCTTAATTTAGTTTTTTTTTTTTTATACGTAAAACTTCATTCAAAATCACTTAAATACGGCCTGTATGCCTAAGAAACCTCAGGATATTATGGGCATCCGAACGATTTACGTAAACCTCTTTCGTACAAGCAAACAGTAGCGCCATCCGTCAAAACTCTATAGGTGGCTGCTGAGCCAAACACACCGTGGCCTTATTGTTGGAGGGAAAACAGGCATTTTTGACACCAATAAACTGACAACATTTTTTTTTTTCGCGCCGTCCACCCTATCCAGGGTACATGTCTATTACAAAAGTTTTATTTTTGTAATTACAAATGCAGTACCAATTCAAAATAATAAAAAAAATCTTATTTTTTTTTTAGGTATATAGCAAAAAGCAAGTAACCGTTCGGCCAGTCATGACAAATCATCTGAAAGATCAGAATTTTCTTTTAAATTTTAGGGATGATTTTACTTCTATATTCAACAAGTCTCAATAAGCTTAATTTTTAACTATCTTTTAAATATTTACTAACGTAACCTTTTCTTGCACAAGGTATCAATTATGTATAAGTGTTGTTAAATGAAATATGTAGCTACCGTATTGACCTAAAAATCTTAAATTTGTTATGCAAATGACGAAAAATCCACGTGTAGCTTGACCTAAAATATTTCATAGTTTCAGGTATATTATATTAAAAAAACAATCTAATTATTTCAGACTACAGAGACTCAATTAAAAAAAAAAATTGGCTTCACAGACTCACATCAACATATTTTTTTAAAAAACTTCTTTGTTTCCAATTAGCACAATTTTTCACTTACATCACTTTAGAAAAAAAAAACCTATATCTAGCAAGATATGACTTGATAAAATTTATTATGTTATTTGTCACGAGTAAACCCAACATTGAATTTATTATGAGTATTATTTTATTTTGCTTATTTTTTTTTTGCTAATTGCAATAACAGCACTGACCATTCTCCGTGCTATTTCAGTCATGAATTGGTTTTTAAAATAAAACTTTTATAGAATGATCGCTGAAAGATTGTTTGAATTGATTTGAATTTATTTTATAGTAGTCAAACTGAGTTTGGAAAAAAAATTGTCATCAAACATCTTTAGTCGACTAACGACTACACTTCGTATATAAACTTTCCAAAGGTGACCTAAAAGTTCATGTTCAACGACTAAGTAGTTCTTTAGCAAATAAATGAAAAAAAACTTTAGATGTCTTTTATTCAACCTATAGCGAGACAAAACGAATTCAAAACTCACTTTCGTCAAACTACAACTCAAGCCATTACACGAGTTACTTTTGCTTAGTGTTTTTTTTTTTCATATGACTGATCTGAAGTTAATTTACATTAAAGTACATCCGATGTTTATAAAAATTCGAAGATGCTTTAATCACGTTTAAAAGATAAAATTACTGCTTTTACTTTAACTTTGCTATTAAAATTATAGTCTAACCATTAACAAGCAATACGTTTATAACATACATTTTACATAACCTTTTTAGGCACGTAGTTTAACTCCAGCGTCCTGTAATTCCAAGGAGTGAAGATGGTCGATGGTCATCCACAATATACCTACTACGATGATAGCACAAGAGATGAACTGAAGCTTTCGAAGCACTTGGTGTAATTCCAATGTTATGTTGTCCCATTGTGGGTAGCCATTCACAATACTCGATGCGATACGTGTACTGAATCTGAAACATATTTTAAACATACATTAGACAAATTCATAAGGGCTTTGAGAAACGATCCCACTTCTGATGTTAGGATTTTAGACTGATATACGTAGTTTATAAAGGAAATTGGAAAACTAATGTTCAGGATGGTTTATGAAAATTATCTTTACAGATGTGTTTTTCCTTAATTTTCTTTTTCGTAACTCAGTAACCCTATTTCAAAATAACAATGAAGTACTGAAATAACAAAGTCTAAAAATGCAAAAGGATTTATCTTTTATCTGAAATAAGGCTGGATCTCAAATTGTCAGATCTGATAAATATTTATGATTCGACAATAAAAACGATAAATATCGTTTTGATAGATAATCTATCTCATCACCTATTATAGTAGAATAGTAAAAATAAAACAACTTCAATCAATTTCACTTTAAAAATGTGTATTTCGTTAAATTACTTTATAATTATTACTTTTCAATTTATTTCAAATCAAATGACTCTAGCCGGTGTTTCACTAAGTTAAATGGTTTGTGGTGGAAAAAAGAAACACCGAAAGAAAACCATCCACACCTTTTTTAAACTGAATATTTTACAATATTATTCATTTACAATATTACTTTCATCAGCCCTTGACCTTATTCTATGTTACACATTATAATTAGTTAATACTTATCTTAATAACAGCAACCGACGACACATAGTATTTGATTCACAACTTTGAACAGATTTAATCAACATTACTTGTACGACATTAATAAAAGTATCACGTTAGACTATCGACTTGTGATCTTAACCTTATGCTTTCTCGGTGCAGACTGAACTGATGTCTCCCTTCTATTATTGTATTTTTCTGTTTTATTACTATAAGTAAAGTTACCTCCGTATTTTTTTGACACAAGTAAAAGACGGTTTTTGCCTTTACATAACATTACAAAAGACACCGATGCCGGGTTTAAAAACAATCATAAACATTACCAGTCATTTTCGAACAACAACAATACTTTTGCCTATTGTGTCTTTTGGTCGAGAATTTTGCTAATACAGTTTTATGATTTTACGATAGTGCTTTAACAAAAATAAAGTGAAAATATTTAAAAGTTGCGAACAATGATTTTATGGCCGCCGTGAACGTAGTGAGAAAGGTGTTATCCCACGGTTTTGAGACAAACATGAAAAAAAATCAACAAAATACTGACAAATAACACAATTATTTATCGAATTTGATTATATTATAACACCCGCAACTTCGTCCACGTGGGATAAAAACTATTCTATCTTTTAAGTTGGACCAAATGACAGATATTCACGAAGTTTGAACTAAATCGGTTCAGTAGTTTAGGAGTCCATCGCGGACAAATAACGTGACACGTGATTTATATATATTAAGATAAGATGATGCTAACAACTTCGGGGTTACTGTGTATGTTTGTAAAGGACACTATGTGAAATATTTGATATGTATAATATGACCGTTGAACTACAAGCTGACTAGCTTGACCTGAGTGACATTCGTAAGGTAAACATTAATCTGCCCTTTGCGATAGGTGGTCATTTGATAAATCGGTCGAGATATGGGGTCGTCAACTAACGAATTCAAATATTGTTTAACCATTTTGAAACCTTCCCAATAGCAAAACACATGGACAAAAAAATATTAGTAGGTAAACTATCTTTGCTAATAATTAATTTCAGGAGCAAGTGCCTAAGACTATACGTGAAAGAATATAACGCATCATTTTGATTTGATTGGATTTCATTTTATTTGTCTTAGTTACTTTTTTGTCACTATACTACCGAGTAGATTATGACATGATGGTAGGCCTTTCTGCAGTCCTCTTGATAATGGGCACAAAGAATGACCAAAGATGGTATCAAGTTTTCTAATGAACCAAAACCAAAATATTTTTTGGTAAATAAAATAGTGTTTTATTAATAATTGTTTTTCATATCCGTAATTTAATAATGCATACACAAGGTTACTTTCCTTTTATTGCACATTTCCTGTCATACCTAATTATTTTATAGAGAACTTTCGAATCCGGATTGTTAATTAAAAATAATAATTCTAGGAGTAAATGTGGAGACCGTAATCGATAAAAAATAAAGTTTAGATTTGAATCAGCTTGGTACGGGATTTCATATATTATCCATATGGTCATTATCCTTTACAAACTGAGACTTAATTAATGATAAGCGCAGTTTAGTGCATCAATGCAAAGGATTGACTGCATCTGATACTTTCGTGTTTCACTTACCATCAGGTGAACATCCTGCTCGTTTTTTAATACCCTGCTATAAACCACGGTGTTCTTAACTAGATAACTCCTATCGTGGTGCATAGCTCTTTCTTGCAAGAGGTAGGTATAGTTTATGTTCTAAACTAATAACGCTTCATATTCTAACAATACAATTTGCATATTATACTCCTAGCAATGTAACATGCAAGTCCTTGTTAAATTTTCTTACAAAGGATTATAATTTTCATGGTCTTTGGCGAAATTATTCAGCGTGCATGCCTCGAAAGAGCCCAGGGATGCGAGATACGTCTTGAGATCTCTGCGTCCTTACTTTGTGATGTTTAATTCATGGCATGTTTCTTTTTAATGGACTTCAGACCCGGAAAATATTGCCCGAAAGGGTATTTTTAAGTTTCGTTTGACTGCAGTTGTAACAGGAATTTTCCGGGTTTATATCTCGAAAAAAAAACGGTTTTAACATCATAAAAACTATGCAAGTAAGGGCCGATTTTTCAATCGCCATATATGTATGGCATATGTTTCAAATTTATTCCTCAGATAGCTTATCTGGCTATGAAAATCGGCCCTTAGAGAGTTAATTTTAAAACCAACTTTAGGAGTAAGTAACAATTTCAAAATTTGTGCTTCGGATCTCATCAATTCATTTTATACGGAACATAATAGAGATCTTTTCCACGGTGATAGATATAATATATAGTGTACGCCGATTCATGGCAAACAAACACTTTGATTCTAATAACTGTCCCTTGTTGATTTTCTAGCACTTGTTTATTTTTATACCTATCTGGGAAACTTATTATTAGCTTTTACATAATAAAAAAGTAAGACTAGTAAGCAAGAAATAGCTAAGAATAAGTTCTCCTTTCGATCCGTAAACCTCCTGCAACCTCTAAACCTGCAAGTTCCCCTTAAAATCCGTAAACCTGCAAGTTCTCCTTTCGATTTTCGATCCGTAAACTTCGGAAGAGGAGGAATGTATCCAACAATTCGTACTATCCCTACAGATTTTGTGTTCACACCAAAAATTTCACCAAAATTCCCAGTTGCACAAACCGTCTGGCTGAACAAATTGCATAAACGGGTCTCACATACAGCCCGGTTACTTAAGTTCTCCCACGAATTATCATATTCATGCTCCCGGTCGACTTTATTCCGCATGCATAGCGTGGCATAGCGTGCCCGGGACCACGGGACACGTCACAGACCCCTCTCATCCCGCCGACCTCTCCCAGCTCTCATGTGAAATTCAGGAAACGTTTCGTTTTTAAATCGACGTCAGTGACTGTGAGGGCTTTATTTATTTACACGTAGTTACTGGCTTTGGAGGGTTCAGTCAATAAAATAAGAAGGATAGCAGCACCACGCGTTTGTGTTTTAATGGAAAAAGAATGAGGTGCCCAAATGGAGACCAGCAGGGATAGGATGTGCGCGTAGATATATGTCTCTCTACTTTTGTAGCTCCCTTTTTTCTTTCAGATACATATTGATAGACAGAGAAAAGAGAGCGACAAAAGTAGAGGGACATATCTCTACGTGCACTAATGCATAGGTATAGGGGTGGGATTGCGTAAGCAAAACGTATTCATCGTCAATCGTTAGCAAATTCTGCCAACCGATTGGCTAACGTAAATCAAAGCACCAATCAGCGAGCAGAATTTATAAAGGATTCGATAACGATGATTACGTTTTTCATACTTACATAATTTAGAGCAGGCGTAACCATATGACATATTTGCGATTACCAATAAAAGCTGGAAGTGCGATCCCTCAAATGGAAGGGAATTCAGATGATACAGAATTTTAACAAAAAAAAATGACTTAAACTCTCATCAAACTATATATACCCTTGCTTGAAGTATATCTTTTCATCAATAAAAAAAGAATTTATAAAACGATATGATGCTCTAAAGCAACCGTTAGGTAGTTACTCACCCCTTCCAAGTTAGTACGAAAACATGTTCGGTTGCATCGTCACTTACCATAAGGTGAGATTGTAGTAAAATGCCTACTAAATTGTATTGTGTAAAAAAATATTTTTAAATCCAAAAACTACGTAAAATAAAGGAAATAGAGAGTACACCCGTCTTAGCGCAAACTTCTGTATTCAGTTCATTAATCAGGATAAAATAACTAAATAAGACTTAAAAGCAGATTAAAATACCCTTTTTAAGGCTTTTCTGCTAAGAACAAAGGCGGCCATACATTTAAAACGACTTAAAACCGGATCAGAGTTTTAGTCTGTATCTGTTAGAAGGAAGTGGAAATGTTGTATCGATTATACTGTTTATTTTAAAGAGCGTTTGTGTTTCAAATGCTTTCTTCTTTTTGCGGTTAACGTTGCTAACTAACACTAGCACATACCTACTCTTTTAGTATTCGTTTTATGAATGCATCTAGTAAGTAACTAATATTTTACAAATACGTAAGCTTAGAATTCTTAAAAATCAAGGAAATTGACCGTAATATTTCCAGGCATTAATAAAGGCATTTTTATTTTATTTTTATTTTAGTTGATATCCGTGTTTATGGGTTGTGTAATATCTGTCTGCATATCACCGATAAGAAACTTGACTGGTACTTGATATGGGTTTTCTAACGACTAACGTACTTAAACCTTTTCGTACAAGCAAACAACAGCGTCTCTATCTGTCAAGTTCTATAAGTGGCTGCTGAGTGAACTAGATCATGGCCATATTGCTAGTAACAAAACAAGCATTTTTGACACCAAAATATTTGGTCAACTGGCGTTATTTTTTCGCACCGTCCGCGCTGTCCAGGGTATATTCTGTAAAGGTATGTATATTCTGTAAACATGGGTATACCAATAGAGGTTTGTATCCATATCCATAATTCATAAAACCGCAATTTGCATCGCGGCGCTAATGTGACGACCGTCGGGTCCGCTGTTACATGAATCCGGTGACATTTCACTAACGTTTCATCTAAATGCTAAAGCATTGACTAGTATATATAGTCACGGAATGAAAAGGTTCGTCGCTTCAGTATCGGTTTTCACTTGCACTAGTAGGTACTGCTAGTGTCTATTAGGTCGACATACCAGTGCAATCGACCAGTGAAATCGAATCACTTTGAAAATCGACGAACCTTTTCATTCCGTGACTGTACGTATCACCTGATGATGATTCACTGAATTTATTGGAGAGTGCGACGAGAGTGCGACATGCAGCGTTTGCGGAAGAATCAGAAAATCCAATCACTAATAAAATCAAGCCAGTTATCCATAGATGACAGAGAAATGCATGAAAAAAATTACCGACTATGATAAAGATTGTTGGAATGATATGGATGGACGTACGAAGTTGGCTTCAAGTTACCTGGCACATAGGTATTATGTAAAGACGGACATTACAAATTTATAAGAATTCCAACTACCATTGATGTTTGATTATGGGACGCCAAAATGTAATACCATATTATAAGTGGCCTTAGCTTTTCCATTAGCTGATCCCTCGCAAAGTGTTTGAGCGGGACTCTAAGTTGTTTGGATTTGAGCAAATAATAACATAGACTTTACACGGTGCATTTTTAATGAGCTTCCATCCCGAGGTAAATTTGTCCCTTATTTGGCTTACATTGGAATAATTAGTGAATAGAGGCAAGGGTTAATGTTAAAATGCTTTAAATTTAAAATGTAACTAAGGTTAATGGATACTCGTTTAAAAAGGGCTTAGTTATCTTTAAAAAATCAGATTTATGTTACGGCCTAGTGTTATATTATGTGCAATACATTTTTAGATCTTTCTCCTACTCCACTATGACAGCAAGAATATCGTTTTACAGTCAAAATGAGTTTTATAGGATCCACATTTGTGTCAAACACTTTTAGGAACAGACAGAATTGTTTGTGTACCGGCCACGGATTACTACGCTAGCGAAGCGTGGGCTCGCAGGCTTCAAACACTTTTGCTAACATTGTGAAGAACCATCATGCATTCCGGTTTCTGCTCAATATTTTTCCACGGTGTCGTGTGGCAAAAATAAATTATTACCAAATTGTCATGGGAAATCAAGGCACTGAAATATGGAAAAAAGTCCTCTTTTGCAACTTATTTTTAATATGAACATCAATAAATTAAGAGATTTCTTTTTTATAATTTTTGTAATCTCCGAAACCACTGGAACGGTAATTTAAAAAAAAACCTACCAGTTCCACTATCCTGTATAACAAAAAAAGAGCTTTGAATACCCATATTATACAAACATTTGTAATTTGATCGTTTCAATTAAAAATTTCAATAAGTATAAACTCTCTTAATTGCAGTTTGCAATTAGCAAATTCCTCGCGTAAGAAATGTCAAACATAGAAACTCAATGAAAAATAAATGAAAAAAAATCAAGGTACATTGAAGTCTGGAGTGCAAACTGCGGGGCAAAGACCTCTTTCTCAAAGAGGGTCTACGGGGTGAACTCTTGAGGGCTTTGAAAGAAAAATGAATTTCAACGCAGCGGCAATTCTGCTTCAAACGTTAGTTTGCACTCGCATTTGCTTTCCTTTTTGCTCCCAGATGGTAAATATTATTTAGGTCATTTTTAAGACACAAGTTTAAAAGTTAGTACAAAAAACCTTGGTAAGGTAAACAGAATTTTAAAAATGAAATTTTCAATTGTATACCTAAATAAAAGATTAACCTTAGAGATCTTTTAAATATTAATTATTTATAATTGTTACTAGTTACTGCGTTTAAGTTATTCGAAATGTTTTTTTCTAATAGACTTCTGATGAGACACTTATCTGCGAAGCAACAGATGTATAAATTACTTTTCTGTAATACTTAATTCTCTTTTACTCTCTAAACTCTATTTCACGATCATTTTTCGACTGCTAAAGTCGAGTAATCACCTAATGGGTCTCCATTAAACATATTTTATTTTATTCTCTTCTATTATTATTTATGATCTGTGAAAATTTCAAGGGTCAAGATTCAAGAGATACAGCATAATGACAGAGGGACAGACAGACGGCCAGCGGAGTCTTAGTAATCGTTTTACCCTTTGAGAACGGAACCCTCAAAACAACAAAGTACAAATAGAAAAAGGCGGTATAAATTTTTGTACTTATACAAATTAGAAATAAGTTTATTTAGTATAAATAATAACTTATGTTTTTCTCAATTAGAAATTATTGTTTGAATAAACTAAATTAGACCCGTCACGAAAATGTCGACATTCGCAAACCCCGATCGGAGGGACGTGTATTTATTTATAAACGTTATTATCTCGTCCCAAATTCCAAATAACAGAAACACGGATATAACGCAATTTTCTATGCAGAATACGTATATTTTTACATTCGTAATGAAGATCGCGTTTTTGATTGTAAACAGAACCGGTCAAGGGCTTGTGGTTCCGTAGCTATAAATAACATTAACCATAGAGATCTGAAATAACATTAACCATAGAGATCTGCATAAGTTTAAATTACAAAATAGAATATAATATAAATATATAATAATTCTAAAATATACAACTAAGCTCTAAATTATTGTGGTATTCGGTACTAACTAAGGCTAAGTACTTAATGCGGAGAGTATGTCATGTCTTCACGACTCCCGGTTGGTTGGCTCAAGCCGAAGGCGTGGGTACGAGTGAAAATGACAATTCCGTGCGTGCATTAAACTACATTTTTAATACAAATGAGAAAAAAATATGAATACTTTTGTGAAAAAATAAAATAATACGAAAGGAAATCATTGAAATAAATTTATTTTAAATTGTATTTCTGTTTAATAGTATTTAATCGGTAGGTTCTTTTATGCAACGTACAGAAAATATTTTAATTAAAAACCTATTTAATATACAAAAGAGGTAAATAAAAAAGCACTAGGTAACGTAACGTAAAGGTAGGACAAAAATAAAGAAGCTTATCGCACATAGAAAAGCTCTATTTAAAAAAAATACATTTAAATAAAAATTAATGATAATTACTTTAACAATGAAAACGCGAGATGACTGTTGAGGATTCATTATTACACAGCGGAATCCTAAAAAGTGTGAAACGAGATGTAAAGGATTAAGGATAATCACGGCACGGGATCGGCGAGATAATTTTTGCTTCGTTTTTGTTTACACCGTGAATTGGATTGAATCGTTCGGGAGCGAAAAATCTGAATGAAAAAAAATTAATTAACTCCTAAAATGAAAAGCGAAAGCTCTTGCGATGAAAAATATTGTGAAACAATTGATGGCACGTTATCGTAGGATGCTTTTGTTTTTATTTATTTTTTACAATAGAATCCTTTTAATTCGATGCAGTGAAGTGACGTTTCGTATTTAACTAAACTTTACTAAATCTCTTAATTTTCACTTAAATAACTTAAAATATTATAACGTGAGAGAAGTGACTATCTAATCAAAATAATATTTATGTGAAATACTTTAATAATAACATTTTTTTTTGTTTATTTTATTTATTAAGAGCCGATTTTTCAATCGCCAGATAAACTATCTAAGGAATAAATCTTATTCCCCCAGTCAACGTTTATCTGACGATTGAAAAATCAGCCCTTAATGACTTTGAAAGTGTCATCTTGTTGCATCGAATCAGATGTCGTAATATGATGAAAGTGCAGTGCAATAAACATTGTATTGAATTTCAAAAAAGGATACGTGTTCAAAAAGATGGTACCTACATCCATACATATTTACAACGAACTTTGCAAGTACCTACGTTTCGTCTCGTTTAAAATCATTTTTATTTTTTACTGCAAAAAGAGACGAGTTTTACTACAAATGCAAATATTAGTAATAAATGGTACGAGCAGAAAACCCCATTTATAAAATCCAATTAACAGAAGCAGAACCATAAGTCCATAACATTTCGAAATGCATACTGTCACATTTTACTTAGTGAAATCCGCGTGAAGCGTGGTTTTATTCCCGCAGGAGAATAAAATTCGAGAAAATTCCGCAGAAATAGAGGTTTCGCGCTATTTGCAAACCATTTGCGAACCTTTCGCGCCTCTGCAAACATAGCTTCAACCTTAATATGTCGCAACTCATACTTATTTTTGGATGGCCGAAAACGGGGTTAAACTGGCTTAGCCCGGCAGCGTTTGGCACAGTCGTGGAAAATTTTATAATTCGCTCATTGTATTTTTGGTCACGTTCCTAACAGTAGTATAAACTCGGATGACTAATTTTTATTGCGTTTGCTAAATGGATTTGAGATCTCCACTAAATATAAACAGTGATCTATAAAGTCATCAGTTTTCCAAAATATAAAGTTCTGCTCAAGAAAATTGTAGGTAATAACTACTTTTGGTTTTTTTGCGTCAATAAAATTGATAGCGTCCAAATCATTGATTAGCCTACTTCATCATTGGTCCGAACTCAAAACCTGTTTCTTATAAAAAAATTTACGGACAGTCCGCACTTTTCAAAATCAGTTTTTTTTATTGCAAGTTGCAAATTCAACTATTTAAACACTATTTTTTAAATAGTTAATGATTGCATGTACTGGGAGCATTAATAGCTTATTCGGTCAGATCTCTGCCTATTATTATCAGAGGGTTCGGTATTCGAATTTAAGGCCCGATTGCTTGACTTGACTTTAACCGAAACGTTATAGTTAAATATGGCGGCCTGAGTCTTGTCTTTCAAATATTGCCTGTGGCAAAATTTTGAAAGCCGCAACTACTAAACCGATTTGGCTGAAATTTGGAACATAGATAGCTTATAACCCGGATTAAAACTTAGGCTACTTTTTATCACACTAATATATAAAGGCGAAAGTTTGTGTGTAAGTGTGTGTGTGTGTATGTTTGTTACTCCTTCATGCCGCAACTACTAAACCGATTTGGCTGAAATTTGGAACATAGATAGCTTATAACCCGGATTAAAACTTAGGCTACTTTTTATCCCGGGAAAATACATGGTTCCCATGAGATATTTAAAAAACCCTAATTTTCAACAGAAATCTATAGCTACAACTATAGGTAAATTACTTTGACAATCTTTCCTGAAAATAGGTGTAAAGGTCATTGAAAAGGAAATTCAATTTTTTCTCGGGATTAGTAAAAAATACGCGGGCGGAGCCGCGGGCCAAAGCTAGTTTAGCTATAACATTTCGGTTAAAGTCAAGTCAAGCAACCGAGCCTACGCACCTCGATTTATGTGCGTGCAAATTAAATATCGTGAAACACCATCTAACGTGTTTAAATTACTTACGATAAATTACTATATGCAGTGTTTTCAAAATATTTCATAACTTTCGGTTTGATTTTATTCATACACGAATGTTTATTGCTTCCGATTTACACATTATACCTACGAGTAATAAATTAGCCAACCTTACCGAAATTCTTAAACTACTTCCTGAGCAAAGTTCCCCATAAAGTAGGTATATCCGTTACAAAGAGATATACAAACAATCAGTGGGCGACGTGCGGCGAATATAAGACCTTTGTTTGTGCCCACTACGCCGACAAATCTTTTTTATGTGCTTTCATCAGTTTTCATTTATGTGGATATTAATGTTTGTACACTCGCGTTGATTTATTTGAATGCCTCGTTGGTCTAATGGTTAGCATGTTTGGCTGCAGACCTCAATTCATAAGGGTTCGATCCCTCGGTTGGGCCAGTATTGAGTTTTTATATCAAGAAATTCTTAAACCCAGTCTGGAGTTTGGAAATTGGCATTCGCCTTGGAATAGGTTGTTAAACGCTAAATAGGACAACAGTTAATTTTGTATTGAATGGAAGCAGGCGTTATTTTGCGGAAATCCATCTACACAGTCGCACTACAAATATCGTAGATACCGCTTCGTAGATATCGTAGCAATACGCGTAGCTATAGCTACTTCGCGTATGAGCGTAGTTTCTATCTATTTGTTCATCAACCTTTCTAGAAATCGTTGATCTCAACCTAACGTATACCCCAGAATATACTTCTTCAATGATTTTATTCCAGGTAACTTTGTACACTAAGAGTCTTTCGGCATTTTAAGGGACACAAATTCATGTGAAAATAAAATAAAATAAATTCTGAAATGCTAGTGTAAGATTTTTATAAAATGCTTTGACCTCCATAAATACCGTCGGGCTAGTTATAAATTATGCCCACATTTTGTAGGCCTACGGAATACAAATCGAAATTTTTCTTCCATAATATCAGTTTGTCTATACTCTACAGTTTAACATTATAGAAGCTGAAGGTTTTGTTTGTCTGTTTTGTTATTTGTTTGAACGCGCTAATCTCAGGAACTCTGGGTTGAATCGAAAAAATCTTTTTTTTGTTGGATAGCTCCATTTATCGAGGCAGTCTATTGGGAATGTTTTCCAGTAGGATAGTAACCAGCCGAGCCATAGCCTCCCTTATGACCAAATAGGGTTAGTACTGGTTTTTTGTACAAATTTCGAGTCGACTCTCTTCGCACAAACGAACCTAATTCCTCCATAAATATTTATAGCCAGCGCCATCTTTGGACAGTCGCATATTAACGCCTGTCCATAGATAGTTAAACCTATAGTAGTGTTATTATCTCGCTGCAGACTCGGCCATAAATCATTCAAGTGTTTCGCTTTTTTTTCACTAAAATACAAAAGCAGCAGTGAAGCTCAGCAGTGAAATAAAAAGCGAAACACTCGGATGATTTATGGCCGAGTCTGCAGCGAGATAATAACACTACTATAGTACAGGTACAGACCCCTTCAGTGTACCCATGTAAATGTGATAAACGTCTACATTCCAGGTATCGACGCGCACCGGTATCGTCTCGCACTACGTGAGGCTGCAGATAGTGGTGCCGGAAGCCTTCATCCTGGGCTCCGGAGAGCACCACGTGGACTTGGGCAGCGTCATACACCTTATTTGCATCGTTGAAAAGGTATCTATCAATAGATGTATACATAGGACCCGGCGGACCATGCGAAAAAAATGTCGCAGTTTAGTGGTGTCATTTTGTTTGTTTTGACACCAACAGCGTCAGTCGTAAGTCGACCGCTGTACGGTCTATGGACCGTGGTCCACGCCACATAACACAGATACACTAGTTATTAGTCTGCCCGCGAGTTTCCACAGGGACGATTTCCGCCATGTTGCGTATAGTGGAAATTTTGACAAATGGTGCTACTTTTTTTTGTATGAAGAAGGTTGACGTTAACTATTCCAATAGGCTCATCCTCAGGTCATATCGGTGTACCTACCTATTTCACATATATGTACCTTGATTCCGGCGGCCATGTCTTCTCCCAGAATGTGTGTCTCATAGGTTTGGTCATAGCTCAACTAACTCGTGCGTCTAGTGGTGAAAACGTTCGACTGCCGATCTCGAGGTGCGTGGGTCCAGGTTCGATTCCCGGGTCGGGCTTGTAAAATTTAGTTTTGAGTTTTGCTTTCAGAAAATACTTAGTACAAGCCTAAAGTTTGGACACTGGCGGTGGTTTACCCCTTTTCCTCGGAAAGCAGGTTAATCCGTCAGTCCTGTACCTAATCCTTCTCTGGTCATGTAGACGCACAGCCAAGCAATTTAGCGTTCCGGCGCGATGCTGTATAGTATGATAACATCTTCGGCTGTATCAAAACTTGCCTACTATATTCTACTTGAAGTCACCGATAAGAAACCTCTGGATATGGGCATCCGAACGATTTACGTAAACATTTTCGTACAAAACCACAGTGTACGATCTGTCAAAATTCTGCAGATGCTGCTGAGCAAACTTCAGCGTGGCCTTACTGTAATTGCTGGTGGCAAAACAAGCATTTTTGGCACCGATAAACTGACGACATTTTTTTCGCGCCGTCCGCCCTGTCTAGGATGTCTATTCTTGATGTGTAAAAAAACTGTTTGGGTCGTTGTAGTATGGAATGGAAGATAAATGTATTGTACCTTAAATTTATAAGCATTTTCATATAATATCACATTAAAACAGACACATATACATTAATATGTCTATTACATACTATAGAAAGTTCTCATAGTTCTCATAACGTAAACGTTATTCAAACAGATCAATACATTATTGTATTGTACAATAGTCAATGCGCACTCAATCATCCATTCCAGTTTGTATAGAGCACCGGATAAACTTCTATCGGATCAAGATAATATTAAACCAGGCCCGGTTCACTCGCAGAGGGATTCCCGCAGCCGGATCAATGTGTTGCATACACTGAACCCTGTCTGGCTAATCGTGAATATTTTATAGCTTTCGAGCGGTTAATGGAACTTGAATCGATGAGAAAACGTCTAATGTCAGTCTGAATCTATTTCCTCAAAGAGATGGTACATACATTTTCATGAGGGTAGGTATATTGAGCGGAGATTGGCGAACGTAAGTTTTAAGTGCGTTAAGGACAAGGGGTTTTTGAACTATTACCTTTTCTGTCTCTACGTAGTCACTATAAATTCAAGTGATTTACTTACACGGTAAAGATATATGACAATTCCAAAATATAAAATAACGCAATTCATTTTTATTGACCTAACTTGTAAAAAAAACAACAATAAAATAGTTCCATTTTAATAGTTTTTGTCAAACTTATATGGCGCTACAAGGCAAGATTCATAATTTTTCTACACTAACTTAACACTAATAATAATAATTCATAAAGTTCTAATATATTTATTTATACTATTGTTCTGAATTTCAGAGCCCAACACCACCACAGTACGTATTCTGGTACCACAACGATCGCATGATCAACTACGATGCGACACGAGGAGGCATCACAGTTGAGACGGAGCCGGGGGCTAGAACACAGTCCAGGCTCACAGTGCGCGGCGCCACGCTCAAAGACTCGGGCAACTATACCTGCAGTGCTAGCAACACCGAGCCAGCATCTATACACGTCTTCGTGTCTGAAGGCAGTAAGTACCACAGTAGCAACTGAGCCAGGGGCTAGAACACAGTCCAGGCTCACAGTGCGCGGCGCCACGCTCAAGGACTCGGGCAACTATACGTGCAGTGCTAGCAACACCGAGCCGGCGTCTATACACGTCTTCGTGTCTGAAGGCAGTAAGTATCATAGTAGCAACTGGGCCAGGGGCTAGATAGAACACAGCCCAAGCTAACAGTGCGCGGCGCCACACTCAAAGACTCGGGCAACTATACGTGCAGTGCTAGCAACACCGAGCCGTCGTCTATACAAGTCTTCGTGTCTGAAGGCAGTAAGTATTACAGCACCTGGGCCGGGGGCTAGAACACAGTCCAGGCTCACAGTGCGCGGCGCCACGCTCAAAGACTCGGGCAACTATACCAGCAGTGCTAGCAACACCGAGCCGGCGTCTATACACGTCTTCGTGTCTGAAGGCAGTAAGTATCATAGTAGCAACTGGGCCAGGGGCTAGAACACAGTCCAGGCTCACAGTGCACGGCGCCACGCTCAAAGACTCGGGCAACTATACCTGCAGTGCTAGCAACACCGAGCCGGCGTCAATCCACGTCTTCGTGTCTGAAGGCAGTAAGTACCACAGTAGCAACTGAGCCAGGGGCTAGATAGAACACAGCCCAAGCTAACAGTGCGCGGCGCCACGCTCAAAGACTCGGGCAACTATACGTGCAGTGCTAGCAACACCGAGCCAGCGTCTATACACGTCTTCGTGTCTGAAGGCAGTAAGTACCACAGTAGCAACTGAGCCAGGGGCTAGAACACAGTCCAGGCTCACAGTGCGCGGCGCCACGCTCAAAGACTCGGGCAACTATACGTGCAGTGCTAGCAACACTGAGCCGGCGTCTATACACGTCTTCGTGTCTCAAGGCAGTAAGTATCATAGTAGCAACTGGGCCAGGGGCTAGAACACAGTCCAGGCTCACAGTGCGTGGCGCCACGCTCAAAGACTCGGGCAACTATACGTGCAGTGCTAGCAACACCGAGCTGGCGTCTATACACATCTTCGTGTCTGAAGGCAGTAAGTACCACAGTAGCAACTGAGGCAGGGGCTAGGACACAGTCCAGGCTCACAGTGCGCGGCGCCACGCTCAGAGACTCTGGCAACTATACGTGCAGTGCTAACAACACCGAGCCAGCGTCTATACACGTCTTCGTGTCTGAAGGCAGTAAGTATCACAGTAGCAACTGGGCCAGGGGCTAGAACACAGTCCAGGCTCACAGTGCACGGCGCCACGCTCAAAGACTCGGGCAACTATACGTGCAGTGCTAGCAACACCGAGCCGGCGTCAATCCACGTCTTCGTGTCTGAAGGCAGTAAGTACCACAGTAGCAACTGAGCCAGGGGCTAGAACACAGTCCAGGCTCACAGTGCGCGGTGCCACGCTCAAAGACTCGGGCAACTATACGTGCAGTGCTAACAACACCGAGCCAGCGTCTATACACGTCTTCGTGTCTGAAGGCAGTAAGTACCACAGTAGCAACTGAGCCAGGGGCTAGAACACAGTCCAGGCTCACAGTGCGCGGTGCCACGCTCAAAGACTCGGGCAACTATACGTGCAGTGCTAGCAACACCGAGCCGTCGTCTATACACGTCTTCGTGTCTGAAGGCAGTAAGTATCACAGTAGCAACTGAGCCAGGGGCTACAACACAGTCCAGGCTCACAGTGCGCGGCGCCACGCTCAAAGACTCGGGCAACTATACGTGCAGTGCTAGCAACACCGAGCCGGCGTCTATACACGTCTTCGTGCCTGAAGGCAGTAAGTATCACAGTAGCAACTGGGCCAGGGGCTATAGAACACAGTCCAGGCTCACAGTTCGCGGCGCCACGCTAAAGGACTCGGGCAACTATACGTGCAGTGCTAGCAACACCGAGCCAGCGTCTATACACGTCTTCGTGTCTTATGGCAGTAAGTACCACAGTAGCAACTGAGCCAGGGGCTAGAACACAGTCCAGGCTACCAGTACGCGGCGCCACGCTCTAGGACTCTGGCAACTGTACCTGCAGTGCTAGCAGCACCGAGCCAGCGTCTTAGATACACGTCTTCGTGTCTGAAGGCAGTACTTAAGTACCACAGTAGCAACTGAGCCAGGGGCTAGAACACAGTCCAGGCTCACAGTGCGCGGTGCTACGCTCAAAGACTCGGGCAACTATACGTGCAGTGCTAGCAACACCGAGCCGGCGTCTATACACGTCTTCGTGTCTCAAGGCAGTAAGTATCACAGCACAGTAGCACCTGGGTCGTTGGCTAGAACACAGTCCAGGCTCACAGTGCGCGACGCCACGCTCAAAGACTCGGGCAACTATACGTGCAGTGCTAGCAACACCGAGCCGGCGTCTGTACACGTCTTCGTGCCTGAAGGCAGTAAGTATTACAGTAGCACCTGGGCCGGGGGCTAGAACACAGTCCAGGCTCACAGTGCGCGGCGCCACGCTCAAAGACTCGGGCAACTATACGATGCAGTGCTAGCAACACCGAGCCGGCGTCTATACACGTCTTCGTGTCTGAAGGCAGTAAGTATCGCAGCAAAGTAGCACCTGAGCTGGGGGCTAGAACACAGTCCAGGCTCACAGTGCGCGGCGCCACGCTTAAAGACTCGGGCAACTATACGTGCAGTGCTAGCAACACCGAGCCGGCGTCAATCCACGTCTTCGTGTCTGAAGGCAGTAAGTACTACAGTAGCAACTGAGCCAGGGGCTAGAACACAGTCCAGGCTCACAGTGCGCGGCGCCACGCTCAAAGACTCGGGCAACTATACCTGCAGTGCTAGCAACACCGAGCCGGCGTCTATACACGTCTTCGTGTCTGAAGGCAGTAAGTGTCATAGTAGCAACTGAGCCAGGGGCTAGAACACAGTCCAGGCTCACAGTGCGCGGCGCGACGTCGGGGTTTCAAATCCCGGGCTTAGACTCAAACATGTTATATGCGTTTTTGGAAACTAAATATCACTTGCTTAGCGGTAAAGGCAAACATCGCGAGGATACCTGCATAACTGAGAGCTCAGTAGAAGGTGTACGATGCCCGCACTTTGTCAGGGTTGTGGGCTATGGCTAAACCCCTCTTATTCTGCGGGAAATGTGTGCATAGCAGTGGAACAAAAAGGGGTTGAGACTAAAATTTACTTGTCTCTGATTTCAGGCAACAAAATGGCCGCGATCCTCCGCCGGAACACCAGCGCCATCCACGGCATCACCTCCAGCATCACATGCCTGCTTCTGTTCTCTTCCGTCATGATCCACTTCGGCCTCCGATGACGTAAGACGAATGAAGCTCTATCATTCATACGATACGGTTTATTTTTAAATGTTTCAATACCATTGTGTACCTACATTTAAGTACAATACGTGGTCTGATAAAAGTATGGACTAGACAAGGAAACCTATACTATAACGTAATTAGATCTTATATACAAAAAGAAAAGTTGTACCCAACTCATTATACATATTGAATCGTTATCGGCCTTCAACATAGACAGCAGAAAGGCACAGAGGTTTCACTTATTTTTTTTTAAATTCTTACGCGATCACCCAGGCGAAGAAGTGACGGGAAGGCTAGTAATAATAGATGGATTAAGATATCTGCGGGGCTAGACAAAGTAACAGTTGTTTAGCGTTGACGACAGTAGATAAAAATGTGTGGACAAAACAAGTGACTGTAGCAAAACCACGTGACCGAATAGAGGAAAACACGCTTTTTTTGAAAATCGACTACGACTATTTGAACGCTCCCTGGCGTTCTCGCGGACGTTCTAGATAACTTTAGCGTACTTCGCATGACAATTGACAGCCGACAGTGAACAACGCTAAGCATAAAGTAGATTCTGCTTTCATTTGTTTTCATTCGTCACGTGGTTTGTCCATACATATTTATCTACTGTCGTCAACGCTAAACGACTGTTACTTTGTCTAGCCACGCTGGTCTGCATTTCAGACTTTCCAAATTGTATTTTAATTAATGAACCCGTACTACACTACAAAACTGAATATTTTGGGTAGTCCATATTTTTTACGTAACTTAAGCCAAACATGAAAAATTAGATGATTTATTTGTTTTGGATTCATAGAACCTAAAAAATATTTTGTGTAAGTACTATTCTTCTTTCTAATTTTGTACCTTAAATCAATACTTTTTTATTTACTCTTGAAATTAAGAGAACTAAAGTATCTTGATTGTTAAAATTAGTAATAAAATGTATAATAATTTACGTAGCTAAAGGCACTTAAAGTATTCGAATTTATATTATAGAAAGTTATTATTACTTAATCTAAGATGAAAAAAAAAACATTTAATTTTCAAATTAAATCCACTATCCAAGAATAATTAAATACTAACCGATGCATAAATTAATTAAAGAAAATAAATAAATATATATATCTTAATTAAAAGAGCATCTACCCCAGGGGTCAAAAAAAATATTTAATTATTTTTTTGAGGAGAATATTCTGAATTGTGTGGTCAATTAAATCTACATAATGAAGTATTTATAATCAAATACCTATATTAAAATTTATAAAATTAAAAGAAACAGCCCATTGTCTTCTTGTTCTCTCATTATAATGATTTTTTTATATCCTTACTAACAAAATAAATAGGTAAATTATGAAAATTCAATAAAATACAATCAGAAAGTATACCTAATCTTTCACGATTTTTCAAATGGAAATAATTGTTTTATTAGGGGATTAAGATAAATGATGTTAAAATTCTAAGGAATTAAAAATTAAGTTTAAATCAGATTTATATTAATAACTAATAGTAGATATTGGTAGTCAGCGGTAATGTAAAAAGCTTTGTTAAAATTTATCGTGACATGCTCATGTTATTTTTATTTAGTAAATATTATTTAATTTTAACTATATTATGGTTATAAATAAAACTTCAGATAAGTCTTCATGAAGTGCACACAAAATGGAATTGAATGCAACTATACCTACTTAATTAAAGATCACGACGGAAAAAATAATTAAAAAAAAAGTTTTGGCATTTGATTTCTAATAAACTATTTTTTGCTTAGAAAATATTATTAGGTACAACCAAGGGATAACTAAGAAATTTATTTGACAGTAAAATAAGGTTCTGTTCCGCTCTATTTCATAGGTATATGTGCACTTTATGAAGCATTTATTTACTGTATAATAAGAATTTGAAATTTATTACACAAATCATACTTATAATTGTCGTCAATGAATTTTGATCAATGGCTCAACGAGAGGACAAGGTCAAGAAGTCACTGCCTATTCTATCATCTATCATCAATACCATACAAGCCCAAAAAAAAGTGCGGCAAAAAATACTTTGCTCAAATTGGCAAGCCCGAGCCGTCGCTACACAATTTTACACGCACACTAGCATCCGCACACCATACAAATTTCAAATTGACACACTCACACTACAAAAAAGTTGCCGCACTTACGGAGCTGTCGTTGTGTTGGGCTCTATCTAGTTGGAGCGCGAGCAACGACCTATTTTAAATCAAAATAATAGGTACATATTGATCATAATCAATATGAACCTATTATTTTTATAACCCTTCATTAGATATTGTTGTTCAACTACCTGATATTAAATATTTATTAATAGCCATTATTTTGAATAGAAAACTCTGAATATCGTCAAGCCATAATAACATTGGTTTAATTTACATTGGTAATTAATTGGTGTATTTTTGAATTGATTTAATTTAGAAAATGCACCTTTAATTGCATTTAATTAATTATTTTATTGACGCGACCTAATCACAGAGTTTCTTAGTTCAAGTGTAGATTTTAGAATTGATCTCTTTATAATGTGACCAACCATTTCATGAAAAAGTATTTTTCATGAAATGGTCATGAAATGGTGTTTAATGGTCGAAGGTATTGTTCATGCAATGGTCATTAAAATGGCAATTAATGGAATTTAATAGTCAAAGGTATTATTCATTCAAGGTCATTGTCACCATAATGTAATAAATTTGCCGGTCTTAGGGATGATCATTCCTTGAAATGCCTCCTTATGATGAAATGCTTTTATAATGTAGATTTTTCAAATAATTTATATGTAGGAATGTGAACAGTGCATCTCTTAAATTTTAACATATCCAACCATTTTTTTATCACTTGGAAACAAATGCATTTGCCGACGACCATGTATTTTTGTTTTAGAATAAAATTTGGATGTTTATGTTGTACTGTACTACCACAGTAGACCCAATCAAAATACAACCTTTAATGAATCAATAGCCAAGTTACTTTTTCTATTCTATTTCTACGGTTGCTATTGGAACGAAATTCAAAAAATGACAGTTGTCATCAATAAATCACGTGTAGTAATAGAATAGATAACGTAACAGGTGCCACAACGGGGTCAGCAATATCATGAAACGATCAATTCTAAGATCTAGCCACGACATAGAATTACTAAATGTATACTTTGAATTATTCTCTAAGACATACCATAACTAATAATTAACATATTCAATTTCAATTTATTTATTCAATTTCAATTTATTTATTATTGCACAGTACAAAAATCTCCTTAAATCTAGTGCACAGAATAGGTACATACAAAAAAAGATGTTTAACCTGATGGAGTGCTTTGGCGTCCGTACTAGGAAAACCTGTGTTACGGGCACCATAGCCTTCCCTTGGATCCATCGAATACTTAAACTGTACATGTACAAACTTAAATTTTGACTATTAATTAATAATTCTAAAATCGTTAATCTGTAAATATGATAGTTATACGATTACATATTAAATTTAACGTAGGGAAATAGTATTAGGTAATTACGTACTATAATAATAATTAATAATGTAAATAAATTGTCAGTGTTATTTAAAATTACTCTGTACAAAAACATTTTTGGTGATCATGTATGCAATAAATATTTCTTCGGATTTTTGTTTTATTTTTCATATACCTAAGTCAAAGCCAATTTTGAATACTACATCATCAAATCAACAGGTATACTAAGCTAGGCCACTCTACCAGCAAAGACGCACCGTCAAGCGATTTAACGTTCCTGCACGATGCTGTGTAGAATCTTAGGGGAGACTTACTTAGCCCTTCCAAGTTAGTTCGTCCATTTTCGGCTGCATCATCACTTACCATCGGGTGAGATCGCAATCAAGTAATAATTTGTGAGGAATAAAAAACCAAAAAATTTTGAGCCTGTTTTGTTCGGATGTGCATATTTTGGCATATTGATATTTTGAATGAGACGAGAAGCAATTGAACAACATAATATTAATAAAAAAAAACATTTATTTTCAACAACAATATACATACATAGATGTACTATATTTTAATAAATAAATAAGCTTACTTATCATACCTAATTCATATTATGATATGAATCACAACAATCCTTATTCCTAGGAATTGAGAGCCAATTACCCAATTCGATTACCAATTTGAAAAAAAAATACTAAAAAAATAATTGATACACGATGCGTTTTAAAATAACTTGGATATGAACCTGCGTGAAGTGTGTACATACTGTAACATAGTCTATACAGTGAAGTGATAGACTCACAAAATGGCGTAGGTTCAAAACAAAACCATTTGAAATCACATATCACCATGTCACATTTTTAAACATAAATACCTAGAAAAATTAAATTATTTTGCTATAATCCGCTATCTGAAAAAAATTTGTATATGACGCGTCGCGGACACGAACGTCCTACACAATGTCGCATTGTCAAGACAACATCTCCTGAGAATGTCCCAGTGTAGGCATGAAACGTGCGTCGATGTAGTAATAGTTGCATACTTGGGAACTTGCTTTCCCAAGTAAGCATACTTGGGAACTTGCTTTCGTGCTTTAGTGGGAGGATGGGCTGTGCTTGGCTAGTTACTGCACGTTAGACCATACAAAATAGACGTATACACAGGACCTGGCGGATCGCGCAGAAAAATTTCGCCAGTTTAGTGGTGTCAAAAATGTTTGTTTTGACACCAACAGCGTCAGTTGCAAGCCCACCCCAGTATTGTCTATGGACCGCGATTCACAAATTAGATCACTATACTTGTTATTCACACGAGTTTCCACAGGGACGATTTCCGCCATGATGCTGTGTATAACGGAAATTTTGTCAAATGGCACTACTTTTTTCTTGTATGAAAAAGGTACATAAAATGTTCCGATGGCCTCATATCGGTGCCATACAAATTCTTTTCAGATTATAGCAAAATATCTTTCTAGCTAATTATGGATTTCCGCAAAATAACGCCTGCTTTTCAATATCTCCACATAAATTACTACTTACAATCTAAGTGCACTTAAGGAATTGGACTAATAACTTTGGCTAGTATATCTATCTTCATAAGGACTTGGAGGACTCCTGTGCTTCCTGGTCCTGTTGTTTGATGAGGTTCCAATAGTGGCCTTTCATTTTCTTCAGTTGATCATGAGTGCCCATCTATGAACAACAAAATAATGTATTATCACAGAACACTAAATAGTACCAGAAGGTCCACTCCGCACGATAATTTAAAGAAATAGCGACTCTAGCGCTGACACAAAAAGTGCAATTCAGTTCGCAATAGCGCCTGGCCCCGCCCTCAAAATCGACACGCAACAAACGCAATGTTGTGGTCTCTTTCTATCACCTAACTTTATCTCTTACGACGTACTAGGGCTGCCGTAGTCAGACGGCGCATAAAATAGACCGTACAGAACTAGCGCGTGCAACTCGGCCCGCGAGCGGCAACCATCTGAAATATCGTGGTCCGGACCCGTACTTGTAGCCGAGACGGTCACGTGATAAGTGAGACTGGCCTGGTATTATGCACTTTCAACCAAGGCCTTCCAATCAAGAGTGAATACTCGAATAGTCATCTCTTAGGCAAGCGCGTTCCACATGAGACTGTATCATCACTTTCCATCAGGTGTGATCACAATCAAGCGCTAGCCTATATAGTTAAAAATAAATAAATATATAGCTAAAATAAATAAATATATAGTTAAATAAAAAAAATCGGCATATACAGGGGGTCCCACGGCGATGTCACATGGGGAAGTACATCAATATTGTAGATAGAGCACTTCACTGATACAAGACTTCATTTAATTTTGTAATAAATCCATGTGACATTGCCGTGGGACGCCCTGTATACAGAACTCAGCCAATCGCGTGACAAAATGTCACCAGTTTACAGGCTGCAAAAATGTTTGCTTTGGGCACATGGCAACTCAGTAGTAAGACCACCATGTACTTCGCTCCATATAACTCTATGGTAGTTCGTAGAAATTTTAACAGGTGGCGCTATTTGTAAATGTTAACATAAATTATGATCTCATTTTTACGTACTTATAATTGAAATTACTAAAGCGTGAAGGCCGAATTTTCGTACAAATGAAGCCAAAGCTGGTAGATCTTCTGTAACTTCTTAAGCAGCGCCATTTTCCATGTAGACATGTCAAACATTCTTTGTGTTTTACTAGCTATTGCCCGCAATTCTGCCTGCATGAATTTCGGTTTTTGACTAGCCTCATGGAAACCATCATTTTTTCGAGCCTCTGGGTTAATCCAGGGTATAATCTATCTCCGCAAAGCAACAACTGCATATTTTTATTTTTCAAAGAGTTAGCGATTGTAAAAAAGGAATCGATATGCCACATGGCTATGGAGCGCGCGATAAACTCACCTCGACGATCTTCCCTCTGTTCAAAACGACGATGAGGTCAGCGTTCATGACAGTGGACAGTCTGTGCGCTATGACCAGCACCGTGCGACCTTTCGACGCCGTCTCCAACGCCGTCTGTACCACCTTCTCGCTTGCAGAGTCCAAAGCACTGAAACAGGAATTATAATAAGGTCCAGGTTCCTAAAAAATTAAAATAAAAAAACAACGACCATCACAATCCGCCATCTTGTGGTGGAGTCCATCTTAGATTTGAAAGTCATAGTATATAGTAAATCTAATCTAAGTACTAATCAAGTCATGAACGTGTTGTGGGACTTGTGAAACAAAAAAATGCAACTCGCCATTTTGTAGTGGCAGCCATCTTGGCCATCCTATCACACAGTATGACATTTTTCATACTGTGTAGATATATTATTACTGGTCAAGTCTTTTTATTTGTTACTCATAATATTATGAAAAAACAAGTAGATAATCCGCCATTTTTTGACGGCGTGATTTTCGTCACACATAGCTTAGAAAACTATCGATTAACTTTCAAACGGATGAACCTATTAGTGGATAGGTTGTTGAAATAAGCAGAGATACGTAAAATATTAACTTGCTTTAATACTTTGACTATAGAGATTACAATGGCGGTTATAAGTAACACTGAATAACACTGGCAACGGTTTATCTAGTGGTAGACGGGACGCAGAAAAAGGAACGAACGTTAATATGACGCGTCTTTTATAGCCAGCTGATTTTGACAGTACAACATGGCGTCGGACACAGATTGATGATACAAACTTTACACAGATTAAACAGCGTTTATGGTTTATAAGCGACATACTTTCCAACACAAACAATAAATAAAGCAAATCCTAATCGGTTTATCCGTTTGGAAGTTAACACAGACACGTCAAACGAAACTAAACCGGGGATCCCCCGGATAACGTCATCGGCGGTCTACACGCCTACCTGGTGGCTTCGTCCAGTATCATGACGGGCGGGTTCTTGAGCACGGCGCGCGCGATGGCGATGCGCTGCTTCTGTCCGCCGCTCAGGGACATGCCTCTCTCGCCGACCATCGGTGTTATATCCGTCAGGGAATCCCCGTATGACGTCACTGGCGCTCTACACGCCTACCTGGTGGCTTCGTCCAGTATCATGACGGGCGGGTTCTTGAGCACGGCGCGCGAGATGGCGATGCGCTGCTTCTGTCCGCCGCTCAGGGACATGCCTCTCTCGCCGACCATCGGTGTTATATCCGTCAGGGAATCCCCGTATGACGTCACTGGCGCTCTACACGCCTACCTGGTGGCTTCGTCCAGTATCATGACGGGCGGGTTCTTGAGCACGGCGCGCGCGATGGCGATGCGCTGCTTCTGTCCGCCGCTCAGGGACATGCCTCTCTCGCCGACCATCGTGTTATATCCGTCGGGGAATCCCCGTATGACGTCATCGGCGGGCTGCACGCCTACCTGGTGGCTTCGTCCAGTATCATGACGGGCGGTTTCTTGAGCACGTCGCGCGCGATGGCGATGCGCTGCTTCTGTCCGCCGCTTAGGTACATGCCACTCTCGCCGACCACCGTGTTATATCCGTCGGGGAATCCCCGTATGACGTCACCGGCGGTCTACACGCCTACCTGGTGGCTTCGTCCAGTACCATGACGGGCGGGTTCTTGAGCACGGCGCGCGCGATGGCGATGCGCTGCTTCTGTCCACCGCTCAGGGACATGCCTCTCTCGCCGACCATCGTGTTATATCCATCGGGGAATCCCCGTATGACGTCATTGGCGGGCTGCACGCCTACCTGGTGGCTTCGTCCAGTATCATGACGGGCGGGTTCTTGAGCACGGCGCGCGCGATGGCGATCCGTTGCTTCTGTCCGCCGCTCAGGGACAGGCCTCTCTCGCCGACCATCGTGTTATATCCGTCGGGGAATCCCCGTATAACGTCACTGGCGGTCTACACGCCTACCTGGTGGCTTCGTCCAGTATCATGACGGGCGGGTTCTTGAGCACGGCGCGCGCGATGGCGATGCGCTGCTTCTGTCCGCCGCTCAGGGACATGCCTCTCTCGCCGACCATCGTGTTATATCCATCGGGGAATCCCCGGATGAAGTCGTCGGCGTTTGCTGTTTTTGCTGCTTGATACACCTGTAAGATAAGGGTACATCTGTATATATAAAATATACTTCCTTCTATCCATCCGCAGGTCAAAGCACTTAATATATCGTACTGAAACACTTGCTGTTGTTATGACATTAAGCATTCGCTAAAGGAAGTTTAACACCTTATTAGTAATATGGACATGTGAGCAAATGAGCAGGCGTCGGCCATTTTATACATAAAAAGTGGCTCCTTAAATAAATAGATTTAGGTTATTAAAATGTCGTCGAGTTTCCTCGTTTTTTTTTTTGCGGAGTTGATACAGGTTTTCGAGTCGAGTCGATTGGAATAAGCGGATCGGATTCCTCCATACCTACCAGCTAGCGCCCGAAGCGAACTGAAAGCTTCGTTCACAATATCTGTGCTTGGGTCTCGACTCGAAATTCTTACCACATCCACAGCTCACGTAAAACGCCATTTATCATCAGTAACAATTTTCCATTGTCGTAAATAGATGGCGCTGTTGCAACCTAATTAAATTTAAAGCCTTGAACATCGTCGTAAGGTTGCCTGTATGTCGGTATTCAATCCTTACTAATATTATAAATGGGAAAGTAGCTTTGTTTGTATGTTTGTTCCGCTTTCCCGCCGCTACTACTGAACCGATTTGGCTGAAATTTGAACATAGATAGCTTATAACCCGGATTAACACATAGGCTACGTTTTATTCCGGGAAATTCCATAGTTCCCGTGGGAAATTTTTACAGCAATCTATAGCTACATCTATAGGTACGTAGCTAAAGCAAACATCTTTGAAAGTAGGTATAAGGTTGTAATATTGAATGGGGACGGGAAATTTATGTTTCCCTCAGGATTTGTTAAAAAGCGAATTTGACACAGGCAGGGCGGTGGGCAAAAGCTAATGATACTACAGATCTATACTACTACTACTGATCACTACATCTGTGATAATGGGCACCATATAGGTTCTGAACTTAGCACTGTACGCTTTTAACAATGTGTGTTTGCAATGGGTTATGGATTAATAACATTATAACTGAGAAAATGGGTACCAATACAGACCCTAAACTTACAACTTTTTCGCTATCAATGTGTGTTTTAGTTGAAAAATGGGATATGGGATTATAATGCTATAAATGTGAAAATGGGTACCTACCTAAATAGGTCTCTATTTACATTGTGTGTTTTAGTTGAGCAATGGGATTTTGGGTTAGTAATATTGTAACTGAAATATTAAATACCTATAAAAATTCTGACTTACCATTGTTTCACTACAAGTTTTTTTGTTTTAGTTGAGATAGATGAGTTTAGATGAGTCAATGAGATACAGGTTAAAAATCTTATATTTGTGAAAACGGGTACCCATATAACATAGGTTTTAAACTAATAACTGTTTTGCTACTGAAAATTTTTGTTTTAGTTGACAAGGGATATCGGAAAGTAATACGATAAATGTGAAAATGGGTACACAGCTGCTGAAATTGCAAGAACTCCAGGTTAGCTTAGGTAAGAATAGGTTGGTATGCAGCGTTGCGGAAGAATATATCAATAACGACGTTTTACCGCATTACTAAAAAACTAAGCCAGTTATCAAAAATTCGTTATGAATATATTATAATTTAGTTGAGCAATGTGATATGGGATAGTAATGCTGTAAATGTGAAAATGGGTAGATACATTGAGCCCCTTAGTTGAACCTATATTGATTAAGGACGGAAGCGGGAAGAGCAGTAAAACAACTAAGCCGATGTTTCTTTTAGTTGTTATAGTAGTTGACTGTTTGTCTATCCCGTATGCTACTTTTTATCCCAGAAAATCGTTGGCTCCCACGGTATTTGTAACAGCCCGGAATTCACGCGGGCGAAGCCGCGGGCATAAGCTAGTAGAATATATTTCGGAGAGTGTGCACAGGAACTTTTTAATTTGGTTCCCCCGTCACCTTTCTACCACAGAACGGCAAGGCTTCCACCCATACATAGTTGACGTACCAAAGACGCGTACGAAGCGGTTCGATTCCTCGTTTCTGATACGCACTGCAAAGGCCTGGAATACACTCCAGGCAGTGTCTTTCCTGCCACTTACAACCCGGGTGCCTTCAAATCAAGAGTGAATAGGCATCTTCTAGGCAAGCGCGTTCCACCTTAGACTGTATCATCACTTTCCATCAGGTGGTGATCACATAGTATAAAAAAAAATACCAATAGTTGCAAACCTAAACGAGTTTTCACTGTAAATACACTCAAATGTCACTTACCTCAGCGTCGCTCGCCTCCGGGCGGCCGTAGCGAATGTTCTCCATCACGGTGGTGGCGAACAGCACCGGCTCCTGGCTGATGAGCCCCAAGGCCCGGCCCCGCAGCCAGCGGCAGTCAAACTCGCGCACGTCCGTCCCGTCTATCGTCACTGCACCGTCGTTTACGTCGTAGAATCTGTGGATTAAAAAAAAACTTTTTAAAAATGTGGGCATTTTGAAGACCTGCGCCGACGGCATGTTACAGCATGGATTAAAAAGCGACAAATAAAATTAGAACAGCGGAGTGATTGCTGTCATAAGTAGCTTGGCGTCAGAATATTAACACTTACCTACTCATAGATAAAACTTACCCATAACACACACTATCGCTTTCTTTGGGGCTAGATTGCGATGTGTTTTTTTTTTCAATATACAAGTTAGTACTTGACTGCGATCTCACCTGATGGTAAGCGAACTTAACTTGGAAGGGATAAGTAAACTTACCCCTAACGGTTTCTACACAGCATCGCGTTTATTACATTTTGTGATGTTTACACCAACAGAAATAAAAACCATAAATACCTTTCCAATAGAGCTGCAATCGTCGACTTTCCGTTGCCAGAGGTACCGACGATTGCGACGGTTTTACCGGCTGGGATCTTCAAGTTGAAATTCTTTAGGACAACCTGAAATATTAATATTATGCTTAATATAAAAAAAGCAAATAGTCTTCCTCTTCATTCTCTGGATGGGATCGTTCGCGAACTTGGAAAATATGGGTTCGTCTGCCAACTTCGGAAAGCTACGGGAGTTCGCACAGGCGTGGCATAAGAGGCGAAGCGGCTTGGAGTGACACAGAGAACTTATACTGCGGACAGCGACGGCGCGAGGCGAGTCCGTCATTTGTATCGTCCTGCCCCAGAATTGGGAGAGTGAGCCCATAGGGACAAGGAGCGAGAGGAAACAACTTATGTAGGGAGTCAAGAAGGCGCCCTGGGAACACGCCAAGAGCAAGTACCGAACGGGCGCCCTCCCGCGTTTCGGCCCCTATAACCGCGAGGTTGATTGGGCCATGGGTGGTGGAGAGTTGTCTTCATTCTAGCCTTTTTCTAGATTTTCAAGTAATTTTTACTACCATTTATCCTAATCATAGTTGGTAACAAATTCTGTCCCCTGATTGTCTAATTCCGCTACTTACTTTTATTTTAGCCAATCAGGGGACAGAATCTTTTGCTGATTATGATTAAAAAGTTTTGCATATGCAATCAGCTCCCTGGTTTCCACTCTTCAAACAAAGCCAAGCCACACATAAATTAAATCCCGGCCTCCATATTATTTCCCATTACATGAGATTACATTAATACTTTAAAGGCATAG
Organism: Coenonympha arcania; assembly: GCA_036785405.1. Lineage (NCBI taxonomy): Eukaryota > Metazoa > Arthropoda > Insecta > Lepidoptera > Nymphalidae > Coenonympha > Coenonympha arcania. The sequence goes on from CM072074.1 coordinate 3,403,691, forward strand.
TTATTGAATTGAAGCAAGCGTTATTTTGCGGAAATTCAAAATTAGTTTACAAATTAATTTGTTTTGCTACAATCCGCTAGAAAAGATTCTGTATGGTACAATATGTAGGAACACAATTCTTCCAAACACTTTCTTCGAAGCACTTTTCGTTCCAACACTGGGACATCCTCAGGAAGTAGAGATTATAGCAAAACAAATTAATCCGCCCTAGTAAAGGCATATTTGATTTTTAGCCGTGCTAAATTTCGAGGCTCTAACACAGAATCGCTACCAATGTTATATTATCACTTACCGCCTCAGGTCTCGTTGGGTAAGCAAATGTGACATCCTTGAATTCAATGTCTCCGTAGAACTCGTGGTATTTGATCATCTTGGTGCCCGATGTGTCCATCTTGGGCTCCTTGTTTATATACTGTCAAACAAATAGAAGTTAGCTTCTGACTAAGAAGAAATGACTGAAATAATAAGAAATGAAACGAAATTCAAAAAATGTACGGAAATGACCACAAACTATACTTAATTATTTTGGGTATCACCTCAAAAACTGATTATGTGAATTATCGTATACAACTACCATTTTCATATTTTTTTTTAATTTCATTCCATAATGAATGATGGGCACGTGTCGAAGACGATCGTAGATATTTACTATTAATGTGTTGCCATTTATCTGTGTGAACAATAGCTTACGACTTATTCTCAGACCTACCAAAAGTAAACGAAAAATTTCATAAAAATAGGTCAAACCGTTTCGGAGGATAATCTGGGGACACGGTAGTGTCCCCGCCAGACGAGTCAAGCGAAGCGCGAGGGCACTACCTATCTTTTCTCGAAGTGTTTCGCCGTATTTTTAAACCCTTATAACTTAGGCCAGAATTATTCCAGATAATCAAAATTCTCGGGAAATGATGTCGCCGGTGAACTTATTAAACGTATAAAGTTTCAATATCACAGGTCTTATACTTTAGATTTTATTGACATCTGAAAACCCCAGATTTCGTCACTGACTGACTGACTGACTCACTGATGATCATCAAAATTCCTAGGTACTTCCTGAAGTCCTAGAAAGCTGAAATTTGGTATGTAAGCTAGAATTAGTACACAACTAACAAAAAAATTCCAAAAGTTGGGAATTTAACCCCCCAACCCCTTAAAATAGGGGATGGAAGTTTGTATGAAACTACGGCAAATATTGATGCTAGAGGTCTCAAAATTGATGTAGGGACTCTCCGTTGTAAACAATTAAATACGTGTTTCAGGATTTTTAGTAAATCACCCCACATCCATCAAATTAGGGGGTTGGAAGTTCGTATGGGGGGGTGGAAGTTTGTATGAAACTACGGCAAATATTGATGCTAGAGGTCTTAAAATTGATGTAGGGACTCTCCGTAATAAACAATTAAATACGTGTTTCAGAATTTTTAGTAAATCACCCCACATCCATCAAATTAGGGGGTTGGAAGTTCGTATGGGGGGGATGGAAGTTTGTATGAAACAACAGCAAATATTGATGCTAGAGGTCTCAAAATTGATATAGAGACTCTTCGTAATAAACAATTAAATACGTGTTTCAGGATTTTTAGTAAATCACCCCACATCCATCAAAATAGGGGGTTGAATGTTCGTATGGGGGGATGGAAGTTTGTATGAAACTACGGCAAATATTGATGCTAGAGGTCTCATAATTGATATAGGGACTCTTTGTAATAAACAATTAAATACGTGTTTCAGGATTTTTAGTAAATCACCCCACACCCATCAAATTAGGGGGTTGGAATTTCGTATGGGGTTTCCCATACGTATATAGATAGGTACAAACTTAATTTCATGTTAGATATCTGCTAGTATACATCTGGAAAAACACGTAATTTTTTTTGGTAATTATAAGCGCGATTCCATTGCCCAAGTGGCCAAGCGCCCAAGTGCCCAGTGCCCCGTGCCCAGTAATATCGCACGTTTCAAGCCCAAATTCCATGCATGTCACGTTTAACAAGCCGAGTTTCACTGCATATCGAGTGACCATGATCCAGCGCTCAATGGCAAGCACCCACATTGAACCGAGTGCCTAGTGCCCAGCTGAGCTGTCGAACGTGCCAAGCGTCAAATCTCTCTGATTCTGAAGAGCGTTTAGCGCATAAATACCTGCTCAGTGCCCAAACGGACGCGTCAAGCCCAAGTTACATACAGGCCCCGTCCAACGAGCCCAGCTCTCAGTTCCCAGTGCCCAGGGTGAGATGAGTGCCCAAGGCCCAGTGCCCAGTACCCACAGTTAGCCGTCGGGCATGCCAAGCGAAAATTATGTGGATTTTAACAGCGCCCCAACGTCAGTGTGCCCAGTACCATAGTACACGCGGCAAGCCCGAATTCCCGTACCGAGCTCCGCGTGTTCATTGCCCAGAGTCCAGTGCTCTGTGACCAAAATGAGTTGTCAAGCGTGTCATGCGTTAAATTTGAATTTCAAGAGCGCCTCAGCGCCCAACGAAAATAAAGACTAAGTATAAATAAAACAATAGTTAAAAACTAATAAACACACAAATCTCACCGATACCTTCAGTAGATTTGTAATGGATAACAAGTAGTCTGTGTTAGTCCAGGATATAATCAGTCTACACTTTAAATTTCAACCAAATCAGTTCAGTGGTTGTGTTGTGATTGAGTAACAAACATCCAAACTTTCATTTGTATCTGACTTTGTGTTTTAATAGGTAAAAATAGAAATTTGGATCTATACATTACTTTTAATTATCATTTTATCTTGATAAATGTAAAATTAGTTTCACTTTCGGTAGGCCAAAACTACTAACTTTAAATCCACTATAGGTTTTTTAAATTTTCAGAATATACTTCTAAGCAAAGTACGTATCTACTCGTAATACAAACATATTAGAGAGTGGGCTGTGAAAAGAGGCGCACTTGAAGTGCAAGAAATACACAAAAAAAAGAAAAATTAAGTTAATAAAAAACATTGTTTTAAAAAACTTACAAAAAGAAATGAAATCCCAACAAAAACATTATCATGTATAGTGTTGCCAGACGAGTATATGGCTCACACTGTCAAAAAGTTATCAGATCTCATGTAGGGCAAGACTTCTGACTTTATACACCCTTAAATACAAGCTCTAACTTCACAAACTCTACACTTTAGTTACAATAATGTCTTGACCGTTTGGCTACCGTTACATTGGGCGTAAAATCAAAAATTTATTCACTTTTCAGTACTCTGTAAGTTCTGTTAAATCAAAATTTGAAATCAGGAAAATGATTTTGGTGGGATACATTTTTCACTTTACGCCCATGTGACGGTAGCCAAACGGCCAAGACATTATTGTAACTAAAGTGTAGAGTTTGTGAAGTTAGAGCTTGTATTTAAGGGTGTATAAAGTCAGAAGTCTTGCCCTACATGAGATCTGATAACTTTTTGACAGTGTGAGCCATATACTCGTCTGGCAACACTATACATGATAATGTTTTTGTTGGGATTTTATTTACTAAAAGTTATATGATTAAGGCTGCGGGTAAGATTGCAGTCAAATGTCAACGTGTAACTGAAAGAAGGCAAATCACCTCAAAAACTCTTCCCCCAGCGCTGAGCCCCTTGACCACAGAGCCGAACAGCAGCGAGAGCTGCGCCACCGAGCGCTGCACCGTCTGCGCGTTGACGAGGAACGCCATGACGTCGCCCGCCGACATCTGCCCCGTCGACATCAGGTGCCCGCCCAGGAACATCGTCGCCAGCACCATGCTGCAAAAAACACCATAATAACAACACATTACACAGCCAAACAACAACGAGAGCTGCGCCACCGAGCGCTGCACCGTCTGCGCGTTGACGAGGAACGCCATGACGTCGCCCGCCGACATCTGCCCCGTCGACATCAGGTGCCCGCCCAGGAACATCGTCGCCAGCACCATGCTGCAAACAACACCATAATAACAACAGAGCCGAACAGCAGCGAGAGCTGCGCCACCGAGCGCTGCACCGTCTGCGCGTTGACGAGGAACGCCATGACGTCGCCCGCCGACATCTGCCCCGTCGACATCAGGTGCCCGCCCAGGAACATCGTCGCCAGCACCATGCTGCAAACAACACCATAATAACAACAGAGCCGAACAGCAGCGAGAGCTGCGCCACCGAGCGCTGCACCGTCTGCGCGTTGACGAGGAACGCCATGACGTCGCCCGCCGACATCTGCCCCGTCGACATCAGGTGCCCGCCCAGGAACATCGTCGCCAGCACCATGCTGCAAACAACACCATAATAACAACACATTACACAGCCAAACAACAACGAGAGCTGCGCCACCGAGCGCTGCACCGTCTGCGCGTTGACGAGGAACGCCATGACGTCGCCCGCCGACATCTGCCCCGTCGACATCAGGTGCCCGCCCAGGAACATCGTCGCCAGCACCATGCTGCAAACAACACCATAATAACAACAGAGCCGAACAGCAGCGAGAGCTGCGCCACCGAGCGCTGCACCGTCTGCGCGTTGACGAGGAACGCCATGACGTCGCCCGCCGACATCTGCCCCGTCGACATCAGGTGCCCGCCCAGGAACATCGTCGCCAGCACCATGCTGCAAACAACACCATAATAACAACAGCGCCGAACAGCAGCGAGAGCTGCGCCACCGAGCGCTGCACCGTCTGCGCGTTGACGAGGAACGCCATGACGTCGCCCGCCGACATCTGCCCCGTCGACATCAGGTGCCCGCCCAGGAACATCGTCGCCAGCACCATGCTGCAAACAACACCATAATAACAACAGAGCCGAACAGCAGCGAGAGCTGCGCCACCGAGCGCTGCACCGTCTGCGCGTTGACGAGGAACGCCATGACGTCGCCCGCCGACATCTGCCCCGTCGACATCAGGTGCCCGCCCAGGAACATCGTCGCCAGCACCATGCTGCAAACAACACCATAATAACAACAGCGCCGAACAGCAGCGAGAGCTGCGCCACCGAGCGCTGCACCGTCTGCGCGTTGACGAGGAACGCCATGACGTCGCCCGCCGACATCTGCCCCGTCGACATCAGGTGCCCGCCCAGGAACATCGTCGCCAGCACCATGCTGCAAACAACACCATAATAACAACAGAGCCGAACAGCAGCGAGAGCTGCGCCACCGAGCGCTGCACCGTCTGCGCGTTGACGAGGAACGCCATGACGTCGCCCGCCGACATCTGCCCCGTCGACATCAGGTGCCCGCCCAGGAACATCGTCGCCAGCACCATGCTGCAAACAACACCATAATAACATTCGCTGTTGCTTCTTCCGACACTAATATAGTCTTTATTACTTACCGATAAGAAACAGATTGGTCCCCGCTTGGAACAGTCCCACTCCCAGTCCTAGCTCCATGCTGAGGTCTGCAGCGACGTTGTACTCTTCGGCGAACAGTTTGGCCTCATTCTCCTCGCCGGCGAACCCTCGCCGTTCTTACGTTCGCTATTGCTTCTTCCCACAGTAATATAGTCTTTATTACCTACCCGTTAAGAAACAGATTGGTCCCCGCTTGGAACAGTCCCACTCCTAGTCCTAGCTCCATGCTGAGGTCTGCAGCGACGTTGCACTCTTCAGCGAACAGTTTTGCTTCATTCTCCTCGACGGCAAACGCTCGCACCGTTCTTACGTTCGCTATTACTTGTTCTCATTTTAATGTAGTCTTTATTACCTACCCGTTAAGAAACAGATTGGTTCCCGCTTGGAACAGTCCCACTCCCAGTCCTAGCTCCATGCTGAGGTCTGCAGCGAACAGTTTGGGCTCTTTTTTTCTCGCCGGCGACCGCTCGAACAGTTCTTACGTTCGCTATTACTTGTTCTCATTTTAATATAGTCTTACTTAATTACCTACACGTTAAGAAACAGATTGGTCCCCGCTTGGAACAATCCCACTCCCAATCCTGGTTCCATGCTGAGGTCTGCAGCGACGTTGTACTCTTCGCCGAACAGTTTGGCCTCATTCTCCTCACCGGTGAACGCTCGCACCGTTCTGACGTTCGCTATTGCTTGTTCCCATTTTAATATAGTCTTTTTTACCTACCCGTTTAGAAACAGATTGGTCCCCGCTTGGAACAGTCCCACTCCCAGTCCTAGCTCCATGCTGAGGTCTGCAGCGACGTTGCACTCTTCAGCGAACAGCTTGGCCTCATTCTCCTCGCCGGCGAACGCTCGCACCGTTCTGACGTTCGCTATTGCTTCTTCCGCGACTAGCGTGGACTTTTCTATCTAAAAAAAAACCTTTGTTTAGCTCTGTTTACCTAACTTTAAAAGATGCGTGGCCTTTAAACATGGCGCTTTCTATGACATTTTGTTCTCTATCGCCATGTTTAACGTGTCTTTTATTATCAATTTGTCAATTGACAACCTACATTGATGTTTTTTTAAGAATTATTGTAATTTATTTCCAGATTCTTTGATAAAACTATTAGACCGTAACCTTAGTAACAAGAACAAGATACTGAAAGCTTAGATACTTTTGATTGACAAGTAAATATAAAGGTCATGAATAAAACCACTTTACCAAAATTTCGCAGCGCGCAAACACGTGATTCAACTAACTTTAACGGTCACGTGACTGCTAACGTAAGTTGAAACAACCGGGCTTTAATATACCTGCGCCTGCGCTTCCCTAGAGAGCTTCCTTAACAGCGAGCCGATGAAAGTGCCTCCGATGACGACAGAGGGCACACAGACCAGCGTGAGCCCCGTCAGGTGTGGAGATATCACCAACAGACTCACCGCTGAGCCCACTACCTACAAAATAAAACAAAAGAAACACCGTAAAATCTATATTTAAGTACTATACTGTTTCTTTAACCTATACTTATAGCATAAAAAGAGGAAACAGGACGGTGGCTGTTGCTCTGCAGGTCAATAGTAAAAATTCTGTTGTTTATATTTTCTCCAGCCAATCAGGTAGCAGGACGTTTACGATCGTCTATCTTGCCGTACCTGAGTTATCGCTCTAAGTCCGCCTGATATTGTCTGCTTGAAGGAACTTTTGAAATCCTGTACATCTACTGTTATCCTGCAAAAATAACATTTGCACATTATCTACTTGAACAAATTGTTTTGCTAACAATTGCTAGAACAAACTGCGTGTGCAAAACCAGTGGTGAACTCAATTTTTAAGTCACTTAACTAAGGTTGCTGGCATAATACCTATTAACAAGCTCCCCAGTTCTCTCCTGATCAAAGAACTCCATATCCTGTCGCAGTATAGAGACAAAGAGGTCTTGCTTCATCTGCGCTGCGACCCGCTCGCCCACTTGCGCCAACAGGTGGATATAGAAGAAAGTGAACACTGCCTGCAAAGAATGAGTTATAAGAGCCCGCGAAATCACACTATCACACTATCACACTATAATATTATAAAGGCGAAAGTTTGTAAGTAAGTGTGTGTGTGTAAAAAAAAAAAAAGTAAAATATGTGACGGCGCATTGGACGAGAGTGTCTGTGGTTGTCGTCGCAAGTGACAGCTGACAGGCGCTCTGGCGGAGTGTTGCGGTCTATGGTAGCGGGGCGGCCATATTGCGATCGGCGAGATGGACGCCAGCGCACCGTGATAGCGACAAATCGCCGTTTATCTCTTTAAACTAGCTAAATAATTGTAATTTACGGTTTGAATTAAATTAGTGCAGTGACTTATGTGTTACCTAAGTGTTGATTTTTGATTAAACACGTGCTTTTGTAATAAACGTTTTATTTAAACTCAAATTGACTAAAGTGAACCGTTGGACGTTAAGTGAAGCATCATGGATGACGATGAAAGCCCTACCCACGCGCTTTCATCAGAAGTGGGATGCGAAAAGGCTAGCGACTTGTAAAACCAGCCTAATGAGATAAACGCTGTAAGTTTATTGAGCAATATGGAAGCATTGCTGACGCGAGTGTTGGATATGCCTCAGCCATCAACCGTGAGTAGAAACACACGGATTCTTTTAGAATATAACCCTGATGAGCCTGATACAGATGTAGAAGACTGGTGCAAGGTGACCGAAGTCATCGTCAAAAACAGACAACTTCAGGGTGTAGATTTGCTTGTAGCACTAACAAGTGCCTTAAAAGGCCGTGCCGCTAATTGCCTCACAAAACTAGACCTCGAGAATATAAACTGGGAATCAGTAAAGCAGATCTTAATCGCAAAATTTGCCAAACCGAAACAATACCAAGATTATTTTGACGAAATCATAAGATTCCAAGTATGTGGCAAAGAGACAGCATCGGAATCTGCTCTTCGGCTGTGGAATCTCGTTGACAGAATACCTAAATTGACGATGCCTGAAGACGTGACAGCTGGGCTAGTTATATCCGTTTTGTGCCAGAACAATAGTTTCATCCGACGTGAACTAAATGCACACAATGTCACTACACGAGCTCAGTTGTTTCGAATCTTGAGTGGCTTATCTCTTAAGCGACGCTTCGAGGATGCCGATATGCAAGGCCCCGAAACAAAGCGAGCTCGCACAAGTGAGAAATTCACTGGAAGATGTCATTTCTGTGGATTGACCGGACACCGAATAGCCGATTGCAGGAAAACGACGTGAAGATATCGGTAGCGCGAAACCTTACGACTCTCCAAGCTCATCGAATACGCATGAGAAGATGAAACCATCAGTGACCTGCTATTCCTGTGCTCGACCAGGGCACGTGGCTTCTGCCTGTCCAGAGAAGAGGAACGGGGATGGAGCCGCGGTCAAGGAGGTTCGTCGGTGCGAGCATCGTCCCTCAAGGGGTTCCTTGACAACATCGTCTGGTGAGTCGGTCTCCTTTTTGTTCGATAGCGGATCGTCTTGTTCTTTGATCAAAGAAAGTTTTTCTAGTAAATTCCCAGGTACTGTGCGCAAGGATCTCGTTAGTCTTACTGGTATTGGAGGCGATGAAATAAAATGCATGTCACAAATAGTGAGTAATGTAATTATTGGAGACATTTCGCAAACTTTGAAATTTCACGTAGTACCTGACGAGTGTCTTGCGGACCCGGTTATTATAGGAAGGGATATTTTAGAGAACGGTATAAGTGTCAAAATTAATAATGATAATTTGGTATTTTGTCTTAAGGAGCAAACTAATGTTTGTGAAACAAATTTAGTTAAACCAGATTTCACCCATGTAGATACTGATTTAGTAGGTAGAGATAAAGAAGCACTTATTGAACTTTTGAATCGATACGCTGACTGCTTTATAAAAGGCGTTCCGCATAAGCGTGTGAAAACAGGAGAGTTAGAAATCGAGTTAGTTGACCCAAACAAAATTGTACAAAGGCGTCCCTATAGGTTAGCACCAATAGAAAAGCAGATTGTTAGGGAGAAGGTTCGAGAACTCCTTGATGCGGGTGTCATACGGGACAGCACATCATCATTCGCCAGTCCCATACTTTTGGTTAAAAAAAAAGATAACACTGAGAGAATTTGTGTTGATTATCGGGAGCTTAACTCTAACACACGACCTGAGCATTACCCTCTCCCTCGCATTGAGGAACAAATTGATCAACTTAGTGGTGCTCATTATTTTACATCATTAGATATGGCGTCAGGGTTTCACCAAATTCCAATTCACCCGAACTCAGTGGCAAAGACAGCATTTGTTACACCGGAGGGCCAATACGAATACCTCGCAATGCCTTTCGGATTGCGCAATGCTCCTTCAGTTTATCAGCGGGCTATTACAAGGGCTGTACATGAGCTGAAGGATAAGCCCCTTGTTTACATGGATGATGTTTTGTGTTACTCTTATGACGTACCTGAAGGTCTCGAACGTCTTGATGAAGTCTTAAATGCTCTCACTTCTGCTGGGTTCTCGTTCAACCTTAAAAAATGTAAATTTATGAAAAAGAAAATAGATTTCTTGGGATACTCTCTCCAGTGCGGCGAGGTGAGACCTAATTCTCGCAAAATACAGGCTCTAATTGACTCTCCTCAACCCAAAACGGCGACGCAGGTCCGTCAATTTTTAGGCCTTGCGTCTTATTTTCGTAAATTCATCCCCGGCTTTACTAACATCGTTGGTCCGCTATATCCTTTGACAAAACTGAAAGGTCCCATTAAATGGGATCATAAATATGAAAAGATCCGTAATACCATCATAGAGATACTTACCTCTGAACCAGTTCTGACGATCTTCGATCCAGACCTGCCCGTTGAGCTCCATTGCGACGCGAGCAGCGAGGGATACGGAGCAATTCTTATACAGAAGAAGAACGACCTTCCACATGTCGTGGAATACTTTAGCCGGCGTACTACAGAAGTTGAATCCCGCTACCACTCGTATGAACTGGAAACGCTAGCGGTCGTGCGAGCGGTAGAACACTTCCGGCACTATTTATATGGCCGACGTTTCAAGGTTCTTACGGATTGTAACTCTCTAAAAGCGTCTAAATCGAAAACCGATTTAACCCCACGTGTTCATCGCTGGTGGGCATTTTTACAAGCTTATGATTTTGATATCGTATATCGCGAGGGCCGTAGTATGGAACACGCTGATTACCTTTCTAGAAATCCCTTGCCAGACCCTAGTCATTCAGCTTCCTCATCGCAAACTTCTATATCTGCAACCAAGGCAGTGAATTTTGTGGAATTACACCATGGCTGGCTTTCTGTAGAGCAAAAACGCGATGCTGAGATCAAAGACTTAATTGACAAGTTCCATAATAACGATTTACCTGAAACAGTAAGCCGAACATATGACGTTAGAGACGGCATTCTTTATAGGAAGGTTGCAAGAAATAAGACTATTTCATGGCTACCAATAGTTCCTCGTTCCCTGATTTGGACTTTGATCAGTCACGTTCATAATGAGTTACAACATCTGGGTAGCGATAAAACTTTGGACAAACTATACGAACAGTATTGGTTTCCTCAGATGTCCAAGTGCGTTAGAAAATTTGTCAATTCGTGCATTGTCTGCAAGGCATCAAAAGGCCCTTCCGGCGCACAACCTGTGAGGTTACATTCCATACCAAAAGTGTCGGCGCCATGGCATACAATCCATATGGATTTCACTGGAAAACTCAGTGGAAAAAGTGATCGCAAGGAATATTGCTCTGTAATAATAGACGCGTTTACTAAATACGTGTTGTTAGAACATACCTCTGCATTAGATGCAGCTAGTGCAGTACGAGCCCTAAAAAAGGCCGTCTGCCTTTTTGGAGCTCCTGTGCGAATAATTGCTGACCAGGGTAGATGTTACATTAGCCAAGATTTTAAGAACTTTTGTTCTGAGCATAATATTCAACTGCATTTTATAGCAACGGGTTCCAGCAGGGCAAACGGCCAGGTAGAGCGCGTTATGCGTACACTAAAAAGCTTGCTAACGATTATTGAAAATGACCCCAACAAAACATGGCGTGATGAGTTAGGGAACGTTCAGTTGGCACTTAACAGTACCAAGTCCACAGTCACCAAATTCACGCCTTCAGAACTTATGTTCGGTATTCGTTCGCAATCGTTGGGCCTGTCGAAGATTAGGTCTTCTGACCCCGAAAGCGAAAACCGAATCGACCTAGACTCTGCTAGGCAAAATGCGTCTAAAAACATCCAGAAGGCAGCTGCATTGGATGCCAAAAGATTTAACCAAGGTCGTGCGACTATCAAGCCGTTCTTAAAGGGTGACTTTGTCTTTATTAAAAACAGTGAGCGTAGTCAAACTAAACTAGATAAAAAATTTAGAGGTCCATTTGTAATAACCGAGGTACTCGACAACGACAGGTACGAACTAAAAACTGTAAATGGGTCTGATAGAATCTATAAATACGCGCACGAGAATTTGCGCTCGGTACCTGAGGGGCACGCGGGCTTGCTAGAGATTACGACTAGTTTGTTAAATTATGAGGAGGCCGTGACGGCGGAGTCACCAGAAAATGTTGAAGATACAATCCGCGATAATTCGGGTACTTTTAGTAACGATGATACCTTGACCGCGTGCTCAGACACTAGCATAGCATCTCGTACTATCTCAGTTAACTCCAATACAGTATCAGCTGACTCTGACACTCTAAGTGCGCACTCGGATCCCGAAACTTGGGATATAGATTATGAAGTTGAGATTAATTCTGAACGTGATGATCCGTTATCATAGGTATGTTACGTAGTTTATTTTTGCATGAGTGTGAATGCGTGTTTCACGTTGTCTATCCTGGGCGTTGGTCGTGACATCCGGGTCATGTGTTGATTGAAAGGATTCACAGTGCCACCCAGATGAGTTCCGGAGTCTATCCTGGAAGATAGTGCAGTCCGGGCCAGTCTCATGGGAGTTGGTTGAAGGGACTCACTGCTTCCAGATGTTACGTTTTGAGTCTATCCTGGTAAGATAGTGCAGTCCGGGCCACGCTCGTGGGAGGTGGTTGAAGGGACACACTGCTTCCAGATGTTACGTTTTGAGTCTATCCTGGTAAGATAGTGCAGTCCGGGCCACGCTCGTGGGAGGTGGTTGAAGGGACTCACTGCTTCCAGATGTTACGTTTTGAGTCTATCCTGGTAAGATAGTGCAGTCCGGGCCACGCTCGTGGGAGGTGGTTGAAGGGACTCACTGCTTCCAGATGTTACGTTTTGAGTCTATCCTAGTAAGATAGTGCAGTCCGGGCCACGCTCGTGGGAGGTGGTTGAAGGGACTCACTGCTTCCAGAGGTGTTGCTGCGATTAACAGAACGTTTAGGTAGGGTCGTCCGGGCCAGACTCCTATGGGTTGGTTGCAGGGACACCCTCATCTGGTCTAAGTAAATGATGATGATATTGATGATGATATCGTACCCATGTAAAAGAACCGTTGATTGCAGGATGGACGAGCGGATAGCTAGTGATCGTATAATTACATTGTTTTAGGAACATCTGGAGGTGAACGCCTGAGGACAGGCGTATGTCAGTCCGGCCGTGACGGCGCATTGGACGAGAGTGTCTGTGGTTGTCGTCGCAAGTGACAGCTGACAGGCGCTCTGGCGGAGTGTTGCGGTCTATGGTAGCGGGGCGGCCATATTGCGATCGGCGAGATGGACGCCAGCGCACCGTGATAGCGACAAATCGCCGTTTATCTCTTTAAACTAGCTAAATAATTGTAATTTACGGTTTGAATTAAATTAGTGCAGTGACTTATGTGTTACCTAAGTGTTGATTTTTGATTAAACACGTGCTTTTGTAATAAACGTTTTATTTAAACTCAAATTGACTAAAGTGAACCGTTGGACGTTAAGTGAAGCATCATGGATGACGATGAAAGCCCTACCCACGCGCTTTCATATGCTTTATTGTACACCAAAACAAAAACAATAGACACAACAAATACAAATACAGCATGTACAATAGGCGGCCTTATCGCTAAAATAGCGATCTCTTCCAGGCAACCTTAGGGTAGAGGATATTATAAAGATTAAAGAAAGCGGAAGGGGTGTACTAAATAAATAAAGTAAATACACTTAATATACATATGAATATATACCTATATATGAAAATACAACAGTAAATAAGAGAGGAATAGACGACAGATAAGTGGAATAAAAAGTAAAAATAAATAAACACATCAAATGGAGGATAAATAAAATAGCTTCAATTTTGTTTTAAAAATTGATAGTGATTGAGACTGTTTGATATCCAAAGGGAGAGAATTCCATAGCAGTATAGCGGTAACAGTAAATGATTTAGCATAATAAGAAGAGGAGTGTGTAGGGATTTTCAGGCGTAGTTCCCATGGAATATTTAAAAAACCCTAATTTTTTTAGCAGTAATCTATAGCTACAGCTATAGGTAGATTACTTTGACAATCTTTCCTGAAAGTAGGTGTAAAGGTCATTCGGGATTAGTAAAAAATCGAATTTGACGCGGGCGGAGCCGCGGGCAAAAGCTAGTTCATAAATAATTTGGTTATTCGAAGTTTAGAAGGCCACAAGATAGATCTCCAACACATTGGTCAGATCAACTTAAAGAAACTGGTGCTGTCATCTCCTTCGAAGCAGTCCTCATGGCTGCTGACAGAATGTAGTAAAAGGAGATCGTACAGCTATACTTGCTTTAATTGATAGTCACGATCTGTCTGCCATTCCTGCAATTTTAATGTCTTAAGCTTACAAGCTTGGCAACTGCACAGATAGGACATTGTGGCTTGAAGAACATATTTTCAACCTCAAGCTTATGGACATAGGAATATGCAGACTCTGTGTCTTTAACAGACCATATACTGTGTTGGTGCTAAGTACAAGTATACAGAAGGACACAAGGAGCCAGGAAAGCATATTCTTTGCCATCAGGAGGTTATGCACACTTACAAATTTCAAAAACTAAATAAAATTTGAATTTTGTAAGCAGTGCAGTGGCCATACCACCACCGCTTAAAGCAGTATATGTTGCAATACTGTTTAGACATTCTCATACTATGTTGGTCTTTCTTTAGAAGAAAGGAAGACTATGTAGATATCAAAATATTAAAACAGTATGGCAACATTACTGCTTTATCGTTTCTGTCCGTATTCCACAATTTTATGGCCAACCTTCAATGGATGAAAAATGACAAAGGAACTTATACCTGTCCAATATACAATGTGATCATCTTGAGCGCAGGCATCTTCATCTCGTCAATGAAGTCTGCAGTGGGGTTGTTCTTCATCCCGGCCAGCACATTCACTATCACTCCCAACATCGCTGGAATGTACACATTCAGGAATGCCACTGCAAGAGCTGACTGCAATGTAATGAGAAACATGCAGAAAATTATTTTGGCGGGGGCACTGCCATTTATAGTTTAAATTAAAAATATCAGGGGGCGTCCCTGATATTTTTAATTTAAACTAGAGTTGTCATCATCTATGTTGTGAATGCACGACAAATACTTCAAAAATTTGGATATTTGACTAAAATTTAGTTTATTTTCCAGGCAGGCAGTTTTGTAGCAGGTTGCAAAGCGGTGGGGGCAGTGGGAGTTGCCATAGTTTGGATTTGGTAACTCAACTATGGATAAACTTTTAGTTTGATTTGTTTAATTTATCTTATTTTATGAAGAGCAATTCATAAATTTTCCAGGTTTCAACGAGACACTTCAAAAAAGAAATAAAAATTTTATATACTTTCCCTATCTAGACAGTTAGGTACTAGACCAATAATTTTGATGAAATTGTGGAAATAAATTATTATTTTATGCATTAGTGTTTGCATTTTTCTATTATGTGGCACTGTGACACAAAAATACAATAATATACTGACTAACTGACTGCAAGCTTTGGGGCACTGCTGGAACAATACATTCTCTAACCCAGAAGAGGTCAACAATACCACTGAAAAGATATTAAGAGGGAATATTTAGACAACTCCAAGCACAATATAATATAACTGACAATCAACATTCTATAAGGTATAGCATACCTACCCATTTCAAGTTTCCCACAACTTATAATTATTTGGGTGTCTTCAGATCAAAAGTGAAAAAGCATCTTCTAGGGAAGTGTACTCCACCTTAGACAGCATCATAACTTCCCATCAGGTGTGATAGCGGTCAAGCTCTAGCTTTATATCTTTAAAAAATAGGAACATTGCACAACTGCATCCTTAATTAGATTAGGAGTATATTATTAGCTATAATCTAATTAATAAAGGTAAAGTAAAATGTATCAACGCTTTTACTCCACTTACAGCAACAGCCGCAGCTAACAGCCATTTATGAGGCAAGAGGTACTGCCAAAACCGATTCCAATCAAACTTAGCACTATCCTCATTTATGTTAGGCCTTCGTTGAATAACTCTCGACGGCAGGGCTTTACAAAATACTGAATTACTGTACAATAAACGTGCTGCTAATCCTAAGCTGACGCCTGTACAGAGCTTCCATGGATTACAGAGTAATAATAAACCCCTTGAAACCTCCTTCTCTGCTGAACTTTTCACATTTGATACATATCGTTTCACCGCTTGCGAAGGCTTGTTTTTGGCCAAGTTTATATAGTAACCATTACTTTTAAACGGTGACAACCTGAAAACAATATTTTAGTGAAGTTATTTCCTCTTAGAAGACGATAATCGACGATAGCAGTCACGTAATAGGTTAGGACCACAAACCTTTGTCGTATTATGTGACATGAGTTCGCATTTAGTAAATGCCACATTTTTGGTTTTACTTCTTACGTGTTACTGAAATCTAGGCATATTACTTTTTATAATATCATTGATAAATTTTTGTTTTACTCTAAAAATTGGATCGAATTCAGTTTTAGCCTTCTAGTTGTTGACATCGATTGACATAACAGCTCTGTCAATTTCAATCAGTGTGACCGTTTCAAAATTGGCAAATCTGCCAAAATTTAGCAAAAAAAAAACCGCCAAAATCTGCCAACTCGATTCCTGTTAATGTATAAGTATTGCACAAGTGTAACAGTTACTGTACAAACCTTAATAACCTAGTGGTTTTGACGTTGG
The DNA here is from genome assembly GCA_036785405.1 of Coenonympha arcania. Classification (NCBI taxonomy): domain Eukaryota; kingdom Metazoa; phylum Arthropoda; class Insecta; order Lepidoptera; family Nymphalidae; genus Coenonympha; species Coenonympha arcania. The sequence goes on from CM072074.1 coordinate 3,420,079, forward strand.
AAAATCAAGTAAATCAAATCAAGACTAATATTTCCAACTATACTCTTTCCATTTGTTTATTTTCTTTTTGACATATGAAACAGATATAGCGGTAGCGAGTGACCAGAGAGAGCTAAATATAAAGTGGTCTCTTTCTGATTCCTCGCTATTGCTATATCTGTTTCATGTGTCAAAGAGAAAATAAACGAATGGAAAGAGTATAAATAAGTCATACAAAAATAAGTAAATTGAAATAAAATCATTATTTTATATTAAAGATAGTAAGGAGTTCCTTGAAATCTGCCACATATTGTCACTTTCTTAAATCGTAAGCTTATTCTACCCCAGTAATGACATGTCCCAGTTCAGTATGGAGGGTGGTTTTTTATTCTGATTGTCAATGAACCAGAACCAAACTGCCATCAAGTGAAAGAGAAAAAAATATAAAACTAATCGCCATATAAATGATAATTTTAGAAAACTCCGTTTTTTTAAAATTAATTGAGAAAAATATCGTTTGCAGAAAATATTTTTCGATGGATGGCAACACTAAAAATGGTTTATAATGTATAGATCTATTAAATCTGGCACCTGCAAATGCCACTTTTATGTAATTTTGAACTGCCAATGTTCAAAATGCGCCATTACACTTTTGAGTTTTGATGACTTTTGTCTTTTGCCACTTTTGCGTCCATTGACCTAAAGTGCACTCGTGTTTGTTTTGGCTATTTATGGCGCTTAAATTAATTATTTATGTTCAAATAAACAACATGATATTCCTGACAATCACCTGACATTGACATTTGACAACTTACGTAGACAAATGACATTTTTTTTTAACTGGTGTTTAATCACAAGCAAAGGTCGTTAAATGAGTCAAAAAACAAAAAATGTTTTTCTCAATATTGGCGTCCTTAAAAATCTGTAAATTATTTAGATGGAAGCCTTTTTGGATCTTTATCCAAATATATTAAAATCATCCTGGTTCATTAAATTCAAATTTAAAAAACCATTTTTGGACAACTCCTTTAGGAGCTAAATCTGCTCAAATAGCGGAAATTTGTCACAAACGGTCACACTGATTTCAATGCAATGAATGTCATTGTCACAGTCATTATAAAATTTATTGTCAACGTCACATAAAAGTCAAAGAGTATCCGGATACTCGTAGTGTACAAAATTGATTTATTAGTGTTAAATAAATTATTGCTATTAATTTCCAAATAAATAATTCCCAGATCGAGAAGGGTTTTATGGTCTTGGTCGGACTCGGACGCTGGGCAAGTTTGGTGCTTCACATGCCTTTGGGTTTATCTGGTATAGGGACAATTATTGACGTGACAACGTCTTATTATTCGATAGAGCCGGTTGCACGCACGAAAAAACATGACTCATCCGGCGTTACCTCGCTCATGCGGCGTTACCGGCGTTACCTCGCGAGCGCGGAACGAGCGACAAAGAAGACGTTGTCACGCGCAACTATCGCCAGTAAACCGACTTTACAGACAACCAATTTTTTTTTCAAAGATAAACGTCATGTATTATTATGGGTCTTATGCAGAAACACGATTGGATAAAAATTTCTTGATAGGTAAAAATTTGTCTTCCAAAAATTTCTACAAAATCTCTATTTTTCTATTTTTTATCGGAAACTACAATGGATGTAGTTAGTTAGGTAATTGTAAATTTTATTTTAATGTATCGGTAATAATACCTAATATCCAAAAAATTGGTTGCCTGTAATGTCGGTTTACTGACGATAGTTGAACGTGACAACGTCTTCTTTGTCGCTCATTGCGCTCGCGAGGTAACGCCGGTAACGCCGCATGAGCGAGGTAACGCCGGATGAGTCATGTTTTTTCGTGCGTGCAACCGGCTCTATCGATTTATAAGACGTTGTCACGTCAAAAACGCTCAGAACGGATTTTTGATAACTGGCTTAGGTACTTTGGTAAAACCATAAAACGTCGTTTACTGTTATATACTTCCGCAGTGCTGCATGGCGCACCTACTACCGAATGTATTCATTCTCACCCTGAGAAGAATTGGTTGTTTGTAAAGTCGGTTTACGGACGATAGATTTACGTGATAACGTCATAATTGGCCTCTCTATAGTTTGTTTTATCGTGCCTCTCTATCGCTTGTTGCACGCTCTCGCTTGCACGCACAGGCTCAGGTGGAACGTTACGCGGAACGTTATTATTTTTCATGTGCGTTGCTGATGTTCATCAATTTATTTAAACGTTATCACGTCAAAAAAATAGAATTTTTACAGATGGCGCTACTGTTTACTTGTACGAAAAAGGTTTAGCTACGTAAATCGTTCAGACGCCCATATCCTGAGTTTTCTTGTTAGTGATGTAAAGATATTATTAAGTAGTTATCTTCATTCTTGTGAATTTATTTCATTTTATTTAGGTATAGGTAATAGGGGTAATAAGCACAGGGTATTCGAGGCGCATCGCAAACGGTGATTAAAGCTCACCACCCTTTATTGTGATGCCGTAATCCTTTCCGACCCTCGATAACCCTCGACGAATGGCCTCTACAAATCGCCATAAAGACCCGGCTATAAAATGTATTAATGTTTGACCACAACTACTGCGCGAATTAAATATTTGCTACCTACGTCAACGTCTACTTCCTGAACATAATATGCTAGCTAAGTATTACCACAGTTTAATGATGTTCTGTAGGATCTTAACACTGTCGTCTGTCGTAGTACCTACCTACCTATGGTTGGTTACTGAAAGTAGAGACTGAAATGATGAAGAGACAAAATAGAGAGAGATAGGAAACTGAAGTAGAAACTGTAGTGGGAAAATTGAAAGAACTCTTCATAATACTTGCAAATTTTCAAAAAAAATCGGAGGGCATCTTCATAATTGTACCTGTGGACGAGATATGCTGCACACTAGACAAATAAAAATTCCGCGTGTTCATAATACTTAGATAAAATATGTACCTAACATAATATTGAAAATTGAAAGAACTCTACCTACCTACTTACTTGCAATTTCATTTTATTCATAGGTACTTACTTAGTCGGTAGGTATGGTATACTGATATACTCAGTCAAGTTTTTCTGCGTTTTTTACATACAAACTTTTACATTTTTTTAATAACTTGACACGGTTTACCCGCTTCTTCATCCCACATGGATACTTAATAACAAATAAAATCGCGCAGGTATCTACCGGAGACTACCATAATAGTATACTATAGTAGGTATAAGCTATCTCCAATTAAAATTTCAACACAATCGGTTCAGTAAGTTATCGTCATACAAAATGATTATCGTAACCTTAGAATGGGAAGATGGGAAAACACAGACACACAAAACCTTAGAAAAACCGGTAAAAAATATAAAAAGCACTCAAACAACCACCTTTTATTGAAGTCAGTTAAAAAACCTAAACCAAAGACCTAAAAGTGCAAGCAAAGTTTGTTCCCCTTAAATGCACAGCTTCAAATAAGAACTTTCTGTACACAAACCTTTTTGCATCGGAATAAAAAGTAAAATAATTTAAAAATCGAATCGTATTCACTCCGCAATCACACAGATGGCCAAGTGGCGTTTGCACCCTGATTTTGGCGCCAATAAACCTATTGTTTAACTCAAGTGCAGCGAGTTTAACGCAATTATTTGTGTATCGCCATGTTTTTTATTTCATTTTATATTTAGCTACCTACCTACCATTTAAAGTTTCCGAACGCATTTGTTTTTTTTATCCATAGAAATGAATGTACTCGTTACCACAACTTGTACCTATACACGCAAACGTAGGTAAACAATATGGACAGGCCCCGTCTACGAAATTAGCGTGACTATTTTTAATCTGTAAAGTGGTAAATAAGATGGCGTCACCTAGGGTAGTAACTTTTAAAGGTACACTTTTATACACGAGTCACGAACATTTGACAACAAATCTTAGAGCTCTCGTTAGAGAGTATCTGTGTCTTAGAGGCGCCTCCTTAGTTCTGTTATCTCTACGCCTACGCAATACTTAAAAACTTTGGCGTCAAGGCGTCAATAATTATTCAATCCGTATCGGCTGTAAGAATATCTTAAAACTGTGTAAGGAAGCTTCAAAAGTACAATGATCATGGATGCATAATGGAATCCCGTATCAAGCTGAATCAAATCCAAACTTTATTTTTTATAAACTACGGTCTCCACATAAACTCCTACAATTATAACTTTTTTTAATTAAAATCTGAATTCTAAAGTTACATAAAGGCAAACAACCGAGTTTTATTTCTTAGTACAAGCAGTATGACACGAAACGTGCATCGAAAAGAAAGTAACGTTTTTTTTAGAAAAACAAATTCCTTGTGCTTATGGTTCTTAAAAAAAACTATTTAATTTTCCTAGACTATTTTGGTTTTGGTTTATGAGAAAATTTTATACCACCTTTGGTCATTTTCCTTTCCACCACCAGCTACTAGCGCCACATTGACGTCTTCCAACATAATAATCGGCCATGTGCCAACTTGCCCACAAATGGTTTGAGATGACGTGCATCGTCATCTCAAACCATTTGTGGGCAAGTTGCCCATCCAAGCCAGAAGGCCCATTTTCCTGCTACTACTACCTACTATACAAGTAGAGTAATATTGGGTCTTCTGAATCATCGATCAAAAACGAGCAAAAATCACGTTTGTTGCAAGTATGGGAGCCCCCTTTAATCTTCATAATAATATAGGTATTCTATATTTAATATAAATTAATGTTAAGTATAGCGGCAACGGAAATACATCATTTTTGAAAATTTCAAGAGTTACAAGCCCTGGTGACAGACGGACGGACGGACGGACGGCGAAGTCATAGTAATAGGGTCCCGTTTTTACTCTTTGGGTACGGAACCTTAAAAATACGTTACTTTCTCATAAAAAGACATAAAATACACAACACTACAATAAATTTTCGATATACTGATTTGCACACAAGACTATTGTTTGTTGGCATAAACCGATCTGACTATAGGAATAGCTACATCACATTTTTTTAACTTTAATTACACAGTTGTTTTTATTATACCTGATCACACATGATGGAAAGTGCAGATGATAAAGTGGAGCGCGCTTGCCTAGGAAATGCATATTCATTCACTCTTGATTTTAAGGCGCCCAGGTTAAAAGTCGTGGGAAAGACAGTGTCTGGTATAGGGTTTTACCTTAAGCCTATGGTAGGTAGGTACTCAGTGCGGGCGCCGAATATGCTGATCTTAAGAGCCTTTATACGTTTACACGTGAATCGCGTGTCGCTCCATACAAAAAAAGAATTCCGTTCCCGCTGACGCAATTTTGCGCGGAAAATGGTATTACAAAAAAAAATTATAATAAAATAAATATAAAACTTATTAAAATAATAAATAACCAGTGACATTGAATATGAATTGAATTAAATTACTATAATTCAGAAATAACAAAATATCTTGGATTTTATCCTAAAATAATACGTTTAATTTATCGAAAAATGCTAAAAATGGCACTTTTCGGTTTATGGTTTTTGAATGAAAATCTAGGAAAATCGTGTTTTTTTTGAGACACTTTTTAGTAAATGTTATTAATTTTCTATATATGTCATTGTTATAAGTTTTTGTTAAGAAACATGGCAAATATCTTGCATCTGCGTAGAGCGTCGACCGCTATTTTAGCAAACAGCCTATACAAAAACTGTTCTAGTGAGAAAGTTATACACATCTTAATATATATAAATCTCGTGTCACGATGTTTGTCCGCGATGGACTCTTAAACTACTGAACCGATTATAATAAAATTCGCACACCATGTGCAGTTCGATCCAACTTGAGAGATAGGATAGTTTAAATCTCAAATTATAGTCGCAATTTTAATTTATTAATATAACAAAAACTTTTGCCACAGCATCGCGTGGCCGGGTCAGCTAGTATTTTAAAATATTTTTGAAATGAAATGCCAAATAATATGAATTCAATTATCTAATCTATAATTGAACACATAACTATTTTATGTTCCTTCGGAAATCGTAAATTTTGACTCAAGCATAATACTAACGCATGAAGCGCCTAAATTAAACGGTATATTACTTGCTCTATTAACACTTTCTTTGCTATATGGGGTTAAAATAGCCCCGTCCAAGACTTTCACTCAATGAGGGCGCCAAAAATGCTGATCTTAAATTAAACGGTATGTTAGGAATAGGAATTTCTATCATTCAGCTATGATGGAGGAGAATTACTCACAGGTACATGCTCTATTAACACGTTTACTGCTATATACTTATGGGGTTAAAATAGCCCCGTCCATAGACTTTCACTCAGTGAGGGCACCAAAAATGCGGGGAAGACATCTTTCGCCGTCTAAGTATTGAAGTAGGAAAGATACCGAGTCTGAGATCCTGTGCCCAGCCTTGGGATATAATGACGATGGTGATGATGATGAGAACCTTCTTAGGGGGATCGCCACTGAACAAAACAAAAGAGCCTCAAATTAAAATTTTAATTTAAACCATAAAACGCGACGATTAAACTTTGCCACCATTAAAATTAAATACAACCAATAAACCGTAATGATATCGCATCATTTGACAACATAGCGCTTCACGCCCCTACCATTTGACGGCCCCACCTAGGGGAGCATAATGCTTGCATATTCCAGTGTCACCACAACTCATAAATTGTGGTATTACAGGGACCGCGTCACGAGAATTTGTCATCCGATATTGCTAACCGTTTTGAAATATTGACATGTGGGTATACTATTAATTTAATGCGGTAAGTAAGAATTATGAATGGTCATTGCGTGCAAATCCACCGAATCCAGATAGTTTATTGCCACTAGTTATCCCTTTGCTTGGCCAACATCGGTCAGGAAGGTCTGTTATGAAAACGAAAAATATAAAGAATGAAATATTAATAAACTCTTCTTAGAATATTAAACTTATCCCTCAATAAGTTCAAAGTGGCTGTTAAACGAAAGCTTATGAATAAAGCTTACTAAGTATACATAGTATTATGAATTATTTACATGAATTAAATACTTGGGAGTGAATTAACTGTTGTTTAGTTTTTAAGAGCCTTTGTGCAGTGGTGATAACAGAAAATAAAACCCGGCTGAGTTTGTTGTGGGCTTCTTCTCAGTGCAGGGTGCGTTTGAACCCTCGTAAACTTAGTTTCAGGTCGACTTGTAGTTATCACCATACATAGCCGCCGTCGTTACACAATTTTTCACGCACACTAGCATCCGCACACTGTACAAATTTCAAATTGACACACTCACACTACAAAAAAAGTTGTGCGGCAACTTTTTCACGAAGCTGTCGTTGTTAGGTAGGGCTTTATCTAGTAGGAGCGCGAGCGACGACCTATTACAAATCTATACAGGACAGATTAAATTGTTTTTTCATCACTCATACACGGAAAGTAGGTCTGAAGTTGCCTGAGAAGCGGGTTGAAAGTAATACTTTGCAGCCCTAGGGAGAATCGTTTTCAACTGACAGCTGTCAAATAATTAAAAAAACTAGTTGTCACATTTTTATTGGAGTTCAAATGAAACACGACATAGCCGAGTGCATCCATAGACAAGAAGAAAGATAGACTTTATTCATAAAGTAAAGACAACTGATTCATAGACATTCATAGACAATCATAGACAATACTTGACTATTGAAAAGCTAAATGCATAGCCCGCCGGCTAGGCCAAAGAAAAAAAAGGCGGGAAAGTGGCAAGCGGCAATCCGATCTTCATTTGTTTTTCGAGTTGTAGAGTTTTGTTTAGGCTTCTGTTTAACAGTGATTTTTATTGACACAATTATTCAATTTTCTTTAGCTAATTTCTATTTTTATTTTGACTTTCCTTATATTCGTAATGAAAAGCACAGTGTTTACCTCGGGATAAAGACTTATTTAGTCCCTCGAACTATAGGCCCCCTCGCTACGCTCGGGCGCCAAACCCCGTCTCGGGACTAAATAAGTTACTTTCATCCCTAGGGTAACAATGTACTATTTTATTTGAAATTTAGTGTTGCCCAAATGCAAGAACAAGACGAGACTCGGCCAGTCTTGGTCTTGGTCTTGCGCCAGTACATCTGGTCTTGGTCTTGGTCTTGTTCTTGCACCCCAAGTCTTGGTCTTGGTCTTGATCTTGCAGCAAGAGTCTCGCAAGTCTCGCAATTACCTGTTAGCCTATTGCTATTTATTAAACGGTAATTTAGATGTGAGAACAATGTAACATTTTGAGTAAGTATAATTTTGAGTTAGAATTAACATAGCTTTTTTCTAATCACTACAAATTAGTAGGTACTTGACTGCGATCTCACCTAATGGTAAGTGACGATGCAGCCGAAGATGTTATCGTACTAACTTGGACGGGGTAAGCAAACCCTAAAGGAGTCTACACAGCATCGCGCCGGAACGCTAAATCGCTTGGCGGTGCGTCTTTGCTGGTAGGGTGGTAACTAGCCGTGGCCGAAGCCTCGCACCAGACCAGACCTGAGCCGGCCGCATCGTCATTTACCATCAGGTGAGATCACAGTCAAGTATTTAGTTGTAGTGTGTAAATAAAAACGGAGGTCAGCCCGCGAAATTCAAATTTTATTCTGTTTTTCGCCAATATTTAACTAGTACAATGAATTAGGCTTATGGCATTCATTTTGCGAAAATAGCAATATCATTTTCATAGGTTTATATAAAAATCTTTACTAGAAAGCGTCCAGTTTAGGTATGTACTCGTAGTTCGAATGCCGAGTTTGAAATTTTGCAAATTGATCGACAATCGAACTACATTCCTAGGACACTTTCAAGTACCTAAACATTTTTATATAAAACTGTGAAGATGATACTCTTATTTTCGCAAAATGATTTCCATAAGCCTACTTCGTTGGATTAGTTAAATAATTGCGAAAAACAAAATAAAATTTGAATTTCGCGGGCAGAGGGTGCGATTTCACGTTAACTGCAAGACGCAAGAGTCTCGCAGGCTTAGTCTTGTTCTTGCTCAAATCTTGCACTGCCAGTCTTGTTCTTGGTCTTGCTAAAATTAGGCAGTCTTGGTCTTGGTCTTGTTCTTGCAAAAACGCAAGAACAAGACCAAGACTGCAAGACCAAGACTGATTTTGGGCAACACTAATTTGAATTAATTGACTCTACGATTTCGCATTGTGAAGTCAACATCTCCTGAGGATATCCCGGTGTCCGAACGAATGGAAACGTTCGTCGAAGAATTCGTTCGACGAATTGTATGTAGTGTTTCATGTGGGCGGTGTTCATATTGGACCATACCTACAGATTATTTTCATACAGAGGTTTATACTTAGCAAAACAATTTAATCTATCCTGCTAATTATGGATTCCCGCAAAATAACACCTGTTTCTAATCCATAAAATAAACTTAACTATTCACATCGGCCTAAGTTACAATAGGGTCTTATAAAAAGCCAAAACACTACCGCCAAGTTCGAAAAGCATAGGGATGCACTGAGAAGAATTAGCAAGAAATTCGGCACTTGCTTTTTTCTCTTTGTTTCTTATTACTTACATATGAAATTGGCGTTTTGTATGGGAGGAACATAAAGTCGATTTTTTAAATATAATATATATATATATTTAATCAAAGTATGTACCATTGCTATCTATGCACTTTTGCCACCTTATAGGTAGTTCATTGATCCTTTTACTAAAAAAGCCATTCGGACGGGAATCAATAAAATCTTTGAAAGCGCTTTGGACTGCCTCATCGGAGTTAAATTTTTTCCCTTGTAAGAAGTTATCCAAATTTCGAAAAAAATGGTAATCTGTTGGAGCAAGGTCCGGGGAGTAAGGTGGATGTCTTAGGCATTCCAATTGAAGCTCCTACAATTTGGTAGCCGTCTGTTGTGCAGTGTGTGGTCTAGCGTTGTCCTGAAGCAGCAGTGGCCTAGAACGATTGACCAGCCTCGGTTGTTTAGCAGCTAGCTTTTCCATCATGGATTGCAATTGCTGACAATAGATATCCGCCGTAATCGTCTAGCCAGATTTAAGAAAGCTGTAGTGAACGACGCCGGCGCTAGTCCACCAAACGCTCACAAGTAATTTTTTTTGAGTCAATTTTCGTTTGGGTCAGGATTTGGCTGTTCGCCAGGGTTCAACCATTGCGATGAGCGTTTCCGATTATCATACAGGATCTATTTTTCATCACAGGTAATGATTCGATTTAAAACCCCTTCATTACTGTGCCGGTTGAGTAATGTAACACAGCAGTCTACGCGCGTTTGTCGGTTTGCTGCACTCAATTCATGAGGTACCCACCTTTCAAGCTTTTTCACCTTCCCAATTTGCTTCAAGTGAACTAAAACAGTTTTATCACTAACACCGCAGCCTGCAGCTAGCTCGGACGTGGTTTGCGATGGATCCGCTTCCACAATAACCTTCAATTCTTCATTGTCAACTTTGGTCTCCGGCCGTCCACGGGGCTTGTTCTGCAGGTCGAAATTTCCAGAACGAAAACGTTGGAACCAAAAACGCACTGTGTTTTCTTTTGCGACACCCTCGCCGTACACATCATTATAATCCTTCGAGCCGTTTCTGCAGCACTGGTGCCACGATGGAACTCGTACTCGTAAATAACGCGATATTTCAAGTTTTCCATTTTGTAAACAGAGTGGCGCAAAAAAAAAACCAGAAGAGAAAAAAACAAATGAATTACGATTTTCAAAACACAAAAGCATGAGTAAATAGCTGTATAAATTTGAAATTGGAATTTCTAACCAAAGAAGAGATATTTGAGATCAAAGTGGCCAGTACGACAAAACGCCAATTTCATATGTAAGGACCTAATATATCGCCCGCTGAGTGACTCTGAGTCTTCATATAAGGCATCGGTCTCAGGCTTATTTAATTGGCTATCAATTAGTTATAATATGCTTATACTTCGGCGAGTCTTAGGATATTAAATTAATAGTTTGTCCAGAGCCCTCCGCCGCGTATAATCCCTTCAAAACACCTAATCCTATCACTGAACACTTGTGCCTAGCAAGTGCTTAATGAATCAGATTATAGCGACATCAATTCCTGCTTCGTCGAGAGAGGGCTAAAATGACGCGTTTCGGATAGACCCTTTTAGAGATCCGTGAATGAATGAATGAATGAATGAATGAATGAATGAATATTCTTTCCGTGGTGTAAGCTGCTGTCGTTTAGTTCTGACATAAAACCTAGCAACCAAAATTTCTATACGCTTGTGGAATAGCATATCGGATCGTCAATTTGATCAAGTGACTTATTGATAAAAACTGTCATTTTTGTAATTATTCGTTCCACCAGTGTATCAAAAGTAAACATAGAAATAGAATAGATAAGTCATACGGCCGCTGCGTATATTACCGAAGTAAGTACCTACTTCGAATTGAGAATTTTCCATTGTGAAGTCAACATCTTCTGAGGATCATGTGCTGGTGTCAAGACGAAATGTGTGTCGAGAGTATTGTAGAGTTGTTTGTGGTTTTGCATGTGGGTGGTGGTTGCATTGCTCGCTTGGGAACTCGGCTTTCATGCTTGAGTGGGAGAGGAGACGGTGCTTAACTGCTTAGCTTATTACTTCATGTAAATAAAATATAGATTCTTTTCACGTAGTGGATTATAGTAAAATAATTTAACAATTTTAGTTAAGAACTCAAGCCTTAAGATGCTCAGTACGTACTACGTCGTTATGTTAACAATGCAAAATTTTTAGGACTTCAAAATCATGGTGGTACTGGCATTCTTAAAAAAATACATAATTTAAGTACGAGTTTAGTTGCATTGCAAAAAAGGTATTAAATCTGAGGTCTAAAATAATTAATATTAAACTAAACTAGGCACCAACATTTTAGTGGCTTCAATCGTGACAACACAGCTGCAAACGGCCACCCGCGAGGTAGGAACCTCACCACGATTTGACTTCACAGTAACTTCCAAATTACATCTGCAGCCCGTAAACTTTACCCACACTCTTATCCCTCTAACATAAGTATGAAAATCCTTTGAATTTTTGTTTTTAACTTTTTTTATCTTTATGTTGGTGTCTTGCCGACAGATGGCGTAGCTGAGGATAATACCGCACGTATTAAAGGGCGTATAATTCTTTATGAGCAATAAAATATTGTTTGTTTTCCAATCGATATGACTTTTAGTTGTTTGTTGATGATCCGATTGGGCAATGGCTGGAACTTAAGAGCTTTATGTTGAATATTTTATGAGATTCGTACTTCAATAGATAGTATAAAATATTTCAGGCTATCCTATAATAGGTAGGTATGTAGGTACCTTTCCTATCGACTATTTATATAGAGCAAACATTTAAATGGTATGGACTTAGAGAGACTCTTGACTGCGATCTCAACTGTATAGTAAGTGATGATGTAGCCAAAGATGTTATCGTACTTAGAACTTGGAAGTTGTAAGTTCACTTATCCATAATCATTGCCCCTAACCTAGTATAGTATTATATTATCTGTGCCCTAACTGTTTCTACTAAGCCGGAACGCTAAATCGCTGGGCTACGTCGTTGCTAGGTTGATAACTAGCCACGGCCTCTGATCTTCGTAAGTGTAGAATTTAAAAGTTATAAAGAAGCCCGTGGTGGAAATCGAACCCATGACTTCCATTCGAATTCGAACGCGCGCCACTGCGCTAGGGAGATCGTCATAACACTCAGACTAAACTTCATAAATTATTTTAATGAATATTTATAATGTTCCCATGTCCAAAATATTTTGAAAGACCTCTAATAAGCGACATCCCTGATCCCTCACTATACCTTACTACCTATATTCCTTAACTTTTAATTGTGTAAACACAAAAAAAATTATGCTCGATCATAAAAAACCGGTCAAGTGCAAGTCGGGCTTGCACACTGAGGGCTCCGTACTATTAAGACCTATTCTCAATAGTATTAAAATAAACTAAACACCCTGCCCACCAAATTCAAAAAAGAGCAAAAAAATTGGTTGTCTGTAAAGTCGGTTTACGAACGATAGATTTACGTGATAACGTCATAATTGGCCTCTCTATCGTTTGTTTTATCGTGCCTCTCTATCGCTTGTTGCGCGCTCTCGCTTGCACGCACAGGCTCAGGTGGAACGTTACGCGGAACGTTACTATTTTTCATGTGCGTTGCTGGTGTTCATCAATTTATAAAACGTTATCACGTCAAATATTACGTTTGTTGTATGGGAGCCCCCCTTAATTTATTATTTTATTTTAATTTAAGTATTTATTTCTTCAGTAAATATATATTAAAAAAATATATAAAAGAAGACACTGACTGACATATCAACGCACAGCCCAAACCGCTGGGTCTAGAGACTTCAAATTTGGCACACAGGTTCCTTATGAGGTCTAGGGGTGCACTAAGAAAGGATTTTTCAAAATTCCCCCCCTAAAGGGGTGAAACGGGGCTCCAAAGTTCGTATTTTACCAAGCTTCAATGCTCCTTCACGCCGCAACTACTGAACCGATTTGGCTCAAATTTGGAATGGAGATAAATTGCATCTTGGGTTAACACATAAGCTACTTTTCATCCCGGGAAAATCCATGGTTCCCGTGGGATTAGTTAAAAACCGAAATTCACGCGGAAAAAAATCTTCACGCCGGAAGTACAAGACCGATTTAGCTGAAATTTGGAATGGACATAGATGATATCCTGGGTTAATAAAAAGGCTACTTTTCATCCCGGAAAAATCCATGATTTTTGCGGGAAAACTGAAAAATTGATATTCACGCGTGAAAAATACTACTTTACGCTGCACTTACTGACCTGATATGACTGAAATTCGGAAAGGAGATAGATTTTATCCTGGATTAATACATAGGCTACTTTTTATCCCGGAAAATTTCATGGTATATCAAAGAAGATACTGACTCTCTCACTCACTGACATATCAACGCACAGCCCAAACCGCTGGGTCTAGAGACTTCAAATTTGGCACACAGGTTCCTTATCAGGTCTAGGGGTGCCCTAAGAAAGGATTTTTCAAAATTCCTCCCCTGAAGGGGTGAAACGGGGCTCCAAAGTTCGTATTTTACCAAGCTTCAATACTCCTTCACGCCAAAAATACTGAACCGATTTGGCTCAAATTTGAAATTGAGATAAATTGCATCTTGGATTAACTCATAAGCTACTTTTCATCATGGGAAAATCCATGGTTCCCGTGGGATTATTTAAAAACCGAAATTCACGCGGAAAAAAATCTTCACGCCGCAAGTACAAGGCCGATTTGGCTGAAATTTGGAATGGCGATAGATGATATCTTGGGTTAATAACAAGGCTACTTTTTATCCCGGAAAAATCCGTGGTTTTCGCGGGAAAACTTAAAAATTGATATTCACGCGCGAAAAATACTACTTTACGCTGCACTTACTGACCGGATATGACTGAAATTCGGAAAGGAGATAGATTTTATCCTGAATTAATACATAGGCTACTTTTTATCCCGGAAAATTTCATTGTATATCAAAGAAGATACTGACTCACTCACTCACTGACATATCAACGCACAGCCCAAACCGCTGGGTCTAGAGACTTCAAATCTGGCACACAGGTTCCTTATCAGTTCTAGGGGTGCCCTAAGAAAGGATTTTTCAAAATTCCCCCCCTTAAGGGGTGAAACGGGGCTCCAAAGTTCGTATTTTACCAAGCTTCAATACTCCTTCACGCCAAAACTACTGAACCGATTTGGCTCAAATTTGAAATTGAGATAAATTGCATCTTGGATTAACACATAAGCTACTTTTCATCCCGGGAAAATCCATGGTTCCCGTGGGATTAGTTAAAAACCGAAATTCACGCGGAAAAAAATCTTCACGCCGCAAGTACAAGGCCGATTTGGCTGAAATTTGAAATGGTGATAGATGATATCTTGGGTTAATAACAAGACTACTTTTTATCCCAGAAAAATCCGTGGTTTTCGCAGGAAAACTTAAAAATTGATATTCACGCTCGAAAAATACTACTTTACGCTGCACTTACTGAACTGATATGACTGAAATTCGGAAAGGAGATAGATTTTATCCTGGATTAATACATAGGCTACTTTTCATCCCGGAAAATTTCATGGTTTCCATGATAAAAGTGATAGATAATATGCCTTCATGCCGTAATTACTGAACTGATTTGTTATAGAGATATATTATATCCTGGATTAATACTAAGGCCACTTTTTATCCCGGAAAAATCCATGGTTCCTTCGGGAACAGTGAAAAACAGATATCCACGCGGGAAAAATATTCCTTCACGCTGTAATTGGTGAACTGATTTGGCTGAAAATTAGAATAAAGAAGGCTATTTTTTATCCCGGGAAAATCAATGGTTATTTCTGAATATTTGTTTTTCACTATTCCAGCGGGAGAAATACTCATTCACGCTGCAACTATTGAAAATTTTTGGCTGAAAGTTTAAATGGAGATAGATTTCACTCTAAATTAACGCAAAGGTTACTTTTTATTCCGGAAAAATCGATGGTTCCCGTGAGAATAGAGAAAACTAAAATTTACGCGGGCGAAGCCGCGGGTATCTGCTAGTTACTAAATATTCTGTGCGTAACATTTTAAGCATCTACCTGTTAGCGTTATCATATCGAGAAAAAACAAGCAAAAAAAACCGGCCAAGTGAAAGTCGGACTCGCGCACCGAGGGTTCCGTACTCAAGAAGTAGGTACTGAAGCAAAACAATCAGGCTTTGTTAATGAACCGCAAAACTAACTTTGTTTGTAGAGGTTTTTTGTTAATATCAAAAAAACTATGCTAGTTAGAGCATTGGCTATAGTTTTCCTGTAAAATATACGTAAATTCCTATTGACCATAATTATTTGAGATTTTTCGATTGGTAAACTCCGGAGATAAGGGGGGGGGAACGATATTTTTTTAGACATTTTCCCCGATAAATCAAAAACTATCATGACTAAAAATAATTAAAAATCGGTTTTAGAATGTACAAAGTAAACCCTTTCATATGATACCCCACACAGTACTTTTCACTTTTTAATTTCAACCCTCCGATTTTCCCCCCTTTTTAAATAAGAACAAAAATAATTTCAATTTTTTTTTATTCCAGTGTCATTGGGCCACTAATATACACAACTATTCCAAATTTCATATCGATAGCTCCGGTAGTTACTGAAATAATCGAGTGTGACGGACAGACAGACAGACGGACAGACGGACAGACAGACGGAAAAAGTCGCACCATAAGGGTTCCATTTTACCATTTTGGTACGGAACCCTAAAAACCATGTTTGCTGTATGGGGGCCCCCTTAAACATTTATTTTATTCTATTTTTTAGTATTTGTTGTTATAACGGCAATAAAAATACATCATCTGTGTAAATTTTAAGTCTGTAGCTATCACGGTTCAAGAGATACAGCCTGGTGACAGACAGACGGACGGACGGACAGCAAAGTGTCCGTAATAGGGTCCTTTTTTACCCTTAATAAGAATCTCTTTTTTTACCGAACCGCAAACTTAAATATTTTTGAAGTTAATTGAATAGTATAATAGATAGGTACAGAGTTGATTTAATTTTTTCCATTAAATTCCTATTAATCATAATTCCAATTTTAATCATTTTTCTGGTTTTATGTTTAACTTTTATGAACTTGTATTTAATAGTAATGTTAATAGATTTTTTATCGCTTTAAAAAAACGTTTTAAAATTGGCGCGCTATGCTTCCCCGTCGCATACCCAACATGTTCGCATAAGAATAAGCAGAGCAATCTTTCCAGCGGGGCGAGACAAAGTCACAAGCGCTAGTCGACAAAAATGTATGGACAAAACAAATGACTGTAGAAAAACCACGATAATAATTACTAAACACGCTGTGTTTGATACTGTCGGCTGTCAATTGTCAAGCGAAGTACGCTAAAGTTATCTACAAGGTCCGCGAGAACGCCAGCGAGCGTTCAAGTAAGCGTAGTTAATTATTCAAACACAGCGTGTTTGAATAAAACAACAACAATATCCAAAAACGCTTAGAAACTTATTGATAACTGGCTTAGTTTTTGAGTAATTACCTAGGTAAAAGATCGTTTTTCTGTTAGGTATATACCGTGGAGCAGCAGGTAAGATTGCAATCAAATATTAACTTGTACCTACTTGGTGTGTACAAGAAAATCTCTGTTGGAATTTTCCACTCAGACCGAAATCAGTGGTCAATCAGTCAATCAGTCATACACACTCGTATCGTAAAATCACTCAAAACGCAGCTGCTCAAGAGGGCCGCCGAACAAAAATGCGCTTCTAATAGCTCAATTAGTATAAAGTTTTTTGTATTGACTCACTTTGTTTATCCTTCAACATTGTATCCCCTACGCTATGAAGTACGGTGGTTCACACAATAAAAATCTCATAATCCCCGCTAAGACGAGGACGCTTACCCCTACTGTAAATATTTACAGGCGTCATGTGTTTGTAGTGATTTTCGTTGAGTTACGCCGGACCAACTGCGCTGCGCTTACTGGATTTTAGTTTGATAAGGTCATTCATTCTTTTAGCTTAGGGTATAAAGACATGATTATGTTTTCAAAAGAAATATAGATTTTCATTTAAGTGGATTTATTGAATTATTTTTTGTCTTTTTCACTCTCACGGATACGTTGGTAGCTGCGACATGCAGCGTCGGGGAAGAAAATACCTACAAGCAGTAAAACGCCGGACCAGCGGGAGTCCGGTAAAGTGGATCCCGTACTCCCTCCAGCGGAATTACCCGTTTGGAATTTTATAATTTCTTTATGTTTACTATATAAATTGGCCCAGGTCCAGTCTATGGAGGGAGGGTTCAGCTGCGGCTGGTAAAAAATGAAAATATGCTAGTTATGGATTTCCGCTTGCTTGCTTGCTTTGCTTCTATTCAATAATTAAATAAAATTGCTAAGTGCGAGTTGGACTTGCGCACCAAGGGTTCCATACTACTACATATAAAAACACAGACAGACTGACGGACAACAAAGTGATCTTGTAAGGACTACACCTTTGTGGTTTTTTCTCTATTGAGGTACGGAACCCTAAAAAAGGAAATACTATTTGTAAGCATAGGTATGTGTTAAATATCACAAAAGAAGTGATTGAAGAAACGTTCATAGATAAAAACCATGTGACCACCAGTGACAATATAGCCGCTTAGCGACTAGCGAAAACTATATTGGTAATGTTAATGTATCCTTCTATTGGGAATGTTTTTACTAGTAAGACAAAAGTAAATATAGACAGACGCTTACCACCTTTTACAGGACTTTTAGTAAGTAAAGATGTATGCCCTAGATCACACAAAAAATCTATCACATACTTATATGTCAAGTCCAAACAAAAAATACATATATGTACTTAAAATGACTCCTTTCAAACGTCCTCAAAAGCGGACGAATCCGCGGGCACATACCTACGCGGCATTTAATTATATGAGGGAATTATAAAGTCAATTTTAAAAATAGAAAATTAGTATGAAACACTTAATAAAAACCGCATCTCAACGAGGCAGCCGGGAGCTACCCTAAGATCAAAGTTCAGAGGCTGCCTTACATCTACTTTAGCCGACAAATGGGCGAGTAATTTCAAACATAGCCCTTTGACTCGGCCGTGTATCAAATTCATAATAATTTGAGGAACAATTAAGGCCCCCTTTCATCTCCTACACCTTTGTGGTTAAGCCCATTGCGTCCTATTTGACTCTGAGCGTTTAATAGAGAGTAACCTCAAAGAAAAATGTACTTACAAACAATTACACCTACGTATGTAACTATGAGGCACTTGGTTTGAGCTGAGTCAGTCGGTAGGGATGGGGAATTGGTGTCGATAAATTAAATATATCGATGTTCGCTACGTAGTGGTAAATTTACTGTACCGTGGTGAATCATGCTGTGGAATTAAATTTAGAAGTATGTAAGAAAAGCAAAATGTATTGAGAAAGTTAACTTTGTAGTGAGTTTTAGAATTTACGACGAAATATTGAGAACTGGAAAATTGTTAATTAGTCGAAATCACTTTTATATTTACTTTCAATTTTATGTATTACTAGACGTTGTTTTGCTGTTTAGGAGTATAAGAAATAGCTTACGAGCTACTCTCAAACCTACAGAACGTCCACAGAAAATTTCCTAACAATCGGTTGAGTCGTTTCGGAGGAGTTTGGTATATTTAGATTAATTACACTAATACCATAAAGGCGAAAGTTTGTTTGTGTTAATATAACTTTATTTAAGGGACTCTAAATAAATCTAAACTGAACAAACATGATTTTATATTATTAAAATGTATATGTTTGTGTGCACTTAGGCGTAAAAGTGTGTATGTTTTTTACTCCTTCACACCGCAACTACCCAACCAATCTGGCTGAAATTCCGCAAAGAGTATCCTGGATTAATATATAGGCTTTGCTTTCCGAGAAATTATGGCTTATGGGCGGAGCCGCGGGTAACAGCTAGTAATAAAATAGCACGTTCGTCTATTCCACGTAACAAATGGCAGCATCCAAAATGGATTCCGAAAATCTTACCGCCTTATTCACAAACGTGCAATAGCAGTTATATAGTAATTATTCTCTGTTTTGTCTTTGTTTGTCAACAGTGAGTTGATATTCGACATAAAAAGACAACAATTCCACCGCTATTTTACGTTTACGAATAAGGGGGTTTGTCGATAAAATAAAATAAGACGCTCGGCGTCAGGCCAGGCCTAGCCGAGCTGCTTTGCCCGGCGGGTAGCTTTTGTGGAACCTCTCCAATATTCGCTTTGTTACTCTGAAAAATGTTCCGTTAGCCGCTTCGCCTGTACTCTGTCTTATGTTTGCCTTTATAATAAAATATATTTTATGTCTTACCAAATAATGATGTCTTTAGAGATGCCTAATTTTAGAATTTGGACGCTTTGTTAACAGATCACTAAATTATTATCAAGGAATAATAGGTACGTATATAAAATTCTCGTGCACACAACAAAAGTCCTCCGAAAAGACTTGACCGATTTTTATAAAACTTTTTGTGTATATATTCGGTAGGTCTGTGGTGAATAGGTCGTAAACTATATCATAAAGTCCTTTTCATGAAAGAAGTCCCTCAGACGCAGCGCTGTATTCGCGTGACATTGGCATTTTTTGGCAACTTTTGGCATTGTAAACAATCTTTAAAATGCACTAAGCTATTTAAAAACTCACAAAAATCTACCACAACAAACGAACTTGATAACATCGACGAACGACAATATTACCGACCTGTCAAATTTAGTTCCAAAAATCACCGCGGGACTTCTTTCATGAAAAGGACTTTACCTACCTATACCTACCTCGTTGGCCGGGTCAGCATAGTCTCTGGTATCTAAAATTCTCGTGTCACTGCTGCTAATTCTGTTTTAGAGAATCTCTGAACTAAATTAAATTAAAATAAACAAATCTTTTTTGTTTTTAGAATAAGATTATATTATGTATATTAGTTAAGATTTTATTTTAAGTTTTATACGTATATAATGTTACGTATGAAATAGTGCTATCCTTTTCAAACTGTTCTCTATAGAAAAGGATAGCACAATTTTAAATTAGTTTAGTTTAGAGATTTTTTGAACAACAGAATCGACCACAATGTTTCTGTTTGTAATGAACTCGTCCGAATCTGTCCCAGAATAGGATTTTCATCCATGAATGAGAAATAATTTACATGGCAAAACAACGTTTTCCGGGTCCGCTAGTAATGTACATTTTGTAGATATACGAGAAAAACCAATCCTCAAGAGCATTAAACACAGTCACCACAAAAACACAAGCGTCGGTCGTTTCCCCGCTGGAGCAATCTCAAACGGCCGTCGGGATTGTTTTTTCCTAAATAAATTACTCCGTCGCTAATGAATTTGACCGGGGAAATTGCTGACCACTCACTATAGGAGGCGCTTTGTTATATACAAGTATGTATGTATACAATATTTACAACAGACACCGACTTGTTATGGTAAGTCGGTGAAGTCCCCGTTAAATAAGAAATAGGAAAACTTTTCTTAGTGATTATGATTGCTACTTTATAAAATTACAAAAGCATAGCAAAAAGTTTCCCGAATAAAATTACAAAACCATAATATCATTAGCAAAAATTTGTCAGTTTTGGACATCTCTTTTCCGAAATCAAAAGGGGATTCTAGAACTTATAAAGACTTTTTTTTACTCTATACAAGTTAGTAGGTGACTGCGATCTCACCTGATGGTAAGTAGGTACTTATAGTTATAAGTACTGAATAATTTTAAAAAGGTCAATAAGTATATGATTTAAAAAAGAAATTTAAATATACGTAGAATCCGTATTCTTCGCAAACTCTTCATAATACTCGTTTAGTAGAAGATCACTAAAAATAACTAATCCACCATCTTGGGTGTTCCGCTATGTTGAATTTAGAATGACGCCATTCTAAATCCACGGAATAACTCTCAAATCATTAGGCCTCGCTATATTGATAATTGAACCACATGTGCAATCTTACATCGAAGAAAACATTCCTGTGAGGGCAACATAGGGCCTTAAATGTTGATAGGTAGGTATTTTAATTCTCAGTTTTAGTAATATTAATTTAATTACATTTTAAGTTTATGTTTACATCAAAGATTAAAAAAAAGACCTGTGAGAAAAATTCTCAATCGAATTACATAATCGTGTTCTATTTGCGTAGTACAGTAAAATATTTTCCGTCATAACGTTCGTATGCTCATAACACGTTGTCCAGCACAACGAGCGGTCCCGGGGGAGGTCGGGGAGGGTTCACGTGTCCTGAAGATGGCCGGCAATATCGCGATCGCCGGCGGCTCATTTAATCACGCGACGGAATGTGTCGCTGCTAACGCTACTGTGGAAACCGCTTTCATTAGCTGTGGGTGTATAATCACTGTTGACGTCATCGGGATGTCACCAAGCTCGAGATTATTTATGTATGACAGAAAAACTAAGTGATAAGTCTCTAGTGGTTGAAGAGTTCCGCTGGAGGTTGATGTAATAGACATCCATCGGCTAAGGTGATGACAAAGCGTAAAAAAAAACTTCAAAGCAAAAAAAAAGAGCAAGGAAAAGAAAAGATGAAGAGGAAAAAAAGAGAAAGTTATGAGGAAGTATTGAAGAAAAGCAAAAACAAACGTTTGCATATCACTGGAATCACGTCATGTAGGTAAAACATTAGAAGAGGGAAACTGATTTTCCTGAAATAATATTAATAAATTATCTATTCATACTACTTATAAAAGAAATAATATTGAATAAAAAGCAAGCGTTGTTTTGCGGGAATCCGTAATTAGCTAGGAAGTCCTTCATAACGTTCGTATGCTCATAACACGTTGTCCAGCACAACGAGCGGTCCCGGGGGAGGTCGGGGAGGGTTCACGTGTCCTGAAGATGGCCGGCAATATCGCGATCGCCGGCGGCTCATTTAATCACGCGACGGAATGTGTCGCTGCTAACGCTACTGTGGAAACCGCTTCCATTAAGACCATTCATGCGTTGGAATTATGGTTGAGTCAAAATTGACAATTTTCGACGTAACATAAGAGTGACATGTGTTCAATTATTGATTAGATAATTGCCGTCATTTTATTTGGCATTTCTCTAGTTTTTGTCTCAAAAATATTTTAAAATATGTGTATAACTTTCTCATTAGAAAGTTTAAGGTAAAGGCTAATTACTCACTTAGCGGTGGAAGCTCTATTTTGATGCAAGATATTTGCCATGTTTCATAACACAACCTTATAACAATGACATATTTAGAAAATTAATAACATTTACTAAAATGTGTCTCAAAATAAAACACGATTTTCCTAGATTTTCATTCAAAAACCATAAACCGAAAAGTGTCATTTTTAGCATTTTTCGATAAATTAAACGTATTATTTTAGAATAAAATCCAAGATATTTTGTATTTCTGAATTATAGTAATTTAATTCAATTAATATTCAATGTCACTGGTTATTTACTATTTTAATAAGTTGTATATTTATTTTACTATAATTTTTTTTGTAATACCATTATCGACGCAAAATTGCGTCAGCGCCAAGGAATTCCTTTTTAGTATGGACGGAAACGCGAGGCACGGCGCGCCGCATGAACGCTCTTAACTGTGGGTGTTTAATCACTGTAGACGTCATCGGGACGTCACCAAGATCGAGATTATTTATGTATGAGATCTTGATGACGTAGGGCACTCGCTGGAAAGACATCCCCATAGACGGGTATAGTAAGTGTAGCGATCACACCTAAGTACCGAAAGTACGGCGCCGAAAGTCCGGTTCAATACGCTCGCAATGATTTTAGTTAGTAGTTTTTAAGACACATTTACTGAATTTCTGACGCGTTAAGCGTAGCCGTATACCTTCCGTTAGGCGATTACTTGGCTAGAAGGCATTCAATGTATTTTGCATAGCAAGCGACGCGTTCGGCGAAAGTTCGGCGTGCGTAGTTGAACGTTCGGTGCCGTACTTTTAGCGGGTGTGTCGCTTCCATTATTTAAACATATAAAGGATCAGCACTTAGTGACGTCACGCATGTATTTTTAGGTTCCGCCCTGAATTTGTTAAAACTGTAAAATGGCGCTAATGTAAGCGCCAACCCCATGTGCTGTCAGCGACCGAAATGTTGCGGGCGGCAACGACGCCATATTTGAGAACTTTTTTGCTTCAAAATCCGTCACACATTTCCCGTCCTCTTAGCGTAGCGTACTTCGTCATTGGTCACTACGCATAATGAATGCCGTTTCGAAAATAATGTAGCCGTAGCCTCATGCATCACAAACATTGGTGCCAATTCTGTTGTGCAAATGTCCAAATTAAACTAACTTGTCGCATCTGAAAATAGTGCTATCCTTTTCAAAATGCTCCTATAGGAAAGTTTAGCACTATTTTTAAACGTGAGATTTTGCACAATAGAATTGACACGGTGACACCATTATCTTACAGTAGCAGTAGCCAGTAGCAGATCAATGCATCTAAAATATTATCTTAGAATGCCTGAAAGATTTCGTCTCCATACTTAGTAAGCAAGGAGCTGTCATAAGGCACGCGGCCATCGCACGCTTATTGGACGAGTCAATAATGTTCGTAGCTGGACAGCGCATACTTGTGTGTATAGACGGCAATAAACGATGTCAACCATAACGATGGCGTGTAGACGGAACATTATGTTTGGGATTTTGTGCCCACCCTTATTGGGCTTCTATCGTTTGCTTGGAAGAATCTTGGGAGATGTAATTGATTTTCAAGGACAGTAAAGGTCAAAACTTATTTGAAATAACTTATTAACTTCTCCGAATATTATAAAGTAGTTTATTATGCACTAGATGTAATTGATTTTCAAGGAGACAAAAGGCCAAAACTTATTTGAATTCATTTATTAACTTCTCCAAAAATTATAATGCAGTTTATTCACTAGATGTATTTGATTTTTAAGGAGACGAAAGGCCAAAACTTATTTGAATTCATTTATTGACTTCTACAAAAATATTATTGAGTTTATTGACTTAGGGCCGATTTTTCAATTGCCAAATAAATGTTAACTAAGGTATAAATATGACGTTTTGACAGATTTTGCATGACATATGTTTCAAATTTATTCCTCAGATAGCTTATCTGGCGATTGATAAAGTTATTCCTGGTCTGTGGAAAAATCGGCCCTCGAACACATTGTGTCGGAAGATTGTACATTCTGAAGTTCAAAAGAGCATGAGCTCTATTTAAGAAGTATTTTTTTAGTTATTTTTTATGCAAGGCCGCAAAATGGATTTTTGGGCCGAGTGTCAAATTTGAATGCTGAGCGGCGAAGGATTCTAGGGTTCAAAATATAGAATCCTGAGCAGAGCGGGGCATTCAAAGACACAAGACCCAAAAAATTTGCGGCCGTAAGTAGCACAAAATTTTTCATCTCACCACAGCGAGGAAAATTACTAGAAGAACACTTGGATCGGCATTGCGAATGTGTTAGATGTTGTCCTTAGTAATACTCTGCAATAACTTCACTCACTTTCCACCATAAATCATCACTCATCTTATTACAAAACAGTAATGAATAAAAACAAGATATTGTCATTTATCACGATTAGAAAAAAAAATTAGAAACATTTTTTTTCTACTTTTAGTTTAAATGCGTTACTGACCGTATGCGTTATTTAAAAAAAAGTCTTCGGCTTTAGATTATTATAGACGCAATACGAGAGTACGTCATGTTCGAATTTGAAAATGCTTTGCAGCCCTAGGGCGAGAAAGGATTTTCATACTACTTTGTCGCCCTAGGGAGAAATGAAAATTCTTTTGGGCCCTAGGGAATATAATAGCATTTTCCGCCCGCATTTTGGACATTAAAAATCCCTTTTCCGAGCGGGTGAGATGAAAAGTATTTTTCTATATCGGTTAATGTGAACATGTAGATACTATTGACACAGTGTTAAGATCAGAATATCTTTAAACAGTGCTATTGGGTTCAGGATTTTGCATTCTTATTGAGGCTGCTAAAACTCGCTTATAAGAACATTGTAACACGTATCCACCTATGTCATTTTGAATGTTTTATAGCCTCAACTGGTGACAGAAGGGCTGGCTCATTTTTTCGCAACGTATCAGCCTAGCCTAGTGTTCAGCGCGGAAATACAGCTAGTATTCTTGCCACCATTCCACGCGGGCAAGACTTGTATAGTAATTAGATTAAGCTAGTGATAAGTTTTATTGTAACATTTCTATAAAATAAAAAAAAATTACGAAACTTTCCAATAAGATGATACATTAACATGTAAATTACCTGTTAGCACTCGTACGTTACAGTAGTATTCTCGTAAGTAGGTAAATTTGTTGTAGCATATTTTAATTAGCCATATTTTTCAGGGTGCATTTTTATTTTAGTTTCATATAATTCTTCCAATATCATCTTAAACTACTGAATTAATACTATAATAGGTATCAGTCTTAGTATTAGGTATCCCTATAAGAAAAAGATATCTCATTCTCTTTTCCCTGTCTACGGATAGATAAAAAATCTCCACCGTTTCGACCAAAACAATCCGGAAAGCTTCATATAAACCTAATTAGCCATATTATTTAGAATACTTTTTTATTAATTCGTTACATACATATGAATCAGTATCAATTTAAACTATACAACCGGTATCAGGCATTAGTATTGGCACTGAATATTTATAATATTACGTATTAGGTATCCCTGTAAGCGGAAGATATCTCATTCTCTTTTCGCTGTCTACGTAGACTACGGATAGACAAAAAATCCAACGTTTCAACCAAAACAATCCGGAAAGCTTCGTAAAAAGTATCCAAGCCATTGTTCGTGAAACATTTCTCATCTGGGAGTGAATCTTCACGCTTTCAAGCGCCTAATCCTCAAGGAATCGTCACCATTGTCGCTCTGCAGCAGGACATTAATCCTGCCTTTAGAAGACAAGAGATATCCATCAATTGTCAACATTGGACTGGCGGGGTAAGGCCCTGCCTCGCTCCCCCGGCGGGCGCGCCCCCCTCGCCTACTCTCACGGCGGGGAAAATGGCATAGACTAGACAGCGGCGTGGTGTATCGAAACTCGTGTCCGTAGTTGCAGTAGAAGCTACCTACTTAATTACTGCAGGTTAAAAACTATAAAAATATTTTTTTAATTAGGTAATATTTAATTATTTAAAATAATTTTTTTAAAAAACGTCATGTATTCTGGGCCTTTAATCTAAAATTCGCTCTGAAGCATAACATGATTTGAAGAATCTCGATACAAAGTTCTCCTAGAAGTTGCTCCAAAATTTTCGTTATTTTAGTTCCTTATAAATTAAGGAACTGCAATGCAATGGATGCAAATATACTTTTTTTTAATTTGTGTTGGCACGCTTAGTTTATTAGTAATTAGGGTTTTCTGTGATATTTCCGCAACGATGCGTGTCGCACGCACCAACGTTTTCGTAAACGCGAGTAGGGCAAAAAACCGTCTTGGCTCTTGACGAGACACCACAATACAGACGCAAAAGACAGACCTCTTAAGCGTTTACGTAGTTAGCGGCTTAGTGCATGGAAGATCCCACGTTTGACTCCCGGCACAACAAATTCGGGGGTTTGAAATGTCTAAATTATGTAAAAATACGTATTTACTGTAATCGTAAAATAACCAATTTCCTCCAATAAGAGGCAGATTCAGCCAATTAGCAGGCATAATTCGCTGGGATTATGTTTATGATTAATTACGTTTTTATAAACAATCTATTACTTCATTAAAAGACGGTACCAGCAGTACGGTCTAAGTATGCTGTGTAGCAATCGATTGTGGGCTTATAGCCATTACAACTCACTCAAACTACGATAGCTTTACTAGTTACAGTACCTAAGTAAGTTTTACAGTAAAAAAAATACATTTTTGCGATCTCCCGAGACTCGATGGTCAGTGGTATGGGACTTCAAATGCAATCCATGTAATTCGATTTTAATCTATCTGTGATCTCTATTTTTTAAGAGTGATCGCAAGTAACCAACGTTGCATCGTCGTAGATGTCTACATTGACATCGGTGATAAATCAATCCATTCGTAGACGTGAGAGCTACGACGTAGCTGTCGTAGACCTATGTAGCATCTTCAAATAGTTCCTGACAAGATAATTGTCCACTGATTCATCATGACCCAACCTAAATCATTGCTCCTAGAACGCTGAAATATTGTGCAGAGGTTCCTTTTATGATGTAGACAAGGGATAAGATAGAATTTTTCCACCCGAATGAAAGGATGTACAATTGTACATGAGCTACTTCATAATAATATATGTGTCATGCGTACCTAATAGGTTTAAACCACCTTTATATCTAGCTATTTATAAGAATAGGTTGTAGACTGGTGAGTCTACCGGAATTCGTTATTCTCTGCCAGCGATCCGCTCAACATAGATATAAGCGAGAGAGCTAGTGATTGTCAAAATTTGGCTTCGTAGAACAAAGCGTTATTTACAGAGCGGGGAGGGCCTTTGTGCGGCATTACACCACTCTACATAATATTGTGAAAGTTCTAACAATACACTGTTTGCAGCGAACGTATTATGAGGCTTTTTGTTCGGAATCGCGACTTGTTTGGATCTTTTCGAGGCGCCGATGATTAGTTTTGGATGTTGGAACTTTGCTACTTTGAGGATCGTGTTTACAAGCTCCGTGATTAGGTATAATGCCGTTTGTGTGCTTACTACCTAAGGGTTTTGTATCTTTAGAAATAACCTAAAACTTAGAAGGTTATGGTTCGTTGATTTTATTGATTTAGTGTAGTGGTATATTATATTATTATAGGTCCTTCTTAAAAAGTTTTAGTTGTTAGAATTTGGAGTAAAGTTGATATAAAATGTCACTTACCTATACGAAATTATGTACCTACCGATTTCAATCATTAATTAATGATTTTATGGAAAAATAAATAGTTGTACCTATTTATTAACAATTTACCTAATGCTTAAGATATAGATTGCGTACGTTTGGTAAAATAAATATTAGGTTGTTTCCCTTAATTTAAGCTTCTCCAGATGTGTTTTTTTTTCTACCAGGATATTTTTTATTTATGAGAGAAATTATATCAAAATTATACAATCAAAAAATATAAAATAATCAAAAATATTGCCTAAGTATTATAAATATAATAATATGTATTTCTAGCGTTACATATGCACTTATGATATAAACAAAATCATAATAATTAAAAAAAACATTTTTCTACTCGGTTTATTTCTATTCACCACAAAATCGCCCCCACATTATTACCAATTAAACAACAATAAAGCCAAACAGAAGCGGTTGGAACCGAATTATTCTGAAATTAATTGGCCGAAAACACGTTTGGAAATTCAAGCACACGTTCGGAAAGCTCGGGTTCGAAATTCAAATGAGGCGGCACGGCCCACCCCCTGCTCCGCCCCGCCGCCATTTTGTATCCGAGCGGGGGGATGGGGGGCTATTAAATTATTTCATTCCGCATCGGGCCGCGCTAGCTATCGGATTAAAATAATTGCCTGCGAAAGCGTAAACGGATAATGATTTTTGTGAACAAAATAATATGGTATGAAATTTAATCTCGCTTGAAGCGTTGCCGCATTTTGTTCCTTTTAGCAGTGATGGAGGTAGCCGTTAAGAATTAATAGGTAGCTGGTAGACACTGTGAGCGTAATGAAACGCGTTTTTATTTAATAACTGTCATTACACGCAGTTACTTTTAGAGATAAAAATTGTTGTTTTTCACAGTAAAAAGGTACTTCCGCGGTACAATACATTAATTTTATTTAGAGACTTTTAACAACTTGTACAACTAAGTTATGATATAATATCTATAGATCTAATAATTGTAATCTATTTTGTTTTGTTTGTAATAGACGCAATAGTGACTTATACACAATACACTAACTATATTAGGAGTTTAATCATTTAAAACTTGTTGTTACACACAACACATTTTCATAATTATGTACATATCTAGTTATATTTATATTATGATGAAATTGGATTCTTAAGGAGTAAATTTCAATTATTTCAGTTAGTAAGGTACGTACTAAGTACTCCCTTTAGTTAACAAATCAAACATAAAATACCTACAACATTACTTTCAAATAAAAACCAAAACTCCAACTAAGTATAAGTAAGTATTTTGATATCATTGTTAAAGCTTACGACTACGCCGTGTCTAAAAATAATTCCGCAAAGTTTAAGTATAATTCCTTACATTCCTTAACTCGAGAGCGAAATAAACTTTCCTCTGAATATAAATCCCGACTTCAAAAGCCAAGTGTTAAGAACATGTTAATCCCACTACAGTTCCAACTGCAAGGTGGCAGTGACCTAAAGTTTCAAAAACTCCCGACTTGGGAGTTGAGTGGAGCAAACTTGCGGCCTCGGTTAGGCTAGGAGGTGATGGCAACTTTATAGAGAACATTGCGGTGGCTGGCACGCCGGCAGAACTATGCTCTACAATTGAGCTCTATTTTTGAACTTTTCTATGCGACTATTTACCTACTGCGATGCAATTTGTTATTTGTCATTAGCTCATATGAATTACGATTGACTGCAGTTGTACCAATAATCTTGCCTGATTACTAATAGGTAACATAATTAATAGGCAAATAGAGCATATCTCAAGAGCCATCAGTGTGCGATTCTGCCATCAGTGTAGCGCTGCGTCGCGTCGTCGTTCGCACTCACTCGCACTTGTCGCATCAAATTGAATCCACTTGCATTCGCGTCATCTTCGTTACTACCCTATTTTCAGTCCGTATAACTTTCGTATAAGTGAGTTAATTAATGGACAAGTAGAGTATATCTCAAGAGAGTCACAAGTCAGGTGCAAATGGAACACGATTCCGCCATCAGCGCAGCGACGCGACGTCGTTTTCACTCACTCGCACCTGTCGCATCAAATTGAATCCAGTTGCACTGGCGTTATCTGCGTTACTTATCCACTTTCAGTCCATTATAACTAACTATCGCATGTGAGTTAATTAACAGGCAAGTAGAGCATATGTTAAGGGAGTCGCAAGTCAGGTGCAAATCGAACACGATTCCGCCATCAGCGCGGCGCGGCGTCGTCGTTCGCACTCACTCGCGTTTGTCGCATCAAATTGAATCCAGTTACACTGGCGTTATCTGCGTTACTTATCCATTTTCAGTCCAATAAAACTATCTTAAAAGTGAGTTAATTAATAGGCAAGTAGAGTATATCTCAGCAAAAGTCACAAGCCACTTGCAAATCGAACAGATTCCGCCCTCAACGCGGCGCGGCGTCGCGTCGTCGTTTGCACTCACTCGCACTTGTCGCATCAAATTTTATCCAGTTGCAATCGCGTCACCTTCGTTACTACTCTACTTTCAGTTCATTATAAGTATCGTATAAGTGAGGTAATTAATGGACAAGTAGAGTATATCTCAAGAGAGTCACAAGTCAGGTGCAAATCGAACACGATTCCGCCATCAGCGCGGCGCGGCGTCGCGTTGTCGTTCGCACTCACTCGCACTTGTCGCATCAAATTTTATCCAGTTGCAATCGCGTCAACTTCGTTACTACTCTACTTTCAGTTCATTATAAGTATCGTATAAGTGAGGTAATTAACGGGCAAGTAGAGCATATGTCAAGGGAGTCGCAAGTCAGGTGCAAATCGAACACGATTCCGCCATCAGCGCGGCGCGGCGTCGCGTTGTCGTTCGCACTCACTCGCACTTGTCGCATCAAATTGAATCCAGTTGCACTGGCGTTATCTGCGTTGCTTATCCATTTTCAGTCCAATAAAACTATCTTAAAAGTGAGTTAATTAATAGGCAAGTAGAGTATATCTCGGCGAGAGTCGAAAGCCAGGTGCAAATCGAACACGACTCTTCCATCAGCGCGGCGCGGTCGCATCGTCGTTCGCACTTACTCACACTTGTCGCATCAAATTGAATCCAGTTGCACTAGCGTCAACTGCGTCACTATCTCACCGTGTATACTTTATCTGTACCTACCTACGTATGATTGCTAGTATTAGGTATTTGGCAGTAAGACGTCGGTTATCACTTACGTTACGTGGAAACTGAGTTAGTATGACATTAAGTTCATAAGTAAGTATGCTGCATAAGTCGTTATCGATAGCTGAGGTGACACGGCAGGG
Organism: Coenonympha arcania; assembly: GCA_036785405.1. Classification (NCBI taxonomy): domain Eukaryota; kingdom Metazoa; phylum Arthropoda; class Insecta; order Lepidoptera; family Nymphalidae; genus Coenonympha; species Coenonympha arcania. The sequence continues at coordinate 3,451,638 of CM072074.1, forward strand.
ACATCCTAAAAATTCTCTTCTTTTTCCAATGGCACATATAATTATCAACCAAAAAGGTACAATAATACAATTTTTATCTAATTGCTTGGTAAAGTAAATAAATTATTATTAATTCCTTACCTTTGCTCTTTTTTACCCGTTTTCGACTATCACCACAACCCTCTTTACTGTTTCACACAACATTCCATAAGTCCTGTACGTGCGAGCGAGAGATTTGATAAAAACAATTTGTAATGGGCCAATTATACTTGGTATATGCAACTCTCGATCCACAATATGAACAATTAGCTGTCACTTTGAGTAATTTTATACTCTAGTTAGTTGCTTGTCTGTGTAATTACAGGCAATCGCCTGAAGTGTACTTTGCTATATGCTTCAACAGTAAGTATGAATAGCTCAGTTACTATTTACTTTTGTTATTTTGTTGGAAAGCTAGGAAAACAAAGTTAAGAATATAATTTTTTATATATACAAAATGAAAGGGAGAAAATCTTAAAGTTTCTTGACTGCAAAATGAGCACTCTATTGCACAGTTATTCTGTACCTACTCGTGCAAATAAAACAATGTTTGTTTGTAAAGTAACTACAAACGCTTTACGTTTCTATGATTACTGTTACCTCAACCTATTCAGCCTATATCAACGAATTTTGGCACGTAAGTAATATAATTCAATTTGTAAAAAAATCATCCTCTATGCCATCTCGTGTAATCACTGAGTTTAATTAACAGTATAATAATTAATCCCCATTTCAAACAGCGAAATCGATGCAGTCGTTGCGACGTAAAGGAGTAACAAACATCCTCATACAAATCAATCTAAAGACTGATCGCAGATACAAGAGAAGGAAAAAAAAAAGAAAACACACACACACACACAAACTTTAGACTTTCTAATATTAGTGTTTAGCTACAGTCAGTAACACATAAAAATTTTTACACATACAAACTAATTTACAAAATATTGCCTTTCTAATATTAGTGTGTACAGCCACTAACATTTTCACAAGCGCACCGAGTTTGATTTGAGAATCTGCGCCCTCTCCCCGTCGTTCCTCTACTATCAAATTGAATTCGAACTGCATTGCGTATTCCACCCAATGAAGCTGTGCGGTTGTTTGTTCGGAGCACTTGAGGCCCTGTACAATGGCATACAATATACGTCATATATATGCAAAAGTGAGTAGAACAGAACATCTTAAGAATTTCTAATAAAATCTTTAATTTACCAAGTTGTCTTTTTAACTCCTGACAATAGATTTAGCTCTGGACAGGGCGGACGTTGCCAAAAAATGTCGCCAGTTGACCGGTGCCAAAAATGCTTGTTCTGACACCAGCAGTTAGGACACCATATAGCTCAGCACCCACTTATAGAGTTTTGACAGATACTGTTTGCTTGTCCGAAAAAATGCAAATCGTTCGGCATAATATATACGCCTCAGGTTTCTTTGAAGGAAGGATTTCACAAAGAATGAACTAATACTTTTACTATAGTATTGTTGTCCTTTGTTGAGTTGCATTACTGCAGAACAACAAAAGCGAAACACTCGAATGATTTATGACCGCGTCTGCAGCGAGATAATAACACTACTATAATATAATTAATTATAGGAGTTAGGTATCAGGGACACGGTAAATTAATATTGAACCACTGAACCATGCACTGAACCTAAGTTTTACTTTGTATATCGTTTATAACCTAGGTAGGTACTACGTTTCATCATAATAATCTTAGGTTTTACTGGAAAATGAGATAATACCCCATTCTCCTATATTGTCCAGTAACGTAATATCTTACATTTATTTCTACTTTACATACTACATAGATGTACCTACCTATGATCTAGACAAACACCGACTTTATTAGCTTTGTTGAAAATGCGAATAATTGTTTACATCTATGTATTGGTAATATTAAACTGATATACAATGTATTTACCCGTACACTCGTAGTCTAAATGTATATAGGGTGGTTCCTAGTTATACGTATATAGGGAGTAACAATCGCTCAGTCCGCTAAGTGATTTGTCCGCTTGCTTGCATTATTGATGCGGCGAACTCCCCGCTTCTATCGCAATTTATCGAACAGGCAACACTGCGCACCCGAAACGAAATGGAATGCCTATAGCAACGTATAGTTACTTATCTAGATATATCATATACCAAATTTTAGGGGAAATCCCTAGGTATACCTAATTAATCAAAAAAACGACAGTTCTAAAGTACCTACAACTAAAAAGTGTTGAGTTTATATCTTACTTCAGAATAGTTAGGTAATGAATTGTTTAATTCTCCAATTTTTTTTATTTGATTGCTTGATACACGATGATTGGCATCTTTACACTATTCCATTTTTACCTATTAGTAAGTGCCTGGTACATGTATTAATTTTTCTACGTATTTTCATATTATTTATAAACAAATCTATATAAAAATAAATGCTTCTATCATTTTGGGCTTGCAAATGATATGATTCCCAAGGCAAGGTTTTATTGAAAAGTATTGAAATGCACTTATATATTATTACTTATATATTATTTTATAATAAAAAAAGATATGTACCTTTCTTCAAAATATTCAGTGTTTTGTTTTTACAGTTCAAACCAAAATGGTAAAAATGTTATCCTTCTGGTAGTCTGTATGTCTGTGTGTCTGTTACACTCGCTTATTTAAATAAATGTTATATATATTACTAAAGTAACATATATAACATTTTGAATGATTGTACTAGATAGTGACCCGACGTCGTTGCAATAATAAAAATGAAAATTATATTTTTTTTATTCCGAAAGTGCAAGGATACTGCAACAATCTAGTGTGTCGGTGGGATAAGGATTCCATTTTACCACCATTTTGTTACGGAACCCTAAAAAAAGAGATCAATCGACTGTCGAAGGCGAGGGCAAAAAAAAACAAAAGCGTCCGAAGAAAGACGTCGTCGCGGCCTTTTTAAAATGGACATTCTTCATTAGGAAAGTCGATAGCATCCTAGAATGTACGATCTTTTCTTTCAAGTCTCGACGACTTAATGAAATACCTTTTTGATGAAGCCGCTGTGGAAAATTTTTTTAGGAGGAAAAATGCTCCTTCGGGCGTGTGGAAAGCTACTGAGATAACATTTCAGTTTATTAACTTTTTGTATAGACATCTCGTATTCGTAATTTGGGTAATGTTTATAAAAATGTAATACATATTAAATCGTCGAGCATTGAGGGTTCCAAATCAAATTATAATAATATTAATATTATGTTCCAAGCATATTTCAAAAAACTCTACGACAGTAGGTTTAGTTAAGAATTTGAGTAGAAGGAGTGCGGAAAGCTAAAATAAATAAGTTACGGTCGGACCCTACCTGAATCCTATAGGTACTCTATAACCTTTACCTGAGTGATTATTACATTGATACCAGCAAAGACGCACCGCCAAGCGATTTAGCTTTCCGGTGCCCGGTGCGATGCTTGTAGAAACCGTTGGGGTAAATTTACTTACCCTCCAAGTTAGTACGATAACATCTTAGGCTGCATCATCACATACCATCAGGTGAGATCGCAGTCAAGTACTAACTTGTATAGAGTAAAAACAAAAAATAAATATTTTAAGTTATTGACCGCAGATCAGAGAAGTATTGTGTTATTGACAGCCGATGCTACGCAGCTACGTAGCGCGTAGCAGTAGCTCGTAGTACAGCTACGCACTATCTCACCACGAAAGAGTTTCGATCAGAAAAAACGCAACATGGACAAAATTATCACTTTTATGCACAAAACTCTTTTGAACACACAAGCTTGAACGTTTATTGGTAAAATCTTGAAATCCCTTCCAATGTCATGTCCAGTATATGGTAGCCCTAAAGCAATAGGGTTCCGATTTAACCTTTGGTTCCGGAACCCAAAAAAGACATAGCAGTAGTTACGACAACCTCTGTACTCTTTTGTGTTTTGAAGTAGGTAAGTACAGTAGAATCTCGGTTATTCACAAAACTAGATGTATTCTGTAGGTATAATCGACAATCCGAATAATCGATTTCAAATTCATATCAAATAATTTTGATATGACTTTGATATTTTGATATTTGATATTTTGATATGTTTATATTTCATATCATTTTGATATTTCTTTATTATGTAACGGGCTTTATAAACGTCATTTAGACAAAACATTTTAAACTATCGACAATTAGAACCGCGAAAGATTAGCCCTGATAATCGAATATTCGGTTAATCGATGTTCGATAATCGAGACTCAAATGTAGTTAGGTCGGTAACTTGCTAGTAACACTCCACAGAGCTGTATTTAAGTGATTTTGAATGAAGTTTTACGTAAAAGTTATTAAATTTATTTTTGTCGTTCTCACTCTCTCGGATACGTTGGTAGGTTACGACATGCAGCGTCGCGGAATAATATAACAGAAAAACGACCTTTTACCTAATTACTCAAAAACTAAGCCAGTTATCAAAAATTGGTTTCTAAGCGTTTTTAGGGTTCCGTACCAAAATGGTAAAATGGAACCCTTATGGTGCGACTTTCTCCGTCTGTCTGTCCGTCACACTCGATTATTTCAGTAACTACCGGAGCTATCGATATGAAATTTGGAATAGTTGTGTATATTAGTGGCCCAATGACACTGGAATAAAAAAAATGGAAATTATTTTTGTCCTTATTTAAAAAGGGGGGAAAATCGGAGGGTTGAAATTTAAAAGTGAGATAACTGTACTGTGTGGGGTATCATATGAAAGGGTTTACTTTGTACATTCTAAAACCGATTTTTAATTATTTTTAGTCATGATAGTTTTTGATTTATCGGGGAAAATGTGAAAAAAAATATCGTTCCCCCCCCTTATCTCCGGAGTTTACCAATCGAAAAATCTCAAATAATTATCAATAGTAATTTACGTATATTTTACAGGAAAACTATAGCCAATGCTCTAACTAGCATAGTTTTTTTTATATTAACAATAAACCTCTACAAACAAAGTTAGTTTTGCGGTTCATTAACAAAGGTAATTATTACCGTTTTACATCTTTGGTCGTTACAGTTTTGGCCGTGTTACATCTACATTAGTATGCCTGATTGTTTTGCTTCAGTACTTCTTGAGTACGGAACCCTCGGTGCGCGAGTCCGACTCGCACTTGGCCGGTTTTTGATATTGTTATTACCGACACTTTAAAACAAAAATTACAACTACATCCAATGTAGTGTCCGATAAAAACTCGAAAAACTGACATTTTGGCGCAACTTTTGGGAGAACTTTCTATCGAGAAAATTTTATCCAATCGTGTTTCTGCTTCTTAGCGATTTTAGATTAAAGACCCAAAATACATGACGTGTAAATTTAAAAGTATAATAAGTTTAAGTCTTTATAGTTTTTGCATAAAACTTCATCCAAAATCGCTTAAATACGGCTTCTACACCGTTAACACTCGAGTGTGTTATCACAAAACGCTCTAACACGCATCCCGTCAAATTAAACGACAATTATCTCGACACCATCTCAATATTGGCGCGTTTAGCCTCGCGCCACGTGGCCCGACCTACGCCGATATTAGTTTTTTATTTGACTATACACCCCCTTCAAGAGTTGTCAACGTGTATCGATATAAACTACTATTGCCTACAACTTTAAATTACACATGACGAAAATTACGTAAGCCTCTATTGTCTTAAAAATAGATACTAGTTTTGAGTAGCGTTTATTTTAAAGATGGGAAAGTTAAGTTGGTGTTCGTCGTTTGCTCATCGGATATTAGGGCAGCGTTTGAGTGGCGCACTATTTGACAATGTTCTTTGTAATGGCTGTCCATTCCCATGGAAATTGTATTACGTACGGATTTTGTTGTTCTTTATACGCCGTTTTGAGTCTGGAGCACTCGACTATTGCTTTAGGCGAACTAGAGCGATATTCTTATATTTACAACTAGCTGACACGACAAACGTTGTTTTGCCATGTAAATTGTTACTCAGGGGTACAAAAAATAGTTTAAGTCCTATTCTTAGATCTGCCAAATAAACATACACAAATAGTTTCATAAAAATCTGTCAATCCGTTTCGGAGGACTGTTACAAACGCTGTCAAATGACACGAGAAGTTTACGAGTATGAATTAGAAAGAAGATGTTACATTGCTTTTATAATTATGTTAATCGTATGTTAATCTATTTACAAGATAATCGTTGACAAGGCGTTCATTTACTGTTTATTCGAATACATAGGTACACAAAATACCTAAGTCACCCGTGACGGAAATCGAACTTAAGACCTCTCACTCAAATCCAAGCACCGCTGCCAATTCCAGGGACATCGCATATTCAATAAAACCACGTACGAGATATAACAATTGCATAGAAAACCATAATCTGCTTGCTGCCTTTGATAAAAACAAATATTACTTTGGACTTTATATAGCACTTTTATGCCTATATCCTGTGCGACCTGGGAGGCCTCTTCGGATTCTGGTGTGAGCTCGGCTGGCTGAAGTGATCCGGCGAGGACCCGCATCAACGACTTCACGCGCAACGGGCGAAATATCGCTTACTCGCGAAAAAATTCCAGGTCAAAGTTACCAGGGGAAAAGAAGAAGAAGAAGAAGCACTTTTATGCCGTTAACGAGTTAAATTTCGAACTCATGTAAGATTTATCATAAGAATGTTCGCAGAGTAACGTATTTTGCGTCATGGGGATAATCAAAGCATCCCAAAAATGTAATAACAAACACAATCACGCCTGTGCGTCAATATGAAGCGCCGACTGATTAGCGAGCACGCGACACATCAAACGGAGAGTGTTCACGCGTCTTGAGCACGAGGAGTGTTCACGCACTTATCACCGCTTAATGTATTGCAAATATTTGTCATTCGAATCGAGATTTTCGGGTTAACGGTTCTCTTTTTGGAATTAACTGTTTTCCCCTTAAATAATAACTGTAATTTTAGTTTTGATCGGAAGTGAAGTCGCAGATAACACCTTTCTTTCTCTTCTTATCTTCTTTTACTAATACATATTTTTGTTACAGTATTTCAGACACTAGGTATTTTTATAAATTATTCATAGTGTATCAAAATTATCGCTATCAACGAGACTTGAACCCGTATCCCCCAGCTATCGTGGCTGGGCTCTCTGTCAATCGAGCTATTGGACACGATAATTTCGATATACATTGTTTTTCACTCATAGGCAGACTGCAGAATCCTCTTTTAAGAAACCACTGTTTCAATCCAATTTCAAAGGCCCATATTTCGATTGGAGCTAGCTTTGAACGAAAGAAGACCACCTTACCTTTTTTTTTTACTAATCTTGATGACGCGGCTATGCGTCTAGGCTAGGCAGTTTCTCCGCTCCCAGTAACACGTTGACCGTCTCCGGTCTATTGTGTTCGCCGCTGTCTATATTTCCCCTCCAAGTCCAGTCGCCACCAGGAAGAGCAGCACGTCCTTTGCAGAGGTATATTTGACCTCCTCTGGGCGGAGAATGTACCGTCCCATGAGTCGGCTACGCGTATGTATCAAGGCTGGGCAACTGCACAGTATGTGTACAGGAGTTTCCTCCTTTGAGCAACACTGTATCGCAATTAATAACAGCCTCATTGGACCAGTGGTGAGCATGTTTGACTGCGAACTGCGAGGCCCTGGGTTCGATTCTTATGTCAGACCAATAAAATATAGTAAAATCGGGTTTTTCTATCTGGAAATTCTTTGTACTATTCTGGAGTTTGGAAATTGGTGGTGTTTAACCCCCGTATCTCGAAGAGCAAGTTGAGCTATCGGTCCTGTGCCTGATATCTCTACAATCGCGTCGGAACTGACATCCCATCGGATTGTGAGAGGAAGAGAATAGAGAATACAGCTGTATTTGAGTGCACACTGATGATGAAAAATCTGATGGAAAATATCCCCCGTGGCCGCATCGGTCCAGAGGATATCAAATAAAATAAAAAAGTATTTTATTTTCCTTAAATAATGATGATTAACTATAACTGAGGTGATATCCTAAGACGTTAGTAAATATACATACTATAAGTACATTTCTGAGTGTCGAACTTGTAGTAAAATAATTTCCTAATTCTTATGTTCACTTTTTTCTAGTTACCTACTGATAAGGATCATTAGGTATAAGCCCATCCATTTTACAGGTAATTTCTTTTGCCTTTTTCAGCCAATTTCCACCTTTCGACTTTCTTTATTAAAATAACAGTCCTTCTTTTACTCCGCACAATAAATAGTCACCTATGTACAAAACTATACACACACAGTAGAGTAGGTATACGTGTGTGTGTAGTGTAGTGTAGTCACACAACGAGCGTGTAACCGCTGTCTGGCTTAATCTCACTTGTGCTGCGTTCAAAGTCTCCTTGAAAATGTGTCATCTCACTGAAAGGCACTATTTTCATACGTACATAGCTCCGCCACTGTGGATTGGCACCTACAAATGTATAGAGATAAATAATGCTTTATTTTTTGGAGCCTACGAAAGCACAGAGATTGCGTTATTTTTCTAGTGGCAAAGTTTGACCGCACATTCACAGGAAATGGTTTGATTGGATTTGATTTCAAAATTTAAAATGGCTCACACTAAGAAATTAACGGACTAAAATGGTTAATCGAATTTCTCATACTTACCAAACGATTGATAGCATGCTTGCATCATCAGATACCTACTTTTTGTACGTGGACCAACAATAATTTTTACTAGTATTATTGTATATGAACCTTTCATTTAAAAGCTTAGTGTAGGATTTTCGTGACAGAAACGAACATTTTCTTATGCCTAACCCCCTCCGCTGTAGATACCCACCGTCCGTATACTTACGGGCTACTTTACAGGTTACCAGTACTTTCGTTGACCTTTACAGGTACAGTACTTTACAGGTTACCAGTACTTTACAGGTTACCAGTACTTTACAGGTTACCAGTACTTTACAGGTTACCAGTACTTTCGTTCGCAACAGCCGTTTCACTCGTGCTGCACCAAATCCGCTCCACATCCGGCGCGGCAAGAGATCCGGTTTATTTGCGCTTATATTGTGTGGACACAATACTCGAGGGGGATGCCGCCGCCTTGCTCCCGTCACCCGCTCCCCGCGTGTGCTCCGCCGGATAAGTGTCTTGCTTTGTCTGCCGGATTCTTTGACGATTACGGACTACGCCACCTCTGGAGGATAGGCCTATGTTATATCTAACCTTCGCTTATACCTACTCTCTTTTTAAAAATCCGTAGCCAAAGGGATTCGTATAAACTTGAATATTTTTTAGATAAGTGGGTCCATTTTCGCCATTCTTTTTTACGTTATATTATATCCCACGGGAACTATATATATTTTTGGAATAAAAAGTAGGCAGGATAGTCCAGGTAATCAGCTATCGATGTTCCAATTTTCAGCCAAATCGGTGTAGTATTTACGGCGTGAAGGAGTATCAAATCCCATCACCCGCTCCCGCTCGCGTGTGCTCCGCCGGATACGTGTCTTGCTTTGTCTACCGGATTCTTTGACGATTACGGACTACGCCACCTCTGGAGGATAAGCTTATATTGTACCAAACCTTCGCTTATACCTACTCTCTTTTTAAAGTTCCGTAGCCAAAAGGAGTCGTATAAACTTAAATATTTTTTTTTAGATTAAATGGGACCATTTACGCCATTCTTCTTTGGGTTATATGATATTCCACGGGAACTATGGATATTTTCGGAATAAAAAGTAGGCGGGATAGTCCAGGTTATCAGCTATCTATGTTCCAATTTTCAGCCAAATCGGTGAAGTACTTACGGCTTGAAGGAGTAACAAACTTACACACTTACATTAAAACTATCACTTTTATATTATTATAGCGTGATGGCGTGAAGTGATTTTTTTAATCGCTACAAATCCATATAACTTCAAAAAGTCTGAGTCACTCGCCTGGATTTGAACCTTGCCACCTCGGCAAGGCAGGCCCTTGGGCTATCGCAATTCTCTACTAAACAGTAAAATCAAAATGCATGTAGAGACAAATCCAGTGCGAATCACAAATACACCCGCGGCGGCACGTGACTTCGTTTACTACATTTTGTAATTGATATCAATATTGTATAGGGGCAATTTCCTGAAGCGTCCCAGAAGTAGGGTTGTGTTTTTGGGGTTATTGATGTATCTTTTCTAATAATAAAAATCTAAAGAGTTTGTTTGCTGGTTTTTATATTTGTGTTGAGTTATATTTATCAAGGAAGACTATTATAGGCTATACATAATATAACATCAATATACCATAGGAGTGGAGCGTCGATGAAAAATTTTTCAAAAACGGAATTTTAGAATTTTTTTTTTTTTTGGGAGCTTAGCTTACCTTAGCTTACCCTTCCAAGTTAGTACGATAACATCTTAGGCTGTTTCATCACTTACCATCAGGTGAGATCGCAGTCAAGTACCTACTAACTTGTATAGAGTAAAAAAAAGCTTCCGTTGCATGCGCAGTTACGCAAAAATCATGTATGGATGGAATCGTTCTCCGTTCAAAAATCTAAATAAATCCAGGACACCTCACGTCTACCTAAGGTTACGATGAGTCATTATAATTAAGGTAATTGCCAAATACCTTAATTATAATTACTCATCAATGTTATTGTTTGACCGACATCGTTAAAGACTCAGAGTATAGATAAACAGGCTGCTATCTATCGCAGAAAAATGAATGATTCCCACATTTATGAAAAACCGAAATTCACGCGAGTGGAGCCTTGAGCAACAACTAGTACTGTAGGAATAGATGGCTTGATATTGGCTCAATTAATTATGTTATTATATTATGCCACTAAATTTTCCACTTTTCAAAGCATCTTTATACATACAAACTTATTAAACATTCATCCCTAATGAAATAAAGAGTGGAAAGGCAGTAAAAGCGTTATAACTGAGGGAATAAATTAAGTGTCAGCCACTACGTCCTAAGCTATTCTGTTAGGACATTTTCGAAACTCGACTCGACAACTTACGATGAGTTGCGAATTTGTCTTCCAGTCCCTCGGATTTGCTTGATATTCGGAGCGAGAGTGGCGAATTCGAAACTTAGGTTTTACCAGTAACGTGAGATAAAAAACTTTCGTTACCGAATCGCTTGGTAGAATGAGTTAATACGCAGATAGGTAATGAAAATTATTCATTTTCACCACCTTTTGAATACCTTTTGCATTTAGGATAATGCGGTGGATTTACGTGGTCGAGGTTTAATAAGTGAATAGTTTATTTATCTGTGTACCTACCTCCATTCTTATGTATTGGATTAAATTATGGTAAGGTAATAGGGCTATAAGCCTGGCTAAGCGGACCGCGTAGCAAAATGTCGCCATTTTGCTACTGGTGTCAAAATGGTTTTTCGACACCAACGTCAGTAGATAACCGACATACGATTAGTTGCACGCCGGGTTCCAACAGGGACAGTTTCCACTATGTTGTGGCGTATTAGCGGCAGTTTTAACAGATGGCACTACTTTTTTCTCATAATTAGAATTAATGTAGAAAAGGATGAATAAACCCTTCAATGATTATTAAGTTAGCGCCTGATTTTCTTCTAATAATAGCTCCGGTTTTGATATTAAATAAAAATTATTAATATTAACGCATTAAGGCGCTTCATGCGTTAGTATTATGCTTGAGTCAAAATTTACGATTTCCGAAGGAACATAAAATAGTTATGTGTTCAATTATAGATTAGATAATTGAATTCATATTATTTGGCATTTCATAATCTAGAACTTGTCTCAAAAATATTTTAAAATATGTGTATAACTTTCTCACTAGAACAGTTTTTGTATAGGCTGTTTGCTAAAATAGCGGTCGACGCTCTACGCAGATGCAAGATATTTGCCATGTTTCTTAACACAAACTTATAACAATGACATATTTAGAAAATTAATAACATTTACTAAAAAGTGTCTCAAAAAAACACGATTTTCCTAGATTTTCATTCAAAAACCATAAACCGAAAAGTGTCATTTTTAGCTTTTTTCGATAAATTAAACGTATTATTTTAGGATAAAATCCAATATATTTTGTTATTTCTGAATTATATTAATTTAATTCAATTAATATTCAATGTCACTGGTTATTTACTATTTTAATAAGTAGTATATTTATTTTACTATAAATTTTTTTGTAATAGCATTATTAGCGCAAAATTGCGTCAGCGGCCAACTAAAACCAATTTAGTATGGCAAGAAACGCGATATGCGCGTTTTTGCATGAACGCTCTTAACGAATAATATTGTAATAAAACTATGTGTACAGACAGAGGGCTCTGTCCATAAAATAAAACTGACAAATAAGATTTAAATTGCACCTTGGGGCGAGGCTGAGAGTTTGATTGTTTGCGAGTTTGCTGTCGGGGGTGTTGTTGCGAAGGGCGATTTGCGCTAATTTCACCATTATTGGTTTAGCTTTTTTCTATTCTAACCGCCTCATCATAATTATGATATAGATGCAGCTGAGGATGTTAACTCATAGAAATTGGAATATGTACCTATCACAAAAAATTACTTAGTTGCTAAACTCTGAATAGTGCATTTCCCAGTAATATAAAATAGGCTGATATTTTGACCCAATTGCAGCGATGTGTGTACGAAGATGTGAGAAGGAGTAACAAATAAGGCGGTTCATGCGTTAGTATTATGCTTGAGTCAAAATTTACGATTTCCGAAGGAACATAAAATAGTTATGTGTTCAATTATAGATTAGATAATTGAATTCATATTATTTGGCATTTTATAATCTAGAACTTGTCTCAAAAATATTTTAAAATATGTGTATAACTTTCTCACTAGAACAGTTTTTGTATAGGCTGTTTGCTAAAATAGCGGTCGACGCTCTACGCAGATGCAAGATATTTGCCATGTTTCTTAGGACAAACTTATAACATTGACATATTTAGAAAATTAATAACATTTACTAAAAAGTGTCTCAAAAAAAACACGATTTTCATAGATTTTCATTCAAAATCCATAAACCGAAAAGTGCCATTTTTAGCATTTTTCGATAAATTAAACGTATTATTTTAGGATAAAATCCAAGATATTTTGTTATTTCTGCATTATAGTAACTTAATTCAATTAATATTCAATGTCAGTGGTTATTTACTATTTTAATAAGTTGTATATTTATTTTACTGTATTTTTTTTTGTAATGCCATAATCGACGCAAAATTGCGTCTGGGCCAACGAATTCCTTTTTTGTATGGAGCGAAATGCGGTTCACACCGTGCCGCATGAACGCTCTTAAACGTAAGCTGAAAGAAAAATAACCAAAAATGTGATATCAAGTTTTCTCACTTAGTGTTTTTAAGAAACATTGGCACTAGGAATCTGTTTTTCATATCCGGAATTTAATTTTGCATACAAAAGGTTACTTTCTTTTCAATGCAAATTTTCTGTCATGCAGATTTATTCAGAAGTACAGGTTGTTTATTGTCCTATTACTATGGAATCCGTATGTTAATTAAAAAAAAAAATTATTATCATTATTAAAAATTATTATTTAATGTGGAGATCGTGGTCTTTTAAAAAAAATTGGTTGTCTGTAAAGTCGGCTTACGGACGATAGATTTACGTGATAACGTCATAATTGGCCTCTTTATCGTGCTTCTCTAACGCTTGTTGCGCGCTCTCGCTTGCACGCACAGGCTCAGGTGGAACGTTACGCGGAACGTTACTATTTTTCATGTGCGTTGCTGGTGTTCATCAATTTATTAAACGTCAAAAAATCCATAATTCCCATCGAGTTATTGAAATTTACGCGGTTGAAGCAGCGGGCAATACTATAGTAGTGTTATTATCTCGCTGCAGACTGGGTCATAAATCGTACGAGTGTTTTGCTTTTGTTGTTCTTTGTTGAGTTGTGCATTACTGCAGAACAACAAAAGCGGAACACTCGAATGATTTATGACCGAGTCTGCAGCGAGATAATAACACTACTATAGTAGGAAATAGCTATGAAGTAAGAAACACAAAGGCTTATAAGATCTTAAACCCAAACTGTCAATGGGCTAAATCTAAGCAAGTTGATGTTTGTCGAAGCGATCGGCCTGGGAGAGCGCATCTGCTGAGCCGATGCGCACACAGCTTCCCGGGATGAATGTTTTACTCTCTTCCCTTTGTTTTGAGATTATAAAATAATATAGTGTTTGAATTTGAGAGTTTCGTTTTTTCGAGTGCAAACTTCTTCGGCTGTTGTGAACGTAGAATTTTTAAAGAGAAGAAATCAAGAGTTCACGTTGCCGACAAATTGTGTTCGTCCCAGCACCTATTAAGACCATTCATGCGTTGGAATTATGCTTGAGTCAAAATTGACAATTTTCGACGTAACATAAGAGTGTCAATGTGTTCAATTATTGATTAGATAATTGCCATCATATTATTTGGCAATTCATAATCTAGTTTTGTCTCAAAAATATGTGTATAACTTTCTCATTAGAAAGTTTAAGGTAAAGGCTAATTACTCACTTAGCGGTGGAAGCTCTATATTGATGCAAGATATTTGCCATGTTTCATAACACAAACTTATAACAATGACATATTTAGAAAATTAATAACATTTACTAAAAAGTGTCTCAAAAAAACACGATTTTCCTAGATTTTCATTCAAAAACCATAAACCGAAAAGTGTAATTTTTAGCATTTTTCGATAAATTAAACGTATTATTTTAGGATAAAATCCAAGATATTTTGTTATTTCTGAATTATAATAATTTAATTCAATTAGTATTCAATGTCGTTGGTTATTTACTATTTTAATAAGTTTTATATTTATTTTACTATAAATTTTTTTGTAATACCATTATCGGCGCAAAATTGCTTCAGCGCCAACGAATACCAAAATAGTAAGGTACGAAACGCGAGGCCCGCCGTTTCGCATGAACGCTCTTAAGGCTTTAAGAGCTGGCAAACTGGCTCTTTTTTACGATGTTCAAGGCATTTTGTTTAAAGAACTGATCATCGAATCCTTACAGAAAAAATATGTAACGGAAAATTAGGGTTTTATGAACAATCGGTATTGACAAGAAAATGAATTTTCTCAAACAAAAAAATTCAGAAAAAAATTCCCAAAAAGCATCTAATTTTGTCATACTTTGAAAATTGTCTGTAAAACGGCACAAGCTATTTAATTAATTCTTGCACACATAAAAATTACAACAACTTTGATTGACAGTAATATTTTTAGGCCTTCTAACAATCGTGTATAGTAATAATTTCCCCGAAATTTAAGTAAATCAGTGTGAACGCGGCTGCTCCGTCCCTCTGTAAACTGTCATTCGGCCTTCTTAAAGCCTTAAAGCCATATAGCATATTGCGATACGATAAAAAGATAGAAATGGAACGATATTCAAAATTTGTGAAACTGATTGCTAAGTTAGTCACGTGACCTCCGCGCAACATACATTTTTTGAATTTCGTTCGAAAGCGATGCAATAGCAATCTTTAAAGGACCATGGATGAGACCATGGGATGATAAGTCTAGAGCTGCAGATGACGTATTGCGTTGTAATCAATCAGTGTCCAAGATATTTTCGCCGATGTTATAAGTATTTTTGCAAAATCGCACAGCAGAGACCATGCATATCGGCCTGAGACAATAGATGGGCCTTTGCACTGCAGTGTCATACAACACACTGCAATACAGCTCTCTTTATCCTGATACATTTCCACAAAGACGACCGAATGGCGCAACGGTAGTGGCTTTGCCTTTGTATCGGAGATCGTAGGTTCGATTCCAAGTGGAAAACTTATGTGTGATGAGCATGGATGTTTTCCATTTCCAGTGTCTGGGTATTATCTATGATATATTTAATATCTGTGTTATATTTTATTTATGCACATTAAATATTAAGTAATTAATAATTATGTATGCTTATCAGCTATGTAGTAAATACCTACCCATAACACAAGTTGTCGCTTACTTTGGGGTTAGAATGCGATATGTGTAATGTCCTGATTTATTTATTTATAAAACAAAATATAAATATTTTTTATTAACTCAGTTATTTTTTACAAATAAATATTTCATTAATTTTTGATATTCATTTATCATATATCTATATTTTCTTACTTTTCGAAATCGTGTATGATTGGCAATAAATCGAATTTAATTTAGCTAGTGTTGCAGCTAATGACTAGTAACAGTCAAATGTATAAGTGCCTAGTAGGTATTATACATTATTCAACAATCAATTTGGCAACTCACACATTCTCAAGGCGCACGACATCGCTCTAACGAAACATATTCAAGACACCCCACGTTTATTACAAGTAAAATTAAGAGGACCAGTGACAGTGTGGACGGTTTAAATGAATCTCACTTACCCCTTATCTGGTTTTACTATGCAAAACGATCCGCAACTCAATTTATACCCTAACGAATTCAAAATAGAGTTGAAATCAGTGCGTAAGCATTGTTGACAATGGTACTGCGTTTGATCGTGGCATTATCCTGACAATAGTGCTTCGCATTGAACTTACGTTGACAAATACTTCTTATTTGATTTTAGACCGTATTAGTCGTGTGTTATGGTTGGTTTTAGTTGTGTGCGAGTGACAATATCACCACAGGGGTCGAAAAAATCCAGCCCTCGATTGTGACGCCCCGCCAAGTAAGCTATGATCTGTTCCTATACTATCATGTTGTTGGAAAAGTTCGGATTTAGAGATTCTCAATTAGGCTATCATAAAAATGGCAAGTCATAAATGGGCTATTTGTGTAGCGCGTGAGGTATCTGTCGTCAAAAAGAACTTAAAACTACTTTCTTTTCAAATTTAAATAAAATTTGATGAAAAAATTAAAAAACGCTGTTTTGAAGAAGACTCGGACCACGGTTTAGTTGCAGTAAGATAAGTTTAATAAATAACTAAGTAAGAGGACACCGTCTGCTCCACTACATTATTTATTCAACGTGTAAGCGTAAACACGTGGAGGGACGTTCATCTTTAGATTAGACCGGTCGGTTGATCGGTTAGGTAAAATCTCGAACCTACAAGTGTATATATCTTTTACCGAAATAGTTGAAAGGGAAATGAAGAGATACTAACAATACATTTAATAACGGAACACTTACAAGAAAAATAAATTGAAATTAATATTTTTGTATTACGAATTATAAGGAATTACCATAATACTTACTCCTACATCTTTGGCAACATAATAGTAACAGAAATAATTAACATCCATTTTCTGTTCAAAAATGCAACGAAAAAAAACTAACGGGCATTTTTAAAACGAACCGAAATCCAAACTTGCACTGCAACGCAGATTAGGGCCTATGAATAGGAGTAATGAAATAAATATTTTGCCGGTGGGGCAGATTCGGCGACGCCTGACTGCTCGCTGCGCCCCCAATTCGGCGAGCCGGTCGTTTCGTAAAACACCCGAATTGTTTGCCGTAAAGTACCATGAAAGATTGCGTGAGATTGGGCGGAAACTAACTACTGGCTTTTTGTCAGTTAGAGAATGGTGGAATAAGTCATTCGAATGAAGGTATTATGGTATGGATGCAGAGGTCATGTATGTGGTTGTTAGGGTTCCGTTGTATTTTGCCAAAAACGGCATTGCGACTCTGGTTCGCTTAGTTGTGTGTCCGTCAATACTGGTCTGTATCAAAATGTGTGTATGTGTGTAATGTTTTTATACAGGGTTATATAAAAAAACCAAATCGCTTTCAGTCAGTATTTGTTTTCATTAAACTAACAACTTTAGTTCTATGACTTTTTAAAATTCAGTGTTTATTTATGACATACAAAAAATGTATAAACATTGTTATTTCTGTAAAATTACATTACACTGTGAAACCAATCGGTGCGGGTTCGTGCAGCGGGTTCGAGCGCCGCCTCCGTTGCCACTTGCCGATGTTACATTACAGAGTAGGAACTATAGAGTACTTATCTCTGTAAAATATTGAATATTTGAAAACTTCTCAAAATATCGAGTTAAAAAAAGTCGTAGGACAAAAGCTGTAAACAAATACAGGCCGAGAGCGATATGGTATTTTTAATGTAAAAAAATTTGCCATACAATTTAACAAAAGCGTATCTGCGACTCTCGATCGCTAGTGGTGTCCGTCGATGCATCTCTGTATCAAAAAATTCATTTCTTCACAAATCTCGAGGAAGATTTGAATTTTCCTTTCCTGCTCGCTATTTTTAAGGCAGGCTTAAGCAATTTATATATAGCTGTAGCTATAGATTAATGAAGAAAATTTGGGTTTTTTGAATGTGTGGGATATTTAACTACGAACTACGGACTTTACCGGGATAGAAAGTAGCCTATGTTTTAATACAGGTCATAAGCTATCTATGATTTAAATTACAGCGAAATCGGTTCAATAGTTGCGGAGTGAAGGAGTAACAAACATACACAAACCTTCTTCTTTATAATGTTAGTGTGATTCTCATGCCAATTTTTGTTACCAAACTCCTCCGAAACGGTTCAACGGTTATTTTTGCTTCTGAGCGAATTAAAGACCCAAAATACAAAATATGACGTTTGAAAATAATTGTCTTTATAGTTTTTAACTCGCAGGTCACTAAAATAGTACATTTCAATATAAGTGCGGAAAGTTTGTCATTTCTTTACGAGTCCCGGTTTGTTGACCCAAGCTGAAGGCGAGGGTCAACTATAAGGACGAGTAAAAATGACAATTCCGCACGATCATTGAACGACGTTTTTTAATACATTTGCGGAAAAAAAATATTGGTTTTACGTGTTTGCCTGCTCCGTGTTTGAATGCCCTGGTGCGCCCGTTTCGGTGCCGCGTAGGAGGAAAACACAAAAGCACTAGTGCGGAAAAGAATAACTTTGCGCACGCTAAACACACATGGAAATGTCAACTTTTTGAGCAAATGTATTAAAAATTTCTTTTTTTTTGTGTTGTGGAAATCTTGCTATCAGTCTGTAGACTATGAGCAGATGTGTTGCATGAAATTGGCGGTACGGCAAGATGACTTCCCCATCAGGAAGATCCCCCTTGTGTCACTTTCGGCTATCTAATATATGCAGTCTTTTCAGTCTTCGAATCACTTCTGGCATTGTAAGCTGTAAAGCGTGGTTCGGATGGCTGGTTAGCCTACACTTGTAGGTAGTTGGAAATGTAGCTGTTTATTTCCTCTCTGACAGTTTTAATGTTGAGCTGCTCATGGATCTCACTTAAACGTAGATACCGTTATTTCTTTCTTATACGTAGATACCATGGGGTGTTGGCAATTTGCTTCAATATGTAGTTTTGTGCCCGTTGTATGATGTCACACACGCATTGGAATCACATGCTGAGCCCCATAATAATAGAGCTAAAATTTCTTAAATAACAGTTTATGCCACTATGTATCCAAAAGAGGCAGAACGAAGAGGCTTCTATTATATAATAAAGGCAACTCAAAGTGCTCAAATAGTTTCCAAGTGTCCGTCTGTTTATTAGATTCACAAAGGAGACAAGGGTCCCGATTCACTAATATGTAATGTTCGACGGGAGTGGGTGGTATGCGGTAGTATCGATAGTTATATCGATAAGGGAGAAATCACTATTGGACGATATGCACGTATTTTACACAGTTATGATTCAAGGACTGACGACCGAAGGGCGTAGCGGTAGCGATGCTGCTGTCTGCGTTGGAGGTCGTGGGTTCAATTCCACTACTGGAAAATGTTTATGTGATGAGCATGAATGTTTTGGTGTTTTTAATATTATGTATATTGTATTTATGTATGTAAAATATTATGATTATTTATCAGTTACTTAGTAGGTCCCCATAACACAAACTAGTGGTTACTTTGGGGCTAAATTGTAATATGAGTAAAAATGTAGGTACGACATAAAAAGAAATGATTCAAAAAACTGCAACTTTGTAATCGTCATAAATGTATACGTTTCCACCTAATTAGGTGCCTCTTACCTGAGGCCGAAATAATGAAGATTGAAGATTACTTCAAGTAGCTGTTAAGTTTGTATGGCTGTCCGTAGAAGCCTTAACACACTTCACTAACGACTAAGTCAACTTATAAAATAAAATTTGCAAAATAATGTAACACCCGGAAATCGAACCCGGAACTTATCGGAGCTTATCGCACCATTCAAACGCGTCCAGCACGCACCATCAAGCTTGTCAAATCAAACGCAATAATAGAGCCATTACCACAAAACTTCCAACCTATTTTGTATAACAAAAAGGTTACAACCAACAGCAGGGGTCCTTCACCAGACAAAAACATCTCCAAGCAAATTCAATAAGAATCGAAGTTCGAACGCATGTGTTCAAGTACCATTACACGCTATTCGGTACAGTGCACGCGTCATAATACCGACATTGCTATGACAAAGTCCTTCATTTATCACATCACTCCCATATTAAAAGCTAGGTTATAGGACCTTGTCGAATTGTGATTCGGACATGTTACATTTGTTCGCGGTACTTGTTTAATTGACATGGAAATATCATAGGGGTTGTGTTTTTTATGCGAATGGGCCATAGGCAATGGGAGAAGCTCGGCGGGTGGTAAGTAGGTACCTGCATAAGAATTCTGAGGTTATTTCGGGTTTCTGAATGAATCAGATGTCGTATTAAATTATACTGATGTTATAGAGCGAAAGTGTTTTTTTTTTGGAAGTTTGTATGTCCCTTTATATTGCAACATAGGCTTATAGAGTAATAATTGTATCTACATATCTTTGGCATAGGCATGTTATTTTCCTGTAAGTTTGTACCTAATAATTTCTTATTGAAAGTGGAGAGTGTCCTTAGATTCATTGGAGGCTTTTTTTAATTGGTCTAATACTTTAATTTCTACTCCACTTAATACACTTCGGTATTAAAACACTTAGGTAGGTACGTGATACTACCTCTTTATATACAACTAGCGGCCCGTCCCGGCTTCGCACGGGTAGACATAAATAGGTACAGATATTTAAGTTATAAGCATGGTAATTAAAAGACCATGAATCACTAAATTAGAAAAAAATTGTATGCTTATTTTAAAGCCTCCCTGTACACAACGTTGGCTGTGGTATTTGTAGGTGGCAACAAAACGTATTGATTTTCAGGAGATCCTACTCTAGAAAGTGCCACATACAATTGCCCGTGGGAAAAGCACTCTTTCCTTAAGTCGATACCAACTATGGAAAAAGTTTGTACCTGGGATTTATTTATTGTTAGGGCAAAGGATATTTTTAAAGGGAACTGTAACCTTTTAAAAGATATGGGCAAATCAGTTGGTATCATCGGGATCCGCGGAACATGTGCGAGCTGACCGGCCGCGGGACCCGTATTTTTATTTTTATTTCATGATATCTTTTGAATGAAATGTCCGATTTCAATAATTCAAAAAGTAATTATCAGGTATTGAGACAGTCTTGAATATTAAATTATTTATTTGGATAAAAATTTATAAATGGTATGGATAACACGGTCTGATTTTGATCGGCATTTCTATCAATTTGTTAAATGTAAAAAAGTAGTTATAGTGATGTAACTACAATAGTTAGACACATGGTCTCGCGAAGTTTTTTGTAGATATTGATATATTATATAATATTGTAGAACATATTTTTGTCCTATCATTAATGCTCTTCGCAGCGTATGCGATGAAAGACATTTTATGGCTAATTTTTTTACACCTTCGGTTGGTTTTAATAGGAATTTCTAAAGATTTCTATAGTGATCTAGTCCTAAATATAGCCTATGTTACTCAGGAATAATGTAGCTTTCTAATAAAAAAAGAATTTTTAAAATCGGTCCAGTACTTTTTGAGTTTATTCGTTACATACAAAAATACAAAAATACAAATCTTTCCTCTTTATAATATTAGTGTAGATAGTGTAGACAATTGCATAAATAACTATTATCATTAGTGATAACTATTAATTTTTATCTAACGAGGGTTCTAACGCGAACAATCACTGTTTATCTCAAATAGAGTTTTCAGAATTTCCTCCAGCGGTGGAAACTTACGTATTCACGTTATATCTACTAAGAAAAACATTAATCCAGCAGGGCGCTCTGCCATGACGCCGTGTGAGGTTCTTTAAACAGACCCATTGACGGACAAGTGGGAGCCGCGATCACTGATTACGCTTATCAGGCTAAGACGCGAATTATCTCCAGCCGTTATACTTCGAGATGTTTTAGAGCTTCCCTTTTGGGTGGTCCCTACTCTACTCTCGTTTCTTTTTGTTATTTTTTTTTTTATTGAAGATAGGTTTGCGCTTGAGGTCTAGGTTGGAGCGCGCTTGCCTAGAAAATGCCTATTCACTCTTCTCTTGAAGGAACCCAGATTGAACTTGGCTGGAAATACGGAGGCTGGAAGGGCGTTCCACACCTTAGCGGTTCGTATTAGAACGTGGAAGAAAAACGGTTTGTTCCACGAATGCGAATTTGTTGGACTTCAACCACATAAGGATGCCATCGCTGTCGGCGTCTTGCGGTCCTGTGGTCAAAGTCCCTTCTGAAAGTTTAGAATGATTATTATTATAATTCTTTTAAATATGTATTTAAAAAGGAAGAAGAGTATATTTATTTGTACCCACAATACAGATGTTTTAAAGACTGACTCAGATCTTATATAAGCCAAGTATAATTTGTGTGACCCCAAAATGGACTACATATAGGAATATAGAATGTGAAACCTGTATAACTATTAATAGTGCCTTTAGTTTGAGCTTTCAATAAAATAAGAACATGTATTATTTCTGTAATACTCAATTGAAACTACGTATAGTATACCCTGGAATCACGAACTTTCACTTAGACGATCTGTTTTTATTAAATGTTTCTCAAACTTGTGTTTACTCTTACATTTAATTATAGTCACAAATCTGACTCTACATTTAACTAAAATCTAAATATAGTAGAGGAACAAGAGTCAAGAAACTTTGCAAGGTTCAATATTCGCGGAAAGATACTGGTATTACATGCCGTATTAAAACCACAATATATTTGCGTAGAAACTGAGATTGCACGCCAGAAGAACTTAGAATAAGTAGTGTAATTTAATACTTTAATAATAATAAATGTAGCTACATTTACTCATAGTAAATTAATTACGATTAATTTTCCTTTAAAACTTTTGCTGTTCATTATTTATTTAACCCTCAGACCACTCAAACACATATTATTGAAATGAAGAACTTTTTTAGCGGTGAGGACTGTTAAACTTATTTTTTTGGTTAATGTACCTATATAAAGGTACTTGAATCATATTTGGGTGGAGAAAAGCTTCGTAGTAGGGGAGCCCAAGAAGGGTATATAGGTAGTTACTCGAACATTATGAGAACCTATTTCATTGTAAATATTTGATGCTAAAAAAATAATGTTATATATTATGATATATGCTATTTCCCATAATTTCTCCTGATTTTGTCACTGATGCTTCGTCTTGATGTGCCAACCCCAAAATCTGACAATTATGCCGAAGAGTTTCCTTAATCTGCCGGTTTGAACATTTTACTTTTATCCCGGCAGATTAAGAGGATCGTCTAGCTGTAAGCTTTCTTACGAAAAGCGACCACGTTTTCCTAACTTATTCGCGTCGCGTTTAGTCACTAGACGATACCAACTCTGGAAATTTCTTGATGAAGCGTCTGTATAAAAATCTGACGCGCTCGAGTATATTTTCAAGAGCGAATTTTATTTTTAATTTTTTTTGGAAACTTATACAAGCTTCCCCCAACACTGAAATAGCAACGCTAACAAAAATCTTACAAAATGCTTCGTAATGTTTATTAGAGCCTCATTCCAGTGAGCAAGCATCATAAATTAGATAAGTTGTGTTGCTTTCATTTCGTCACCGCTTATCAGTGAGATTTGTGAAGTTTTCGTAACTCACTATCTTTGTTTTCCCAGTGCGTTGAAATGTTACGTTTGTCTCCGGATTGACAGGGGTATTTATACTTCAAGAGTCTCTGTTCAATTTGTTCGAATTGTTTTCACTGTAGTCAAAAATCCTGAACTATACCACCCATTCTAGGCCTCATAATTGCTTTCGAACAGGCATTATTGTAGCCAAGCGCAAGCCTATCAATAATAATAAATAATACGGTAAATAATTGTAAGTAGGTTTCGCGCACAAAGTATTCCGTATCATTAGGTATCTATAAAAAATTCCGATCTAAATAAATCTTGATGCAGGCTTCTGCATTACACGAACTTCATGAGATGATGATGCAGAACGTCCAATATTACTCTACTATTAGTAGGGAATTAGGCTTCTGCATGCGACCAAAAATGAGCAAAAAAACACGTTTATCGTATGAGCCGTGCTCTGCTAATTTTATAATTTGCAGCTTAGTAAATGAAAAATGATTCTGTGCAAGGTTTTTTAATTTGCGTCACAACACACCATTTTACATTCGAAAACAGGAAGAGAACCCCTTTTATTAGGGTTCCGTAGCCGAATGGCAAAAAACGGAACCCTTATAAATTCGTCATGTCTGTCTGTCCGTCTGTCCGTCTGTCCGTCTGTCCGTCTGTCCGTCTGTCCGTCTGTCCGTCCATATGTCACAGCCACTTTTTTCCGAAACTATAAGAGCTATACTGCTGAAACTTGGTAAGTAGATGTATTCTGTGAACCGCATTAAGGTTTTATTAACACAAAATTTAAAAAAAAGTAATAAATTTTGGGGGTGCCCCATACTTAGAACTGAAACTCAAATTTTTTTTTTTCATCAAACCCATATGTGTGGTGGGGTATCTATGGAAAGGTCTTCAAAAATGATACTAAGGTTTCTAATATCATTTTTTTCTAAAATGAATAGCTTGCGCGAGAGACACTTCCAAAGTGGTAAAATGTGTGTCCCCCCCCCTGTAACTTCTAAAATAAGAGTATGATAAAACTAAAAAAAATATATGATGTACATTACCATGCAAACTTCCACCGAAAATTGGTTTGAACGAGATCTAATAAGTAGTTTTTTTGATATTTACAATAAACCTCTAAAAACAAAGTTAGTTTTGCGGTTCGATAAGAAAAGTGGTTTTTATGGTTTTATTCCTCCGGTTGTAGTACGGAACCCTCAGTGCGCGAGTCCGACTCGCACTTGACAGGTTATATTTATTCAATTCTGTTTTTAGTATTTCTGGTTATAGCGGCAACAGAAATACATCATCTATCAAAATTCAACTCTCTTCTTTACTTCACTTTTAATTTCACTTTCACAGTTGAATAGTTCAAGAGATACAGCCTGGTGATAGACGGACGGACGGACGGCGAAGTCTTACTAATAGGGTCCCCTTTTACCCTTTGGGTATAGAACCCTAAAAATGTATGAAACTTAATATCGATAAATAGATCACGTGACATACCAATTTAGCGATAAATCTCACGCTTGGAATTGCAATATATGTCATATGGCTTAGTCTCAGGATTTTATTACGCTGTCTGTACAAATGTTTCTTGCTGATATATTTTTTAACCAGCTCTTGGACTATTTCGAATAAACAATGCCCCAATTAAAACAATCCGTTTTATCTGCCCGTGTAAATAGAAATGAAAACATGATGCTTTACTTGAATATTTTTTTAGATTTATCTCTACCGTTTGAGTTTGTATTTCGCAATTTTTCCAAATATTAGTAGGTCTGTAGTGTACCCATGTTGTTTATTACTTGAATGGCATTTAGCGTCGTTGGTTAGAGTAAATAAATGTCCTCCAGAGTCCAGACCGATCCGGCCTCGGTGGTCAATCGTTGCCGTGATTTCCATCTATACGGGAGATATTAGGTGCACTCTCTATTTCCTCTCTCTCTCTCTCTCATAGTCAATCCGAGAAAGACCAGGCGATGGGCTGACGGCTCTACGTGCTGTCCAAGTCAAGTGATACACAATCATTTGGGGCCGTTGTCAAGATTTTACTGATAGAAATTAGAAAACCCTTACGTAGAGTGGTAGTTATAGTTGTGGATTTTTTAGCTAACATAGGTATACCTACTCGTAAGTAGCTAGGTATATTAAATCTCGGCGTCCGTGGTGGATTCGTGATCCTTGGTCAGAAATCCTTACATACCTCTTTTGATTCCCAATTGTTCCTAATCTGGGTAGGTACCTAACTGCATAAAGTGATTCTTTGGAGACCAATATGAATGGAGGTTTTGGAAAAATTTTTCTTTATGAAAAACATGTAGCTGTGATAGTAACTCTTCTTTAGTCTACTATTCTTTTAATTGTTTGTAATGTTTTAAGTTGATCCATGGCTCCAGTCACCAATCAGCATATTATGAAAAATTAAATATATCGATTAAGACTTGCAATTAGTCTCGATGTCAGATAACAGTGAAATTCAGTCACAGTCATATATATACCTAACACGTTTCAAAAATTGAACCATCGCGTCAGTCACCAATCGGCATATGAAAAATTAATTATAACTGTTAGGACTTGCAATTAGTCTCGATGCCAGATAACAGTGAAATTCAGTCACAGTCATATAACACGTTTCAAAAATTGATCCATCGCGTCAGTCAGCAATCAGCATATGAAAAACTAATTATATCAGTTAAGAGGATTTATTGAAATTATTTTGGTCTTTCTCACTCTCACGGAGATTTGGTAGGTGCGACACGCAGCGTCGCGGAAGAATATAACAGAAAAACGACCTTTTACCTAATTACTCAAAAACTAAGCTGGTTATCAAAAATCTGTTTCTAAGCGTTTTTGGATATTATCATTACCGACACTTTAAAACCAAAATTACAATTACATCCAATGCAGTGGCCGATAAAAAATCGAAAAACTGAGATTTTGGAGCAACTTTTGGGAGAACTTTCTATCGAGAAAATTTTATCCAATCGTGTTTCTGCTTCTTAGCGATTTTAGATTAAAGACCCAAAATACATGACGTGTTAATTTGAAAGTAATTGTGTTTATAGTTTTTGCATAAAACTTCATTCAAAATCGCTCAAATACGGCTTCTACACCGTTAAAACTTGCAATTAGTCTCGACGTCAGATAACAGCGAACTTCAGTAGCAGTCATACCAACACGTTCCTTCGCGTCAGTCATCAATCGGCAAATACACAATATGGTAATTATATCTGTTGAGTCTAGCAATCAGCCTCGATGTCAGATAACAATTTCTCCTGATTCTGTTTGCTAAGACAACATTTATGCTGAGCATAAATCGCGCTAATTTCTCGCACGATCATGTACCTAGATAGACTTATCATAGAAAGGGTTGCTAAATGTTTTTATATAATATTTGTTACGAATTTTCCTCCAAATTAATTATGCCACTACGTAGATTATGTCTTCAATTCGTATCTACTTGAAAATAGTGCTCGTATTATATCTATGCCTATAGAAATAAAAACGGTCAAGTGCGAGACGATCTCGCAGACTGAGGGTTCCGTACCCACTACTGAAACAGTAAAACCATGACTTTTCTTAACAAACCGCTGCATCTTAATTTTGTTTTATTATTGTTAAAAATAATATTATCCATAATTATTTCTGATTTTTGTGAAAAAAAAAATTTTTTTAATAATAATAATACGAGATTTCCGCCATGTGGCACGTGGAGTCAACTGAAACCATTCCAATCGTGATATCTGCCAATGGTTTAATACCAGTCAGCCTCGCTCACCATCTGCGGCGACTGGGTTTCCGTGGCAATTCGCTTGCAGCCAAGATGCGGAGGGCGGTGGTGCTTGACTCGGCTAGGATAGTCCGTCAGTTTCTTAGCCTGTCGCCCTGACCCCCGGCCGTTTGGTCTCCCCTGCCGGGGTGTAGTCCTCCGCCCGGCACATATAATATGTGTGTGTGTAACGTTTATGTATGTTTATTTAAATTTCGCGTATTTAAGTAAGTTTATTATATGTCTTTGGCTTTTATATATATTTATCGTGTGCCGGGTGTGAGAGTTTAGTTAAATAATAATAACTAAAATAATATTTTTTTTGACATTTTCATCAAAACCATTAAAAATATAAAAAAAAAGATATAAAAAATCTGGTTTGGGACAACCAAGTAAGTAGTAACGCCATTTCATACGATACCCAATACCCCATCTTATTTTTCATCTTATCTTATTATCTCATTTTAAAATTTCGACGCCCCGGTTTATCCCCCCTTTTTTAACCGACTTCAAAAAAAGGAGGAGGTTCTCAATTCGACTGTATGTTTTTTTTTTTAAATGAAAATGAAGCTTTAGCTTTATTAGTTACTGAAATAAAGGGTCGTGATAGACAGAAAGACGGACAGCAAATTGATTATTTAAGGATTCCATTTTTTCCTTCTGAAGTACGGATTACGGAACCTTATAAAGCACTAAATTTTACTATTTTTTCTCTAATTTTTCAAAATACTTAAAATAATTTTGTTTTCTAAAAAACCTTATTCGGACTATACATGTTTAAATACATATAGGATTTGAAGAGCTTCTTTGAATAATCTTCACACACTTAATTATAATGTTATCTATTAAAATATGAATAAAACTACACGTTCGGGCACATTGCTAACAATGAAGAAACCAAATCCAATTTATATGAATGGAAAAAATATGTCAAATTATTTATTGACATAAAGACAGCATCATTAAAATGGATTCACACGACATCTTGGATCAAAAGGATGTAACAACGGTAAAGCCAACATAATAATTAATACCTACCATTTACCATTTAAAAAAAAACAGGTAAGTTAATAAAATAAATTATACCTAGGCACAAAATTGAGTTCCATCTGTAACTGAAGCATGACCCTAGGCAACAATGTAAAGTAAAGTACAATAACAAAATTAGCGACAGTTAAACAAACTTGTTGCCAGTGCAAATCGCGCGGCAAACATTTGCTCTGTCTGTTGTTTAACATTAATATAATATTACTGTATCTAACATTGTTTTAAGGTAATCCACAGGATGTTTCATTATTTTTATTAAAACTGATTTATTATTCCTAGTCTTTGGTCACATCTAGTCACAAAAACTTTGCGCCAAAAGACTCATTTAGTTCATATATGATTCGCAGTAGCTCCAAATCCGGAAACTGCAGCAACTGATTTTTCGGAAGCAATGTAAGGTGAATATTTGGGCAATTTTTTATGAAACAATTTAGATTTATAAATGTTAAAAATTCGCAAAAATAATTACCATAAGCCTACGATGTATTATTAGTCTTCTATTTGAACGAAAAACTATGTAAATTTTGAATTATGGCTGGCGGATGTTATGCATCAACCATAAAAGCCATACCTACCACCTAAGAAATAAAGGTGGAATATCGGTGGAATAGTTTAGCACTGCTTTATCCTTCTCTGTCATCAATCATTTGGCATTCGAAGGAAAAAGACAAAACAGAGTATAACTATTCCATCTCTATTAGACATTTATTTGTAATGGGAATGTGGTTCGTGCTCAAAAGTGTAGGTAAGTTCTCGACACCGACGCTGGATCCACTTTTTGCTCGGTCTTGGGCTACTAGCACTCTTGTGGACATCCTCTTCTAGTATTTCCTTCCACAACGTTTCTGACTTCACTCATCCGCTCTAGATGCCTAAACTAACGCATCATTCCTTCTTCATATCATCTGTATCATCTTCTTTATTCCATTTATACATACAAGATTGCCTATCAAATTATACCTCGATAATATACCTACTCACGATATCGCGACGATTTACTCTACGTACCTATTTGTTTCACCGACAATACTTAAAATAACTTTTAGTCAGTTGCAATATAA
Organism: Coenonympha arcania; assembly: GCA_036785405.1. Lineage (NCBI taxonomy): Eukaryota > Metazoa > Arthropoda > Insecta > Lepidoptera > Nymphalidae > Coenonympha > Coenonympha arcania. The sequence goes on from CM072074.1 coordinate 3,481,301, forward strand.
AATGATAGCTTAAATCACACAAACGTCCTGATTTCCATGGATCAACACAAAACACATTTATTTTGTTACTACATAGGTAATAATTACATACTATAAGAATTCCAAAACAAGGCTTTGTTTTCAGGTCAGTAGCGGAATCAGGAAAGGGCGGTGGGAGGAGGATGGTCGCCCTGGACTCGCGTTCTAAGGGGGCCAAAGATCACAACATCCAAAATATTATTTTATTAAGGCTTTATAAGTACTTTATATTGTAACTTAATTATTGATGTAGTAAAAAAAAATTAAAAATCCCGCACCCTACTATAGTTTTTGGAAATCAATCCCTTCTTAAAAATCATTAAAAGACAATTAATAATTATAATTATTTTGAAACGAAAGTTGTATAGTGTTTGTTAAGTAAAAGAAAAACAACTTTTAAGGCTAAAATAAAGTGGCTCTATACTCAAGTGTATAATATGACGCTTACTATACCTAATAATATATAATAATTATAATTCACGCTTACTTTACTTACCCGAAATTCTTTATATTTTCATGTTCAAAGTACCACAGCATTTAAAATGAAATCCGAAAGCAGGTCAAAGTATCTTTATTTATCTTATGCAAACCGAAAAAAATTCGCACTCTCTTCAATCGCATCCTTTAAGCTTTCAAATAAAATTTTTATATTGATGTAAATCACTTTTTGTACAAGAAAATACTTCTGAAGCAACTCAGATTCCCCCTCTTGAGCTTCCGATGGTCTAAGTTTGCCAGTGTTCTGTATCCAAACCTAAATTATTTTTTTTTCTAAATCAGTATTCAAAAACATAGCATCCCTTTTCACCCTACGAGGGAAATAATTTTTAAAAACTTTTGTGTTTTGACAAAAACGAGTTATAAGTAGATAAAAGTGTTGTTTCTCAACTCATTATTGTATTATTTAATATTTTAAAATAAGATTTTCTTAATTTCTTGAATTTCAATTAATGCAATATACTTACCTACTATAGATACCTATGCCGATATAATCGGCTTTGTATTGACAGTGACCTCTTTTTTGCTAAACTGCATATCAATATTTTTATTTTTCTGAGCTTTTACAGATAATAGTAGTTATGATTTGCGTAACTCGGAAAGTTATGTTTTTATGCATTCGTTTTTTTATAAACAGTCGAGCGTAATTTTTAAAATTACCTAATTAAACCATTCAATTTATTTATTTGACATACTCTCTCACGGTACAGACTTCTCTTTTTTGTGTGTTATTTATTTATAATAATTACGATTACGAGCTAAAAAAGTAATCATAAGAGTAGATGTTTCTTTTGAAAAGATTAAAAGTCAGTAGACATCTTCTATAGTTATATATTTTTCGTCTTATTATAAATAATTACACAAAAATATATGCTACAATTAAAACTACGTAATAAATACAGCATGGTTTTTGGCAAAGTAGTCATCAATAAACAATATCTAAATACCTACTTATTTCCTAGCTACTTAGTATTAACGAAAATTTACAAAATTATTTACACCTACATTTTTTTATATTTTACTCTGTACAAATAGTGACTAGATTATTTAATTATATTTTATATACAGGCATCATTAATCTTTACCTTTAAATTATGATACAAGAACAAAAAAATTATATATAAGTATTTTAATGTATTGTTGAAATGAAAATAATTGTAGGCTTTCGATCTTATTGTTACTACTTACTTATGTTTTGTTATTTCATTACACTAATAAAACAAGTAGGAAAATTTGGTATTCAGTAAATACCTGCTTCTTGTAAGGACTCTATATAAATAATCAAATTTTAATTTTGTCTATAATTTTTTTAACATTGTGCACTGTAAAATATCATTAAATTAGTTATGCAATTAAACAAAATTCTATGAAATTGTCACTAGGTAAAGTTAGATTTATTTTGGCACGTTAATTTTTATCTTATTTTACGGACGAAATTCATAATATTTATTTTTAGATTTTAATTTTTATCTTTCCAAACATACCGTGGATAATTTTATCCAAACAAGTTTTTCTTGGGCCACGGTCTTCGTAGGTACCTACCAATTTTATACACCTACCTACCCAAAATACAAAAATACGTATCACTGGTAACTATGGCTGTTTTGGTCATAATAATACTCGTAATATCTATCAATTATAAACAATCGAAATAATAAATTAATTTATACCCGTCACGAAATTGTACATTTTTACAAAGTCACATTAAAATCATATTTAAATACACCATAAGTCTGCCAGTATACTCGTAGTATACCAGTAGGTATTACGTACCGATAAATGTCCCACACAGAAAACCTTCTTCCCTATTCCGTAAACCACCAGAACGCAGTCCGTCGGGACGTTCTAAAATGAATTAAGATTAGAAACGCACCCGTTCAAGAACGCTCATCTCGCCCAGTCATCCGGCGGCATGCCCTGCTGCAGCGGCGAAAACGCACTTCTCCTGGGCTCCGGCACCGGACTCTCCTGCGAGCCGATTATGGATTCGATCGAGAAACCATTTCTAGACCTCTTACTTCGCGTATCCGTGGTCTCCGGGAGACGGGGCGGCAAGGGCACCGGGCGCAACGTCGCCGGCGGCGGGCGCGGCAGCGACAGCAGCGGCGACGGCGGCAAGTAGCACGGCAAAGGCAACAGAGGCGCGTACGCCTCCCGCGCGAGCATCGCCACCACCGCGTGGGCGTGCTGCAGAGAAGGAGCCGGCCGCTTGTATCTTTTCCGGCGGCGGAGAAAACTGCCGTTATCGAACATATCCTCCGCCAGCGGGTCCAGCGTCCAATAGTTCCCCTTCCCGGGATTGCCGGGCTCGCGCGGGATTTTTATGAAACAGTCGTTGAGGCTCAAGTTGTGCCGGATGGAGTTCTGCCACGCGGGGAACTTCTCGCGGTAATATGGAAATCTGGTCATGATGAACTCGCAGATGCCGCTCAGCGTCAACTTCTTGTGCGGCGACTGCAGGATCGCCATCGTTATCAGAGCGATGTAGGAGTACGGCGGTTTGATGAGCTGGGACGACGACTTCGACTTCGGCTTCTTGGGGGAGCTCGGCTTGCTGTCGCTGGGGCTGGGCGCGTCGTAGCGCTCCGAGTCGCTGGACGGCGGTGGCACGTCGGGCGCGTCCTCGTCCACGGACACGTAGGTGTCGTCGGGCGGGTAGTCGTCGCGCGGGTAGTCGTCGCGCTCGTCGCGCAGGTAGTGCGGCAGGTAGAGGCGCGGCGGCGGGCGCAGGTCCAGCGGCAGGTCGCCCTCGAGGATCATGTCGCGGTACCGGCTCAGGTCGCAGTCTTCCATGGCACCGTCACATGTCAGAGGTGCGTTAGGGCGCGAGGCGCGGCACCGACTGCGGCCGGCCCCGGCGCTACGGAGGCCGGCCGCCTGGCTCCGCCCCGCGGGGGGTCACCCGCTCCACGCGTTTACGTTTCAGTAAACACAACAATTGTCGTTATTATTACTGCGGGTCGGAGCTTTGTGCATGAATTTCAGGCCGTTGACTAATAATTATTAGGCTCCCTATCGATTCAACTTTGTTGCGGTATTTATTTTGGGTTGGCTGGACTTTTTCGTTCGGCGGCCGCTTGTTTTATTTTGTAAGTTATTTCGTATATTTTTTTAATGAAGTTTTTTTTTTTTTATAATGTAAATAGGCATTTAATTAAATTTTGACTTTAATCTTTTTGCCTTTTTACTTCGGACCACAAATAATTTGTTCTCAACCGTGATATAGGCACCTACTATAAAAGTACCTATACCTAATTACCTAATTAAAACCTATTATATGAATAAAAAATAATTAGTTGTAGCTTTATCAAGTAAGTAGGTACATAGGTATTTTAAACTTTGCAACCTACCTAACCTAACCTAACCTACGTACCAACCTTAGAAGTGATAGACCTATCATGCTTGTGGAAAACATTTCAACTAAAAAACGAAAAGAGAGTTTAACTAAACTTTTACCGTGAAAAGATGAGAAAATAAATATAAAAAGTCCCAAAAAGATGCCAACAAAACGAGAAAAAGTAACTGTTTACCGAGATACGTATAGAAAGATCCTTTAATCCTTAAAGGACTCTATAGAAAAAATCTCATAAAGCGAATTCTAACACACAATTCAGGTATCACCGAATAAAATGCGCGTAAAAAATATCTCTTGACGAAACGCCCCGACAATACGCGTCTCTGGAAAACCCTCGTGTGTGTTTCCTACCAAAACATTTACCCCTCGGGCGTCGAGGGAAAAGCTACGCGCGGGACAGGGACGGACTGCGCGCGCGAGCGAGAGGGGTGAGCCCCGCGACCAATCGACGAGGGCGCCTCTCGGGGAGGAGCTTCCTAAAGCTAACATGTCAGGGCGGAGCAATAGATCCTATTATTGTCTGGCAAGGCAAATAATATTTTGCACAATGTACACATTGGGGAAAAGGGGGGTAGGGTGGTTGCTAATTTATTCTCAACTTCGGTTACGGGTTGTTTTTCAGCTTTGCGAGGCTGTTATTTAAATTGGACGCTGCCAGTTATTTGTATGTAGCCGACTGTAGGCATTGTCGGCTTTAATGAAGGAATGTTCCCGTTTTGCCTGAAATTCTGCGATCGTTTAAGCTCAGTTGCCTGTTAAAAGTTTATTTGCTTTTGTATGTATAGGTACACTGTGTGTGTTTGAGAATATTATATCTATTCACATTTCACGAAGAGAATCATATTTTCGAAAAGTTGATACTGAGGCAGGTAGGTGTTTTTTGAAATAGGTAGGTACCTACATTTATGTAACTCAAGCAGATACCAAAACTCTAAGTAGGTATAGGTAGGTAAAAGTATAGTAATAGCATCTTAATTTTGTAATTCTAATGAAAATAAGCGAGAAATGTAGTCTTTGTAGACAGGGTTCTACTTACCTTAGTATATTTCTTACGTGGATATATATACAAACTGCTCCTGCTACAAAAAACAAGAGTTCGAGAAACGTAAGTAGGCATAGGTACCTACTAATGGTACCTACTATTGTTAGTACCTTAGGTACTGACAATATACTATTATCAGCAAAAGTTTGTGTGTGCGTGTGTGTGTTTGCTTGTTACTTCTTCGTGGTAAAACTATGAAAGCTATTTAGCTGACATTAGTAACAGAGATAGATACATAATTTTACTTACCATTTATGCTTCTACTTTTTATTCCTGAATAGGTAATCCAGGGCTCTAATGGGATTTACGACAAACCAAAATTTTACGTAAAATACTTATTTGATTACTTTGACATTTTATCTTCCTGGCATCTTTAAATACCGTAGTTTTAGAAAGAAACTTTTGGATCTTACGGGAAAATTTAAACAAAATATTATGAGAGGGTGCCCAATTTGACACATTTTTCTAATAGAAGAAGATTTCTAATATTTTTCTAATAGAAAAATTGGCATATATACCTATAGAGGGCTATATGTATGTATCACCTCTTTGGTAGGTATAGATATGTATTCTGCTTAGTATTACTGCAAGCACATTAATTAGGTACGACTTAGGTATGTCAGGGGAATGTACCCCTTCCTGGTTACGTCCCTGTTTAAATACTTTCTCCGCGCGGCGAACCATGAGCCCTATGACAGTTCGTTTAGTGATGGGTCGTGTCTTTGGTCGTGTCGATAATTTTTTTTTAGACAAAGCCACGTTGGTAAACATGTTTTAAAAAATATTAGAATGTGCATTTTTAATGTCCATTTTGTTGTTGTTGTATTAATTTAAGATTTTTGGCATAGATTAAGTAGGTAAGTAAAACGAAAGTTTCCAACCTTGTTATTTTCTAATAATGCTTAACCCGGTAAACACGTTTTTGCTATCTAAGTATATATTTTATCATGAAAATGAATGCTCCCCATTTATTTATTTTGTCTGAAAAATTGTGCACTCGTTTCCATTACCGACATTTTTTTATCGATACTTGCCGCCCTAGTCGATAAACGTCACACGACGTAAGTTTTGCAGGACGTAAACATAAATTCAGATTGACATAACTTTTTGTAAATGTTAAGAATTGTTAAAAATATCAACGGAATATCATGACTAATGGTATAAAGCTACGTAAAAATTATAAATGGCATTTTTAGACGCCCCCAATATGATCCCGATTTAATGGTGACGCTACTACAATGTTATATGGTGGCATTAGCTGTCAGTGTCATAGGGATCACGGTTCGCTGCGCCGAGAATACCTTTCCTATGACAGTCGAATGAAAATAAAATTGAAAGCTCTTAGTGGAAAGGGTTCTGATATCTTACGTGGGAACTGAGAAGCTGTTCTCTCGTTACTAAGGACGAGGGGGTGAGAATTTGATACATTTAATTTATATCGTAGGCAGTAGGCACTGTACTTACCTATTTTATACTTATAACATTGTTAATGCTACTACTACTAGCCCCACATTTTTTAACATAATAGACATAGTCATTTCTGTAAGTAGTTAGGTAAAAACTATAAATTTTTAGATGTAAAAACTGGTCAACAGCGAGTCACACAGTTTTTTCCACAGTTTGGGCAATAAATTAAAAACTATAATGTATTAAAATAAAATAAAATGTTTAAGGTTACAGGTAAAGCTTTTTCACATGATACCCCATACATTATATTTACTTATCTCACTTTGAAATTTGGAAGACCCTCGCTTTTTAACCCTTTTTAAATAAAAATAAAAATGATTTTTTTTTATTGACCTTGGGCCTCCAATATACACCACTTTGCCAATTTTTTTTGCTTTTGTTTTCTCACGATAGTATAAATTCTAAAAGTAAGTAGGTTATACCTACCTGGGGCAGTACCAAGTTACCAACATCTCTTAAAACGGTATGAAAATATCAAAACAGTACTTCAACACTACTGCTTTATGAGATGGTGGTACAGCCTCTGAAATTTGCAACAGGGAGGTCATTGAAAGAAATAATGAAAGAAAATATTTCATTTCAGAACATTATGCCACACATTGCAACCTACGTACCTACTTAGGTAAACGATGCCTGAAGCACAGATAATATAATACTATATGAAGCTTTTCCCACCCGGACAACAAATAACAAATTATTGCAGCCAAGTGACGGAAGCACACAGACACCGCTTGTTATGTTTGGCACAACACAGAAATGGGTCAGCATCATGGTGCTGTGTGCTCCTATTAGCATGGAAGCATTGAAGAAGGATGATGATAACCTTACCATGGTATGGATCTGTAATATATCAATAGATATCCAGGCATCTTCAAAACTCGGTAATCGGTAATCCGTCAAAGCGTTGCGCAAGCTGGCAGCGGAACTCAAAGCAAACATTTCCCTTCGCAAGATAAGCATGCGGGCTTCTCAGCCGCCTATATTTTCCTTTATATTATCCTCCTTAGAAAATGTGTCCTTACTAGTGGTTCACCCCGAACTAAGATCTTGTAAGTCGCATCTGTGCCTAGAAAAGTGACTTCGGCGGTCTTCAAAATTGTCTATTTTTCAGATATACCTACCTATACTTACGAACAGTAATAAAGACAGAACAATGAACATTAGTAGACAGGTATAGGTAGATAGGTCCAATACAATCTCAGATGTAGATGTACCTGCATAGGTACCACGGATCAACCAGCAACTATGGAACCAGCTAGTTACCAGCGTCACTGTTCCTTCAAAGCTATAACATGAGGCAGATATACAAATAACGCATTTGCAAGCTTCCTCTGGTGCTGTAAATGTCCATAGGCGGTGGTGATCGCTTAAAGCAAACACAGATTTAAGTACCTCTACCTACCTATTTGCCTGTGGATTGCATTATCACTTATCAGCAATTTGCAGACATCTGTTTAGTATTGGACAAATGTCTTTCCGAAAGCGCGTTACCACACACGGTCCTCGCCCAGTGGCGTATTTTAAAAATCAGTACCCCGGCCAGGGAGGATTGGCAATAAGGACAAAAAAATTTCATCTCACCAGTTATGATTAATTTTTCATCCAAATATTTTCCTTGCCATAGTAAAATGAAAAATTATATGTTATTGATTAATAATGTGTGATTTTCGGGGTTTCACTAAATACGTTTAGAGATACTAAACGATACCTCTAGTTGCGATGTCTATCAAACTTCAAACCAAATAAGATGTACCTAATCAATAAATCCTTAATAAATTAGAAAGAAAGCCTTTTTTCAAATTTCTTCAGCCATAATTATGAATTTAGCTATCTCAATAAAAATAAAGTAAAAAACTGAGAGGTGCGGCTTGCCCAGCCCCTTGGAGCCTGCCGCCCTGGGCCGTACGCTACGTACACTTAGGGTAAATACGCCACTGGGTCCTTCGCCTTTCTCATTCTGTGCTAGCACCCATTGGCGTATGGCGACGACCGAATGGCCTAGCGGTAGCGAACCTGCTGTCTGCGTCGAAGATCGTGGGTTCGATTCCCACTACTGGTAAATGTTTGTGTGATGAGCGTGAATGTTTTCCAGTATCTGGAGATTTTTAATATATTTTATTTATGTACATAAAACACAAGCTATCGCTTACTTTGGGACTAGATTGCGATGTGTGTAATGTCCTGATATTTATTTATTTACCATTACGCTTACCGCTACCACAGTTTAAAGATATTCATAAAACTGTGCCGTTACGCAGTCTTCACTCCAGAACGTCTGCCCCAACGGCCATCGGTTCTGCCATCTGCGTTATACCTACTTAGAATGGCCCACCCACTGTCACTTCATCTTGCTAATCCACCACCACTTGTAACGATCAGCTTTCCTATCACGTATATTATGTTCGGCGGCCGAATATTCGGCGCTTCAGCCGATAGCGTTGCAGAACATTCGGTAGGTATTCCACAGGTATTCGGTATTCGGCTAAATCACTAATTATTCGTGGCAACTCCACTATATAGTATATCCTCACCATATCACGATGTGCGACTTAAAACTTGTGGACGAGTGCTTCTGTGAGTGTCCATATTAATTGTGATAAGTAGGTATAAGTACCTACCTGCTGAGTGCCTCATAAGTCCTAAGTCTTATCTATAAAAAGATACTAAGGTATCGACACCATTACCAGAAATAGACAGGTTAAAGACTACTGTCCATTCTAGCCTAGATGAGAATTATTTGGTCAGCTTGCTTATCCGACTTGTCCCCATAGAACCTGAGAATATAACACTATTTATCTATTTTGTATTCTATATTATATATTCTATATTCTATAGGTCAATAATATTATAAATTCGGTGCTAGTACTACTCACTAGTGCCATCTCTATTAAAAAGTATTAAGCTCGAAGTAACAGTGGGATCAGCGCCATCTATGCCACATACACTTAACCATTAAAATCTGATGTATTAGTTTACAAGGTGTAATATAGATGGCGCTTTAATGATGAAGACTCAAATAACAGATAGATGTCGCTGTTTTAAAAAATATCTCATTTATCAAGGCGGAGAAAACAGTATATTGAAAGGGTGGGAGAAAACGTAAAGGTTTTACAGCAATATTTTCTTGGATTTTTATAAATGTACTAGCTGACCGGGCAAACGTTGTTTTGCCATATAATTTTTTCTCACTTAGGGACATAAAAAATAGATAACAACCCGCTCCCAGATCCAGAGAATATGCACTGAAAATTTCATAACGATCGGTCCAGCCGTTTCAGAGGAGTTTGGTAACAAAGAAAAGCGTATATTAGATGTGTTTATAATTTATTTCTTTTTCAAAACAAATAACTATTTGAAATGTAAAAACGTATCGAGGAAAGATGTAAGAAGTACTTACCTACCTACCTACCTACAAAAAAATCTGCTAAGTAATTGTGTTGTGCATGCTATTTTATTTTTTAGTATTTTTAGGGTTCCGTAGCCGAATGGCAAAAAACGGAACCCTTATAAATTCGTCATGTCTGTCTGTCCGTCTGTCCGTCTGTCCGTCTGTCCGTCCGTATGTCACAGCCACTTTTTTCCGAAACTATAAGAGCTATACTGTTGAAACTTGGTAAGTAGATGTATTCTGTGAACCGCATTAAGGTTTTCACACAAAATTTTAAAAAAAGTAATAAATTTTGGGGGTGCCCCATACTTAGAACTGAAACTCAAAAATTTTTTTTTCATCAAACCCATATGTGTGGGGGTATCTATGGATAGGTCTTCAAAAATGATACTAAGGTTTGTAATATCATTTTTTTCTAAAATGAATAGTTTGCGCTAGAGACACTTCCAAAGTGGTAAAATGTGTGTCCCCCCCTGTAACTTCTAAAATAAGAGTATGATAAAACTAAAAAATATATATGCTGTACATTACCATGCAAACTTCCACCGAAAATTGGTTTGAACGAGATCTAGTGAGTAGTTTTTTTTAATACGTGTTGAATTGATATTCAACAAGTCTAATATTTTGTTTAACTTTGATGACGACTTGTTTAATGTTTAATGTTGAATAAGTTGGTTATGCGGTTCAAGAAAAGTGGTTTTATTCCTCCGGAAGTAGTAGGTACGGAACCCACAGTGCGCGAGTCCGACTCGCACTTGTCCGGTTATTTGTTATAGCGGCAACGGAAATAAATCATCTGTGAAAATTTCAAGTGTTAAGTATTCAAAGAATTAAATATAATGACAGTAAGTAGGTATGTACAGCACAGTACATAGGTACTTAGTTTGAGTTTGAGTTTGTCTATCACGGTTTAGAGGTACAGCTTGGTGACAGACGGACTCAAAAACAGAAGGTAGGTACATATAGCACCGGAAAGCGCAGTGTTTGCAGAACTAGGTGGACGGAGGATATCAAGACAATCGCGAGGAGTCGTCACTGTCTTCAGACGACATAGAATCGTGGTATTTGGCCAATTTTATTATAAAATAAACTAGAAAAAACGTGGGAGCTGCAAAAAAAGTAAATAAAAATCACACCGAATAAAGGGCCGGGGACTTAAAGGGTCTCGAAGGGTCCACAGGTGTCTCCTCAATGCTTTCAAAGCTACCGATTAGGCCTACTGAAGCGGCGTGTCTTTGCCCTTTACAAAAAAAAATATGCGCACGTTAGACACACGTCTCGCGTACTGAGGGTTCCGTACCTGCGATTTATATAGCTTTTATAACTTACTAGCTGACCCGGCAAACGTTGTTTTGCCATATAATTTTTTTTTCTCTCGAACGGAATAAATACCTAGTATCCTATGTCCGTCTCCTGGCTCTAAGCTACCTCCTCACCAATTTTCAGCTATATCGGTAAAGCCGTTCTTGAGTTATAAATAGTGTAGCTAACACGACTTTCTTTCTTTCTTTGATAAATTAAAAAAAAAAATTAACCCCGGGGACTGAGATTTCTTCACTATTGAAGTGTATATGTATGGCACATTTACCTCCTGGAACGGTGGCAGATAATTTCACATCTTATTTAAGTATATATATACCTACGAGTAAGATATTATGTATTTTACGCTATAGGTATAATATATATGATTTGTTTAACCAGCTAGGTTCCTAGTTAGAGCTCGCCTGAAAATTCTTATTGTAACTTCTAAGTTGTATACGCCTGAAAGGGAAGAAAGTATATATAAACATAACCTAGTAGTAGGTATTATAGATTTACTATTCTGTAATTTAATTTCATGAGGCTATTCACGTAACGTTTTCAGTTTTCACACACTTGATGTAAATCAAGAAAAAAAAAAAAAATTAATACTGAAAAATTAACTTTACGTTCATTTAATTAGAGTGTAAAATTGAATATATTTCAGGATTGGAAATACAATCTTTCAACCTTATCGTGCAAAGTAAATTTAATTTCACGATTGTCGACCATGTTGCGTTTTAAACTACATTCAATCTTATGCTCTATGTCAATAGTTGTAAAATGAATTTTTCATTGTTCGCAAAAAATGATTTGATTTCAATATCGTCCACTTGCCTCTAATAATATTATATAGAATGCTGTTCTAATAATTCTTATAATATATATAAATCTTGTGTCACAATGTTTGTCCGCGATGGACTCCTAAACTACTGAACCGATTTAGTTCAAACTTCGTGAATATCTGTCATTTGGTCCAACTTAAAAGATAGAATAGTTTTTATCCCACGTGGACGAAAGCACGGGCATCAGCTAGTATATAATATAATGCTGATTTGGGTGCGGCTCACAAAAAATGTACCATAACACACTGGAAATTGTAACACACGATAACACACTGGAAATGCGTAACACACTGGAATTAATGTAAAGGTTAGTATCTATAATGGTAAACCCTTCGTGCGCGAGTCCCATTCGCACTTGGCTGGTTTCTCGACAAATTATATATTACTATTTTTTATTTCTAAATATATAAAGTTAGAATAAGCATTCTTGTAATGAATACTAAGCTTTATAATTTTCACGTGTGTTACGTCACACAACTTTGTAACACACATAACGCACGTGAAAACACACACATGAAAAAGTAACCTCAAAGTCATGTAGCAACTTCAAATGCAATATAATTTACTAAACAACTACATTATTCAGTCGTATCAAGTATTAACTTTATGTCTCTAGACTCTCAACAAACTATATCATTATTTACCATGAAAAATTAATTCCAAAAAGTCAAGAAAATCCAATGACGGACTCGTGACACACACTGAGTAGCATTTTTACTGCAAACTAAGATGGCTGTCAGATCACTGACTTTACTATTTGATGGATGAAATGTTGCCAGACCAAAAAAAATAAGTGAAGTGTTTCTATTCATAATAAAAAAAAACTTACATGTATCAAACTGACTAATAACACACGTGAAATAAAATAGGGACATTTTTTAAATCCAACGTTTTTATTATTTTATCTGTATTAATATCGGTTTTTTGACGCATTATATCGTCGCTGAATAGGCAAAACTACTAACGTGCACGAGGGCTGTTTTGAGAAAAAACAATTTAAAGTTTTTTTTTTGCTTTAACCTGTCATAACTTTTTTTCTTTTGGGTGAAAGTAAGAACTGTTAAGGAAACATAATCATGATTTAATTTTATCTACGCCATTCATCTATTACACTGTTCGTATTTTAACTATTTACGGAGTTAGCTGTCACTTTAGTATAAATCCTCTGAGTCCTGAAAAAAAAACCAGCAAGGGAAAATTACTAACCTCCACATTTAGTTCTCGGTTAGGGAGTCGCCAACTACTAAACACTCGACTGTGTTAACATTCTCTTCGGAAAAAAATACTAACATTATTTAAAAAATATAATAGTCGTAAACGAAAATTACTAAGAGATAAATCTACTACAGAAAGACATATAACAAAAAGACATTCAGCATCGGATACTAGAGAAATCTCGAAAGCTTTTTACTTTCAAGACATAGTTGCCAATTAAATAATGGGATGATTATACTTTTATCACTTTTTATCTTGTTCCAGCCTAAATTTTATTACTAATGTGAGCAACAAAAATGTTTATTATAAAATTTTAACCCGTATAATAAATAAATAACACCAATTTAACATAAATCTTTATTCAATTAAAAAAACTGTTCAAACAAAATTGTCATTTTCTCAGATTGAAGATAAAACAAAAATCACCTTCCTCTGTAATTTTCCACATTTGTTTATAAAAACGTACCTCTTCTTCTTCTTCCTGCCCTTTTCCCACATTGTGTGGGGTCGGCACAACATGTCTTCTTCTTCCATTCGCTCCTGTCAGCCGTCAACTCGCAATCCACTCCTTTCACACGCATATCTTCTTTCACGCAATCCATCCACCTCTTTTTCGGTCTTCCTTTACTTTTTCGCCCCTGCACAAGCATATTCATCGTTCTTTTAGTAACATGATTTTCATCCCTCCGCATAACACGCCCATACCACGCTAACCTTTTACTCCTCATTTTTTCTGTTACGGGTGCAACTTTTAAACTTCCCCTTATGTACTCTTTCCTTATCCTATCCATTCTCGTCACCCCACACATCCATCTCAACATTCGCATTTCTGTCGCATGCACTCTTCTTTCATCTTTTCTTTTTATAAAAACGTACCTACTAAATAAAAACATAATGTGGAGTTTCGCTATTGCAACTAACACAAATAACTCCCTCTGGAATCACTGTTCAGTTCAGGCGCTATATTGTTCTTTTAGACTAAGCTTAGTTTAAAATAACAATATCACGCCTGTCGTTCAAAACAGTGATCCTGATTACTTAATTTAGTTACAATTACAAGACTCCATTTTAACAATAATCAGTATGCTTATTGTAATTTAAGTAAGAGATCAAAACTGAACATTATTAACTTCTAATTCTAATAAAACATTGATTGAGAAATAATAATCTACTTAGTCCTCATTAATCTCATCCTCTTCGTCAGTGTCTGGTAACGTGTCCTGAATGTTCGCAATACAAGGCATTTTTTTGTATTCATCGTGGTATTCTTCTGCGATTACTTTTGATGTGCACAATTTCCACAAATCATCGTACTACTTTTTAGAAATAGGCAGCCGAGTTTTATATATCTTTTTAACACACTTTTGTTTTTTCCATTGTCAGTTAACTCTTCTGCTTCTGGTACATCAGCCGCCATTGTATATTTGATAGAAACTTTCTCGGGATCAGACTTTTTAAATGTTGCTATTCGCACCTGAAATGTATTAAATTGCACAATTGTAACTAGTAATGTGATGTGATGACCTATGTAATGTTATTATGTGGTGTGGAAATAGGTACGTTACGATGATTTAAAAAAATTTTACTTCAGTTTGGCGAAGTAATTTTATAATTGAAATGTATTTTGTTATTTTAAAATAAATAAATAAAATTACCTTCGATATTTTACCTACAAGATTTCCTTTGAAATAGCGGTCTGCAACGGAATCCCAGCCTTCAAAGTCTATGTGAGTTAAACGAATGGCATTGTAGGGCTTGGGATTTTTTCTAGCCAGCGAAAACACAGTTCCTCATCGCGATGGAGCCCAAATGATGGTATTTGCTACACTTCTTTCAATTACAGAATGGACTGTTTTCTGACTTTTCCAAATTGTTTTGTGGCACAAAAAATACTTTTATCCCCAAATATTATCAAAACAAACTCATCGAAGTTTCTAAGCAGCCAGTACTGATTACAGGTGCGCATTCAAAAATGCTAATAATATCCTGTTACTTAAATTACTGAGTACAGCAAAAATACTAAAGCGCCATGGTTGATGATTCCTGCTGAAAGATTATTTACTTTTAAGCTTGAGTATACATGATTTCAATCAGCAGAAACTACTAAATCACCATATCTTGTGGTTTTTTCATAAGCTCATTTGACTTAAAGGACCCGTGGTAAAAAAATAGATTCAAGCGAAAGTATTTAGATACCATCGGTTATCAAAAGTATACTTTCGAAAATTACTAACAAACCTGAACAGGGCTAGTTGCAGCGAGCATAATACTAAACCGACAATTATAAGAAAACGTGTCGAAGTAAGCCACACATTAGTAAAACGTCGCAAGAAATCTGTTGAGATTTTAACCCCATTTTGAGTGCTAAAGCGCCAAAAAAATGCTCCGATCGCCACGAGACCCGGACTAATAGGCTGAGAAAAAAAAATGCAGTCGAACCATATATATATAACTCATTTTGACCAAAATGGCGCTTTAGTAGTTTTGCCTATTCAGCGACGATATGTAGATTCATTCCAATTCCATTGTTTAATAATGCGATGGGCCTCTAACTACAGGTTATATGATGAAAAATAATTTTTAATGATTTTTAGTCGGGGCTGGGACATTTGTTTTTTCTATGGAACTAAAAATTATTCCTACTGATTGCAAATGTTTTTGTTGTTATTATTAATGTTTTAACTGCTACATTGGCCTGATACTATTACAAGTGAATTGGAGCGTGTACAGATAACAGAAAATCTTTTCCTTGAATGAAAAAAAATACTTATTTCTTTTTTCAAAGTTAGGGTCACGAAAAATTTGGAAAAGGTACATTTTTTGTGAGCCGCACCCATTTATAAGTATAAATAAATGCCCGCTTTTTAAACATTTCACTTCACAAATAATCTAGCCGACGCGCTACGTGAATATCTCCCCTGATGAGTATAAAAAGATCAATGTTTTTGATTTTAGTAATTTCTTAGCAGGCAACATCTCGCTGCTTCAATTCCGATTTCCATGGCTTTGGAGTTGTGGCCCCGCGCAAGTGCGCATGGTGCCGGCCGCGGGCTGCCGGCCAGTGTGACCGTTTGTTGTTTGGTGTTTAATTCTGCCATTTTGGCAGATTTGGCTCCTAAATTGTAACTCTGGCACAATAAGCTAACGATTTAAGAATATGGCAGAATGTAGCAGATTTCAAGGAAATCCTTATTATCTTTCAAAGAAAATGAAAAAACTCATGATTTCATTTCTATTTACTTATTTTTGTAAAAAGCGAGGTTTAGATTAGCAACAAAACTTGCAGAAGTTGACTTCTGATAGTTCTGATGATGGCGTTTTTGCTATTAGACTAGCAACTTTGCTTAACATAGTTAGTCGGGAATGTTACTTACTAAGCGATCAACTGTTGTCTTATGTCGTTGGAACGGGGATTTTCTGACGTCAAAACCACTAGGCTATCACGACTTGTACAGTATTACTGTACTTCTACAGTACTCTATACGGTTCAGGAATCGAGTTGGCAGCTTTTGGCAGATTGTTTTACCAGTGTTTAGCAGATTTCCCAATTTATAAACTGCCACACTACCGCCGGCTGCCGCACGCAGTCCGCAGTCGGAGCGCGCATGCGCTTAGCGTTTGACGTGTGTAGTGTAAGACAGCTCTTCGATCAGTCGAGTTTTGACGTTTCGTAACGTTTGTGTAACATCTTTGCAGTGAATTTTCCCATTTGTCTTTAATTTTAAACAGTAAATTACTTTAAAAATGGAGAGAAACGAACGCAAAGCGAACTCCCGTGCCCATTCTGTAACTATTGACCGTGATTCGAAGTTTATATTGCGAAAAGTTCTCATGGATTTCGCGATACTTTTTATCGGTGAGCTATTTTTGTGATTTTTTATATAAAAATGTCATCTATTTTGAATTGTTAAGATAATAAACTTTGCACATTCAGTTGACTTTGTTTGGCGCTTTCATACAAATCTGAGGAGATATTTTATAGTTTAAAAATACAGTAGGTTAATTCAGTAGGTAACCTTTCTTTCGTTTCCTTGTTGTATTGACATTGGTTCAGTTACAAGTCAAGGCCGTGTATAAAATTATAGTTACTGATACGAGTCGCGATAAAAACGGATGCAATTCGCGAAAAAAACTAGAACGGAATAAGTAAGGGCCTGTGTTTTGTTATCACTTCTCTTATCAGTCATGAAATAGGTTTTGCTCTACGACAAACCCACTGAAAATTAGCTAACATTTTTGTTATCATTCCGACAATTGGGTACTGTAATAATTAACTAATGGTTATGTATAGCAAACGCGTATGTAGATATTTCTATAGTCAAGTATTATATTATAGGACTTATAGGACTAAGAAAGCCTTGAGAAGAAACAAGGAAATGAGTCTCTGTTGCAATTTACAAAAGAAGATAAAAGCAATCTCTACAATATCTAATAAATTCCTACGTTCAACAGGTTTTTCTTTGGACACCATTATTAAGGTAGGTTACTCTATTCGTTCATTTTCAGCGTGGATGGGATAAATAATATTATAATAATAAGTAATATTATACATAATTTATTGCCTCATTAAATGTAAATAAATGATACTACAGACGAGCCAATTTGGTTGACGACTTGACGCCACTCTATCAAGTTTAGAGCAGGGACAAATTTTACTTAACTCAGTCAAGCTAGTATATTTTCATCTATACCTATGTTTAAAAGAAATATCTCGATTAGGTAAATATTAAAAATGAATAAGAAGAAGAAGAAATGCTATTGCACCCATATTAAAAACAAGATCTAGGTACAGAAAGACAGAGATTTTTTAATAATGGTATAATTACGCCAATAAAGTTAAATTTATTGCAAGTTTCCTTAAAAGGCAGAGGTCTGTCATTATAATTTATAACGACCGAATGGCGTAGTGGTAGCGAAACTGCTGTCTGCGCCGGAGGTCGTGGGTTCGATTCCCACTACTAGTAAATGTTTGTGTGATGAGCATGAATGTTTTCCAGTGTCTGGGTGTTTTTCAATATATTGTATTTATGTATATTAGTATGTATGTATATCTATCAGTTATCTAGTACCCATAACACAAGCTATCGCTTACTTTGGGACTAGATTGCGATGTGTAAAATGTTCCGTATATATTTATTTATTTATATTTATTTATTATTGTGTAGATGCCTATGAGGTAATGTTATGGCCGATGCGCAAATTCGGCAACCATAAACAAAACTGGCTCAAGCTGTGAGATAAAAATTGTAATTAATTGACACACGCACTTATCATCGACTAATCAAATTAAACTCGTACAGTGTTTCCGAGTAGCGAGACTCGGATGGCTTGATGAATGGCCTGCACTTGAGGCATCAATGCACCCACTGTGCGGAGTGGGAACTGATGCATTAATGTGAGCAAACTTTGTTAGTGGGTTTGGAGGCAACACGAATAATGTTACGACTTACGACTGCTTACGGCTATTTTTCTTTACTTAAAATTGGTTGTCTGTAAAGTCGGTTTACGGACGATAGATTTACGTGAGAACGTCATAATTGGCCTCTCTATCGTTTGTTTTATCGTGCCTCTCTATCGCTGGTTGCGCGCTCTCGCTTGCACGCACAGGCTCGGGTGGAACGTTACGCGGAACGTTACCATTTTTCATGTGCGTTGCTGGTGTTCATCAATTTATTAAACGTTATCACGGCAAAACTTTATTTTTGGACGAATAATTCTTGGACGATATATTTCAATCCACGATCAATCCACGATGACGCGCCCCACTGGCAAACTCCATACAAATCGAATAAAACATAAGCGACAAAACGTCAGAGTGGGGCGCGTCTTCGTGGATTGAGATATCTATAATTATGGTTAAAAGCATAGTAATTGGTGGACACTGGACACAGACCCCACCCGCCGCGAATTAAAAAAAAACACCTTGATTATGTTATTCATATTATGTGCTTATTTTAACTGTCAACAAATTAGGAGTGACTTGGTCTTCCCTGTTTAAGTTCTATCTAGCTGTTCCGTTGGAGATTCAAACACTTTATAAATATTTCAATCCACGAAGACTCGCCCCATTCAGTCAAAATCGCTTTTAAGCGAATTAAGATCAACTTCGGACATTGAAAATGTTGATAAAGAGATTTTCGGTTAAGTCTGTAAAGAAACTGCTTTTCTGTGGTTGTGTAAAGATTAGTAAGCCGAAAAAGAAGATGATGAGTAAATCTTCTTATACTACTTGAATCTTGATCGACGGATTTTACTTTATTCACCTTTTTCATTTTATTAGTTTCAATTGTACAGGAGCATGTTAAAAAGTCAATCACCGCCTATGGGAGTGGTAAAAATGTATCTGCTTACTCTCGCTCTGTTCCCAAGACAACACAATATTGATTAACAGATGGAGTAGTGTCTTGGAAAACACTGAAGAACTTCTCAAAGGTCGAGCACGAAGCATTTCCGTTTCCTTCGCGTTTACGATATCGTTTTCGATGTTCATGTTTGCTTTTACAAATATTATTTTAAATATCGGGTGCTTTTACTGAAACTCGCAAGCATTTGGCGACGGTAGAGATTGATAGAAATAATGCACTAATAACCTGGTTAAAATAGTTGTATAAACTCGTTTTGATTTTATTTTTAATGGGCCACACGGTTATTTAAGCGATCTTCAGTCAAAACGTTCAAGACAATTGTAAATATAACTTTCAAACGTCTTGTATTTTGGATCTTTAATCTCAATTCGTTCAGAGGCAGGCCAGAAACACGATTGGAAGAAATCTCTATAGAAAATTTTCCTAAATAATTTTCAAAAACGCTTTTTTTGGTAACTAGACAATACGTCGTTTTTCTGGGAATTTCTCCCGCACTGCTGCCTATCGCTCTCACCAACGTATCCGTAAGAGCGATGAGGACAAACGTAAAATTCCGTCTACTACCTTAATGTAATATTTTGATGGAGTAGGGAAGTGGTAGTTACAATAGGTCGCATCGTATAGGTCCAATGAAGATGAGATGTCGGTAATAATAATATCCAAAATCGCTCAGAACGGATTTTCATAACTGGCTTAGTTTTGTTAGTAATGAGTTCAAACGTCGTTTTTCTGTTATTTTCTTCCGCGACGCAGCATGTCGCACCCACTAACGTATTCGTAAGAGCGAGGTGGACAAAGATAAGATTCCGTCTACGGCCTTAATGTAATGTTTTTTTTTATACTATACGGGTTATATAAAAAATACCAGAAATCTCTCGACACTTAAATGATATCATTAAAAGTAACAACTTTTGTTCTACAACTTTTGTTTTAACTCGATATTTTGAGAAATATCACTTATTCAATATTTTGCATACATTCTTTCTTTGTAAGTACTCTGTAGTCTGCACGTAAAAGCGGCAACGCCGCGCGTGGTCACTGATCCGTGATTCGTCCTCCCCGCCTCGCACGCTGCACCCCTTCGTCGTTAGGCTAAGCGCACACTGCGAAAAATAATCGCATGTGATTAATATTCGCAAGTGCGATGCGAATTTGTCAATATTTTGTGTTATATGGAAAAATACTTGAGTCCCGCGCACTGCGGAAATAGTCGCAAGCGCAACTCTCTCATGTGACATGATTGCTCCCTGTCTTTCGTGGTGCGAAAATAAATCGTGGGTTTTTTACACACTACAAGTTTTACTTGACTGCGATCTCACCTCATGGTAAGTGATTATGCAGCCGAAGATGTTAGCGTACTAACTTGGAAGGGGTAAGTATAACCCACTCCTTACGGTTTCTACACAGCATCGCGCCGGAACGCTAAATCGCTTGGCGGTGCCTCTTTGCTGGTAGGGTGGTAACTAGCCACGGCCCAAGCCTCCCACCAGTCCAGTTCTAAGAAAAATTAGAAATTATAAAGTTCCAAAGAGGCCCGTGGCGGGAATCGATCCCACGACTTCCCACTCGAATCCGAGCGCGCGCGCCACTGCGCCAGGAAGATCGACAAAAAATCGACAAAGGTTGTGGTGCGCGTAGGTATAATATTCGGATTGCGATTAAGTTTCGCATTGAACATGCGGAAAAAAATCGCATCGCAGTTTGCGCTTAGCTTTAATCTTTCGCCAGTTATTGTGAGTATTGTGCATCTTTATCTGTCTCATTAGCACCGCCTATGTCTTAACCTGTCGCAGCGGTTTGGCAACAGGGACAGTCATAATCGCTGATTACCTGTATTTCGTTTCACAGTGTAATGTCACGTTACAGAAATAACATAATTTATTAAATTTTTGTATGACACAAATTAATACGAAATTTTGGAAAGTTGTAGAACAAAAGTTGTTACTTTTAATGATATCATTTAAGTGTCGAGAGATTTCTGGTATTTTTTATATAACCCTGTATAGGCAAGCGCTTGACTGTGATCACACCTGATGGAAAGTGATGATACAGTCTAAGGTGGATCGCGCTTGCCTAGAAGATGCCTATTCACTCTTGATTTGAAGGCACCCGGGTTGTAAGTGGCAGGAAAGACACTGCCTGGGAGTGTATTCCAGGCCTTTGCAGTGCGTATCAGGAACGAGGAATCGAACCGCTTCGTACGCGTCTTTGGTAGGTACGTCGACTATGTATGGGTGGAAGCCTTTACGATGCCTTGCCGTTCTATGGTAGAAAGGTGACGGGGGCACCAAATTAAAAAGTTCCTGTGCACACTCTCCGAAATATATTCTACTAGCGTTTGCGCGCGGCTTCGCCCGCGTTAATTTCGATTTTTCACAAACCCAGAGATTCCGATTTTTCAAAAACCTAAATTTCCTTATCAACCTTAAACTTTATACTTAGGTACTTTCTAGAAAGTAGCTTATGTGGTAATTATAGTATATCGTCTATCTCCATTCCAAATTTCAGCCAATCATTTCCGGGACAAAAAGTAGCCTTTGTAATTACCAAGTAACAATCATTCACCACTTAAATTTCCAGCCAAATCGGTTCAGTAGTTATGGCGTAGATGAGTAGTACTTCTCTCGCGTGAACTTCGTTTTTACACAAATTTTGCGGTAAACACGGATTTTCCAGAACAAAAGATAAGCTGTATGATAATCCAGGATATCTATCTTCTCTCCATATTTCAACTAAATCGTTTCTGTAGTTACAGCATAAAGGTATTTCTACCGCGAAAATTACGGTTTTTCACATATTTCTCAGAATCTATGGATATTTCCGGGATAAAAGTAGCTTATGTATTAATGCACGATGTAATCTATCTCCATTCCAAATTTCAGCCAAGTCGGTTCAGTAATTACAGCGTAAAGGATTTTTCTCCTGCGTGGACAACGATTTTTCAAAAATCCCGTTAAACCATGGATTTTTCCGGGATGAAAAGTAACCTTAGTTCTAAATCATTACATAATTTACCTCTGATCCAAGTTTTTGTCAAATCGCTTCAGTAGTTACGGCGTAAAAGTGTTTTTCTCCCGTGTGAATTTTGGTTTTTCACACATCTCGCAGAAACCATTGATTTTTTCGGGATTTAAAGTAGCCTATTCATTAATCCAGGATATAATCTATATCCTTTCTAAATTTAATTTAAGTCGGTTCAGTAATTACGGCGTGAACGATTTTAATCTGGCGTGGAATTCGATTTTTCAAATATCCCGCAAAAACCGCGTAAATTTCCGAGATAAAAAGTAACCTTTTTTTAAGTAAGTTTTTTTTTTTAGGGGCCGGCTGAAAATCAGCGCTGTGATGGTGTATCTACACCATCTCGGCATTATGCTGAGTCGTTGCCCCTTTTTGGGTTTACTGGTCACAGGTTTCTTTAGTTTTAGTATTATCTTGGCTTTGTAATTTTGTTTTTTCTGTATGTATCTGTGTCCATTTTCTAACCCAAATAAAGTTTTTTATTTATTATTTATTTATTTAACCTAAGTGCTAGGTCATTATATAATGTACCTCTAATTCAAATTTTAGCCTAATCGTTTCAGTAGTTGCGGCGTAAGGGAGTTTTTCTCCCGCAGGAATTTTGGTTTTTCACACATCCCGCAGAAATGATGGATTTTTTCGGGATCAAAAGTAGCCTATGTATTAAACCGGGATATAATCTACCTCTATCCCAAATTTCAGCCAAATCGATTCAGAAATTGCGACGTGAAGGAGTATTTCTCCCGCGCGTATTTCTATTTTTTACAAATTTCGCGGGAACCATAGATTTTTGTGGGATAAAAAGTAGTATATTTATTAATCCAGAATATAATTTAACTCTTGTTCAAATTTCAGCCAGTTCCGATCAGTAACTGCGGCGTGAAGGAGCATTTCTTCGTAATATCTTTGGACCCCCGTTTCACCCCCCTAGGAGGTAGTCTCGTTAGTAGGGGTGGAATATAAAAAATCGAGGAACTTTGTTATTTTTATCCAAAATCCTACTTACCGATTTTAATGAACATAACTTGAAAATTGACGGATTCCCATATATGTAAAATAAAATTCCTTATTTAACACCCTTAGCGGTAGAATTTCATAAAATCCTTTTTTAGTACACATCTAGGGTGTTAAGAGAATGAAATGAAAAAAGAAGTGTTAATGAAAATTTCATGTTTCTACGTTCAACCGTATCGGCAGTAGCTTGTCCAAAAGCCAGCCAGCCGGGACTAAGCGTTTTCTAGTTTCAACCCCCTTTTTAGAGAGTTAGGGGTGAAATTTCCAAAATCCCTCGGACACCCATTCTCTTATTTTTATTCGAAAATCTATATACCAATTTTCATGAATCTAACTTGAAAAATGAGGGACTTTCATACAAACCTAAATCGCTTATTTAACCCCCTTAGGGGTGGAATTTCAAAAAACCCTTTCTTAGCGAGCGGTTTGGGTTCACAAAGAATCTTCCCTGAAAATTTCAAGTTCTTACGTTCAGCCGTTTGGGCTGTAGCTTGTCTGTCAGTCAGTCACTCAGGACAAAGCCTTTTATAGTTATAGATAGAATACCGCAGACGCACGATTTGATGGAGTAGGTAGGTGGTAGTTATAATACAGGTCGCATCGTATAGGTGCAATGAACGGAGGATGTGAACGGTGGGCGCAGTGAGCCGCCAAACAAAGTGGCAGGTAATTGCGTAGCTGTCAAAACATCCGACGCGAGGACGCGATCCCTGTCAGATTAGCCGTATCCGTTAAGGAGGCCTTTTTATCGCTGCGAGAGGCGAGAGCTCACGCTGAGGGGTTAGTACAGGTTTTTGTACGAATTTCGAGTCGACTCGCACAAACAAATCGAATGCCTCCATACATTTACAGCCAACGCCATCTATAGGCAGTCACTTATGCGGCTGTCAATAGATGGCGCTGCCTGTAAATGTATGGAGGCATTCGATTCGTTTATGCGATGCGAGTCGACTCGGAATTTGTACAAAAACCTGTACTAACCCCACAGGAACGTTGCTCGGCGAGAATTAAAAGTGAACTGTCAGCCGTGATGTGACGGCTCGTTTGCCGCCAATTTTATCTGAAAATACGATAAATATGCCGAAGTAAATGTGGAATATTTCAATATCAGCAAAACGAAATTAAAGCACTTACCTACAAAGTAGTAATAAACATCACACTATAAAAGGCGAAAGTTTGTATGCACTGTGTATCTATGTGTGTTTTGTACTTCGTTATACGCTACAACTACATTAGTACAGAACCGAGTCCGACATAAGTAGCTGAAATTTGGAATGGAGATAGATTAACTCTGAAACTTTTATTTCGGAAAAATCCTTGCTTCCTGGGGGATTCGTGAAAAACTGAAATTCCGCTAAAAAAATAATGGACAATTATCCAAAATTAAAGGTAAATACGTAAAACTAGGTACGAAATAAGTCGGTACAATTTTTCATAAAATAAGTTCAATTAGTTTTTTCCTGATGTATTAATTATGCAAATAGTCTACTTCTTCTGATAAATTCTTGATAAATGTAATCCCCATTTCTGTACAAAAGGTTTAGTGTAATCACTAAGTTGGTGCGTCTGTAAAGTAATCAGTATTTTCACCGTTATATCGTAAAAAGTGTTCAATAGTATAAACGCGTGTGTTTTAATCCTTTTACGAGGCGCATATAAATGTCTAATCTAAATAATTTATCAATTGCCAATTCATGAAAAGCCCATAGACAAATTAAGCATTCCACTCGTCATGTTTTTATGCTGCATGGAAATTAAAAAGTAAACCGTGGTAAAAATGGCTGCCGTTGCATCGTCGTCCTCGTTTCCCGCCAATTTCACGATAATATGTCATGGAATTCATTACCCAAATGATTGTAGGTTTTGAAGATTTTAAGTTCTTTTAAAAAACCGAAGTAAGTACTTACACGTTATGCTGTTACATTACCTGCTTGAAGTTTTTTTTCTTAAGATTAAAAATGCATATCAAAATATTATGACAGCTCGTTTAAGGCCAATTTTTCATACGTCAATTATTCACTGAGATCAGAATTACTTATAAAGTGTTTTTATATTCTTGTTTTGCATATTATGTATAAAGTATCTGTACAGCTCATTATGCATCGATTGAACATCGCTGGTGACGATGGCAACATTATTAAGAGAATCACCTAACTAAAGCTTATGTAGGTTATTTTATATTGTTATATCAGTGGCAGACGATATCAGTGACTTACGGTAGAATAACTGACACTGCTATGTAACCTTATCCGGACGAACTCTACAATAAGAACGAGCCTAATAACCAATAGTCCTATCTTTATCTCAATCTGATCAATATTGTCTACCATTATCTCAATGGTCCATTTCAAAGATATCCATCTTTAAAATCACTGTGATATTAGCGCTGCTTCATAAAAAATACAAACATAGTCGAAAATAAAAATTATATTAGGAAATAATATGAATCCAATCAAACCAACCGCGAATTAACTTTAAGTTTATTTAAGTATTTTACTTTAATCCTTCAGTATTGAACTTAACGTCTTAAGTGGTAAGGGTATTGTTCTGTGCCACAGAATCTGTGTTGTGTGCCTAATGGGTGTTATCTTTATGCACCAACATGTTGCCCGCAACAATTAGCGGCAAAACGTCTGCGAGGCTACTGCGCGAGTGGCAAAGATTAAGAATTCAGCAGACCGATACCTTGATGGGCGAAAAACAATGTAAAATATCTTATATAAAAAAAGCCTATAACACTTTCGACATTTACTCTGGTACCGTACCCAAAGGGTAAAACGGGATCTTATTACTAAGAGTCCGCCGTCCGTCCGTTTGTCACCAGGCGAGGTACCTATATCTCCTGAGCCGTAATAGACAGTTGAAATTTTCTCAGCATGTTCTCCGAGGCACTGGGGTGAATCACCAAGTATTTCCAAAATCCAGGCTGATAATGACAAACTGATTTGCACAAATTAATGGCCTTATCATAATAGTTAATTAATAACTGAAGTGCCATTCTTTTAAATTGATCATTACTAAAGCCTTTGTAATGTTTTATTTTATGGGTCTCGAATACTTCATTACTGTCTAATTAATAAGTGAGCTTCCGTGATAATGCAAATTAATGTTTAATTTGATTAACTACTGTACATTAGGTATTTGTAAGTAAAGTATTAGTGTTACAGTATTTATACAGAAAAAAATACAAAGTATTCATAGCTACCTACAAGATAACAATAATATTTAATTATTTTCAAGATAATAATAATAATTGCATTTAAGAAAGAAGTAAATTCTGGTAATAGTACAATTAATATAATGCAATGCGCTTTGAATAACAAAGCGCATTGCATTGCATTATATTACGTAGCTGTAACCTTTCCAATGTAAAAATATCTTTTCCTGAACAACTCATCTATTTAGTCATGTAATAGTAAAACCACAGAGCAAGGAATGGCTTTTATATTGACAAAGTAAAACTCATTATTATAACATCACGGAAAGTAGATCTTAGAACGTAATTTTGTGACATTAATTCAAATGTATGAATTTCTGTAACAAATTAATATTATAAATATTACACTATTATTGTAGGTAGGTACATTCTCGGTCTTAGGCATCAGTCATATCTGTGCCATATAATAATCTTTGCCAAGCGTCGGCGTTTAAGTTCCCACGTGTTTTCATATTGGCATTCAATATTTGTGCTGCTATCGCGTGATATATCTGTACCACTTAGCCCGATCTTTGCTTTTAACTAACATCCTTAAATAGAACGTGTAACCGAGCGTGGTGTAGGTATAGTAGTAAAGTATGCCACATCTGCGCAATTATTATTTGTCCTATGAAATATCTGAAACTGCGAAGAAATATCTTTTCAGAAAGGCAAAGTAGCTGCCCTAGAAATATCTAAAAACTTCTATTCAGAACATAAACTGCGGGACTTGAATGCCAGGCAATCTTAATTTGACGGAGTTATTTGCGATTGAGGAAATTAATTAATATAACTTGATTTAACCAAAGAATCTTAAGGAAATTCTACATCCTTGATAGGCCTCCAAGTTCTTATAGGTGTGTCAACTGACGTCAAAACGAAACACGGTTTTATTAGAAGCAGTAGAAAACCGGCGATGGTGCTAGATTTTAGATGACACAGCAATATCTTTACATTGGTCATTATATTTGTAGTTCCAATTAGTACAAACATTTGATTTCATTTTTGCTTTAGGCACAGTTAGTACAAATCGTGGTAGGTAAGCCAAACATTTGTAATAGCCACCAAGGTAAACGTTTTGTCGAGCTCGTATTTGCTCAAAGCAACTAAGATTGTAAAAAGCAACAATGATTTCGTAAAAATCTAGTCTTAATTTCACTGTATTTGTCTCTACTAACTTCTATATATATAGAGTTTGCATGATATGTACTTACTTGAAAAACTAACGGTCCTTTTTTCATCGTCGATGTTTAAAATTAAAATATCCAGGAAGAAATAGCGGGCAGTCCTATTCAATAAATGGATGTTTTTAATTAGGTAAGTACGTCACAACTACTGAACGGTTA
Source organism: Coenonympha arcania (assembly GCA_036785405.1). Lineage (NCBI taxonomy): Eukaryota > Metazoa > Arthropoda > Insecta > Lepidoptera > Nymphalidae > Coenonympha > Coenonympha arcania. Next base: position 3,509,370 of record CM072074.1, read on the forward strand.
TAGGTAAATTTTAGAATGCAGATAGCTTATATCTTGCGGGAGTTACATTCCGAAAAATTCATGAACTTTGCTACATATATCTATAGCTATAGCTACAGATTGCTATGGCAAACCTCCTTGAAATTAGGAACATAACGTCAGGAAAAGAAGCGAGAAAAAGGGATGGCATGAGGAACATAGCTGCAGAATATACCTAGTAGGTACTTAGTTATTAAGAAAAAAAGTTTAATTGCAATAATTTTCATCTTTAATTTCCTTATAATCACACTCGAAACAACAGTCTTAAGAATCACTGTGTCCTCTAAAATTATTATTCTTAAGGCCAGGGTCACGTCCATAATAGGGCCACGGCGATGCGCGGGCCCATTATTTATTCAACGGTTGTTTTGTTGAATAAATTATGTTCAGTCTCAGCGGACCTGTTGAATTTAATGATTAATTATAATTAACTTGACGTAAACCTGTGTTGGTTTATAAAATTTATTTAGAGAAAAATCCAGTTTGTCGATGAGAAAAAAAGGATGGTAAATGATAAAATCTAAAATCATTTCTGAAAAACAAGATAATATTGCGCCCATTCTCATCATAATAATATTCATCATCATAATATTCATTCACTGACACACAAATGAAAACATACACAAACCTCCGATACATGTCGGAGAGTGGAACTGACGTCTCCATAAATAAATAAAGAATGGAGACAGGAAAGAAAAAAAAAAATAAAAAAAATAATTTCTGAACGGATCCTGGAATCATTTCTTTTTACTTTTGATCAAAATAATTCATGTAATATGGAAGTTTGTATGTTTGTTATTCAATCATGCCTTAACTACTGTACCGATTTGGCTGTGGATACAACACTTTCTTATCAAATTGATTAAGGGTTCAAACCCTTTCATTTATACCCATAATGTAAGTCCGCCATTTTGGGTCGTCCACCATGTTGTATTTAGAACTGAATGACATCATTTAACCAAGCGCTCATTGTCATACAAACTAAAGTTGTGTGCAATTTTTTTTCACCATAATCGAAAAAGGAAGCTTCAAAGTTGCGACCGGAATATTAATACATGTTGAAATGAAAATGATCAAATAAGTGTAGTTTAACTGGTTGCTAACAATTGCATCGACTTAAACATGATACAAGGAAACGCGCCTAAGCCCCTTCCGCTGGTATTAAGTCTACATTTCACGGGATATATCATACTCAATTGATACCGGAGACCTAAACGATTCCATCCTGTGTGTGGGCGAATTCGTTATTTAGTACTTTACTCATGCTCGTATCTAGACCGAGCACCAATTAAGTTAGGTGGCGGGAAATGGCGTGTCTGTTTATTATAGCTAATCTATGACACTAGTAATTGTTGGCTTGGATTCTCTCTCTCTCTCTCTTCCTCTCTCCCTCACTCTCAGTTCAGTTAGAAGACCAACGTGAATTCCCGAGTTAGATCCCCTGCCCGGGCTGTTGGAGATTCTACATTTTCTTCACTGGCTCCAGGTTTCATCTGGCGGGAATCTTCGGCTGAATTACAACTTTACGTACCTCTAAACCTACTTACATACTATAACTACGTAACGGTCAGTGTTGCTTGATAATAATAACTGTGTTGCAGTGTAGCAAACTTAAGGTTAGGACCGCCCAAGTTAGTACCATATATTTCGGCTGCATAGTGACTTACCATCAGATGAGCGCACAGATTACGGTAATCTGTGGATGAGCGTGACATTGCAGCCATTTCTTTAAGAAATCCATTTATTAAATTATTATCTAAGTAGTTTCGACTTCGGTACATCCTAGGTCTTTCACTATGTTTAGTAAGGATGTATGGAGGTTTGTTACTCTTTTCCAAAAAACTGCTGAATCGATTCGATTGACGTTTAAGATGTAGATATAGATTATGCCCTTGATTAACACATAGGCTGCTTTTTATCCCGAAATCACGCGGGCTGACCCGCGGGCTTTCGCTGGTATAGTGATAAAAATTACGATCTAACGGGTGTTTAGTTTATTCTCATTTTACAAATTCTATTAAATTTAATCAATAGTACTATCCATTTGTGATTTTCCATGAGCACAAGTTTTAAAAAGTATCAAATTCTTCTCTGTATCTGATTCTCTAATTTTTCAAATAGAATAAGCGTCTAGAGCACACCTTTAGGTGTGCTTATTCTATTTGAATTCTGTTTGAAAAAACGGAGATCACTTCTGAACAACCTGTCAGTACCAATCACGCTTGAAGCTTGGTTATTCGGATGCCGGTGTGGCCATTGCCACCCATGGAAAACCCAGTCGGGTCAACCTGCTCATAAGTTTGACCATAAACAATAAATTACATACATTGACTCGAGTCTTTTATATCAGAAATCGATTCGTTTCTACGTTACACAAATGGACCACCTACGGAATTACGGGATTCCATTTGGATGTTGATTAAAGTGACGGTATAATCAATACTGATGGGCTATCTTGGCTTCTCTAATTTTTACTTTTACGCAATGAGACAAATTGAAAACGCCTTTGATGCTAGTAAATGATGAAATGCTTGGATTCTGAGTGATGGATGGCCGGTTAAAAGATTGCATACTTTTTTTATTGCTCCGTTTTTACGTATTTGTATTCAAACGTAAGATTGTAAATTTTGATACAATTGAACAAATAACCTCTTACCCTAAAATATATGCACTCTCTCCTTTGCACGAATTAGAAATTTAGTTCTATGGAATACTTATATTTATAATTGAAAATTGTATCTCAGGATATTGTTCGTCATCTCGCATTTGTATAGGCAGAAGGGTTCAAACTTCAATAGTAGTGTTATTATCTCGCTGCAGACTCGGTCATAAATCATTCGAGTGTTTCGCTTTTGTTGTTCTGCAGTTATGCATAACTCAACAAAGAACAACAAAAGTGAAACACGAATGATTTATGACCGAGTCTGCAGCGAGATAATAACACTACTATAGTAGATCAGTAACTTGTTGTGGAACATTAATAAACCTACGATAATATGACTAAAATGTTGCAAACCTTTAGATAGTAACTCCCAGACATAAGTAGAAGCTTGTTATCTCGTACCAAGAGAAAATTGCATCCCTAAGTAGCAGTTACGCTCACGAGGAACCTAACTAGCATCAGTCTTCATGCTTCACCGTCCTAGCACTATACTTTAGCTGGTAACACCTAATCATGCATTGTTTCCGCACCTTACTGAAGTACTGTAGATTACCTTTAATACCATCAGGCTAGGCTGTAAAGAAGGCAATACGTTAATATGTCCGTAATGGTCGATTTATATCGAGTTTGTGCGAGAATGTTGGTAGGCTGGTAATTTAATGTGCTTTATTGGAAATAACCTATTAATCGTTTGCGTTGAATTGTAGTAAGCAAGATAGGTTCAGACCGTAATTTTGTTTATCGTCAAGTGATTCAGAATCACTTCTTCAAAACAGCTTTTCTTTGAGGTCCAAACTTAGTTCTCCTATTTCCTAAAAATGGGACTACTTTTAACGTTTTAAGGACCCAAGGTGATGAAATGACAAAGCGGCAACTTAAAACGGAAGTGTTTGGAGTTACCCCATTAGACAGTAGAAAAGAAAGTTTTCCTATTATGTATTTATTTTTTAGAGATAGAATAATTTTGAGTTGGGAACCGAACTATTGCTCAATTATGGAACACTTAGTGCATTAAAAAAGTGTTATTCCACGCCGTTTAACTTTTTTCAGGTTATCTTGAATCAATCAAAACAATGAATAACAAACATGAATTTTTGTCATCTTTATTTATCTGATAAATCAACTTCAAACCATCTAACGCTCCGTTCTGTAATTAAATGCGCCGTATCTCTTCCACAGATGAAAGTAAAATAAACCAATTAATTAATGCCTTTGCTAGATTTATTACTCCTTAATATCCCACACCTACGCGATATGAATTTACCTCGGTCTATGATTATGCTTATTTGATTTTAAACTTTAATCCATAGGTTTAAGTTTCAGTTTCATATTATTACTAGTATTCGGTTTTAACTGTGAGGTCCGACAGTTTTGAAAATAATGGTTGCAAATTATAATCTGCAAATGGATGGATACACATTTGTCTGTATTGCAGGTATAGGAGGCGTCGTTAATTTGTTATTGTAAAATATCTGTACACTCAGAATACAGAGTCTGTACAGTGTACAGACTAAGAAGGAATTTTCATCCTCTACCAATGAAACGTTTCCTGATATTGTTTTTGATATTTTCATCTATTTATAAACTGCAATGTGTTGTCCACACATTATTATGATAAGTGTTTCGTTTATCTATATTTAACCAGTCATCTTTGATTTTATCATGAAGTACTTATGATACTTCTTCTTAAATCTGCTTAACTGGGATTTGGAACTTCAGGGTAATAAGTTGCAGCAAATCAAAGTGTATAATGACTTAGGCGAATATATCCTAGGGCTTCTCGCATCGTGGCCAAGAAGTCCAGCAGCTTTGCCATCTACCAATACATATATCTCTGTACATTTTGAAACTTCAACGTTATCGTGTCCTTCGGATAATATTACTCGTATGTGCCCTGAGAATTTGCCTCTTCAGCTTCGAAATCCGTTAACACCTTGAAAATCAACATACAAGAATGCCATACCATCTATTTTGGTCATCTCATTGCAATCAACGGTTCTATACTCGTGGAGCCATGCGTGACCCCTGCAACACTCGTTCCATATAAAGCTAGCGATATAGCGAGTTATGCTCATCACAGTATAGAGAGTTATGCTTATGACTCACGGACTAATTATGGTCATCCACACTAATATCCCCAGTAACAACTATCAACTAACCCAAATACGGAAATAGTAACAGTTTGCTGAAAGCTTAGTACTTACTTGTAGTTATAAACATAGTCAGCAAAACAAACTACAGTATGAGCGAAATTTAACATTTGCTTTGGTAGATGAAGTTTGCTTAAGGGGATTTATTGAATTTATTTTTGTCTTTCTCGCTCTCGCGGATACGTTGGTAGGTGCGACATGCAGCGTTGCGGAAGAATATAGCAGAAAAACGATGTTTTACCTAATTACTCAAAAACTAAGCCAGTTATCAAAAATCTGTTCTAAGCGTTTTAGGATATTATTATTACTGATACATTAAAACAAAAAATACAATTACATCCATTGTAGTTTCTGATAAAATATAGAAAAACTGAGATTTTGGAGCAACTTTTGGGAGAACTTTCTATCGAAAAAATTTTATCCAATCGTGTTTCTGCTTCTTAGCGATTTTAGATTAAAGACCCAAAATACATGACGTGTAAATTTGAAAGTAATTTTCTTTATAGTTTTTGCATAAAACTTCATTCAAAATCACCTAAATACGGCTTGTAGGCCGTTAAGGAGCGAACTGTGATCTCGAGAAAAGATTCCATGTTACAAACACAAAATAAATACATTACAATATTTACATAATGCTTAATACTGTGCATAATATTGAGCATTGTGCAAAAACAATGATTTTAGTAATTGTTATCATTTAATAGGTTATAACCTTTAACTGAGGCCTATAAAAGTCAAAATGTCTTTCGGTGTGTCTACCACCACGTTCAGAAGATCGATAAACTCCGACATGAACCTGCACACTTCTTTAAAAAAACGGATTACCATTTAAAAACTAATAATATTTTTCAGTTCATTGAAGTCGGTACAGTCCCAACTCTAAAGTGTATCAATTCATACAGGTTTGCACGATGCGGAGGCGGTACGGGCGTATCGGATTCTCCCCTATAATTAATTTCAATGGTGCTGCAGATATCATCCATTTTGTATGTTACGTATACCTTATTGTGTTACTTACCATATCCAACAATGGGTCGGCTGTAGAGGAAAGATTTATGGTTTCCCGATTCCATTGTCTTATCCTATTTGTATTTCGTACGCTTTTGCTGATAGGTTCAATAATTCATGTGTTTCTGTCTTATAAATAGAGATGCCCGAATCTGGATCTCGTTGATAAATCGCACATGGAATCCAAACATTGTACATGCTAATAAATTGAAACTCATTCTTGAAAATGAATACCAATATATTTTATATCGCCATAAAAATAAATTAGTCCCATGCCTTGCATGCTTGAAAAGTATGGGGCAGTCCATACCGTATAGAACTAAAGATTTAGATAAGGTTTTGATCCGGGTAGGGTTTTTCCTTCTTTGGACAGCAAAAATTGCGATAATTCTTAGCACAAACGTAGTTTTGGATTAAGTACCACACACCGAAATTGATAATGATTACTTTATCATATCCAAAATGAACTAGAAGCTTTATCTTATTCTAATCTCATCCTTGCTCAGTATTCAGATATTTCACATAAGTACGCTAAAAGGATTCTTCTTATGAAGCCGACAAAAGTTAAAGACCAACCATTTCCGTCCAATGAGTGAACAAAATGTTGTAACAGTTAATGACTTGGTCACCCGGTCAATTGGTTCTAATTTTATAATTTTTGTTTCGTTTTTTTTTACTGTTCGTAGGTTTGCGGTTGTCGACAATGCGTGTGTGTGCTGGAAGCCATGATGAGGTATAGGTTGGAACTTGAAGCGTATATTGCCTAGTAGACTAGGGTGGATAATTTGAGAAACCAAAAAAACTTACAGTAGGATGAAACCCATTAGAAAAGGAGGGGAATATGATCAAAATGAAAGGAATAATAAATTACGGTCGATCCGAGTTCGGGAACAGGGTGGGAGGGGGGGGGTTAAAGTGTAAAAAATGGTTTTCCTTGATTTCCGGCAAAACTACAAGTCCTATTTAACTTTTTTATTACACTTTTTTCCCATAGGACTTGTAGTTTTGCCGGAAATCAAGGAAATTTTTCCTTTCATTTTGATCATATTCCCCTCCTTTTCTAATGGGTTTCATCCTACTGTAATTTTTTTTCACTTTTTATTATTTTAAAGGGGATCTACCCTGGTCTATAGAGAATACCTATTCAGTTTTTTTCTGAAAGCACACAAATTGATGCATTTAAATTGCTCGCTTTGTATGATTATATATCGGATTCTCTTTCCACTCAAACACTGTTCAATCCTAGCCAAAACTTTACGGATTTTATGATAGCAGCTTTCAATGATGTTTGATATTTAGAAAATAATGACAAATATGTATAGACATTTCAATCCACGACGGCGCGCCCCACTCTGGAAAACTTCATTTGCATCTAATGAAACATAAGCCATTTTGACGGAGTGGGGCGCGCCGTCGTGGATTGAAATATCTATAACATTTAAGAAAGAAGTTTTGTTACATTTTGTATACTTCACAGCAAGGAAAGCTTTAAAGCAATTTTGCAATATAATTAATATGCATGGCTAAATAAAAGAATAGTAAAATACAAAATCCAGCAGCTCCGTATGCGTGGTCGTAAAATTTTGATAGAGTAAGAGGACCTAAGAATCAGTACTTCTTAGCTTAGTTATTTCCTGGACTAGTTACTCAAATAGCTAATGTGAATGGCCCAGTAATACTCTAGTTTTAATGGCCCTTCCTACAACCGCCTAGAAGGGTGCATAGGGAAGATTTACAACCGCTTTTACGGTGGCGTGAATGGAAATGTTGATATTAATCTTGTGGAAGACAGTTATATTTTTGACGATATATTGCAGTAGGCTAGATTTTCTGTACAGTCTAGCAGATTTTAAAATAAAATATTCTTGACTGTCTTGCTGGTGGCCTTTCCAGGTGTTTAGATTTTTACGGCATGATGTAACATAGTATATATAGATTTCTTCTATTTTGGCGGTTTTAGCAATTTTTTAAATGTTTTCTTGCTAAGAAAACATAAAAAATAGTTCATTCATAGATACTGTAATATAAGTATCAATAGCATCTTTTAAATGTGTCTTTACAACATCACTGTTGTTAAGACATATGAACCGTAGTTCAAGTAATTAATAATTGTGCACTGTAGATAAATTTATTACAGTTGTTGCAGTCACATCGATTGTTCTTTAGTTTGATTAATTGCTCTCTTAATTGGGCGATTAGGACGCACTGCAAGAGTGGGAGGCGTAGTGTATCTTTTATAGGCGCCAGTCCAATCTTTTGTCGGTGAATTGAAAGCTCGAGACTGATATGACAGTTTTTACTGTCCCAATTAGTTATTAAGTTGTAATTATTCTCGCCGATGCTTGTATCAGCGTCTGCGTCGATTTAGGTTTTTTCAAGAACGCCGTGTGGACGTATAGTTCTGTAATTTTAAATTTCTTTCATTTACTTCTGTAATTTTAAATTTCTTTTTTGTCCTATGTTCCTATTTTTGTCCTTAGTTTCCTTGAGTTCCTTAGTTTCCTTGGTTGAGTTTCCTTAGTTTCCTTTCCTTATGAAGTACCTATATTTCCTTCTCATTCGAGGTGAATCATCTGTCAGTCGGTTATGTATGGTACAGTTTTCTATAGATTGAATGTATTTCGGTTTTACTACGAGTGTGATGCGTGACTGCGTAAAAGATGGCAGATATTTTGTTAGATCTCAGAATGGAATCAATTTTGGACCACACACCGATACCTTCACCAGGCATATTCTTAAGTTAAAGTGCTAGTGCGTTTAAAATAATATTTTCTTAAACTTCAATATCAAGTAATCAAATAGGTCCATCTCTAACCGGGTAAGTGGTTACTGCGTGTAAAGTAATAGCTTAGTTTGTACGCACTTCTTTCGTGTTTACTTACGTGACGTGACTACTGACTGCTTGGCTGGTCTACTTTTGATCGCATTTCCATAAAACAATATTTTATGCCACGAATGATAAATCATCGTGCGTCGGCGCCGCGGACGGGTGTCGTGCATCACGCACCACGCTATTTAAATGTAGGATGACCTCCTTGAACATCAGCACGAGATCTAAATAGTTATTCGGAACTTGAAAGCTTCCGATTAACAATGAATGAAAATCCGAATGAAATTCTGAACGATATTCCGACTGACGCTTGCCGACGATCGTTGGACTATAAGGTTGACAAAGTGACCAGGCCCCAGTGGCTCACGCGCTAGAGGCAGACCTTATAGCCGTTGGGACGACGATATTAAAAGTAGAGCAGGACAAAACTGGCTAGTGGTGGCAAGAGACAGGTAACGATGGACATCTCTGGGGGAGGCCTTGACCCGCGAGGGGTTTTCCAAATACCCTATAAATATTAATAAACTATATTTTATTAATAATAAGTTAATATTAAGATTGTAACTATCTTTTGTAACTATCTTATTGTACTATAACAGGAAAAAGAAAAGGCTTTTTTTATTTTATTTATTTATTTTATTATTCCGACTGACAAAGTTCTCGAGGGAGACGAGATCTAAACTGTTATTCGGAGCTTGTGAGTTTGGATGTTTATTACTCAATTACGCCACAGCTACTTTTTGTCCGGGAAATATCCACGGTGCTCAAGACTTAAGTCAGACAAAGGACGGCGCGGCAGCGGAACGGCACAATGAGTACTTGCAACGTATAAGTAGATTATGAAAAACGTTACATCCGTCCTGCGGGATGATTCTCATGCGAAAATTACGCACTGAGTAGTACCTACGCGGCTGCAACCTGACCGATGCAAGCATTAACCAGCCTATGCAGTATGCGCACGTAGAGATATGTCTTTTTAGTTTTGTCGCTCTCTTTTCTCCGTCTATCAATATGGATTAGAAAGAGAAAAGAGAGCGACAAAATTAGAGAGTATGCCTCTCTAATTTTGTTTGTGTAATGTTGTGAGTTGTTGTTTGTGGTGACAACCCCTTGCCAGACACCCTTAAACTTTTAAACTTTAAAGGCGTCTAGCAGAGGGCTGCCATGATACTAAGTGTCTGGCAATGCATGGCGTGATTTCTAATACTATTCTAAAGAAAATATTAAAAAACGGGGTACCGTTCTGAGGAACACCTTCTATTCTAAGAGGTCCCCCGACTGCCATAATATGAGTTTATTGAGAAATTTGACCACTTTTCCCTTTGTCAATATGCAGATGAACTAAAATAACTTGTTTTTTACTTTTTAGTTCGTTTTAAAACAGGGCAGTCGTGTTTTTTAATTTTTTAATTATTTATTTTTATTTGTTTTTTGTTTATAAATTTGCATGCCAATAATATGGTATGATATAGCGAGAACTTGTATTGTATTATGTACCATCATTATGTACCTATATTATCAGCAAATAAATAAATAAATAAATTGAAACGAAGGTCTGGGACACGCTGGCTCTTAGTCTATAAGCGTTTTTGCATAAACTGATGGGTGCAGCGCTGCGCGGTTTCGCGACTCGCGTTGTGTCGCCAGTCGCCACCACTTTGCCGCCGCGCCCGCTGTCTGGCGAGCGCTGTCGTTCACTGCACAGGTTTACGTTTACAATTATTCAAATATCATGAAATATGCATAGCGCCATTCTTGACGAGTTACACTTGATGTTGATTTGTTTAGGACAAGCCCATCAGCCATTGTCTCTCAAAGTCTCAGTGCACGCCTCATTGTTATTGTAATTTATGTTAACTAGCTATTACTGTTGCTTGTTTTCGAGGTACAATATTTACTATAATGGTATTTTACAATCAGTAAAAAGCGTTTTGTTTCTAAAAAGCTTTGTGAGCTTTAACATTGATATTTTGTATATTTGTTTATGTAAATAAGGTTCCAAAGTTCTAAATTACAGCCTAATACGATACTCAATAGTCTATGGGATTATATCCCGAAAGAAATGTATCAACGACTCCATTCTGCAGGACGGGGTCATTGCTTTGGCTCCATTAAGTGACTGGCACTTATTACGTGTTCAAATCGCAATCACCAAGCTTCGTAGTAATTTCAATAAAGTAATTCAAGTGTCTATCGTAAGTAAAGGACCAGGAGTAAGTAAAGGAAATTCAAGTACGAACTAATATACCTACTGCCTTGATAGTGCCTGCCTAGGTTTTGGATAGAACCATTGAATTAAGTTCTATGGCTAATGACTCGCGGGTCTGAAGTTTCTCATCCATACAATTGACAATGATGCCAATTCTGTTGCCAAATCTCTAAACTTATTTGGCACATCCAAAAATATAAATCCTCTCCGTGGAGACCATTTTGAAAAGAATAGTATAGGTCGCACAACGAAAGTTGAGGCGAACACGGCACTCACACTAACGTAATATTTGCATACAAGGTGTTTCATTTTTGTAAGATGTAAGACGGGACATCAGTTTATACAATTCAGTCATAATGACATTAGATCTGTCTTTTTTACGTTTTCTTTAAAATAATTGAACACATTAAATACAATTTCACGACTTTGTCGATGTTGTTTTTGCATCCTGTTGTAAAAGAAGATGTTATAGTAATACCGCCACAAAATATTGTTACGTGCTGGGGTTTGAAGATTGGAATGAAAACACTTGATGACCATTTTATTTTGCACTTCCTATCCGAAATGTATCTCTTGATCGCTTGTAGTTTGATTGACTGATTGACAGAATGACTTAGCGTAAGGTATAAAATGGTATTCTGTGTCAAAAGGTACAAATAACAAGTATTTAATAATAAGTAATATATAAATCTAACGTTGTATTGTTATAAAAGCAAAATCACAATCAAAACAAAATTATAACTCAATTTCTATTTAAAAAAGTGAACCGCCTTCAAAAAACATACCCTAAAAAAATTCTATATTTAAGCACAAAATAATTTTCTAATAATATGTGGAGTATCCGGTATTAAGTATACCCATTTTTTTCATAAAACACTCTGTATCATTCTCTGTCAAATGTCAGCGCATCGGCGTATACAGATACAAACTTTGCTTGTGTTGTTCGCCTCAACTCTCGCTGTGCGACCTATACTAGTTTTTGACGCGTCAAATTAGTTTAGAGATTTTGCAAAACAGAATTGGTACGCGTGGCAATCCAAGATGATTCAATCTGAGTACACAACAGTCCTAACACCTCCTCCTTATTTACATTGACCGTTGCAGGCTGAATAAGTCGAACTGTAGGCTTCTAAGTAAAGCAAAGCAACTGAAGTCGACTCCAAAACTTAGTCTGTCGTCATCGCTTTCCGTAATCGGCGAATTGTCGTTAACAGTGCGTCCATTCATGCAGCAATGCTTGTTTTTATTCGAGCTGCACACGAGACCATTATTGTGCCAATGCAACTGTACACTTATTGTTGCTTAATGTTCGGTGGGCATTGGCACTGGCCATTGGGCACTGTTTGGGTTTTGTTTCGGCTCAAAATGTTTCACATTTGCATAATAGCGGGCGTACGAGTAAGAAATGTTTTGTATGGTCTTTGTTTTTATTTTTGTTTGATGTCAATCATTTGTTTGTGATTTTCTGTTGATTTACGACAAAACATCTTCGTCGTTATTAGCTATGGAAGTTCTGTATTGTAGGAAGGTACTTACTGTAAATTGTTTTTCGTACGACTTGGAATATATATTCCGTCTTCCGACTAGACGTCGACATAAAAAAGGTGGTCTGTACTCGACTTGTAATATTGATGTTATAAGTAAGTTAAGTATAAACAGTTTGTAGTTAGTGATAATATTCATCAAAATGAAACATGATGGCTAACTTAATATAATAAACTAAATCAGTTCTCGCGGACTGTAAATGAAACTTATTTCATAACAATTCCAATAAAATTAATTATTTACATACCCGTCTTGAAGTTTTCACAGTATGTACCTATTATTTCGGTCCAAATATCTAGGGTAAACACAGGTGGTCTATTATGAATAGTGTGACGATATATTTTTATAATACATCATATTATGTTTAATGATGATAATTATAATATTTATTAGTCACGTAGACTTTACCACTTGTTTTTGGTAAAATATGGATCGGAATCGAAACTCAGTTCAGTTTTAAGCCTGTTTTCCATTAAGCATGAATACATGAACACTCAAATCGTAATTCGCTAAATCTACTATTTAAAAATAAGTCTGGTTTTACTCCAGAACGCACGAACCGATTTCCACGGTTTTGCATTCGTTGGAAAGGTCTCGGGCTCCGTGAGGTTTATAGCAAAGAAAATTCAGGAAAAATTTCAACAGAAAAGCGGGAAAATCTTTTTAGCGGGAAAGCCATCTGGTGGGGAAACGGAGTTCGCCGGGTTTGCTATAGTATAAAATAAAATCAAATGAATCTGACAATTCAACACCACCAAATGTAAATATGTTCCACCCACTATTGATAGAGTTGCAAAAGAATAGCTCATTGACATTTGTTCCTCCTTAAAAATATCGTTATTTTTCGCCCACTATCGCTTCCAAAATTAAATGCAAAATATATTTTAAAGCCAGCTTTAACGGCGTAGAAGCCGTAGGTATTTATGTAAGTGATTTTGAATAAAATTTCATTTAAAAACTATATAGACTGTTATTTTCTAATTTAAACTTCATGTATTTTGGGTCTTTTATCTAAAATCTTAGAAGCAGAAGCTTAGAAGCAGAAACACGATTGGGTAACATTTTCTCGATAGAAAGTTCTCCCAAAAGATGCTCCAAAACCTCAGTTTTTCTAATTTTTATCGGAAACTATAATGGATGTAATTGTAATTTTTGTTTTAATGCGTCGGTAATAATAATATTCTAAAACGCTTAAAAACAGATCGTTGATAACTGGCTTTGTTTTTGAGTAATTAGGTAAAAAGTAGCTTGTTCTGTTATATTCTTCCACCTACCAACATATCTGTGAGAGTGATAAAGATAAAAATAAATTTAATAAACCCATCCCAAGCTTCGTTTAGGTTCTTACCGGTTTTGAAGTTTTATGGTTGGTAGTTAGTTGTCGTTTTATGTTGAATATTTTCATACAAATCTGTGTAGAGTCGTTGACCTTACTTTGGCATACTACTGAAATTTAAGCATTACACAATAACCCCATTCAAATAAATCCATTCAAATTTCAACTTTATGTATGTATCGTTTTAAGGTGGAATTACCAATAGTCAAAGCTTAGCATACTTTCGTGTTTGTTGTGGTCTTAAATCGCGTGTTATCAGTTTGTTTTATCAGCTTTTACACCTTTCAAGTTATAAATTCCTTGTTTAAGTTGTTGATAAGGAATGTTTGTTTAATGATTTCTATCGATGTACGTTTAGGGTTTATAGGTTTTTAATCATTCGATAAGGTTGCGTATCTTGGGTATTATGCTAAACTTTGTGAGGCAGTTATTATAAATAAATAAATATAAATGTGATTGAGATAGAGTCCGTTACAAAAAAGTCCAAAACCTAAGTTAACATATTAATAGATAATTTGATAACTTAGCTTACCTATCATTTCTTTTTGGAAGATGCAAAATTCTGATTTATTTATCTACCTATACGGCCCATACCTACCTACTCAATAAGCTAAAATGAAACAAAGGCGTACCAAGGAATAATTTGTCATCAAGTAAAAATTAAGTAAAATTTTCTTGAGTGGCACTTTTAGTTACTTTTCGCTTTTCATCAAAAATAGTAACCGAGCAAGACTTGGTCACCCAGGTCGTTATTTGTTAGGCACAAACCCTTACTTAAATTCCAAGCAAAAGTTAATAAACCTATATTATAATATATATAGCTCGATTACCACTCACTCACTCACTGACATACACAATTGTTCTCCCAGAAGGAGACTGAAAACGATATAATGATGTATGGGGGATGTGTTCGGGTGGGGGATTCGAGTATGGGAAAAATCTGACATTTCCGAAAAACAAGATGGCGGCCGACGTGATTTCTGTAACTTTTTTGTTTTCCGACCGATTTCGTTCAAACTCGCAACGATTGTAGATATTAGTAAACGATTAATAGAAAAAATGGAAAATTTTGGAAAAACAAGATGGCGGCCGAGATTTTCGCAAAATTTTCTCCTGTAAAATTTTGTATGAAAAATTTTTTTTTCACAAACACTTTCGTAAAGAGGACAACTATTTCTTTCGGGGACAGTATGGAAAGAGCTGATGATTGAGGATCTTGGAGACAGGTGAAGAGCACGCTAAAGGTATTGGAGATAGGTGGGGGGTGCTCGACCAAATGTCATTTGAAACCTTGTCCAATTACCAATGAGCTGAAAAAAAATTCAAAATGGCGGAAAAAACATGGCCGCCATACAAATTTTTTTGGTCTCTATCTCGGAGGGTATGACAGTTGGAAAAGTGGTTTCATAGCAAAAGATGATCGAAATGGAGATATCTATTTAGTGACAAGAAAAAAAATTCAAAATGGCGGAATTTTTTTTCATAAAAAATGTATGGAAGAGACCTAGAAGGAGACGGAAAATGATAATATGATGTTTATGGGATTTGTTTGGTTACAAGATTCGAGTAGGGGGAAAATATAACATTTCCGAAAAACAAGATGGCGGCCGACGTGATTTCTGTAACTTTTTTGTGTTCCAATCAATTTCGTTCAAACTCGCAAGGAATGTAGGATTTGGTAAACGATTAACAGAAAATGTGGAAAATTTTGGGAAAACAAAATGGCGGCCGATATTTTCGCAAAATTCTCTCCTGGAAAATTTTGTAAGAAAAAATTTTTTTTCACAAACACTTTCCTAAAGAGGAAAATTATTTCTTTCGGGGATAGAATGAAGAGAGCTGATCATTGAGGATTTCGGAGACGCGTGAAGAGCCCGCTTCAGGTGTAAAAGATAGGTGGGGAGTGCTCGATCAAATGTCATTTGGAACTTCGTCCAATTACCAATGAGCTGAAAAAAAATTCAAAATGGCGGAAAAAACATGGCCGCCATACAAATTTTGTTGGTGTCTATCTCGGAGGATATGACAGTTGGAAAAGTGGTTTCATAGCAAAAGATGATCGAAATGGGGATGTCTATTTAGTGACAAGAAAAAAAATTCAAAATGGCGGAACATTTTTTTTTCATACTTAATTGTATGGCGATTGGGTACCTACCTACTAATTTTTGCTAAATCCGAGTATGAGCGACCACGTAAATTGCTACAAGCAGTTACGCGGTCCGCTTTAGCGGGCCGCGCCCCCACGCGAAAAACTAGTTATAAATATATAGTTAATAAACCTATAATAAGAAATTCATAGGTTTGTGTATTTGAATCGATTATTTTCGTTGTATTAAATAAGTCATCAGCCTCAGTCTAGAGTAGATAATATTAGGGCAATAACTACTTATATGATAAACTGTTACTTTAAAGGTGATATACATTAGCCATGCATTTGTTCTAAGCCTAACGCGTAGGACGTAGTAGATTAGATGGTAGACCGCGTACTTGCTAGACGCCTAATTATAATTATTTGAGTTATTTTTTATTTATTTGGGTTAACCAGCAGGTTTCCTTAAAATCATTACATTCAAAAATGATCCTTAAAATAATTACATTCAAAATTTGCAATACATTCTAAGGGTAGATATGTAAACCCATTTTAAGGTAACCACTACTTGTTAAGTTCTATGCTCGGCTTGCGAAATTGAAGTGTTGAGTTATCGTTCTATTAACAATCATGGTCAATCGGAATTGACCTAAAATGGTTTTTGCGGACGCGGAAATTTTTACGACAAGCAAAATATTAACGGCCTACAAGCCGTATTTAGGTGATTTCGAATGAAGTTTTATGCAAAAACTATAAAGACAATTACTTTCAAATCTATACGTCATGTATTTTGGGCCTTTAATCTAAACTCGCTTAGAAGCAGAAACACGATTGGATAAAATTTTCTCGATAGAAAGTTCTCCCAAAAGTTGCTCCAAAATCTCAGTTTTTCTATGTTTTATCGGAAACTACATTGGATGTAATTGTAATTTTTTGTTTTAATGTATCGGTAATAATAATATCCTAAAACGCTTAGAACAGATTTTTGATAACTGGCTTAGTTTTTGAGTAATTAGGTAAAACGTCGTTTTTCTGCTATATTCTTCCGCGACGCTGCATGTCGCACCTACCAAATCTCCGTGAGAGTGAGAAAGACAAAAATAAATTCAATAAATCCCCTTAAGTTATTTTATTTTAGGCCTTCTTAGGTAAATGTTATAAATTACTAACTCGAAATACTCTTGCCAATTATCTATTTTTCTAAAATTTTCTATTATAAAACATTCTCGTGTCACACTGTTTGTAATGTAACCAAACGCTTCCAAAACGGCTTGATCTATTTTTATGATTTTTTTTTCTACATTCGTTAGGTCTGAGAATAGGTCGTAAGCTATTTTTCTACCCTTATGTGACAAAACAACGTTTGCCGCGTCATCTAGTTGACTATAAAAGTGTATTTTCAGTAGAGCAAGACACAAAATGAGTTGATAGGTCCGCTCGCCTTTCGTAGGAGTCTAACAGACGATATGTGATCGATGTTAGGACCACACCGTGTAATTTATCTCGCGTGATGTAAGAGGTCATTGGCCCAATTCGTAGGCGACTCTATGATTCATGAACTTATGCATCTAAAGCCTGGTTCGTACTGACTGATAGGTCAGGGCTATAGCCGGTTATTTAACTTACTTATACATGATGTTAAAAAATTGGTCAAGGTACTATCATCTATATTAGGTACGTAGCGAGATGATAATGCGTATGCTATACACGTAGATTAATATTGGGTCTACTGTATCAACGACCAAAAAATCACGTTTGTTGTGTGGGAGCTCCTTTTAATCCTCATTGTATTTTTGTTACATTGGTGACGGAAATCTGTGAAAATTTCAAGTGTGTGTGTAACTATCACGGTTTAAGAGATACAGACGGACGGATGGAAGGCGAAGACTCAGTAATAAGGTCCCGTTATTAACCGGTTTAGGTACAGATACGGAACCCTAAAAACAAACCAACGGTCATGACACGTCCTTTACCTTCAAACACCTCTGACGGCTGACCTCTTCGGTTGTCAGTCTTCGTAGTTCGTTAATGAAGGTCGTGTCCGCACTGAGTTCCTTCGTTGTTGTTGTTAACTCGGTAACTATGTCCCTCCATACATTTCGGTCTTCAGCTTTTCTGATGTCTGTTGCGAGAGAAAGGCCCGTGAGTGACTTAAGTTGGTCAGATCAGTGGCTAAGAGATCGACGGCATGGTCCTTTCCCCTCCACTTTCAAATAATAAATAAATAAATTAAAATAGCTTTATTTTCCTTCTACACACACAGTAAAATACATTGTTATTAATATTTGCATAATCTAGGTTAGTAGTTTGGTTAGTTTTACATATTGATTTTACTTTGTTTAGTGTTAATATTGTTAGTGTTGCCTACTTTACAAGTTCCTTGTATGTTTTATATATTTAATATTGATTTATAAAGTAGAAGGACCGCTGTCTGCGGTGAAAGCCTCCTCTAATTTCAGCCATTTAGCTCTATTTAAGGCGACTCTACTCCACGTTTTTCCTGCTATCTTCGTGATGTTACTTTCAAATACCCAACAAAAAATCTTATACCTCAGACGCAGACATGTCCGGGATTAGAAATTGAAACCCTGGGAGAACTTAGCTTTGGAGACGGAAGTTTTAAAAATTAGAAATCACTCCAGACAAGCCTAATCGTTCTAGTGATCGTTATGGCAACCATAATTCCTACGGCGGCGACATTTTAACCAACATTCAATAACTATTAACTGCTTACCGTAAAAGCTTCCATTCCACCCTCTTCTTCCAAACTCGTAACGATAATGTGGTGTTTGTTATTTTTAACCCAGATCAATAACAAAGGGGATTGCCTTACGATCTTTGGTTTTGGTATCGTTCACTGGATGTGTTAAGACTTTAATTCGATTTACATTTATTTTTAGCCGTTTCCTCATACAAGAGTCTTTCAAATGGGTTGTAATTGGTGTTGTTGCATTCACTACATGACATTTATAAAAATCGAGAAATTTTTATCTTTGATTTTATACATGAAAGTGTGACTGTAGGCTCTATGTAAGTGTTTACAAGAGCTTTTAACTTTAGCTTTAATTATACTACTTCACTTTTAGGACTTTATCTAAAACCTGCAACTCGTTAAATAGCGAGTAACACATTTTAGTACAGAAAATAATACCTGTACAAATATTTGGCCAAAATTAGGGAGTATGAGTTAAAATAATATTAATACTAATTCTTACAAATTCTTCTTCTTCTTCTTCTTCTTCTTAGGTTTATCCCGGCATATTATATGTCAGGGTTAGCTTACATGCTTAGTCGTTTCCACTTTGCAAGATCTAATTCTGAAGCACCCTCCTTACGAAGTCCGTTGGTACCAGCGCGGCGTCTGCTCGTGCAATGTCACCGTTTCTTTAGAAGTCCACGGAAACTTTAAAATCCCATAAATTACTTGCACCTATGTATTTGGGTGACGATTCCTGTTGATCTAACCCCGTGTCCGCGCACCCAGTACCTGATGTTTTTTGTCCGTCTCCCGAAGTGTTTGGAGAGGCAACAATCGAAACAATAGTTAATTCCGTAAGAATAGGATCACTCCGCACCAATTTAAATTCCCCGCTGATGGCTTGCAGTTGATTTTAATCGTCCCTACTAAATATAGACGGATAGTCGGCGTGATTTATAATGGTTGTATATATTGGATTTTTAACGATATTTTCTTCACTTTTTAATGGGTTTACAGTCACTTAGTTATTTTGTAAGTTTTTTTATAGATTTAACCGAATGGCTTGTTTACTTTTGAAATTAGCTTCATGTTTTTTGCTGTTGGCATCAACACTTTTATTGAAGTTGCTTTTCGCTTTTCAAGTCTTGTGATGTGACTAGGCATTGCATCGGTTTCTTTATAAAAAGCATATAGATAGTTTTTCCGATCAAAATTAAACACACCTATTAAATCAGTTTTCGGAGCTTGTTCAAAAGTTGTTATGTCAAATTTGAAATTAAAAAAATCCATGTAATTGAATGAATAAACGTTTGTCGAAACTAAATATCGCTTGCGTAATATTCGAAGAAACATGTTGACAGTTCTCCTCACAGTTTTCGAATGTGTCTGAAGTAAATTGATAAATATAAAGAAAACTAATGACTTGTGGGGCATTTTTGTCAATGTTTTGAAGTCTTTGATTGATATTGTTGCACCAGATTTGGCAGTAATATTTAATAATTGTGTAGATTGTGGTGTTTTTCCTGACTTAATGAAACATAGTAAAATAATTCCACTGTTTAAATCAGGTAGTACCAATGACCCTACTAACTTTAGACCAATATCTGTACTGCCTACTTTCAGTAAAATTTTCGAAAAACTTATACTGATTCAATTGCTTACTCATTTTCAAAAGAATGATATATTACATAATAAGCAATTCGGATTTACGCGGGGTCGCTCGACTACCGATGCCGGTGTCGAGCTAATACAACATATATTTGAAGCCTGGGAGGAGTCACGTGATGCGTTGGGCATTTTCTGTGACTTATCCAAGGCGTTCGATTGTGTAGAGCATGATACATTGGTCAGGAAGTTACACCACTACGGAATTAAAGGTGCAGCTCTTGATTTGATGAGCTCCTATCTGAGCTGTCGCATTCAAAAAGTGGAGGTCAATGGGAAACGATCTTCTGGTTCGACTGTGAGGATGGGAGTTCCTCAAGGGTCTATTTTGGGTCCATTCCTATTCCTTATTTACATCAATGACCTTCCTTACCTTACTAAGGACAAGCATGAGATAGTACTGTTTGCTGATGATACATCACTACTCTTCAAAATTAATCGACAAAAAAGCAATTTTGACGACGTAAACAGTTGTCTCAAAGAAGTTGTACATTGGTTTGAAGCTAATAATTTGCTGCTTAATAGCAAAAAAACAAAATGTATTAAATTCACTTTACCTAATGTTAGGCAAGTTCAAACGAATGTAAAACTAGGTGTAGAGGAATTGGATCTTGTAGATACAACCGTATTTCTAGGAATAACGTTAGATGCTAAATTACAGTGGGACCGTCATATAAATAATTTATCGAACAGGCTTAGTTCTGCTGCGTACGCGGTTAAAAAAATTAGGCAGCTCACAGACGTCCAGACTGCTCGACTGGTATATTTTAGTTACTTTCACAGCATTATGTCCTATGGTCTCTTGCTATGGGGTAATGCTGCTAACATTGATACCATTTTCGTGCTGCAGAAGAAGGCTGTTCGTGCCATTTACAAAATGGGACCAAGGGAATCTTTAAGAGAAAAATTCAAAGAATTTAATATTATGACGTTGTATGCACAGTATATATTTGATAATTTGATATATGTGCATAAAAATATTAATAATTTTGTTAAAAAAGCGATCTCCATGCAATTAATCTTAGAAGTAAAAACAAACTAGCAGTGAATAAAACAAGACTAGAGAAAATAAATAAATCATTTAAAGGCAACGGGATACGCTTTTACAACAAACTTCCTAGTAAAATATTAAATTTATCCCTCAAAAAGTTCAAAGTCGTTGTAAAACGAAAGCTTGTTAATAAAGCTTACTATAGTGTTAAGGATTATTTAAATGAATCGAATCCTTGGGAGTGACCTGCTTTAATTTTAATTATACTAGCTCAACTAGTTTTTAAGAGCATTGTGAAGTGGTGATAACCGAAAACAAAACCCGGCTGAGTTTGTTGTGGGCTTCTTCTCAGTGCAGGGCGCGTTTGATCCCTCGTAAACTTAGTTTTAAGTCGTCTTGTAGTTATCACCATACATAATTTGTAAAATATATCATATTGACGTTTTACAAGTGCCTTGTAAGTTAGGCGTATGTGAAATAAATATATTTTGAGTTTGAGTTTGAGTTTGAGTTTGAAGCCTGCCAACCTGCCCGCAATTGGCCAGCGCTCTCTAATTGTAACAGGACCCTCTTTTAATGCGGCAAAAAATGCTTGATTCCCTACATGTTCTATTCTTTCAAGCCAACCACCATATACAAATCGCGACGATTAGGGTTTTCCAACGAGTTTAATGAACAAGGGATTAATTATTTTTTCTTTTGTTACAGTTGGCTTCCTAATCTTAGTGTACTACCTGTGGGGCACGCCGTACAAACGCGGGTTCTTCTGCGACGATGAATCCCTGAAGCTTCCGTACAAAGAATCCACTGTTACCAATTTGATGCTGTACATCATCGGGATCGGCCTGCCTGTATTGACGGTAAGTTGAAACAGTGATATTGAAAATTTTAAACACAAATCATTGCCGTGTTACAATAGACATATTAAACCCTAAACAGGACGGACGGCGTGAAAAAAATGTCGCCAATTTATCAGTGCCGAAAATGCTTGTTTTGCCACCAATGGTAACGCCACGCTGTAGTTCGCTCAGCAGCCACCTGTAGAATTTTGACAGATGGCGCTACTATGTTTGCTTGTATGAAAAAAGTTTACGTAAATCTTTCGGATGCCCATATCCTGAGGTTTCTTATTGGTGGTCAGAACTCAGCCATCCCATCCTAGTACACACACGGGACCTGCGATGGTTCATGGTAAATTCTCCAGTAGTAGAAGGTGAATAAACTACCAAAGATGTGCTATACTATTCCTGGCGGCAACCGGACCAAACTGGACAAAGATAGAAGACAGTCAATCATCAATCTGTCAATGGACGCATTGCAGACCTGCACAGTCACGTCCCTAAGTAGATTGGAAACTTTTCTCATTACTTTGAAGGCTCGTATACAGTCCGCAACATCATACGAATCATAATGTTGGGGACATGATTATACCAAATTTCTTGTGGATAAAAATCATCAGTAAGTACCACTTTAATCCTTTTGCACCGACACTTAGTATCCTTACGTCTTTAATAACTTTACCAGAATGCAAAGTTTTGTACAAAACTATACAATCACTAGGTTTTCCTCATAAATACCTGCATAATAATCTAAAGTCTAAACACCAAACGAATACTCGTTACCTGCTTGTAATAAAATCTGAGGTATTTCTTTCTCAACCCTTTTACGAAGTCAAAAGTGTGACATGTTAGAGAAGCGTTGATGGTCCGTCAATATTTAAGTCCGCTGTATTTGGTCAACCATTACTTGCTGTCTTCTCTTTATCAGTTAGAGCTTAACTTAATATTATTTGTACACATAAGTAAGCCGTCTCTAATTTAAAGACATGTTATTGTTGTTACGGAAAGCAATTTTGTGGTCTAAAATGTTTTATTGATGTTGTTTTTGATAATTCTATCGATTTCGTCACCAAAATCTGATGGGCTAAGTTATTAATCTTCTACAAATGTATCACGTTAACTGCAGTGACTATTGCTTGTGTTTTGCTATCTCATTCAAATAAATGCGTTGCTTGCAGCAAATTGACAAATTTTCCGAAAATTTTCTCAGTAGATTTTGCTGAAGTCTGTTGTTAACGGTTGTTGTAACTAATCTATGCCTTCCTACTTCCAGGCACAGGCTTCCTCACATTTCGGGTTGGCAGTTCTATTACTTGGACATTGCATATTACGCATACTCTATAGATTTTTTTATTTCCTCGGATTTTTGATGACACATGAACTATTTTCAACATACAAACACAGTTAAAAACTTCTGTCGGCAATCCTATTATCAGTCAATTTGCCGTCTGATGGATTCGGTCAAACATTAGTTGTCACCTTTCGCTTATCTTCTAATGGGCCTAACCTCTTGGACACATATTGCTGTCGACGCGTGGGCTGAAAATGTTTGAGTTTATGTATTAACTCGAGTTAGCGGATTGCGTAGAAGATGTTAACAAATGTAAACTGCTCTATGAATCGATGGCCAGTCGTTAACCTTTTCTATTCATGAACTCCGCAACTTGAATGTTCACAATTTTACGTACAAGTTGGATGAGTTTAGGTTATAATCACTACCATATAAGTGTGCTGAGACTCTGTCGTTGGGTTATCCAAATGTAGTCTGCAGTCTCAGACTACACAGTATGTTGAAGCAGATAGAGTTACGCTACAAAAAGAAAAACGAGTTGGTAAAAACGTAGGTGATAATCGCTGTTGAAAGCTGCCGCTTGATTCTGCAAAAATACTAATACCTAAAAGCGACAAGCTTACATCTATGAGCTGATTGGTTAATGCTTGCATCAATTATGAAGCCAAGGCGACAATTGGTTGGTGATAGCTGCGTTACTAAAGTTAGCGTCGTTGGTTGATTTTATTTATTTGATAGTTGAGTAGACTATGTTTGTCTTATTAGTTTGCATTCTAATGCTCATCGGCGAGTGTGCGACCATCTTTTTTATGATTGTAACCATCAATGAAGGTAGAAGTTAATTGATATTCGACTATAAAACACTGTTATGATGATGATCGATGCTATCAGTTTTGATTAAAATGAAGAAAGCTCTTGTACTTCTACTGTTACCGTTAGAAATGATACGACTGCCTGCTATTAGTTAATAAATAGCCGTTCTTCTTTTATCTATGCCACAATCAGTGCCTACCGTCTTTGATTCGATCATTATTTACGGTAAAACACCCGCGTTGCAACCAAGGTCCAGATATCAGTTCCCATAAAAGTTTTTTTTACGAAGTTATTCACTTGATTTAAATAAATGAATTCTATACTTGATGCGATAGCTTCATCGTTAACTTTTATTAGATCGTTACTTTTCGACGACCGTTCCGTTCCACAATATTTTTGGTTTTTGCTAACTTCACAAGCTTTATTTATATCAAATCTTACAGCTTTAATCTTGAACTATGAACTTCGGTAAAATTTTCATAATATATCGAGTTGCCGAATTTTCTTGTTTGGTTTTTACTTTTAAATTATAAATTATTTTAATAATTGTCTAAAAGTGTAGTGTCCTATAAAAAAAGAAAATTTTATAAAAGAAGATTGTCGTTTCATTTGATATTCTAAATTATAACTTAAGTAGCATTCATTAAATTACCCTAAACGTTTCTAACAATATTGCTTTGATTTATGACTTTATTAAGATAATACACAAATTGCTGAATTGTTTCGGTGTTATGTTAAAATTATAATAATTTATTGCCCCGATAACCATTTATTGGGCTTGCTGTGAAAATATTGTTATTGCCTCAGTTATTTTGAGAGTGCATAAACTGATACTAATCTAGAGGGGTTTATTTGTTGAATAAATCGTTTATTTATATTCCTGACATACTATACCAAAATTTGTGAACGAGGTTGATAACATGTTTTACTTTACATTACATAAACATAATATTATAATTTATAACAATTTTGTTTATTATATTTTAGTGACTTACGGATTTTTTGCTGGTTGATGTACACTTGATTATGTATGCTAAGTGATGTGGTTTTTAAGTATTTTAATATTCCTCTATTTTCCTGAAGTTAGGGGTCTCGTATTTATTTTCTTCTTCAAGTTTCTTTTTCCCTTGTATAAGCGTTATTGAAAGACGAAACAACAGCAAGCTCTTTCTCTTACATCTTAAATGGAAATTGAGAGCGTTTTACATTTGTATGTATAATAATCACATTTCCAAAGTGTATGTATAAAAGTTTATTGTGTTCATTAACTATTACTCTAACACACATTGCATTATTGAAATCGATATCTGATCTCGCTATTCGATGTCGATCACTTGATATCTTTTTGTTTCTACAAGTGTGTTGTGAAACACTATGAGGTGTTACTTTTAAATGTCTTTGACTTTTCTATATAGCATTTATCTTTTTGTCTAAATATGAGCACTGTAGGTAAGTACATAACTTACTATTATTCCCTGTTTTCATCTTAAAGCTCTAGTTTCGATTACAAGTTCACTGGCAACAGACGACTTTCCGGTGGAATTCTGTGTAGAAAGAAGAAACCGTTAGAGGTTACTTTGCCATTCCTAGTTAGTACGATAACAGCTTCGGCTCCATCGTCACTTACCATCAGGTGGTATCGCAGTCTAGTTACACTTGTAGTGCATAAAATAATGTTTTATTTGCATATTTTGTCGAAAATGCAACTAGATTAATAGGTACTGTTGGAGTTTAGTGGATCATTGGTACCAGGACAGCAGGAGTAACAGGACCAGCTATCAGCCATTGTTTACATCGCAAGATTGATTCGGAGGTGTTATTTAATACGTTTTTTGCGTTCGCTTTCGGGTAGCCTCGGGTATGGTTACACACGGTAGGATGTCAGGTTGACATGGACTTTCGACTCACTTTCGACCTGAGATGACAATCGCTACTTGTAAAAACTTGAATTCTGTCACATTAGTTCAAACCGTAAAATTGATTAGGGTCGGTTATATATACACCGTGTTTAAATTCCTGTTTGACAAAGATTCTGAAGCTCCGTTTTAATCAGCTCCCAAAACATTTATGGATTTGAAAGTAAGTTTGTTCGTTTGAATGTTTGTTATTCAACCACTCCACAACTTCTGCACGCGGACGCGGCCGCGGGTTAACTCTGTTAATAATGAAATATGAAAAAAAATATAGTTGAAAACTGTTAGTCGTGATTTTTTTAACAAAGTTGTAGTACCAACTACGAGTACCTACTAAGTACCAACGTAAAGTTATTTTATCATTTAAGCCAGATTATAATAAATAAATAAATAAATAGAATAAATTATATATACGGGACATTTTACACATCGCAATCTAGCCCCAAAGTAAGCGATAGCTTGTGTTATGGGTACAGATAACTGATAAATATACATACATACTAATACATATTAATATAAATATAATATATTGAAAAACACCCAGACACTGGAAAACATTCATGCACATCACAAACATTTACCAGTAGTGGGAATCGAACCCACGTCCTCCGGCGCAGACGGCAGGTTCGCTACCACTACGCCATTCGGTCGTCAAAAAAAAAGAACAACAGAGTTCGAGTGATATTCGTTAAAATATAACAATAATGCGGTGGGTATTTTCTTATTGTCACGAAAAATAAAGATTAACAAACAATCGATAAAATATATCATCGATATACGATGCATCGCCGGGGCCAAACAATATAATCATGATCCAAGTGAAAAATCAAGTAAAAACATACTTTTCTAACCACATGTCTATCAGGTTCTACCTCGCTGCATAGTTTCTAACTACCAATTCGTAGTCAAGCGTAAACCTGCCGTCGATAAAAAAGATATAATTCGTGCCTTCGAGTCAACAATAAGATATCACATGAATTTCTAAGATGAAAAAATTCTGAGGCGTAGCGTGGTATCAAAACTAGCGCCTGTCAATCTTGACGTTTTAATTAAATAAATCTTCCGCTAGACGAATTATTTTTTTCATAATCACAATTCACAAGTGGAGCGAGTGAGTTTTAAATTTATCGATATAATAACGTTAACGTTAAGATTTAAAAGATTTGCCGATTTGGCGTTCCATCTGTTCATCGTCTGTAACTGATTTGACAGCATGAAACATTGTTTTTATAATTTCTTCTTCTATCTAATGTACAATATACGATTTAAAAACTTGCTACTGTATATTTAAGCTTTTTAAGTTATCTTGACTTGATTTGAGCAGTTACCTGAAATAACATTCGAAGCATGGTTAACCAAATCTTTCTAACTCTAATATGGCGGATTGCCCAAGATAGCGGACATGTTTATTATTTGTAGGTGGGGTACTCTATCATGATGTGGGTATCAACTATCAATTAAAGTTTCGTAAAGCTTTTTTTATTTATTTAATACATATGGATACTTTTTAAATTCTATGTAATTTATTATTTTTCATGTGAAAACTAATAACAGTCTTATTCTTAAATTACTCTCATTGGAAAAAGTGAGCACAAAATTTTCAAGTGACAAATGTTTTAATTAAAGACTAAAGTTATGTAGGTCTCTAATTATGTAACTAGTTATGTAACTCTAGAAATGGAGAAATATTTTTTCACTAAGTTGATGTTTTTCGTGAGTTTTGGCTTGTTCAAAACCATGTTCCATGGCCTCAATGGTATAGGACCAAATGGTCCTATACCATTGAGGCTTCATCATTTTGTGATGTGATGTGATGTAAACAGTGACAATAATAATCGTAATTTTAATCACGAATAGAACAACCAGTTATCAATTCAATAACTCTTATTTGCTGATAAAATACCGCAGTTTACTTTGTCACCGTCTGACAAATAGGTGACAGTATCAAAGATTTATGCATCAAGAACGTTTGCTCGGGAAACTAAAATTGACTCACACTTGTATAGACATATACGAAAAAATGGCGCCAGTTTATCGGTGCCACAAATGCTTGTTTTGCCACCAACAGTCAGGCCATGCTGTAGTTCGCTGAGCAACCTATAGAACCTATAGAATTTTGACAGACGGCGCTACTGTTTGCTTGTATACGAAAAAGGTTTACGTAAATCGTTCGGATGCGCATATCCTGTGTTGTCTTATCAGTGACTTGTACATAACAAGTGTGATGTACAAACATTCTTGCATTATTATACTGTCTGATAACCGTGAAATTGGCTTGACGTGGGAAATAACAATGTTAGGTGTTTGTTAGTAAACAATAGACTTAAATATGTTTCTTTCGTACTTACGTAAGTACCTAGTTTCCTTTCAGAGACAAAAACTGACTGCGATGCTTTTCATTTTAAACACTTAGAAAAATAAAATTCCTGAAGCATTAATTCATTCAATTTAATTAACCTATTGAATATTGATATACCTACTGACTCATCATCGGCCAACAAGAGGTTCCCTTATAATGCAGACAAGGGATAAGGGATGAATCCCACGGGTTCACACGGCCGAAGCACGGAAACCAGTTAAAGCTTGCTACAGTACTAACGCGGAAGTCTTAAATTACTTAGATTAAAAATTAAAACAAGCTATAAAATTAAACTATTTTTAATTAAAATCTACATGTAAAACTAAAGAATTAAATTAATCTAGTAGACGGTGTCAGACGAAATTGTTTTCAAAAAAATGTTGGCCCTATTTGCCTTGCTGTATTGCGATACTAATTCTGGTTTTGACATTTTGGTCACACGTTGCATCGACCACGCAAGGAAATTTTTATAGCATTTGCTCAAATAGTGGACTTTTCCATGTACCTATGTTTAGCGTCCGCAAAGTTCTTCTTTTCCGCACTAGTTCTTTTTGTTTTCTGCATGGAGGTTTTAATCAAAAAGTTTGTAGTTTTTTCAACAACGTTTCATTGTTATTTGTTTCAGAGTTACTTTTTTTGTAAAATATTAGGACTTTCATATCTTCCGGATTCTGACCCCAGGTCACAGAGTGCATCAGTTGACCATAGACAATTCTTGTCCACTTTTTTGTTTATTTTTCTTTGTGCGTGAGTGGTCTGTATTCATGGTAAATTACACACCTTAAACTACTATTATAATATTTTTATTTTTGGCCTCAACTTTATGTATTTTCGCAAATGTGTTAAAAAATGTCGTTCAGTGCACGTGCGGAATTGTCATTTCCACACGTCTCTATTGTTGACACGCGCCTACGGCTTGTGTCAACAAACCGAGACTCGTAAAGAAATGACATACTTTCCGCACTTATATTGAAATGTACTATTCTTTAAAAACTTTCTCAGCTCTCGCCTCTTGGTCCCCACGGTCCCATGGTTTTGACCCCAAAAGGCTCAACTATGTATTGTACCTAATAGGTATACAGTTAGGCGGTAAGTCTAGCATAAAGTCTAACCCAAAAATCACCGTGTCACGCCGCCAGCCTGCAGCGTGTCGCACAGTCGTAAACAGCGCGCTAACGGTGTCATTGTCGCGTCTAATTTTAGCCCATGCGGGTATTTACAGTTTTCTATTTATTTCGTCAAACGACAAACTATACCTACCTAACTTCCTTATACACAAATAGACATAATGTTTCTATTTCTATTTATACACTTGTCAGACGAAACTTGAATACGTAGAGCTCTTTGTTATTCTATGAAAATCTTTTTTAGTAAAATGTGTGATGTAATTTGAAAATTTCAGACGTCGGAGCATCCTAGAAAAACAAAATTTTGAGTTTACGTCCCATTGAAAGAACTAAATAATATAATGTTACAGAGAGGTAAAGTAAAATAAATCTACGATTTCAGAACCTCTTAGTCAGTTGTGCATTGACGGCAGGAGTGTCTACATTTAACTTTTTGAACCAATTGTCCGTAATAAAAGTAAATATAAAGGCGACAATAAAAAGAATCGGACACACATTAAGATAACACACATCTTATGCTACACGCATTGCACATTGCATTGATAAAGTGCATCGCATCGCTCGATATTGCTCCATTCAGATAAGGCACTCTCCGTTACGACTAAGGGTCGCCGCACACGGGCTTCACGCGACAGCTACAAACGCCACGATTAGCTAGAAGCGGCCACAAAGGATGCTGTGAAGCGCGCGATAGCCACCTGTGACCAGTGTTTGACACCCCCTTATGGCCAGTGATTGAAAAAGTAGCAGCCACTGACAGCAAGTGTCGCTGTCG
This sequence comes from Coenonympha arcania, assembly GCA_036785405.1. Taxonomy (NCBI): domain Eukaryota; kingdom Metazoa; phylum Arthropoda; class Insecta; order Lepidoptera; family Nymphalidae; genus Coenonympha; species Coenonympha arcania. The sequence continues at coordinate 3,539,688 of CM072074.1, forward strand.
GTGGTTGCTAATTTTTCGACCCAAGCGCACAATATCAATAAAATGGACTAGGACTAAGAAGATTTAATTGCGTGAATCGCGCGGGTGGCGTTTTGGCTCGGCGTTTAGTGGCCCATGCGGACTACAAGGAAGTGAGCAGCGACGATTTGTAGCTTATAGTGGATACCGGTGTCAACCGTGCATGGCAAGTCCGTATATGTATAAAAACTAAAGGATATAAGCCTGTGGCGGCGTTTTGTGGTTGTGGCCAGTGGCCCGTGTGCGGGGACACTTAGGACTGCCATCTAGATACCAGCGATTGAAAGGAAACATCTGGTGACTGGGGAGTGTCCCGTCTCTTACATCCTTTGTTCCTACAGTCACCAACATAACAAGTGATAAACTTCTTTTACTCGTCTCTTAGTACTGCAGAGCTAGTATGCGCGCGTAGAGATGTCTCTCTACTTGTGTCGCTCTCTTTTCTCTTTCTGATCCATATTGATAGGCAGGGAAAAAAAGGACAAAAGAAGAGATACATATAATATCTCTATGTGGACATGCTGCACAGGCAGGACTACAATTTCACTTGATGGTATGTGATCAATGCAGCCGGAAATGTAACTTGGAAGTAGATAATCAGGGCCCGGTCAGAACTGCAAAACGTCGCCACGAACGGCACAACAAAATGTCGCCAGTTTACTGGTGTCAAAAATGTGTGTTTTGACACCAACGACTTCAGTCGTAAGCCGATCGCAGTATCGTCGCGTTTCCACAGGTATATATTATACTATAGTTTACCCGCCCATTATTATCAAAGGCAGTGGTTTCGGAACTTCGGACGAAGTCGGACATACACGTTAATGGAAAACAAATATTTGGGAAGCGATCGTTATCTCTGAGTAAGCATCATAAACACCTTCAAACATTCTCTTTGAACATTTCGTAATGTAATTAAAGGAAAAACTACGTTAGAGTAAAATACACTGAGTATACAATGAGATTTGAAGAGCGATATTTGTAAGAGAAGAATTTAGGAAGTCTACGTCACTTACATTACAAACGTTACGTAAATTAACCTACGCAAATTTAGTTTTGACTTTTGATTCGATTAGTTAAATCTTAAAGATTAATTTTAAAATAGGATACTCAAGCAAAACTATCGGATTTTAAGTTAGAATAAAAGAAGTTTGAATTAATCGTTTTAAGACTAGAAATTAAATTAAAGAAACAAGCTGTATATATATATATATCCAAAATAGGGCCCTACTAAATAATCAGCCAAGTACGAGCACGGAACACTAAATAGTACCTACAAGGTACGAGTAGGACTCGTGCACATATTCACTTTAGAAATAATAAGCTAAATATCCCTCCTTAATAGCTAATCCCATACAACAAACGTGAATTGGAATTGGTCTTGATAGTACGGACCCCTCAGTGCGACTCGCACTTGACCAATTTTATTTTTACTCTACAAGTTAGTACTTAACTGCGATCTCACCAGGTGGTTAGCGACGAAGATGTAACCTACGACCTCCCGCTCGATTCCAAGCGTGCGTCAATTGCGCCAGGGCTATAGTTTCTATGGATGGTGTTGGATGGAACGGAGGACGGCAAAATAGTTATCTGTGAACTAAATAATAAGGCTGGGGAAAAGCCAATTTGTAACCTGTTACCTGCAGAAATGAAGAATAAGGATAATAAGTGGATGAGGATATGTTGGGAAGATAATAAAATAATTCACAGATAGAAAAAATCAGTCTATAACTGACGTGTTAAATAACAAAGGCAAAGAAAATATAGGAAATGGCCAAGAAACCATAAATATGTTGATATGACCATTTATAGTTATTAAGTATTGTTAGCAACTTATTACTGGACCGTTACAAACAATTAGTGCGTCACGATCTAAGATACGCAAGTACTCATACAATCAAGAACGTGAGCTTTATTTCTGAGTGAGGTGCTGATTAAATTCGATAAGTACAAAATATCTATAGAAAAGCCTAAAAATATATATCTTGCTTTTTTGAAAATACAGTCGCGATGACGCGGACGTACCTATTCTTTTTTTACAACTATAGTTGCTTGCGTCAACTTATTTTTAAATTATAATTTTTTGTTAAAAAAAAAGTATTGGTAAGAAATCAATTAAACTTACAATTATTTATAATCAGTTAATTTTCAAGTCAGTGCCAGAAAATAGCAAAAAAAACCAATAGCCTAACGTAACCATTACTTTATTGCCCAGTAAGTTTGACTTTACGATTCGAACGTTGGAAATTATTTTCACAAAAATATTTAAATCCTTTTGTTTGTACCTACTTTTAATTAGCACCACTTTATTTATAAAATAAAATATCTCCAGAAATAATATGCCAGTTAAGTAAATTTTGTCCAGTTAAGTAGAAAGTAATAAACCTTTTATTTCTTATACGATTTTACGATTATCCCCTAACAGAGTTGTTCGTCGTACGTCTATCTGTTGTGTAAACTCTACAAGCTCAGTAATAGCTTAGAAATCCTTATTTATGTCGCCCTGTATTAAGGTTATAATCCCTTTCCGTTCCCACTTTGAAATGGATACTTCGCCACAATAAAACGGGACATCACGAGATAGCGAAGCGTCTGTGATGAAACTCGTAAATCCGTATGTTAGGAAATCATGGATCAAAGATATATTCTTTGATCCGTGATTTATTTTACTCGTAATTAACCTAACAATTAATCAATGATGGTCATTTATTTGCAAGACTATGTCGTTGTAGACGCGTACGAAGCGGTTTGATTCGTTCTTGATACGCACTGCAAAGGCCTGGAATACCCTCCCAGGCAGTGTCTTTCCTGCCACTTACAACCCGGGCGCCTTTAATTCAAGAGTGAATAGATATTTCCTTAGTGCCAAGCCAAGTATAATCTGGGTGCCTTCAAGACCGAATACACAATTTTTAGGCAAACGCGCTCCAACCTAGACTAGACCTCATCACTGCTTTCCATCGGTTATGATTGTCGTCAAGCGCAAGCTTCTAATCTACCTTAAAAACTCCATCTTCATTCTACACCTTGCTAAATTGATACACACACTAGTTAAATTCTTTAATCTTTTCACTTTAATTGTTTATGGATTATGCTCTAAGACCAAGGACTAATGATCCAATCAAGCGTCAAAAGAGACAAAAGTAATGAGGTGGAGCCACAGAAATATTATTAATATTTCTGTGGGTGGAGCTTAATGTTTTGTTTATGTTCTGTGTTTATTTTTTACCATTCTTGATATTTTATTTATATCATTGTATCTTGTACCGTTGTAAAGGATTTCATACTCTGCCTTGTGAAGAGAAAATGTTAGAAAATAATACAAGCAATGAATATGCATTCTGCTAATTACATGGTCTCATTCTCCTTTACGCAACGACATCGTTTTGTGTGCATTTACGTATTGAATATTTAACTATTTATAACGCAAGCAAGGTACAGTCGGTTTTAACACATTACACATAAAAATATATTACAAATGTATAATTAAGCATTTATACCAAAATCGCAATTATTTAAACATTTGCCGTTTTCCTAAACCGCAAATGTTTAAATAATTAAACAGTTTGGACTTCGAATCTTTTACAGAAAGTAGAAAATTATTACCCTACTTTATTTATCCAAGTAACGACCTAAGTTCTATAAGAGTTGTAGTGGTCAATCTTTAATCATCTGAAAATTGTGAAGCTTTTATGTTCCTTTCTTAAGAAAATAGTGCTGATTTGCAATATTAAAGCGACATTGTTTTAAATCGTGGCTCTCACCTGATGGTAAGTGATGATGCAACCGAAGATGATATCGTACTAACTAGGAAGGCGTAACTAAACTCACTTCCATCGGTTTCTACACTGCATAACGCTAAATCGCTTGGCGGAGCGTGTTTGGTGGTAGGGTAATAACTAACCACGACCGAAGCCAGACCAAACCTGAACCAATTTAGAAATTATAAAATTGTAAAGAGGCTTGTGCCTAGAATCGAACCCGCGACCTTCCACTCGAATCCCAACGCACGCTATACTGTGCCAGGGAGATCGATTAATCAAATGCGAAACCAAAAATCTTAACAATACTAACATTTTCGCTCTCAACGGTACAGTCCTTACACGATGTTAACAGATTATGCAATTCTCTCTTATCTAGATTTGCATACAGATATAATTAGTTCGCAAACTCGCAAATAATACCACTTAATTAACACATTTTACTGCGCTCCGAAGTAATTGCACGTCACGAAGCTGCGTGAAATATCGATTCGACATGAAATATCGATATTGTTGAAGTTTTAATCAACCTAATCATAAATTACGTTGACTTGGAAATTTGCAACGTGTAATTTTAGTTGCATTTACTTTCACAGGTATAATTAAATCAAACCAGATTTCTCTTTTAATTCTTGGAATGGACCTATATACACTGGATTATTAACAAGCTATTTCCCGGGATAAAAAGTAAAAAGCCTTCATTACATAAGTGTATATCTCTTTTGGAGCTAAAAAGATTCCAGTCATAATGACATAACTGACAAAAGGGCGAAATTTTTTTTTACTACGACCAAGAAAACTTAGTTACCACAAGTTCTATGCTAGACCCCCTGGGGACATTTCCCCAAACAGCATCTACAGAAGTAATTATAACATAGTCGTACAGTTTTAGAATTTACGTCATTATTTGTCAGTCACATATCTCGAAAACAGTTTTATCTTATAATTATTATGTACCTACCTACGATAACGTTTTTACATTGAATTAGATAAAGTTAATAAAAAATACGTTACGTGTCGGCTACATTTCGTGATGTGATGATGTTTAAAAAGGCGATGGTATTTACGTACATAAGCAGACGATATTTAATTCAAAACGTTTTTTGCGAACACTGAAAAATTAATTTTAATACAATTGTGATAGAGCGTAAAATTGAATGTAGTTCAAAACGCCACATTGGTCGACAGATCCGAGATTGAAATTACTTAAGCGCGTCAAAATTGAGCATTGTATTTCCTATGAGGAAATACATTTCATTTTACACTCTAAGCCAATAGTTGTAAAGTTAATTTTTCAGTGTTAATATTTTTTTTTTCTTTTTCTTGTATCACATCACTGAACTGAATTCCTCAAACTTGATAGGTACCATGAAGAAGCAAAGCCTATATCCGATGTCATCCCTACTTTAGAATTTGCGACTCAGTTGATTTTAAGATACTTGCCTAAAATTACTATGGTGTACTTTTCGTGGTTTCGGCTGTCTAATCATTACAGAGTTTTGCCCAATAGGCGACCACGCTGGGCAGACGGGTTGGTCGCCCGAGTCGCGGGAAGGCGCTGGATACAAATAACGCAAGACCGTGCGGGCTGGAAAGCATTGCAGGAGGCCTTTGTCCAGCAGTGGACGTCCATCGGCTGAAACGAACGAACGAACGAACTTTTCGTGTGCATGTAGCTGATTTACATTTTATAGACAGTTATCATCACACTGACGCTGTCAAAAGTTTCGTGCTAGACCCATAGATGTTCAAGTCATCGTATCTTCAGATATTATCGGCTACATTATTCAAGCACAAAATCATTAGTAACGGATGTTGCGGAGCACAAAGCCATGCAAATCGAAACCTATTTTTGAACACTTTGCGGCCTTGTCCATTACCAAGTCAGACTTATCTACGATCAAAATAGAAACCTTTTACTCGTAACTTGAAGCAACTGCCATTTTCATACATTTTTTGAATTTCATATCATATTATGGCATAAGTGCTCGTCAGCTTTCTATGATGTTTTTCTTCCACGTTTCTGCCACAAACTGCTAAGGTGTAGAACACCCTCCAGCTTCCGTATTCCCAGCCAAATATAATCTGACTTCTGAGAGCCTCCAAGAGAAGAGTTAATGAGCATTTTTTTGGCAAGCGCGCTCTATCTCCTAGACTTCATCATTGCTGTCAATCACACGTCATGATTTTAGTCAAGTGCAAGCCTATGGCTAAGAGCTAGCTGTAATGAAGTATGACTCGTCTTCTATTCATAAGGTTCTGTCATGCAAAGCACGTTCCACAAAGACGATAAGGCTTTGAGTGTATAATGTATGTATGAACATTTAATAAAGTGTTTGAGGAATTTTGAGTATGCGGGAAAAAAGTTATTTTGATGTTTGCTATTTCAGTGGTGGGGAATCTTGTACAGTTTTAAAAAATTTCAAAAAAAAATCCTATGCTTTATTCAGATTAACAAAACTCTGAATATGGATCAGGACAACAAGCATGTCAAGATGAAACTTCTGTAGGTATATGTAAATCTGACGCGCTCGAGAAAAAATTTCAATGTCACGTGTTTCTTTCTTCCCCCACCATTGAAAATGAAATATAACCTTATTTTCTAGCATCTGATATTTACAATCCAATAGGAATCGAAATTCCCCTGTTTTGCTCCCCTACTACCAAAACCAATACATAGAAGTCATTGACTAAAACTAAACTTTAACTCTATCCGTATTCACAGTCGCTTTGACAATCAGAATCGTCCGTTAACCCTAAAATTGCGAACGGAAAATAATAATAAAAAAAAAATCCCATTTAAAACACATGATAATTCTTTCTTTTTAAAAAAAAAAGGGAACCGCCTTCAAAAAACCAACCCACTGAAAAGTAAAAAAATAATTTTCTAATAAATCTGGGTTTACTTACCTACCTACTTAGTTTTTGAAGTCGGTGCCATTAGCCATACTCAAAATGAATTGCGAATTTTGATTTGGCACCGACTTCATAAACTAAATAGGTAGGTAAGTAAACCCAGATTTATTAGAAAATTATTTTTTTACTTTTCAGTGGGTTGGTTTTTTGAAGGCGGTTCCCTTTTTTTTTAAAAAAGAAAGAATTATCATGTGTTTTAAATGGGATTTTTTTTTATTATTATTTATTATTTCATACTTTTTAGTGATAAGTAGGTTTTGGGCTAATTAATACTACCTTATCAATTTATTCTAGTGATAGGTTTTTTAGTGATAATTATTCTTACCACTAAAAACATATCCTATCATATGTAATACTGACTTTGACGTATCTACTATTATATATTTTAATATGCTGTATGCCTAATGACGAGGAATGTTGTTTCGCGATAGATCAAATAGATCGGTCCAGCCAAACGTGAGATAATCACGGACAAACCTAAATATCAATATAGGGGTTAAAGAGAGAACCTCTTTTTTTGAAGTCGGTCAATTAAAAACATATTTTTTAGTCAACTTGAGAATCACTATCTCTTTTGAAGTCTGTTAAAATCTATACTGTAAACTAATTATACCGATCGCAAGCGATTTTCCGTTGAGGAGTTCCGCTCTCCATCTGCGAAGATATTCATTAGATCTCAACCAAATTGAAATGAGTCTACCTGTGATGTATGGCCTACCTATTGAAAAAAGAATCATCAAAATCGGTTTCGCCAAACTCGAGATATTCGCGAACAAACTTAAATACAAATATATCTATCAAACTAAGAACCTCTTGTTTTTTTAAGTCGGTTAATATACTAAAACCTTCTCCAGAATGTAACAAACACTTTCCCGAAAACCGCATCAAAATCGGTTCAGCCAAACGCGAAATAATCGCGGACAAACATACATACATACATACATACATACATACATACAAACATACATACAAACATACATACAAACATACGGGTCGAATACAGAACCTCCTTTTTTTTTGAAGTCGGTTAAAAATAAAACGATTGTCCCGGGCGAAATTATGGCGATTCGAGCCAACAATAAAAATCCGGCCGCGATTCAAGCACAGAAGTGACTGCATAATGACACTGACTTCCTGCCGCGATGTGCAGTGGCCTTGTGCGTTCGGTTAGCGCAATCAACTCAGTACTATAACAGCTGTGACTTTATACAGGGTTATATATTAAAAAATTTATTGCCTGTAAAGTCGGTTTACTGACGATAGTTGAACGTGACAACGTTTTCTTTGTCGCTCGTTCCGCGCTCGCGAGGTAACGCCGCATGAGCGAGGTAACGCCGCATGAGCGAGGTAACGCCGGATGAGTAATGTTTTTTCGTGCGTGCAACCGGCTTTATCGATTTATAAGACGTTGTCACGTCAAAAAAAGTACCAAATCGCTTTCGGTCTGTAATTGTTTACATAAAAACAAACAAAGTTTTTTCTACGACTTTTTATTTACTCGATATTTAGAGAAATATCAAATACCTACTCAATATTTTACAGAGATAAGTACTCTACTTGTTCCTACTCTGTAATGTAACATCGGCAAGTGGTAACGGCCGGCGCGGCGCTGCGCGATCTAGCGGCGCAAAACCGCAACAGTGTAATGTCACTTTACAGAAATATCATTTTTTTGTATGAAGTAAATTAATACTGAATTTTGAAAATTCGTAGAACAAAAGTTGTTAGTGTAAATGTAAACAACTACAGGCCGAGAGCGATTTGGGTTTTTTATATAACCCTGTATAGGTTTACTATGTGATTCGTTATTTTTAGGGTTCCGTACCAAATTGATAAAAATAGAACCCTGAGAGTTTGTACCAAAGGAGTTGTCGAACATTTTTCACATTTATCAACTAATAAAAGTTCATATTATGCAGAGTCTGGAGTTTATTTAAACGGTTTTGCTTATAACATTCCCACATTATACAAATCACGCAATCATTTTTTTTATGTTTCTTACTTCTGACGACAAGACAATTATTTACAAGTGTATCAAAACATGACATCACATTATATGTATTTTCGTAAGCCACCCAGTTATCGTATCGTAGGAAGGTCGTTATTACCGTCAGTGGTAATTTTAAGGAATAGTTATAATATGTTTCCGCATTACATCTGAGATATATTTTCCAAGATATTCTGACTTTTCGGAGTTATGTATTCTAGCTACAATTAAATATTACCTACTTACTTTGTTATTATCATGACATCTACTCATAAATATTCTTGGAATCACGCTAAACCAAACGCCGCAGCCCGCCTAAATCAAATTTTATTTGCATGCAAATATGACGTAGTAAGTACCTAGGTCTATGTCAGTTAAATTGCGGGAATGGCGGTGTCATCTTCGCATTTCATCTTAGCTAGACTACTACTAGATCCTAGAACTAAATATTAAACACTTTTAGTGTTTAAAGTTTCGTTCTAGGATCTAGTTTGAGGTGAGTAACTAACGATTCTGGCATTAATTTCTAAAGGATTCATACTTTTTTTTAGGCAAAGCAAGATGATACTGCCATTCCCGCCATTTTAGGTACTGTCATAAGCCTACCACTCATAGAGAAACCAAATGAAATAATTTGGTGCTGCACTGAGACTGAAGTTTGTTCCTTTGTCACCAGATGTGCCTCACCGAGTGGATAAGATTACGGGACTACAAAGGAGGCCGCTCAAGGCTGATCCTTCGGTACGAGGTGCCAGCATGGGCGTGGGAGGTCTACCGAGTGGTCGGGGTGTTCCTCTTCGGGTGCGCCTGCCAGCAACTCACTACGGACGTCGCCAAGTACACTATAGGAAGACTGAGGCCGCATTTCTTTAATGTAAGTGGCTTTACAATAATTGTTATTTGTAGATTTATGTACCTCTTTTTTATATATATATATATTTTTTTTATTGAAGATAGGCTTGCGCTTGACGACAATCATGCCTGATGGAAAGCAATGATGAGGTCTAGGATGGAGCGCGCTTGCCTAGAAAATGCCTATTCACTCTTCTCTTGAAGGCACCTAGATTGTACTTGGCTGGAAACACGGAGGCTGGAAGGGCGTTCCACACCTTAGCGGTTCGTATCAGAAACGTGGAGGAAAAACGTTTCGTGCGAGTTTGTTGGACGTCAACCACATACTTAAGGCGATTATATAAATATATTCATAAATAACGCGATACACGATAACGTCATATTTATAAATAACGCGAGTAAATGAGCGGGGGGTCACCTGATGGAAAGCGATCACCGCCGCCCATGGACATTTGCAGCACCAGAGGAACTGCAAATGCGTTGGAAATTTATTATCCGCCTCTTGAATAACCCTATGTTATAGTTTTGAGGCAACACTGTTGCTGGTAGCTGGTTCCATAGTTTGCATGGAAAGAAAGTTCTGGCATACCGGGTGGTCGTGGATTACCAGGCATCCAGGTGAAATGGATGGAACAAGTTACCTAGTGCCTGCAAATAATGATTCCACATTTATATCTACCTATTATGATTTTAATGTGCTTTATGGGCTAAGAAGGTCCAGTAGAAACTTTTAGAAATATCTCGAAAGAATCACCATGTTAGACCACCTAATCTGTTAAAGAAATCTAATCACCTAAGTTGTTAAAGATGTCCAAATTAAATAATTATACGAAATTGCATTAATCGCTCTTTGCTGATCTGAAGTTAGGTTAATACTTAATATCACAATATCTTTGATAATAATAAATGATAATAATATTTTTATATTTCTTTGTTAACGTTAAGTTATAGTAAAGAGTGCTGTCTTTCGTAACGTGAGCAGTCATTAGATGCTGCATTCGTTTGTTCTTTCGTATGTCAATTTTTCTCCTTTTCCATTCAAGCGCTATTTATAAGATGTCGTTATTATTTATTATTTTGTTTGTTATCATGTCATAAAATTTGCACTTGCTATCAAATTAACTGAAACTCACATCATCAATGTTACACGCGTGAAGATATAGGTACTCGTAAAACTAATGTTTACAATAATGAACGTCATGTTTAATCAAGTTAAAAATTAAACAACCGTTATCTTAGTAATTACACAATTTCATAAAATAGTTCATATAATAAATAAGTAGTTAGGTATTTGTACAAAATAAAGTAAACGTAGGAAATGTACTCGTAGTTTTAAGGTTTTCACTGTCTTAGATAATAAATACTCTTTCCTCGTGGCCTACTTGTGAGATGTCACGTATTTCAGACAGGCACGAACTATAAAACTTCAAATGTACTAACTTGTCGACGAGGTAACGACTAGTTAAGTTATCCGCTATTTCCTTTCTCAAGAAATGCTCAGCAACATAACTATCCCAAAAGGTAAGACAGTAAGTTTCTACATTATATGAACTTAGGTTGGTCGCAAAAGATTATGTCTTAATTATGGACCTCTTATCAATCAATGACCATACAAGTTGCAACTCAACATAAGCAGTTAGTTATTCTTAAAGTTTTTCACAATGCTTACACAGTTCCATACTTACATATCTAGATCACTTCAAGTGGTTACAATTAGATGATTGCCCGGGTCAATAGAATTATGAAAACTGTTCACAATAGATACCGTGAGGCGGTAGATACTTGTCTGTGGCTTGCATACATTATGACAGTTGAAACAGCACTGTTAAGTATTAGGTTAGCTATTGGGTCATTTTGCTTTAATTAATTAAACTCGTCCCGAGTTTAATGACTAACTTTGAATACTTGTAATTTACCGTACTAAAATCGCATATATTCCGATTCCTATAGCTCATGTGGCAGATAAGATGAAGTGAAAAGACGTCATGGAAGGTGAAACATCGCATTCTCATTCGCTCAAGAGAGCAACTTCTCTTTAATGGATGATACATTATACAGAAGTTACTGGCTCTAACAAGCATATGAAGCATGATCCATCTTATAAAATCTGTGCAGTTAGTACGGTACAATATATGTTATCTTACCTGACTATTCCTACCAATTTTAAAATGCAAGTTCGTTTTGATGTATGGATAGATGGACGGATGTTTCTTACTCGTGCACGCAAAAACTAACGCACTGTACCGGAAAAATTCATAGTTCCCGATAGTTCATTCTCACTCGCGAAAGTCACAGTGTAGAACAAATCCGTCTTAAACAAAATAGCAGTACAATTTTATCCGTTTACCAACATAAGAGGTTTACTTTGACTCTCCATAGAACAACATAGTTTTTATTTCCCAAAAGTTTACAAACCGCCAGCTAACACGTGTTCAAGTTTCGTGAACAGTAGCTATTGTTTGTTTTGTAATAATAATAAAAATATCCGCTTGCTATATCATAGGTACCACTACCGTCTACCACGTTAGACCTATTATAATCTTCAAATAACACCATGGTAAAATGAACTATGAAATTTCATTACCATGGTGTTAGTTGGTGTATCGACGGACGGCTTATTTGTAAAGGCCGCGGTTATAAAGTTTTATCGGCAGTAAAAAATGTTTTATTTATAAAACGTGGGCTGCCGTGGCGCTATTAAAAGGTACTATGCCGGGTAATTGAATTATCACGAGTCCACGGGGAAATCGAAAAGTAAAGCTATAAGCTTAAAAAGTAAGCTAATGCTGAAAGCAAAGAAGTTAGAGATCATTTGTGTTAATTTCTCGTTCTCAATAATTCTATCTAACGGGTCCTGATTTTGTGATTTTATTACTCGAAGCTTTTCTTTAACGAGCTAAAGCGGTTATTTAAGAGATTTTTAGTAACCTGTACTTTCAAAACTATAAAGACAACGTTCAAACGTCATGTATTTTGCGCTACAAGGCAGAAAACGATTGAAAAAATATTCTTTATAGAAAGTTTCCTCAAAAATGCTTCAAAATCTCCATTTTTCTATTTTTATCGAAATCTAGACAGGCTTTTTATTAAAAACGTGCAGATTTTTCTTGATACCTGTTTTAGACTCAACCGAACTCTTTTTCTGTGAAATTCTTCTGACTGACGTACCCATCAAAGTATTCGTGTAAGTAGGACAAAAATAAAATTCGTCTGAGACCTTAATCGCATTTTATATTAATTATTGTATTTATAATTACTCTAATAAAATGAAGCCCTAAATTATGAAATCATTATATTTCTGGTATCAGAGGATATCGATTATTATCGAACATTTTTTTTGTGAGGCTAGGGGTTAGGCTATAAGGCCTTATAGCTTATAAGCTTCATCAGTTCTCAAGGGATTTTTAATTCTTAAATAGTCACTGTACTCATAATTGTGTGATGACAGACTAATTTGACATATGGTCACAAGGAATCCTATGGGATCAAACGAGGAGCGTTTGAGGAGGTTTGAAAGAATCATCAAGAATCTGTTGAAATACCGGAGTAAAGTGCAGTACTATAATCCTTAGGACTAGAGCGTTCCATTTTATATGTAAATTAATAGAAAGCATTAAGCAACGAAAGGAAGTCGGCAGTCAAAAGAGGTTTACAATGAAAGCTGACAAGAGAATCAGCTTAAAGTATTATCACAGTGGAATTGTGGTATTATCGATACCTTACCGGCTTCTACGCTTCGAGTAACGAACGACTGACATTTGAATGAGGATTAAACGTATTTAAATACAAACTGAACAGAAGTGAATGATGAATGATGAACAGGAAAATGAGTGAAGGAAGAATTAAAATGTTTAGACGCATATTTATCCTTTGAAGTTTTTACTTTAATTTTCTTGCTTTCACTTGCTGATACGAAACTCTCAAAAACTAAAAGCATAGAGTATAAATATTTACATGATCCATACTCTATACTTTTATTTTTCTCTAATATAGGCATAGATATATAATACTAAGGATGAGGGGTCAGCGCTAAAAAGTGTCCGAACCGAAAGAGAGATGAAACGTGAAAAGGGAGAGAATCGCACTATAGCTAGTGGCAAGTTAAATTAGGCTGTATAATAATGGTGAAAGATATAAATTACAATGTTTTAGTTTGTTTATAAAAATATACATACCCGCGTTTATATATATATCTTTATAATTTTAATAAATTTTAATTGGTTTACATTGTTAAAAGTTGCTTCAATAGTCAATCGCTTCATAAAACTTAGTGTTGCAATACTATATTATAAAAAAACACAACCACGCGATTTTTTACCAAAATAATTTCTAAGCAAGCATGAGCTATGAATTAATGCCGATACTAGTGAAGCAAATGTACCCAATGTTATATTTTTAATTAAATCACTTTTATTTCCATTCACGCGCAACGTTCACTCTCGCCCGTATCTCTTATGGTATAGGAGCTAGCAACGTTTTCGAGAAAGAATTTTAGGTGAGCTGGTTTTGTGATATGTTGTCTTTCTTGCACTTTCGGTTAGAGTCTGGGCTATCTGGCTGGCAGAAGCCGTTGCGTTTATTACTGCGCATCCTATTTGCAGCTTACGCGTCCACAATGTTTATACCAATGTTGTCGGGGCTACTAATTGCCCTTAAAATAACTACAGGCGCACTATCATTTATGATGACGTTTCATTTTTGTATTAGTCAATTGTCAACCACATACGAGTTAACATATGAAACGTCATCATAAATGGTAGTGCGCCTGTAATAATTTTAAGGGCAATTAGTAGCCCCAACAACATTGGTATAAACATTATGGAGGCGTAAGCTGCAACACCTGGACAGACCAAGGATGCGCATTAATGAACGCAACGGCTTTCGGCTTCCAGATGGCCCCGACTCTAACCGAAAGTGCAAGAAGGACGACATATCACAAAATCAGCTCTTCTAAAATTCTTACTTTTCAAACGTTGCTAGCTCCCGTACCATTATAGCACTAATAAAAAATGATTACGCCTATGAACATAAAACTCGATGTAAGTATCATGACACGAACGACAGCAGCAGGGAACACGCGAAGATTACAGGTGTATACATTTTACTCACGAATTTCTAAATACAATACTTGCTGTGGTTTCATGACTCAGTCACCCAAAGAAAATCATGGCGATACTGCCACTAACGCATATTCTGCATTACTTGAAGAAAATCAGCTTTTTCGCGATGTCCTTACAATCATCTTCGACTACAATGGAAGTGCAGAAGCGTTATCCTAAATTCCTTCTATACAAAGCCATGCTCACTTCTGCCCGTAGAGTGTTTTTCTTGCAGCATCATCAGTGTCCACTTGGAAAGATATAAGTCTTTGCAACTTAGTTTCATTTACACTATTGAATGCGACTGCGAGGTTTTGTGTTTCTTTGTCTTCAGTCCATCGTCGGCAGACATCATCGTTCTTTTGGAATTCCATGCTTTCAGTTCATAAATTTGAACAAAAGAACAAATTGCCATTTAATTATATCAGCTGATCTTAAACGAGTGTTGATAGCTGTTCGACAGACTAATGCCGCCTTCTCTTGAATATTTATAGCCTATTAACTGTTGATAGATTGTGATTGCTTCGCATAAAATATTCACAAATTGAATACCGGCGAATGTGGACAGGTTTTATTCTGCGCTTTCAGGTTTTAATATCATTAAGCTGTGACAATACCTATTGTTTCGGGAGTTCCTTATGCTTACAGATAGCTCAATAACCTAAAGCTATTATAGAGGATATTAGCCTCCGACACATTAAGTTATTTTTTCCGTTATTTTTTCTAGACTTCCCTTTGTGGACACATCTTTCGAATCAATTCGTACATCTCCAGCATTGCGTATCACACTATCCGTGTCTGTTTTATTAACATCTGAAACCCCCACTTTATTTATACCCCCACTTCACAGATCTAAGTCTTGTGATGTAGAGTTGTGTTTACAATCTTATTTCTGCTTCATTTTAATTAAATGAAGTCTGAAACCACTTGCTCGCTTTATATTCGTCGGGAGTGCATAAATCTACTGAATGTCCATTTGTTTAATCCCCCTGGTCTATATTTGTTCGAGATTTCGTTATGGCTTTGAAGAGACTTTTCCCTTCTGGGTGGCGCGCTATGTCCATAATTGGTGTGATATTTTGAGCATTTTAACGACGCATTAAAAACAAACAGCGAATCGAATTTCCTTGATAACTTTTCCATTATATAATAACCTTTTATTATTTTCTCATCTTATCTCTTGCTAAGCGAGCATGATCTATAGAATAATGATTTATAGAATATTCATGGTATATTTTTCCTGCTACTACGTCCTCGGTAATCTTTTAATCAAAGTCTGATTTTTCTTAGAATTAAATTTTCATATCTTAATATTTTTGCATTGTAAATTGTAATGTTTTATTATTATTAGTACTTTAGTATAATATGCATTAATAAATTAAGATTGCTGCTGGCCCCTGGTACTGGGACCCTCCAATTTATCTTTTCTTATCTTTATTTCTATTGTTACCTACTTGCAATATAAAGTACAGCATGTAATGTTGTTTGTGACTAAGGGCCAAATTCAACGGACATCGAATTCACGCTTATTTGCAATCCGAGTTGTTTATTTTTCAGTTCTCGTTTCTCGTTCAAGTTTGATTCCTCACAGCGTTCGTTACACGTCTAACCCCAAGCCCTAAATTAACTTTGTATTAAGTGGATGCATCTGTTATAAATGTCCGGCGACACGCTCCGCCGCTATCGCGGCTTCAATTTGACATATTGTACGTTTAATAGAGACTCTATATAGCGAAGCTTTCTCGGATTATTCTATAATTTCCGATCGATAAAAGATTAATACGTTGTTAACCTCTCACTTTACTCCATGAAATTGAGTTGTTGCTTTACTGACAAAGTTATGTTGCGTTGAGAGTTTTGATTTTTTTAAGTCAATTAGAAAGCTGTTACTTCTTTTGTCATTTGGTTCAGTTGATTTTGAATCAATAAGTACGCATCATTATTGATAATAATTAGTTTCTACAGTTTATTTGAAACACGCTTATTGTTCTTGATTAAACGTCATTGGTCATACTGTTACTCCAGTTTTTAAAGGTTTATCTAACGAGCCGCAAGCACCAATTATAATTCGTGCTTTAATAAATTATTATTGATTGTCTCTATATTCCTTATTTTATCATAAAAAATGGTCGCTCTACTTGACAGTAACGTATCAAGACGAGTCGTTGCGTTGTTCAAAATAACTGTACATAACTTAATTTGGTGTTTACAGTTTATGGTTCATAAAGCTGTTGTATAACTTGTTTCCTATTAAATATTCCTATGATACCTGTCCCTAATTATACGATTGATTTAACAACGTTATTAAATTAAGTTTCACTGGTTCCGATGATTTTTTTAACATTTTTATGTTTTCTTGACGTGGGTGTTATTTGATTAACGTCAATGAGATCCGTGTGTTAATTGGTATTCTATGCTGTTTGGTTATAATCCAACTAATCAACAACTAATAGAAAAAATTCTTTCCAAAAAACCAACTTCAAATGCCACTACAAAGAATGAAATAATTTTTAATGTACCTACACCAATTCGAAGTCGGGCAATGTTTTGTTCAATCATTAATAGTCCTTCTTATTATAAAACTTGATGTGCAAAGAAACGACAAAATTATCGACAATACAAAGGACTATTAGTGAATGAACGAAACATTGCCCGACTTCGAATTGGTGTAGCTACATTAAAAATTATTTCATTCTTTGTAGTGGCATTTGAAGTTGGTTTTTTGGAAAAAATTTTCCGTTTTATTTTATACTTTTTAGTGGAAACCAACTAATGCGAAAGGCATTGGAAAAAATGTCCAAATCGCTTGAAGTATGCTTCTAAAATCTGAAGAGTTCCCTCAATTTCTCCAAGATCCCTTCATCAGATCCTGACTTGATGACAATGGGACCATCAACTATACCCTTTCAAACAAAAAAAGAATTTTCTAAATTGGTCGACGCATCTTCGAGTAATCGGGGAACATACATAAAAAAAAAAAAATAAAAAAAAAAGATTCTGACGAATTGAGAACCTCCTCCTTTTTTTGAAGTCGTTTAAAAATAGTAGAGATGAAACTGTTTCAAATCTCAATCGCGAGACGCGTCATCGACCTACGAGTGAAGTACAACTTATAGTTACAACTAGCGTAATCAAAGAAGGCACGGTCGATCAATTTTATCAATTTGAATGATGATCACTCGTACATCTGATTAAAGTTCATTACCTGATTGATGAATGATGATATAATGATTTAAAAGCTTTTAACGACCATCACAACTGTAGCCAATTCGTCTTGTTTATTTTTTATCGCTCGTATTTCTTTCGTTGCTTTTTCGTAGTCTTCATGTACAATTGATTTGTTTACACCAACTCGATTCCTACTTTGGTTCTTTAATGATGTTTTTTCTTGGGTTTTTGTTAAAAACGCTAAATACTAACCTTCACCTACCATTGATTCGTCGCGGTCTCTTTCGTTTTCTGTCCATTAAGCCCTTAATCGATTTTCCACTCGTTTATAGATCTTTAGTACACTGCTACGGTTTTTTTTATTTGATGTTTAAATTGTTGTTAAACTAATAAGTAATATAGTAACTCCAAAGCTATAAGTGTTGTTGGTGCGCTTAGACTTCTTATTTTTGACGATGCATTTAGATATGTAAGCTTATTATCTTGAAAGAGGTATAAAACTATAATCCTCTGATCGATTGCTACACGATTTCTTGCCGGAATTCTAAATCGTTTTGCGGTATATCTATTAGTTTTATCTTTGTCGGTAGGGTGGTGACCATTGAAGCCCATCAAATCAAACGACCCGTTGCTAACATTATTTATATTATATTTGCTTTTCGGCTTACATACTGTGAATCAGACATTTAAATTTTTCTTATCAGCTTCTTACAATACCTATAATATACCAATGTTTGTCTTGTAAAATTCATAAATCAAAATTATTGCAGTTTGGTCTTAATTCGTACGTCCAAAGTACTTGATTCCAATTCTTAAAGGGCAATAGACTTTTTTATTTCCTACATAGAAAATTTATTTATTAACAAAACTCTACCGTTATGTTGGATGTAAGTAGACCTTTAAATGGGTAAATCACGTACTCCTAAGTCCCTGCAGTTATTATAAATGGAAACTCATAAACCTACTTCAGAGTTTAGCTGCGTTCACCTTTTATAACCCGTTAAAACCAATAAGTGGGTATTTCTAACATAAATCCACGTCCAAAACAAATAAATCCCAATCTAAGGTATATTATACCTACGTTAAAGGTAATAAATGTTCTACAAATATCGATTTATCTTCTTTTGTAATTTTATATGTTATTTCAACATAATATCTTTGTGCTTTTGAGTTTTACGAGTATACTTGCATATTTATTTATGTAGTTGAAACTTGAATACTTTGCTGAAGATTTCCCAATTGACCGTACATATTTTATGCTTCTTCAATCTCTGAGATGAGTTCAGTCGGAGAGAATTTTTCAACTAAGTAGCCAACTACGATTTTTCTAGACTTTGATACTTGTGGTGCATTTCTTTTTGTTTTATTATTAGTTCTCTGTTCCATGAGAGGTTCTAAAACCCTAAAAAGTTACTTACTTGAAAAAAACGCGCTAGTTCTGTACAGTCTATTACTTATTTGAAACGTCTTTCTACGATTACGAGGCAGCCCTATAGTACATAAAATATAGATAAAGACGCGTAAAAGTTTAGCACAAATTTAAATGTGTAGCGGAGGCGGTTCATGGCGCTGTTGCGAACTGAATTGCACTTTTTTGTAACAGCGCTAGGGTCGCTATTTCTTTAAATCATCTTGCGGAGTGAACCTTCTGTACCGTTCGGTACTGTTATGGTATTCTGTATAAGTAGGCGGTATGAGGTACTGAACTTTGGAATTCATGGAAGTCAAAAATATTTATTTTTGTAAAATGACGCTATGTTTGTAAGTAAAAATTACAAAGGGTTTCTTATTCAACTGAGGAACTCCAAAAATATCACTATTCATAGCCGGTTTACGCGCGGATAAATAGTGACAATGCAATTTCTATTTACGGAGGGTTACTACAATAATATTCACAACAAAATGGGGACTTCTCTATTGTCACCAACCTACATGATATTTATTGATTTTACGCGTAAGTGTTGAAACGTGACTAAAATGAAATTGATATGATTATGAACGTGCAATAAAGGACACGTGATAGCATAGGGGTTAAGACTTCGATATCCTATTAATAAGGTTCGGGGTTCGAATCACGGGCACACAGCTCTGACTTTTGGGGGTGATATTGTGATGCATCTATGGTATTTATCACTTTCTTCAACGGTGAAGAAAAATGGTGTTTTTTCTGGTGAAGAAAGCTGTGTTTTCCCAATGTCGATGTAAAGCTTGTCGGCGTCTTTTTGCATAGAACTACCTAAAGTATCATAAATGTAGGTTCACCATAGTACATAGCAGTAAACTCGCATGGCATTTTACCAAGTACCAAAAACCCAGACCTAAAAAGATAAGCATCGTTGGCATCGCCGTCAGAATGTCAAGTCCAAGCGGGCTCACCTTTGCATGGTCTTTTTGCTAAAAGGACACCGTCTGGCCATTACGCGTTACGCATCGTCACTCACTTCAACTCCACTCTATCAATAGACGTATACACAGGACCCGGCGGACCGCGCGAAAAATGTCGTCACTTTACTGGTGTCAAAAATATTTGTTTTGACACCAACAGCGTCAGCTGTAAGCCGACCGCAGTATTGTCTATTGACCTAGGTCCACGCCACAGATCACTATATTTGTTATTAGTCCAAGAGTTTCCACAGGGACGATTTCCGCCGTGTTGCGGCGTATTAGCGGAAATTTTGACAAATGACATTACTTTATTCTTGTATGAAGAAGGTTGACGTAAAATGTTTCAATGGGCTCATCCTTAGGTTCATATCAGTGGCTCTATAACTGTTTATTTGTATCAATTATTAAGCTTCGTACTGCTGAATTTATTGCGAAGCGTCATGTGAACGCACCCTATAAATTCAATTGCTTAGTAACAAAATATAATACTGTTATTCTTAGTCTTTTATTTCAACCAAGATATATTTTGACGGTAGATGTGTTAAATATTTCTTTATTCAGTGACGTTGATTTTATCATGACCAGTGATTACCAAATCGATTGTAGGTGAGTCTGTATTTATAAATCACTATCTAAGAAAAACCGGTTAATTTCAATTATTATAATCGGCAAAAAATCCTGTCTTCTGATTCGCTGAATTTCGTATTTCAGCTAATCTACAATATTTTTGATGCAACGTCATAGGATATTTTTTGGTAAGAAAGAGTACTAACCTGGCGCTCAACATAATGATTTCGATATAATCTGACTATACTTATAACATGAAAGGTAACAAACTATATTCATCAAGCCGCACGGGTCATATTTGTCACGTCTTTTCTGCAAAAGGGAGACTGGTATCTTCTTAGTACTTGCCATTGATGTATTTTATTTTTGCTAAGTTGTCGTTGCAAAGGTGAGTTTGCATGACTACTGTATTCTGTATTAAATTTTGCGTTGTCACTGTGGTTGTCACTATAAACATACAGATTGTCCTAATACACATCGTATACTTTAGTATATTTCCTAATTTAATATGTTTTACATAGATTTTCATAATTTGGGAAACCATGAGCTTTCTATTATTCTACATAAGGACGTCAAATGTTCTGTTATAAATACATAAAATGCATTCAGATACCTCCGTTCCCAATTTGTCCCAGCTATTCTTACAAAGGGACAAATATGGCTTAGCATAAAATTGTCTAGAAAATTATTCACTTCAAGTATTTACTCTTTAGACTGCTAATATTTGTCTTGGTCTAAAAATAGCGTCTTTATAAGATGAGATACAAGAATCAAGATGCTGTCAGACCGCTCCGGAGCCCTCGTTTGTCAAACGTAACGACTCTACTCAAAATAAAACGTTATTCAAGCGAAACTGCATCGAAAATACACATAGCATTTGCACTACATTTATTCGAAGTGGCTCTTTTATCAGTGTTTTCAGGATTTTAAATTACGCGTGCGTCATACTTATATTTTCACTAATTTTTATTTATTTTTACTGTGCAATATTTTTACAATAAATTAATTAGTTACTGTTGCGTTCCAATTTTAAAGTACTTTGGGCAATTTCCCCTGGCGATGTTTAAGTTCATAATGGTTAAAATACTGTCCTTTTTAGTCATTTTTATTCTGATTTATGGTAAAAGATACAGTTCGACATCGACTTTTTTTCTTCACCCCTACATTGACGTACCAAAGACACGTGACGTACCAAGGTTCCTCGTTCCCGTTACGCACTGCAAATTTATACACTTCCAGGTACTGACATTCCCAACTCCTACAATTTGGACGCCTTCATATCAAGAGTGACTAGGCATTACCTTGGTAAACGCGTTCGATACCTTAGACTGTATCATCAATTTCCATCACGTCTGATTACAGTCAAGCGCTAGCCTATATTGTTAAAAAATATATGTATTTTTTTAACGTTCATGATTAAACGCAATATAATAATGTAATCTTCTGTCCAACCTCAGTCGCATTAATTCAAGTTCTGTTCATCTAGTACTCAGGCGGCTGGTACGGAAAAGATAAGCAAAACTGATTTATTTCTGCCAAAATGATAAGTATAGTAGTGATAAGACGTTCCATTGAATGTATTGCCCTTAGGCCCGGTTTTCACCAAAGCGGAGCTGTGTTTGAGGAACTAATCAGATTTCGTCATTTTGACATCTTCGAAACTGAGGAAGCACAGCTCCTCTTTGGTGGAAACCGGGCCTTAAACTTGGCAGTTTGTAACGCTTGATATATCCCCTCCTGTTTACAGAGGACTTAGAGATTCTTCACAATAGTAATTATAAATAACACGAAATGTTATCTCTTATTCTTGAACTCGACTTGAAATTGCCAATTAGTTATTTTTATTCCTACATCAAAAGGAATATTTTATGATGTTCTATATTAATCTTTACTGTCGTAATCATATGGATCTTTTTATTTTATAGTATTTTTGATCTGATTTCTGATATTCGACCAACCAGGTCAGAGATGGTTCAAAGGTTATCTTGTAAAGGTCTAGGGAACTCGATAAATTTGATAATAATGGTATAAAGTTCTCAAAAGTGATTTGTATTTTTTGAATAAACAAATTAATTATGGTTTGATTTTTGTTATCATTTTCCTTGTCCTGTATTTTTTCGTTTTTATAAAGCTGGGTGTAGATGTATTTTCAAATCGCACACCTACGATGAAAACCTATGGAAAACTTATTTGAGTCCTCAAAGTTTTCTAATTGTAACGAAAAAATGATGCGCGGTGATCCTTCCTATAGTATTTGCGCTATACGGGGTACGAGTTACAGATGAGATGAAAATTGCAATAGGGAAGGACCAGACAGACAGACTGAATGTTATGTACCGCCTACGCGACTGACAGCTGTCACCACATGCCACAGCGCAAATACCTACTATAAAAAATATTACCTACAAGTTACCAATGCTATCATATTCGCTCACAAGTATTAGTGTTCGAAGCTTTCAAGCTAAAGAAATGGGCGATATTGCCGTGATAATTCATTATTAATTATTTCTTTTCGCAAAATGATTACATATTTAGTGTCACCTATGAATTGTAGCATTTTCAATAATCGGACAATGTGGTCGATTCTGTTGTGCATAATCTCTAAACTAAACTAATTTAAAATAGTGCAATGCTTTTAAAAGTGCTCCCGATAGAAAAGGATACTTTTAATTAGTTTAGCTTAGAAATTTTGCACAACAGAATTGACCACAGTGTTTTATAAACTCAGTGACAATATATTTGTTAATCTGTACTGTACACAGAGTCACAGACTACAGAGCATGGTGTACGGATCAAAGCTGGCGTAGATTGGAGCGGATTTATTGCGGCGGCGCATTAGCGGTGCGACTCAAACGTCCAATTAGCGCTATCTAGCCAGCGACGATTGAAACGCTGCGTCGAGTGTCGCATGTGAGGCACGAGCTTTAGGCGATACTCGAAATGGTGCAGCTTAATTTGACGTACCTACTTTTATTGTTTTAAAAGTTTCTACGATTTCTTGCTTGTCATGCCAGTATACCTACTCCATTTCATGTTTTTTTTTAATTTTCTTTAATTTGCGGTTAATTTAATTTTTTATTTAATTTGAATAGGCTATTTGACAACAATGAAAATATACCTGAAATTGTGGTAAATCTCACTAATAACAACGTAAATAAGCATATTTCACTTTATTTTAATCAAATAATTATGTATATTTTTCAGCAAAATAAGAGTTTAATAATGTTATAATTTTTGATATTTTACCTGTGACAGGAACGCCCTGTGATTGGTTGCAACTCTCGTGACGTCACACTCGAAAATTTGCGGGAAAACAACAGCTTTTTGTACTGATTTTTCTGAGTGTTTTGTTTGGCGGGCGTTTTATTTTACCTTTTAGCTATTTAAACAGTAATTTTCTGGTTAACTTTATAACTAAACATACTAAGGAAATAAATAATTAAGTATTTCAAATCGCAGAATGGAATCAAATTTTGTGCGAGCTGATAATAGCAACCTACCTAAGGTAGATGCTTTTATGGTTGCACGCCTGAAAATTTAAAAACAGCAATGTAAGTACCTACCGCGTCGAACATATTAGTCCTTCCTTTATTTATTATAATCATTAATCATTATCTCATTTTAGTTTATGTTGACAAATACTCAGGAAGTTCATGGGAGTTCGGTTTATCATGGTGTTTTCTTTTGTTTTACAGTTCTGCACTGATATTAGCAAGTGAAGACATACCTATTATGTTCCAATAAACATAATAAACTTGAGATAATAAACTTAAGAGATAACAGCTATGAATATATTATATTAGGTAGTTAAAATACACAAAGAGACTCTAAATGCTAGACCCATATTATTACCTAAATTGGGGTTAGTTTTAGATGTTAGGTTATATAACTTATTTTTTAATAAGAACCGATGTTATATTCAGCTTGAATATTAAATTAAAAGGTAATTATTAGGTAGGTACTTACATCAAAGTGATCTTCACACATAAAAACATTTGAATGCGATAAAAAGGCCTTTGGATCTCTTCGAGCTAACTGTAGCCATTTTTTTCGCCTTTTATCTGGTACAGACACAAACACTTTTTGAGGGCAATTTATGGAGGTATTTGTACATAATGGTACTACACAGCATTTGTACACCATTCTTTCTGTTAAAATATATTAATTTTTATTAAATTTAAAGAAAAGCGAAGAAATTCAACTAAACTGTACG
Source organism: Coenonympha arcania (assembly GCA_036785405.1). Taxonomy (NCBI): domain Eukaryota; kingdom Metazoa; phylum Arthropoda; class Insecta; order Lepidoptera; family Nymphalidae; genus Coenonympha; species Coenonympha arcania. Next base: position 3,564,651 of record CM072074.1, read on the forward strand.
GTACTGTAAATGCGTTTGACAATGTGTGACGTCACGAGTCAGATGACAAGCGCCATTACAAAATTGGCGTTTTTGGCGCGGTTTTGAAATTTGAAACTTTAAAAGTGGTTTTTAAAGGGAATTACATTAAATTTCCGCGAAATATCAATGTAATGTGCATAATAGGTAGTAACAAATTCTTTAAAATCATTTTCAAAATTTAGTCAAATAGCCTATTGCGGTTTCCCGAATAAAAAAAAATCTTAAGTACCTAATTCTTAGGGCCGAATGAAGTTTGAAAAGACCGAATTATAAGTTGTCTCCATTCTAAATCGATCACTATTTAGTATCTAACAACAAGACAAATATCCAACTTTCATTTATAAATAATCTTGATTGACAAACCGTCCAAATAATAAACATAAAAACAGAACTACCATTTTACGGAAGCCCTTTTTACTTTATAGTCATGTTAATGATGTTACTTATTAAATCAATTTTATCTCTAATTCTTATAGTTATGTTGCTCATTAAATCAATTTTATCTATCTCTAATTCTTTTGAACTACGAAATGTATGAGTATGAAAGTAATGAATGATTATATTACTATAGGTATCTTTGACAATCGTTATTGATAGTTCACGGGATCAATCTTACGCCACAAATGTTATTGCCGTAAGTAATATTTTTCTCGGGTTTCTAACCGTTATACAATTTTTAGCGAGTGTAGATATTGAACTATGAAATGCAATGATAACAATAAATTAAAAAAAAATGTTTTCATAAAATTAAAAAAAAATTAATATAATTCATCAATCGCGATCGCTTGTAACTTAAATAGCCTAGTAAAGTAACATAAGCTTGTAATTGAATCGAAAAGGAAAACGAATGGTGTAGAGGTTCTCATTTGAATAGCACTACGGAAATTGGTATGTTGCTTCTGAAATATAGGTGCCTGTATCTACCCGCTTTGAATATATTACTAGTGTCGACCGAGGTGGCTAGTTCTAAGATTTGTACCAAGACTTTGATACAAATCCTAGAATTATTCACCTCGGTCGACACTCGTTAGTCGTAATACCTGCCTTCTACTGCAAAAGGGAAATGAGCGGGAAATGGCCGAGCGAATCGGAGCCAAATAGTTTTGCCTTCCACTAAGAAATGGTTTCACAAAAAACTGATTTTTGCCTTTTATTGCCACCGGGTAGGCATACTCTATTAGTATAAAGCTATTGGACTGATGACAGCAGCTTTGAATATATTACTAGTGTCGACTGAGGTGACTAGTTCTAAGATTTGTAGCAAGACTTTGATACAAGTCCTAGAAATATTTACCTCGGTCGACACTCGTTAGTCGTAATACCTGCGTTTCACTGCAAAAGGGAAATGAGCGGGAAATGGCTGAGCGAATCGGAGCCAAATAGTTTAGCCTTTCACGTGAAATGGTTTCACAGAAAATTGATTTTTGCCTTCTATTGCCACCGGGTAGACATACTCTATTAGTATAAAGCTATTGGACTGATGACACCACTTTGAATATATTACTAGTGTCGACCGAGGTGGCTAGTTCTAAGATTTGTAGCAAGACTTTGATACAAATCCTAGAAGTAGTCACCTCGGTCGACACTCGTAAGTCGTAATACCTGCCTTCCACTGCAAAAGGGTAATGAGTGGGAAATGGCCGAGCGAATCGGAGTCAAAGATAGCCTTCCACTAAGAAATGGTTTCACAGAAAACTGATTTTTGCCTTCTATTGCCACCGGGTAGACTATTAGTATAAAGCTTTTGGACTGATGACAGCACTTTGAATATATTACTAGTGTCGACCGAGGTGACTAGTTTTAAGATTTGTAGCAAGACTTTGATACAAATCCTAGAATAATAATTCACCTCGGTCGACACTCGTTAGTCGTAAGACCTGCCTTCTACTGCAAAAAGGAAATGAGCGGGAAATGGCCGAGCGAATCGGAGCCAAACAGTTTTGTCTTCCACTAAGAAATGGTTTCACAGAAAATAGAAAACCGTCCAAAATGCAAGCTATACTAACGGTCTAAAAATCATTTTGAGTCAGTCTTGGCGAGTCGCGACTATAAGAGGTGTTCTTTTTGCAGCAAATTTGAGATTTTAGCAAAGCCGTCAAACAAAAATCTGCACCCATCCATAGTTGATTAACCTTATAAGACATGTAAGAAGCGCTTTGCTTCTTAATCCTGATGCTAAGATCTAGAATACGTTCACCTTTCTACCATAGGACTGCAAGACGCCGAGAGCGGTGGCATCCTTATGTGGTTGACGTCCAACAAACTCGCACGAAACGTTTTTCCTCCACGTTTCTGATACGAACCGCTAAGGTGTGGAACGCCCTTCCAGCCTCCGTGTTTCCAGCCAAGTACAATGTAGGTGCCTTCAAGAGAAGAGTGAATAGGCATTTTCTAGGCAAGCGCGCTCCATCCTAGACCTCATCATTGCTTTCCATCAGGCATGATTGTCGTCAAGCGCAAGCCTATCTTCAATAAAAAAAAATACGTACCATCCCATCCTCCGTCTTCCCCACCACGTATATTATTAACATCTAAGGTGTGAATAAGCGGTGGCCTAATTTTAAAAATTAGATGAACTAATTTATGCATGCGTCGAAAGTGTTGTGGGTGAAAAATTGTGTATGGCTTTGGTGTGTTTTGTTTTACACTATACAAGTTAGAACTTGACTGGTGGTAAATGATAATGCAGCCGAAGATGTTATCGTACTAAATAAGGGGTAAGTATAGACTCACCTCAACGGTTTCTACACAGCGTCGCACCGGAACCCTAAATCGGTTGGCGGCGCGTCGTTGCTGTAGGGTGGTAACTAGCCACGGCCGAAGCCTTCCACCAGACAAAAAGGTGTGGGTGATGGTTGCATTGCTCGCTTGGGAACTTTGCTTTTGTGCTTGGTGCTTGGCTTGTCCCTGCATGTTGGACGATTGAGATTCTTTTCAGTTAGCGGATTATAGCAAAACAATGTAATATTTCCTGTGAATTTATTTATTGTATTATGTGTGTTGCTCCTTTATAGAAAACTTACTCTAAGCCATTCGATATCTACTAAAAGCGGTGATGATGCTGTCGGTAAATTTAGTGACTCAAAACGTCAAAGCTTTAGTTAAACCATTAAAGTCTTTATTCGTTTAACTTCAACAATATGTAATTATATTATCAGTTTTATAGTCACAAGTGGTCGCAAGCCTATTCGTGTTTTTTTAAAAAGCCATTCCGAGTTACCATTTTATGGTCCATTTCATTCTTTACTTAAAACTGAAGTGACATTTACGATTACTCCCAGCGTATTACCGAATAAAACTATTCTGTTTAATCGAGCTCTAGAACATTTGAATCGGAACAATTTACAGGTAATAAAAGGTATTTTATACATTAACGGTTTTTTAAAGATTTGTGTTTCCGGCAAAGTGTGTTCTTTAAAGATCTTCTTTTGCACTCAAGTAGAAAAATTGTTGTATTAAAAAAACTTCCTTTGTGATAAATTACTGTACATGTATGCAACTGATACGTGTACGCAATTTGTTTTATTTTCAGTGTTCAGTGAAATTCGGAGTTTACGAGAATTTTAAATTCTCATTTTCGCTGTCAATCTGTCAACATACAAAGTGGTCTTTCCTGTTTCATTTTATTCACCACGAGTATTTTGTTTGTCACTCTTTTAATACTAAAGACACAAAGGCTAAAGACACATCGCGTTGTATTTTATTTTTTATTAATAATTATGGCTCTGCTTCATTTCAGGTAGGCATCTATTGTACAGTACAGTACTCCTTTGATGTTTTATACTTTTGTTTTTATTATTTTTTCTTAACATTTTCCTTAAATTAATGAATCATATAAATATTTACTGTACACCGTAAGTCCTTCAGTGTTGAATGGAAGCAGGCGTTATTTTGCGGAAATCCATAATTAGCAGGACAGATTAATTTGTTTTGCTGTAATCCGCTACTTGGAAAGATTCTGTATGGTACAATATGCAGGAACACTGCCCACATGAAACACCACACACAATTTTCCAACACTTTCTTCGACGCACGTTTCGTCCCGAACCGGGACATCCTCAGGAGATGTTGACTTCACAATGCGAAATCGTAGAGAATCGATCAATGAGAAATCGTCCTTCAGTGTTGAAAGTTTTCTTACCAATTATCAAGTTTTAATTGCAATTTGCATCTGCTCGGTTAATAGAGCGATTAAATTTGAAACACTATCAAAAAACAAAACTATTGGAATTTGTAATGCTTTACTTAGGTTGATTACTCTAAGCCTTTGTTTTATTGGCAGAAGCTCTGTCGCTCAATACTTTCGTGAGTAAAACATGCATATTTTAGAGAGTCTAGTACTCCCTATCTCTATTCTCCAACCGTTCCTCCTCACATGTGACATTTTTAATACTGTCACACATTAATTACCAGGTGTTACTAACCTCATTTACTACATCGTAAAACTCTTTATTGTAATTTAAACCCGGGCAATTCTTTTTTATTGGTTCTCACAAGCTTCTTCCTGGATTACATTCTTAGATAGTTGCCTGTTGATCATTCAGTTTTCTAATTTCTAAAATAAGCAAAAAAATCATGAACTACTTTTCTCTTTTCTGTCTTAAATAAACCTTCGACTCTCGTTTCTGTTCGTACTAGTTTCGTTGAACTACTGAGTTTTATCTTGTTGTTCATAAAAGAGATTATTTAGAGTTGTTGCATTGAAGTTTATTACGTTGTAATATTTTATGAAAGTGGATATTAAAATATGAATTATTTTACTTACTTAATAACGTGTACTCTTTGATGTTTTTCTTATATTGTCAGCTTTCATCTTTTACATAATTATTAATACTATTATTACGCCTTTATTTCCTTCTTGTATATGTACATGTATATAGTACGTCATATCTTATTGGATTTCAGATGTTATAACTTCATCGTATTCAAGTATAATTCAGACCATGCAAATCTTGATCCATCTATTTTCCTTTTCACTTTATTTTCTTTTAATTTTCGAGAGTTATCTTTCTTATATATCCTTTATGAATGGATTCTTTTTATTTCCCTTAATACAATCTCTAAATTTGTTATTTGAATTGCCATATCTGAACAATTTCCTAATGTCACTAACCTCGCTAAATGTATCGTAAAGCTGCAGCTTAATGTCATTAAAAGTCGGGAAACTCTATTTTATTGACTTATACGAGGCAACTTCCTTGAGTTTTATTGGTTGACATCTCTATTATGTCTATTAAAGTTGGACTTTTCTTATTACTGTTTTCTATGTTTTTTTTGTCTTTCTTAACTAAATGTTATAAAAGTTAGTACTTAGTAATACATAAATTATAATTTGTTATAGTAACTGCTGAGTGCTTGGTTTTTGTAAGTAAAAACAACGTCGTCCGTCATTAAATGACAGCCTGTCTAAAACATCTAAATCCGTATAAAGTGACAGCCACAGTTATGACATCTGAACTTTTGCTTAATGTAAACTCTTACTTTTTAAATTAAGAATGTTATAAATATAGACGTTTATTATAATGTTTCTAAAATGATTCCGAAACAAGTGACTTTTACTGATATTACGGAATACATAATAGGAGTGTGATGGTTTTTTTTTATGACAACGAGTCATGAGACATGGAAGACGTTCACCTGATGTTACCTAAGTGCGTATGCTCATGTCAGATGCAGTGCGTCCCAAAAATTTTCACTGCAATATACGCATTGCACTGCGCTTATCATCCTGCGACAGTACTTAGGTCCCATTTTGTCCAGTAATCATGTCGAGTAACAGTTCAGTTCTAGGAACTGATTTGTTGTGCAAAGTATAATTATTTGTCATTATTTATTTATTGTTGAATAGAATAATCGTTCAGGATATTTCATAACCAGTGTTTGTTTGTTGTACAAACTGATAATGATCCATTTAGTATTAATTTATTAACTTGTCCGCATATAATATTACACTAACAGGTAGTGTGGCATAACAGAAACGATTAATTAAATCGATGTAAGGAATTTACTCCCTCGTTAGGATATCCTTGAGCATTCATTTTATATAACTAGCATTTTGTAATTTTGGAAGTATAGTATTTTCTCCTAGAATATTTTCACTATATGCAAAATTTGCGTAAATACTGGCTTTTTCTTTAATTTAATGTTCGATAGCTTGTACATTAGTGGCATACGAGTATTACTCATCTGAGAAGAACTTAATTGCACCTCTTGATTGTAAGCAGTCCTTCTCGACTTCATAATTCTCCTGATTCTTCTTTCTTCTTCTTTTATGTATTTTCTGATTCCTCGCTTTCTTAATTTGGTCTTCTCTGTTTGTAATATGGCATTTTTTTTAATCGCATATAAGGTTTTTAACATTCATTGGCATATTTTCTATGTGAGAAAAACTTAACTGGAGCCTTTGATGGTAAACAGTCCTTTTCTCCTTGTCTGTTCTTAACACGTCTGTCGTTTCATGTTTAACTTACTCATTAATTTTAATGTTTTTAACATTCATTGGCATATTACCTATGTGAGAAGAATTTAACTGTAACTTTTGTTTTGTTTACATGAAGAACTTATGACTTTATTGTAAACAGTCCTTACTTCCTTGTTTCTCTCTGATCGTAACACGTCAATCGTTTTGGGTTGCATCGAATCACCATAATAACTATATCTTGTGAATACATTTAATAAACAGCCATGCATCGCTCCGAGTGGGACGATGCATTAACAATGGTTCTCGTCTAAATTGAAGACTTCACTTTCCATTACGCGCAATTTATTCAAGTGCTGCGCTGCATGCGACGTTGACTATTCATGGGTTGTCGTGTGGATAATTATTATCAAGTACAATAAGTGCTACAGCCTTAATTTCTACTTGCACGCAATCTGTACGATCATCGAGGTCTTTTGTTTAGCAATTATGGAATTAAATACTTTATGGTGAATTCTAAATTATGTGGATGGGGTTCCTCGGTCATAATTAGCTATGAATCCCTTTGATTTTAACTTTAAAGCATTTACAAGAGCAGATAAAACGTATATCTACAACAGTTTGTTTGAAACCAGCTATTGCCAGTAACTTCAGCCGTATTCTGTAGGAACTGTCCTGTCCTTCCTTAGGGTTTCCTGAGATTAAAAAAGAGGCCTATGTTTAACAGCTCAGAATTGAGACGTGAAATGGGTTTGTAAGATGACAAAATATATCTGCTTTATCTGTTGCAAGTTCAGTTTTGCCAAAAGTATCATAACGCTTTCAGATGAATGAAAATCGTTATTCTGAGAAAACATATAATTTCTATTGCATTGTTCAATAAAGGGGATGAACAATATGAATGGAATGAACAATATGTTTGGATAATCAGAATGTTACGAAATTTCCAAAGTCACTATAGCGCACTGTTTTCGTCATTATTCCTAATGTTTCTTAATATTTTTTTTCAACTTCAAATAAACAAGTATAAAACCTAATAAGTTTTTCCTTGCTACTTATACCAGAGCTCTTGCCGTACTGTTATTTCTAAAAACATAAATGCCATTTTCAATTTGCTACATTTTTGTAGAAGAGGCTTTTTTGCATTTCTCATAAAATTAAAAATGTCACTGTACAAAAAATGGTATGAGAAAATATAATGGGTGATATTTAAAATGACTGTGATCCCTGTGATATGCTCATAGGATATACTATACATGGACGCGTGTGACACCGCACGCTGAGTCATGTTAATGCAATATATTATCACCAATAATATCGAAACTAACGATTCCCAGCGCGTTAATACAATCAATTACACGGCAAACATTTATTGAATCGCCTCCCTTCGAACTCCCGTCTATTTCCCGTTTATTCCATTTTTGACAGCCGCCCCGGCCTAATGTTCCGTTTTAATTAAAACTTATGACACATCTCCAATGCCCCTTCGATTATCAACTCTTAAAAGCTCATTCATACGTCGCGTTTTGACGCTGCGGTTACAGCGTGTATTTTGTTTTTTTATTAGCTATTATGAAAGCATACTTACCTCATTGCATACAGAAGTAAGTAAATGCATTTGAAAGTTACAAAAAAGTCCGTACTTACAGAAAAAATCAACTCGCCTACTCAATTCCTGTTTTTAGGGTTCCGTAGCCGAATGGCAAAAAACGGAACCCTTATAAATTCGTCATGTCTGTCTGTCCGTCCGTCCGTATGTCACAGCCACTTTTTTCCGAAACTATAAGAGCTATACTGTTGAAACTTGGTAAGTAGATGTATTCTGTGAACCGCATTCAGGTTTTCACACAAAATTTAAAAAAAAGTAATAAATTTTGGGGGTGCCCCATACTTAGAACTGAAACTCAAATTTTTTTTTTCATCAAACCATATGTGTGGGGTATCTATGGATAGGTCTTCAAAAATGATACTAAGGTTTCTAATATCATTTTTTTCTAAAATGAATAGCTTGCGCGAGAGACACTTCCAAAGTGGTAAAATGTGTGTCCCCCCCCCCCTGTAACTTCTAAAATAAGAGTATGATAAAATTAAAAAAAATATATGATGTACATTACCATGCAAACTTCCACCGAAAATTGGTTTGAACGAGATCTAGTGAGAAGTTTTTTTTAATACGTGTTGAATTGATATTCAATAAGTCTAATATTTTGTTTAACTTTGATGACGACAGATGACGTTGCACGTATTTAACTCGCGGTGAAGTTGTTTAATGTTGAATAAGTTGGTTATGCGCTTCAAGTAAAGTGGTTTTTATGGTTTTATTCCTCCGGTAGTAGTAGGTACGGAACCCTCAGTGCGCGAGTCCGACTCGCACTTGTCCGGTTATATTCTTTTAGTGGCAATTATAAAGTCACGCGTATTAAAACATTGAATTAAACGTTAATACCGAATCAATTACACTTAGCAGCTATTAAACACACTACTGTATTTATTATAACACTAATAATCGTGATAACACTAGCACTAATTGATATAACTTTACTGCACTTACATAAACACTCGCGATCTCACCAAGAGTTGATGTAACTCCGCCAAAATCGTATACCGACTGCGACTCCGCGACTGAACTCCAAAACCTGTTTTATATACTTGTCGACTCCCACCGACACGAGAGTTGACCCCCACCGACCATTATTAGTCAAATGCGGTGATTCTTGTCCGTTCAACAGGATGTGACGTCAAATTACTTTGAATAATAATTAGAATTGCTAACACAATGCATCTTCAAAGTAATCTATAGTGTAATGTATGTAATTACAATTTCTAAATTCTCTCTATTATTAATAGGTAGGTAAATAGTTGACGAGTCATTTGGCAAGTTATTAAGCAAACACTTTACTGAATCAACAACTTGCATTCAAGTTATCAATATGAGAATGTAGTGCTATCATAGAGGACAGCGCGGTACACCGCTTCGTGTGAAGGGGGTTTTAAACGCAGTGTATTGATGTGCACCCCTACTTTGACCTCCTTTGTCGACCAGTTAACCCTGAACCCTCACACCTCTCGCATTTAAAAAGAACTCTTCTCTTTCGATGTTTCTTACCGTTTCGGCTGTTTTTTAATCCTAACAATTCACGTGTATGAATGGTAGCCGAGCTGTCTTTATTCTATAGTGTCACGGCTTACTATGGGATTACTGGCCCAAAACGCTATTATACTTGTTTATTTTTAACGCTTGACAAGTTTCCTTGAGATTATAACATCCACCTTTGGCGGTAAGAATAAAATGGTAGTTAATCACCGAATTAAAATAAAGGAGGTTTTAGATGCATCAAGTAGGACGCATGTAGAATGTACCTGCTATATACGAGTACATGTGATAGTTTGCGTAAAAAACCAAGATAATAAAACAATCCTATTAATCGAGAATATTGTTCCTACCCATAGAATTAAATTAAATTAGTTTATGACGACCTTCGTGAAGACAATAAGAATAATGAACACACAAATCTTGTTGCCTATAATGACGATAGTCTACACTTAAATCTTACTAGTTTAGAGAAAATATAAAAAAAAACAGTAAAGATGAAGCTACTCTTACGGTCTTAAGAAAAACAATGAAACTCATCACTGGTGCATCGAAAAGTTTAAACAGCTGCATCTGATCAGAGTGATTTGATTGAGTGAGTGATTGTTGTCGTTAAACCTTTTTATTGACGACAATTGGCCGTGATTACATCTCAGAGTAGGAAAGTGTTTGTTTTATAACCACTGCGAGAACTTTATTCAATTGTATGGTAACGAGAATGAACAAAGAGATGTTACGTAAAATAAAATTGGAAAAGTGATGTGGCTGATGTGGAATGAAATGTTTAAATCTGTAAAAGAAAGCCAATGAAGGTGAAAAATGAATGTTGAACAGAAATACTTACCATTGGGAATTGCTAATAATTTATTCGCTCAGTGATGATACAATATGGATCCAAGCCTTATCCATTCCTGACTTGCATCACTCAACGAAAATTCGGTTTGCCTAAGACTTGCTTGCAAATCTTTGAACATCCTTTCGAACTCGAGATATTGATATGTAAATTAGGGAACGAAAAAAGATCTTTTCGATCTTTACCGCTCTAAGAGTTAGGTCGGTTACTTTTTTCATTCTTGTGGTTTGAACACTAACCACATCTTGGTAAGCGGAGAGTATAGGGCAAAAGCGATGACATCCAGAAAATGTCGTCAAAGACTCAGCCGATGCGCAAGGCTGAAGATAGAAGGAAATGGCGCTAGAAAGAGGTCCATATCCAGCAATGGATGTTCAACAATTATGATGATCATAAGTTATTGGAGTTATATTGAATTACAATTTGCTGCTTATTGAGTCTGGGAAACATGAGTGCCTAATGGGCGTACCGCGTAGCACCACGTCCTATACACTCGCCGCGTCAGTAATTGAGTGTGACGGCCTGACAGTATTTGCCACGCTCGCTTGTCTGAAATGTTGTAACAGCTAAATGTGCGTGTTGTGCTCTGTGGCCTAGATCTATAACTATGACTTGGAAACCTAGCTGCTTGGGACGTATTTCAAGATAACTTCCCATGCCACTATTAAGTTTCGCCCGTACGGAATTTGTGTTTCTCACTTTCGTATTACGTGTATTTTGATCGTCCTCTTTTATAAATTACGCTTTTTAAGTCAGGGACTTTATTTTATCATTTTGGTAAAGATCTCTCTGACTTTAAAAGTATTGTTAAAATCGGATGTTTATGAAAGACGAATCTTACATGTAGGTATCACTTTTCAATTATTTATTAGTTATTTCATGGTGTGAAGCTCTAACATGATCACGAGGACAAAAATTCTTGGATTGTTTCAAGAAATTCTAAATAGCCAAAAACCGAAAAATTTTATTGGCGTTTCACTCTCTATCTTGATAGATTACACGCAATGTAATCAAAAATTTCTATAAAAGCAACCTAATATTGTTTAGAGAATATAATAATTTTATGGAACGCACTATGCGGTAGTGCATTTCTTACAATCTTGGGCCATTTATTTTTATTGACAAAGTACGTTACTACCATTCATGTGGACTTTGAGTAGCTTCTCTAATTTGCATAAAACAATATTTTCGCGGCACAATACGTGCGTTTCGTGACCCAAATTCTGGTTTAAGATTACGCAAGTAGTTGTTGCGGATTCGTGCAAGAAGCCAAAACAATTTCGCACGTGGTTTGTTGACAAAAACTCTAATATGGATTAACGCTGCCCGCTAACAGAGGTATTAGCGAATATCTTTAAACTGTGGTATTTAGAGTATTTATAGCCCAGTAGTTATGTCGACTTTATTCATCGAGTTTCTGTTTAAGGCTACAAACCGCTTTACTCTGTTCAGGGCGATCGCGTAAAAAATTATCAATCGTTAAAGACATTAATGTCAAAACGTAAATTTCAAGTGTAGTGATTGGTCAAAAGCAAAACCCATGTTTTGACATTGATAAATGAAACAAAAGAATCATTACCAATTGTCCTCAAGTTTCTAGACATTCGGTTTAGCTTCATAACTTTTACTTTAGGAAACTTTTTTTTTGCTTAGATGTAAAATTTAAACATCAATTTGCATATCAATAATCTAAAGTGTCAATTGGTTTAAATGTAGTCGCATAAAACTTATCAATTTCATATCCTGTTGCATAATTGCCGCTATTAAGCAAAGCGCGATCGTATCGCATCAGATACGATTTTACGATTGCTTTGATCTCTGTAATGGTTTTAAGCCCATGGCTATCCGATTTAAATGCATAGGATCTCCATTGGATAATAAAACACATAGTATATCTTTAAAAAAAAAGACTTCAACTAAAATCAATCAAACTACTATCATCGAAATCGGTTGGCATGATATTGTTACGAGTTATTCCATTTGCCGTGTAATTTTTGGTTTTTTCATGGATGAATATAGTGTCAGAACTGGTTCAAGCACCAACTTCCAAATATTTTTTTCAGATTTTAAAATACTAACTAAATAAGTTTCAGTGAACGCCCCTCCACTACATTTTTCTTTCGATCTATGAACGTAAATATGTAGAGAAACGTTCATTTTTAGATTAGACGTTTTATACCACGCTCAATAAACAAGGAGATTATACGATTACGCTAGCGGCTCAACTACTCGATGCAATTTCTATGAAGTGCTAAACCCAAGCCCGGGGCAGTAGCAACAAATTACTGTCTTCGTAATTCGTAAGTGCTATAATATTTCCACAATGCCATTTCGCCGTCCGCATCTTAAAGAGATTAACATTACGCCTATGCATAATTTGTAATAAATAATCATTTTTAGCTTACAATCTTTGACAACATCTACACTCTACACTCCTAAAGTTACCTGAGTACTTTACTCGTAGATTGTGTTCTACAAAGATATCGAAAAGGTTGGTAGGTTTTTATAGTTAGCACAAACTTACCAAACATGATGATGATGTTGTGCCATGAATATCAATAAATCGTAAAAAAATAAATACTGAAATGTTTGTTTTTCAATCAGCTCCAATTCAATGAAATCCACGTTGGAACCATGGCATAAATGGATTTTCATGCAACTTTTGTCAACTGCAGGAGTACATCGATTTATCCCGAAGGTTGTCAAAATAATGCTCAAATTTCCAAGCATGTTTAAGCAAATTTTATTTTAAAGTTACACTTCTTTTGTAGTAATTATGAAAATGAAAATGAAAATGAAAAATCTTTATTTTCACATAGGCCCAATTAATAGGCTCTTATGAAAAGTCAAAACTCTACCGCCAGGTTCGGAAAACACCGAGAAGAACTGGCAAGAAACTCGGCACTTGCTCTTTTCAAAAATATGTTATTATATACAATTTCTTAAATAATAACAAAAATTATTACATAATTTTTAAGATATCTCGTGAGGAGATGGAAATATATCCCTATCATTCCAAGAATTCTTGTCATTGAAAAATTCTTCAATAGTATAGTAACCCCGATTTATGGAACTCTCAGTGTGCCAGTTGATTCGCACTTAGCCGGTTTTTTTTCTATGATTGTAAAAACATACATAATATGTCAGAAAATGACTGTGTAGACCGAAATAGTTTTCTGGATTAGCAAGTGCGGAAAATTGGTTTTGAAAACTGAGGACATTATTCAAGCCACAGGCAAGTGTTTTTTTAATTCTACACGTGTAACCTCGTATATTATAAAAAGGACGCCGCTTGGTAAATAAAGAAAATGAAGACGAGAGTATCCACTTATAAAATATAAGTGTAGTTTATAAAAGTAAACACACTCGTAGTTTCTCTTTTGCATCAAAAACGCTACCAGTTTGATCGTCCCGGTCTTAAATATTAATCATGCCATTGTTTACATGCGCCAACATGTTATTATAGTTATTATACAATCTCGTCAAAGTATCCGCTATAAGTAGGGCGACAATGCTATTCATGTTTTCCAAAACCTCCTGTCGAAAAGTAAGAACTAAGAACCTATCAGTATAATTACAAATACCAGAAAAACCATAGCTGCAATGTTCTGCCTGTGCCGTTGTTGATGGTGCAAGATTCTGCTGTTTACCAGTTGGTGACTAATTCAGTTTCTGGATACTTCTCTTATACCAGTAGCTTACCTATACTAGCTGCATTAATTGATATTGGAAACGATAATAGCAATGGCAGCTCCGACGGATATTCTTGGATTTGTAATTATACTGATAGGTTCTAAGTTGTTACTTTTCTTTAGCCGGGGTGGCCGGGGAGTTTTAAAAATATTATTATTTTCTTTTTCAATTACAAGTCTAAAGTCGTGGATGTTGTTTTTTTTTAATTTTCCACTGGTTTTATAATTATTCGATTAATGTATTATAACGATTTGTAAACTATATTATTACAAAATAAAAGTTAATGTTCAAACTAGCCATTAGCACCTCTATGCAGCGTCAGAAGGCATCATCTGACACTTGCCACCAGATCAATTAATGTGTTAGAATAGTTACACCAAACTAAATGAGCCCAAAGGTTGGATCTTTGCCTTCGTGCTTATAATATGTATGGGTTTCTACTTTCTAGCTCTACGGTGTAGACTGTAGAGTCTACACTTATGTATTAAGGCAAAAATGTCCGATTCTCTAATAAAATCATGGCAACTCTACCTATACGTCCATCATTCCTTTGCATCGAAAACAAGTTTAGTATTCGTAATAATCGTTTTTTCGATAAAATTGGCTGTTTTAACGATATGTTGCCTTTATAAAGTGGGAAAATGTTTATTTTACCCGTTTTGCATACTAAGCCGGTGTAATTTAGTAATTACGCTCTCGGAGCATCGCGAGTCGTGAGCCGCAGGCACGTAGTTTCTTATGGTATAATGGAGTAGCTTTCTGTAAGTAATTTATTGAAAATCTTCGTATAAGATACCTTTTCCCTTATGCATATTTATATTATCAGAGAGGATACCTGTATATATGACAATATTAATAATAAATGGACCATGTATTGATGTTGTGCAATCCTTGAATTTGTTCAGTTCACACAATATCTTCTGTAATCTAATTACGATTGTTTTGCCTCGAAATTCGGAGAAGATTTTGCGTGGTAGGTTACCTACTTCTACCTAATATAGTTACAGAATTCTAGTGTCGGTGTTTGTAACAAAACTCCTCTGAAGCGGCTAGACCGATTTTTGTGAAATTATTTTTGTATGTTCGGCAAGTCTGAAAATAGGACGTAAATGATTATTTTTTCATAACCATGAGCAAAACTGACGCTACAGCTAAAGCTAGGCGAAAATAAAATTTATTGTAAGTTTTCTAAACTATTTAATTTAGAACAATACGATATTTACAGTTTTAAAGTCACGAGATATACCAATCTAGAAACAGAACGATAGGTCTCTCTGAGTTATTGGAAGTAGCTTTATAAAGAATTCTGTACACCACGCCATATTTATTGACGCCGTCCCTACGGCCGTTGAATTTGATGAGACTTATACCACACATGTCAATTTATTCATATCTCGTTTGTATTACCTATAATTGTATAATACACATTACCTGCACGTAATAAAACAATGGTGCAAATTTTGTCGTTCAAAATATCTAAACTAAATGAATTTGACGCGTCGAAAAACATTTATACTATTCTATATTGCTATATACAGGGTCATATAAAAAAATACCTTTTCAAAATTCAGTATTTATTTATTTCATACAAAAAAATGATATTTCTGTAAACTGACATTACTCTGTTGCGGTTTCACGCCGCGAGTTTGCGCGCCGGCCGCCGCGCCGCGCGTCGCGTCATTGTCACTGGCCGGTGGGTGTTACGTTACAGAGTAGGAACAAGTAGATTATCTCTGTAAAATATTGAATATTTGATATTTCTCAAAATCGAGTAATGTATCGAGGCTTGCAATTAAATGAGTGTAAGTTGTTCGAATAAAATTCTAATATTTAGGTGGTACACCTAAATATTAGAATTTTATTCGAACAACTCAGAGTAATTCTGTCATACTTATACTTAAATGTATTAGAAAGCTTATGTAAAATAAAAAAGGAAGTGGTCCAAACCGCCACGCTTTAAGTCCATCAATTGACTACGTATAGATCTAAAACGTCTGAAAAGGAATGTAAATTATCTCTTCAAATAAATTAATATACAAAAATAATCTGACGAGACAAAAAAGGGCAAAGGCAAGGCATGCAAAACTGGACATTGTAATGTAGCATGCAATAAAAAGGATTTGAATAAAACAATGGAATGCCTTATTGCCTGATCCTGCAAGAGTGGCTTAATTGTGTGCTATTTTTACGAGAGCCTTGCGTCTATTTTACTTTATTCGCTCATTTTGCATTCTTTGGAGCAACTTATAAGTAAACCAAAGTGGACCGCTCTGCAAAAATTATGTGGCAAAAACTTAACATTCGCCACTCGTATTCTGTAGAACTATAATAAACCGTTCCTATTCTATGCACGAGTAGGAACAAATCGTTGTTCTAAGATGTACCAAATCATCTATAATAGTAGCTTTACTTTGACAACTTGAAAAAAGGTATTGTTTCGGATATCCTTTAAAAATCTAGCTTATGTAATAGGTTGTAACAAAACATTAATTGCTTATCATACAACTTTAAGCACACGACAATACATTGATTTTTATATAGACGTATATAATTATGCGGATTGATTGCCAAAAGCATAATGCTTGGATTACGGCCATTACTTTAATCTGATGTATGGTTATGTAATATATCGCCTCTTTCTTGAAAAAATCTTTTTTGAAATAGTAAAAATGAGATTACGAGCAATATTGTCAATCATGGAATAATAGGAGAAGGAAATAATGCAAATATTATAGCAGTTATAACGAACCGTGTTATTGCAACGCTCGGAGCGCCTAGAGCTTTGACAGTTCATAGAATTGCACGCTAAGCTAGCATGAAGACCCGCATTGGTGCAGGGCAGCTTGATTCCTATGAGAGATTGAGAATTCTATGGTCAAATTGCCTTGTCTCAGCCAATCAAGAAATTTTAGCGATTCGCAAGAATTTTAGTGATCTTTTAAATTTGGGTTTTTTATGCCTCCTTTTTGTGACGACCTGCTAAAGCGGCCAAAGATTAGATAACAATTACTGGTGTCATGTCTCTATTTAAGAGGGTGGACCCACGTTCAAGTCCTGGCATGCGGGAAGATGGGAATTTTGATAATTTCTAAATTGGCTCAGGTGTGGTCTGTTCAACCTACCGGCGAAAACGTACTTACCTGCATCACGTGATTTAGAATTCCAGAACGATGCTGGGTAGAAAATCATCCAACCCAAGGAGTTAGTGAGTACGGAGCATAGGTCTCTCTTGTAGTGGCAGCTGACTACTCTCTTGTATGATGAAAAGTAGGTATTCTTTAAGGAGGTTGGACGGAATGATTGCGGAAAAGAGGTCTGCGTGTTGGACAAGGGATACCCCGCGGCGGTATATGGTGAGGTAATCACTCAGACCGTATTGACTGGTTAAAAGCCAGGTCGACTGCGATTGTTAATGTTCTTTTATAGGACGCAACGGATGGATAAGATTGCTATTTATCTCTCTTTAGTCTCTCTCTCTTTTCCCCTGCCGGCAGCGACTGTTAGTTACAGTTATAGTGACGTATGACTTCTTCACTGGTGTTGTGAAACTGTTGTCAAACACGGTAAAATGTTGCCGTCTCTATGTTCAAATTAGGGATGTTACGGAGGTGGTTGTGGTCATATCGGAACCGAAGATTAAACCGAAGATTCGAAATTTATTATAATATAGGAACCGAAACCGAAATCGAACCGGAGGTGTACCATGTAGTGTTGGGGACAAATGAGAACCTATGTTAAGACTGGGTCAAAAGAATAAATAAAACAATGCTATAATTATTCTGCTCTTAAATGTCAATTGGGAAAAATACAAAGATAAAAAAACAAATTGTTTATTTAGATAATCATAAGGTTAAAGGAAATTGCTGAAGCCTGAAACCTGTATCATAACGCCATGGTGGTCTGTAAGCAATTTCCTTGAGTGGCCTGCCTGGGAGTTGATAATCCTATCACGATATGATTATTACCTACCTTACTGATTACGGGTTTCACTTACGACAAGGTTGGCTTATTTAATTTGTGTGAAGCTGCTTCGATAATGACTAGGTTGTTGTTTGTTTTAGGTGCTTTTCAATGTGTTTTGAACTTAATTTAAAATGTTATAATATAAGAAATATTTATAAAATAAGCTTTCATACTTGAAATACGTATTCTTCTCGGCAAACCTTTTCACTTGATGCCCATATTGTAGGATAGCATTAAAAATAACTAGTCCGCCAACGTGGATGTTCCGCCATGTTAGATTTAGAATGACGTCACACAAAAAAAATGTTGTTTGACATCAAAACTAAACGTGTCATACAAAAGTTCAACTCAATCAGTTGAAGAAATTATTTCTGCTTCAAAATTGAGTTGCAAGGAGAAGCAGAAAAAGTTAAACAAAAGCTTTTGACATAAAAAAAGTTAACAAAAGCTTTTGACATAGGTATAATTTGTACATTAACATTTTTTTCTCCTTTATTTATTTGCTGATATTACCTAAATTGACAATAAACAATCATGTTATATATACACAAATAAATTAAGATTAAAAATATTTACAAAATGTACACACCGTCCAAATGCTCGCTTAATGGCATGGTGCCAAAAACACTGGCGCTATTGCCTCGCTGTATAGCTAGGGTCAGCCGTTGGGCGAAGTAAACGCCAGCTCTTTCGTCACCTGACGCGTGAACCAACTTTTTGGATACGATATTCACAAAATTTTTTGTGTCTGATGACCACGGACCTAAAGTCTAACATTGATTTCTTTGTTTACAGGTATGTAAACCAGACATCGACTGTACGCTTCCTGAGAACAAGTGGCGGTACATCGAGGACTTCAAATGCCTCGGCACTGAAGACAAGCTGATGAAGGAGATGCGGCTCTCGTTCCCCAGTGGACACTCGTCCTTCTCCGCGTACGCGATGTTCTATTTTGCGGTAAGTTGAGGACAACGAGGACTTCAAATGCCTCGACACCGAGGACACGCTGATGAAGGAAATGCGGCTCTCGTTCCCCAGTGGACGCGTACACTATGTTCGATTTTGCGGTAAATTGAAGGCATCGAGTTCTTCAAATGCCTTGTCACGGACGGCACGCTGATGAAGGAGATGCGAATCTCGTTCTCCAGTGGACACTCGTCCTTCTCCGCGTACACTATGTTCTATTTTGCGGTAAGTTGAGGACATCGAGGACTTCAAATGCCTCGACACCGAGGACACGCTGATGAAGGAGATGCGGCTCTCGTTCCCTATTGGACACTCGTCCTTCTCCGCGTACACTATGTTCTATTTTGCGGTAAGTTGAGAACATCGAGGACTTCAAACTTTTCGGCACTGAAGAGAAGTTGATGAAAGAGATCCGACTCTCGCTCTCCAGTGGACACTCGTCCTTTTCCGCGTACACTATGTTCTATTTTGCGGTAAGTTGAAGGCATCGAGGACTTCAAACGCCTTGACACCGAGGACACGCTGATGAAGGAAATGCGGCTCTTGTTCCCCATTGGACACTCGTCCTTCTCCGCGTACACTATGTTCTATTTTGCTGTAAGTTGAGGACAACGAGGACTTCAAATGTTTGATAATATGATATATTACGTCAGTATAGATATTTTAATCCACGATGACGCGCCCCACTCTCTCAAACTCCATACGAATCGAATGAAACGTAAGCCATTTTGATAGAGTGTGGCGCGCGTCGTCGTACCCAAGCTCTTGGCGAATATGATATGGATCTTGTGTTTTTTTGGTGTCATACAAAACACCGTGAAAATAATACTTACATCTTTGATTTCATGCGGGCCTTGTAAAGAGGTGTGAAGTTGAATATTAATGATTATATTACCTTCCTTTTCGTCGTTAAAAACAACACACCATACAACAATTAACCCGTTTATGCCACTTGGATGGCAGCAAAACACCATCACATGTTCACAAGCCGGATCTGACACATTCTCATTTCTCCCCCATGGCTCAGCACCGTGTCGATATTTGTTTCGCCCCGATACGCGCGATAGAATCCCATACATAAATCCGTAAACTGATATGGCCGGTCCATTTGCGTTGCATACATTTCACGGGTTAATGTTTTATCGGTCGATGCAATGTATGTATATCATTTGTGCGTTTTGTATTCATTTTAATATCAAATACCTATTTCATTCGCTTTTAGCTTTGCGATCGATATCCAGTAATCCAGCCCTATCATTGAGACATTAGCATATAATATACTAGCGTACCATTATTATGGAGCCCAAACATCAGTATGCTGCAATTAGGTGACGAGTTAGATACTTTGCAATTTCTAAATAATTCTGCATTTATGCGTCTTGCGTCTTCCGTTAAGTTGGTGAGAAGATGGTATCAATCATTGTA
This sequence comes from Coenonympha arcania, assembly GCA_036785405.1. Lineage (NCBI taxonomy): Eukaryota > Metazoa > Arthropoda > Insecta > Lepidoptera > Nymphalidae > Coenonympha > Coenonympha arcania. Next base: position 3,585,081 of record CM072074.1, read on the forward strand.
ATGCCATTAAAATCGAATTATTCGCTATCCTCAATGATTGCAAAAATACCTAAAAATAAGCAAACAGATTTTTTCCATCCGTGAAAAATTGTATACTTACAGATTTCACGCATGTGTTTTCAATGTCAACCATTGTTGTGCTGGCATGCACTTCGCTAAATAAACTGTACAATTCTCCCGTTTCAGTTTTATCTTCACAAGCGTTTCACCTGGCGCGGCTCGAAGCTGCTGCGGCACGGAATACAGTTCCTGTTAATCATGATGGCCTGGTACACCGTGATGACACGGGTTTCCGACTACAAGCACCACTGGAGCGACGTTCTCACTGGCTTCAGTATCGGACTGATTTATGCTGTAGTTATTGTGAGTATAGAATGGAATTATGATAAATGGAACTGCAACCTCTTTGCTATGCCTGCCTGGTGCTTGTCAACATGAACCCTGACCCTTTAATACTAGGCAATTAGGACGGTGGTATGGATCATGGATGGTTCTGAAATAGAACAGAACGATATTCTGCCTTTCTAGGAGGATTGTAAGACAAATTCCGCTAATACTCCATGTTTCCCTGGTACGTGATTCAACTAAATTTGAAGAGTTCCACAACTGCCAATATTTTGTTGTGCAAAAATGTCTTAAGTAAACTAATTTGCTGCTGATGAACTAATGTTGTTTGACTTTTTTTTCATCAATTTATTAGTCAAAGATGCTTTATGAAAAGGTGTTATATTTTAGTTGTTCTCTTGTTATCTTGTTGTCATATTTTCGCCATGGTTGTATCAATATTTATAGTAAAGAGAGTCTTTGTTTCTTGATTTTTGCGTCCTACAAAAAAGTTCGTATCTCCACAGTTCACATTTGTCTCGGGGCTCCGCAAGACGCCTCGACGACCGTCCGCCAACCACCACGACAACGAGCTCACCACCAACGGCAACACACGTTCAGCCGCCGCGTGGAATGTCTGACCCTCGCCCGACTCTCACAGCTCCGTGAGCGAAGAGGAGCCATGACCCCCGAACGTGTCGTGGATCTCCCATGAGTATATGGACCTTTGAACGCTTGCTGCGTCAAACGTAAGCCTTCTAAGTGTTTACTCTACGTAGTTTATGAGATCCTGGTACTTGATTGGCGATGATTGGAAATAATAGTTTTGTGTTGTGAAGCTTGATAACAAATTAATCCAAGTGAACGTGTTTGGATGAGTTGAACTCTACCCTAAATTTATGAGATCCTGGGACGTTATTGGCGAATATCAAAAATATTCCTTCTAAGTGTTGAACTCTACGTATTTTATGAGATCCTGGTACGTGATTGGCGACAATTGGAAGTGGAAATAATAGTTTTGTGTTGTGAAGCTTGATAACAAATTAATCCACGTGAACGTGTTTGGATGAGTTGAACTCTACCTAAATTTATGAGATCCTGGGACATTATTGGCGAATATCAAAAATATAAGTGTTTGTGTAGCAGCTTGGTAACAAATTTATCTGTGAAATAATGATTTTTTCTAATTTCGATAATGGGAGTTGAGTCTATGTATTTTATGAGACCCTAGTGATGTGGTGTTAAAGCGATGACACGTCATGAAGTCATATAGAAATTAATATAAGAAAGTCTTAAAACTAGTCTTCTTGACAAGACAATTTCGATTTTGTGTACTTTATGGAAAAAAATCCGGATAAAAGGAAAAACTTTAAAGATTCTTTGGTACCTATTTAATGGTTTCCAGTGAGTCTATTGTATTTTTTTTTAATTATATTACTTGAGAGGCTTTACTTATTATTACAAATATTTAATGAATAATTTTCAGGCCTAAGGCTCGTACAATTTTTTTTGGTAAAAGATATTTGGGTACATATTTATCAAAATATCGGTGAATAATTATTCTATAATTATTATACTTATTCAATTATATAAAAATGTCAATTAATGTAATTGGTAGAAAAAATATTCACGGGAATTACACGTACTTTCCAGTGTAAACAAATGTTTCAAGTAGCAGTGAAAAACATGTAATAAAAAAAGATTTACCATTGCTATGTACCTAATTCATTCTGATGGTGTTAGCAAAATCTCTTAAATTAAATTGACATATTAGGTCCTTCTCATCATTTTCCCCAAAATCAAACATTTTGTACAACAAATTCGACCACCACACCACCGCACCTATTTATTTATTTTAATTCTCACATTCTTTACGCAGGAGGCAAAAATATTGCTATGCTTTTTACAATGTTTTAAAGAAAGGCCATAACATTTTTAGACGTGTCAATTTAGCTTAGAGATTTCGTAAAACACCAGTGATTTTACTAGGGATACATAATGTACAGTCAGGGTCAAAAATGCATACATAGGTTAAAGGCTAAAACAAAACGGTATGCAGGTAACCCCATATTAGCGTAAACAGATTATCAAGCGTTCAAAATATATTCAAAATATTTCTATGTATTATAACACTATGTATACTGACTGACCGAGTACATGTAAGGGATTTTGTTTGCAAATTTTGCACTTTTGACCTTGACTGTACCTATGTACAATCGATCTGCGTGGACGATACCATAGTTCCACAGATAATAATTTAAGCACACGTCCTCCATACTGAAGCGTTTGTCTCATTATGTCAATTTGTCGCCTTGTCACGTTTGGATTGCGTGTATGACAGTATTATGACACAGGATATATACAGGATGTTATTTGGGGCGATCAAGTTGATAAACATTTGATTTATAAGGCCTAAATCTATTGAATAGAGTTTTAGGAACCTCAAAGTTGATTTGTTCAAAATTAGACTGAGCCTATTGGTTGTTTCTTTTGATAGAGCTTATACAGGAAAACATAACTAAACATATTTATGTATGACTGTTTAATTTATGTCATACTTACAAATATGTTGTATTGTGTATGTACGGTCAACTTCAAAATTCCATATTATGTAGTCAAAAGTCTAAAAGGGTGTGTATGTGTAAGTACCCGCATATAACCTGTCAACAATATCAACCTAAAGACAACTACATAAGGTTGAAATCTTAGAATATCTAGTTTGTCATCACTATCAGTTCTTGTAGATAAAACTATAAGTTATTTATTTAAGTGTGTACATATTATATTATAACTACAATAAGTTTTGCAGTCATTTTGGCTATAATATATGTAAAGCAAATTTATGTATGTATATTGTTAGAAAATATTATGGTAGCTATAGCTAGCTTATATGGGGTGTTGGTATAATAATATTATTGTGTTTACAGATAGCTATAAAAAGAAGTATTCTTGCTACATGAATCCTATCTACTTATTCAATATACAAGTATATTTACTAGGTACATTTTTGATATTATTTTATTTTAGTATACAGTGAATTCATAAAACCGTTGACATTTAAGTTGCTTATTACTGTTAATGCAAAAATCATAGAAGCAAAGACGCACCGCCAAGCGATTTAGCGTTCCGGTGCGATGCTTGTAGTCGTTTCTTACGAATTGTCTTTCCTGTATGGCTCCAACTCGGCGCCAAATTCACACGTAACTTAATGGCAAAAATTTAACGATAGGGTAGTAATTAGTATTGTGAGTCTGGTTGATTGGTAGACTCACACAGTCTTAAGACGGTTCCCAATATTCGATTTATCCATGGTTTGCCTCACAAGGGATAGAAATTTGACATAACTTTTATGGACCTTATGTTTTTACATCATATGAGTTTTTTACATCATAATATTTGAGTGACAAAAATACTTCTATGCTTGTTCGGACCCTAGTGTTTCAAAATAAATTTGAAATCTTTAGGGTTAGTACAGATTTTTGTACGAATTTCGAGTCAACTCGCATCGCACAATCGAATCGAATTCCTCCATAAATTTAAGGTCCAGAGCCATCTATTGACAACCGCATGTCGGCGAATGTCCATAGAGGGCGCTGGCTGTAAATATATGGAGGAGTTCGATTCGTTTGTGCGATGCGAGTTGACTCGAAATCTGTACAAAAACCTGAACTAACTCCATTTGTTTAGATAAGAGTTTTATGAATTCACTTTATAAGTTTTAAACTAGCCCTTTTTAGATAGTACAATTATTATTTTAAGTTTTATTCTACTTTATATAATAAGTGTCTCTATTCCGAGTTTTTCACTTATTCGACAGTGAGAGCGTAAACGCCAATTTGTATAGGATTGTTGTAGCGACATCTATTGACACAATATGTAAACTACTCCAATCCCATACAAATCGACGTTAATTCTCTCACGATCTTTAAAAACTCGGAATCAGCACACAGGTCTTTTATCATAACGAATTTGAGTGCATTTTTACTCACGTTTATATTAAAAAAAATTAGAAGCACTTAGAAGAAAAAAAATTATTTATTAATAGTTGTAGAGAAATTGCCCGGTCTGCAAGGCGGGGTTGTATTTTTATTCTGTGATATAGAGTTGTAAATAAAAAAATATTAATGCGAATTATTTGCTAGAAGTACTAGAACAACGTTTATTAGGAGTCTAAAATTTATTATATAGTGTGCTTGTTCATTGTAAATAATATTATGGAGTTTAAATTTTAATGTACTGTAAATCAGGGTGACTTTTGGTTTTTAATGTTACTTTACAGTTTACGATTCTCCATAATGATAAAAGTTCATAACATCTAGGAAAATAGTAATTTTGAAATTTGTTAGCATCTATACCTTGAGGTGTTCAGATGGATATACTGAAAGTCCCAGTAGACTAGCATTATGATCACTAATTTTTAGCAAAAGTTTCTCCAATCTCCATACTAATTTGGACCCAGACATTTTTTCTTTTGGATGGTAAAATTACAATTTTTTAAACTACAGGAATTATTTCCCGCCTATTTTCGGAATTTCCATGTATAGCCCTACTGTCAGACTCAGAAAATTAATATATTATGTTTTTATTCGAAGTGTTGTTCTGCATTTAAACGTCAGTTAAATATTTATTTGAAAACAATATTGTGGTATTGTTTGATAAAAATTCGATTTTTTTTCTGAAAATATTTTCTACACCTACATAATAATATTTAGTTATTAATATACATAAGACTTATTTAAAACCTTGTGTTTACATATGAATTAAAAGTAATCTTTCCTGTATACAATATATTGTACAATGCACCTAATTTACACGTAGTTCTAGAAAACGCACTGCCTAGGACTTATAGTTTTTTTTGGCAGCTATTTAATTTTAATATTTTGTATTGAAGTGTACATAGTTTTACCTTTGAAGCATAATAAATACGTTCTAAGTTGAAAGTTCCATTTGTTTTTGTCCTTTAAAATAGTCCGCCTAACAAATTTAACGTGGAATAGGGATGGAACAGAGTATAACTAACACTCTGTTTTGTCCTTCTCTGTCATCAGTCATTTGGAATTTAATGGAACAAGACAAAACAGAGTATAACAATTCCACCTTTATTCTACATTTATTTGTAAGAGGGAAGGTTTATTTATTAGACTTTAAGCTAGCGTTGAATAAGAATTCATTTAACCTGTGTTTAGTTAATCATTGTAATGCTGTAGCTGGCATACTGTGATTTTCAAAATCGAGTTAGTTTAACTAACCCATGGTTAATTAATTGCTTGGTGAACTCTGGCTATACTGCGGCTGTTTTGTTAACTAAGATTCCAGTTTGCATAGTCACTAGCGACCTCATTATTTTTTCATGAAAAAGACTATTTAAAACAAATTATACACACATAGGTAAAAAACTGAAGAATCCTTGGGGAGTTTTATTCCCACTTTTCTCATTTTTATGTGTGATACACCGACATCTATCAAGATTAAGTGAAAACTCATCGTAAATTGTTTGAATCTTTTCTGCATCTGTACATAGATGTCGCTCGCTGTTCAAAGAGTAATGATTACAATTTTAATTATAATCATTATCGCATTGCAATAAAGTCGCTAATTGCTTACGCGTTTTCCAAAATAAACTTTACTGTTACACATGAGTCAACCTAATCATTGAGATAAAATATTATATTATGGGAGAAGTCCTTAACTATTTTGGAATAAGGACTATAATAACGGAATGGCATGAAACGAATTTCACCACAGCTGGCAAAATGTTTGTCCACCCGCAATTCGCAATACGTTTAGTCCTTAGAGCACTACAAATTGTTTTGTGCGAATTGTTACAAAAAAAAGTGTATTAACGAGGCAATTCATTTGTAAATTATAATACAGTTCCATTTGCAGAGTTATAGAGGAAAACTCGCGGTTTTTTCGTAGCAAAATGACGTCTAAAGTGACTAATGCCTCCACCACTTTGAGAATGCCTTTTTTATCAGCAATTTTATCATTGAGATTTGATTTCGCTGCAAAAGCGGTCATGTTCATACGATAATATAACAGATAAAAGTTCTTTTATTCGTCCTTTTAAAAGATATTTGGACGTTGTTTGGTGACTAAAGGATATCTAAATGAAAGTCCTGCACTGAAAAAGTTGACAAAAAAGTGATCAATTTACAATGGCCTTTGATAGGCTTTTAGTGAAAATTATATTGGACCTGTTTGTTTTAGCATGTGGTAAGTACAGTTTTTTTACTAAAAAATAACTTACAACTTTTCAAGGAATCCAATACTTTAGCTGAGTCAGCAATTTCGTTTGACGTTAGTACAAAATACATTGCTGGGTTTGTGTGGATCTTTATTTTTTATTTATTTCTCAACTTGTCAATGAATAGTTAATACACCGCGGTAATAGCAGGTACATATAGAAGCTATTTTAATTTTGATTTAGATAACACAAAATGGCAATTATCTACGCTATGTAATTAAAACGGTTAGGTACACCTACCTACTACCGGCTTTTTTCCTATGCTATGCTATATTCAACTGATGCAGTGCGTCCCATAATAATTTTGCATTGCAATATCATACCACACACTGCACTGCGCTCATCATCCTCAAACGTCAGTTCTTAGGTCTCATTTTCTCTTTGCTATTATATTTTTAGACGAATAAAATTCGTACGGTACGGTATCGGCGGAAAAGATCCGAAAGTCGACCCTAATCGTTACTTTTTGTGAAGAGGCCTAATCGTTACTTTTTTGTGAAGAGGCCTAATCGATACTTTTTTGTGAAGAGGCCTAATCGATACTTTTTTGTGAAGAGACCTAATCGTTACTTTTTTGTGAAGAGGCTTAATCGTTACTTTTTTGTGAAGAGGCCTAATCGTTACTTTTTGTGAAGAGGCCTAATCGTTACTTTTTTGTGAAGAGGCCTAATCGTTACTTTTTTGTGAAGAGGCGACTTTATGGTAAGCATCAAGGAAAATAATTTTCAAGATAAACTGGTGTCATTACCATGTTTAGCGATCAGTAGTTTCATTTTATTAGCCACAAAATATACCGAAAAACTCATATTTCATCTTTGTATACGCGTCCGCGTATTTGCTGATGACAATTCCCCTCCCACTTCATACTACCACGGCCCGCATTCGTCTGATAACGGACGAGCGCGGGTCGCGGTAGTATGAAGTGGGAGGGGAAGTCATCGGCAAAGCTTCTGCGAACGGGTAGTACAAACTCTTTAAACCTAGTAGTTAGTTGATACCCACTTAATAAGTACATTTTACCTACGGTAGAGTCACTTAAAAAATAAGAAGTAGGATCTTAATCTCAATCAGATTAAAATATCTAATCACAGTAATACATCTAAGAGTAGATAAATGTTACTCTAGGTACTTACATCTACCTGTTTACCTACGCGGTACGTCACTAAGGTCAGAATGCAATCTACAAGAAATCCTTACTAATAAATACAGGACAAATCTAGCTATCGCTATGCTGCTAGGCCTAGGTACCTACTCAGCCTACCACTCTGCCTCTTGACCTCTGTGCTCTTTAGACTGGATTCCTGATTACTATTTACTACAGACACTGAATAGGCACGAAAACGTCAGGATCTGATGATGGGATCTCGGAAAAATTGAGGGATTTCTTCTGATTTTATAAGCACACTTCAAGCGATTTGGGCATTTTTAGGGTTCCGTAGCCGAATGGCAAAAAACGGAACCCTTATAAATTCGTCATGTCTGTCTGTCCGTCTGTCCGTCTGTCCGTATGTCCGTCCGTATGTCACAGCCACTTTTTTCCGAAACTATAAGAGCTATACTGTTGAAACTTGGTAAGTAGATGTACCTATTATGTGAACCGCATTAAGGTTTTCATACAAAATTTTAAAAAAAGTAATAAATTTTGGGGGTGCCCCATACTTAGAACTGAAACTCAAAAATTTTTTTTTCATCAAACCCATATGTATCTATGGATAGGTCTTCAAAAATGATACTAAGGTTTCTAATATCATTTTTTCTAAAATGAATAGCTTGCGCGAGAGACACTTCCAAAGTGGTAAAATGAGTGTCCCCCCCCCTGTAACTTCTAAAATAAGAGTATGATAAAACTAAAAAAAATATATGATGTACCTACATTACCATGCAAACTTCCACCGAAAATTGGTTTGAACGAGATCTAATAAGTAGTTTTTTTGATATTTACATTAAACCTCTAAAAACAAAGTTAGTTTTGCGGTTCGATAAGAAAAGTGGATTTTATGGTTTTATTCCTCCGGTTGTAGTACGGAACCCTCAGTGCGCGAGTCCGACTCGCACTTGACAGGTTTTTACAATGCCTTGTGCATTTGTTGTTTTCCACCAAACAGTATAAAATAAAATGATAAATTCTTATCAAAAAACTGACTTCAAATACCACTACAAAGAGTGAAATAATTTTTAATGTAGGTAAACAAAATCGAAATTTTTAATGTACAGCAATAGTCGGGCAATGTTTCGTTCAATCATAGTCATTCGTATTAGGTACACTAAAGTAGGTACCTACTCGATGTGCGAAGAAACGACGACATATTATATGTAGATATACAATAGAATTTTCCATTTTATAATAGTACATACCTAGTTATTCAATGGTTTTTATCATGGTTAGCGACTGTTTAACATATCACGGAAGTGGCACAACTTTAACCAACCGTGTAATTGCAGCCAGGTCACTCGAGATAAGCAAAAATGCTATAAAACAATGTCGGGTTTGTTCGAACACTTGTAACTCGTTGACGTGCTGGGCCGATTTTCATGGTTTTTGATTTGTGGTATTTGTCTTCATCCCGAATATCAGAATATTCATAAAAAAATTGACAAATTGACGAAATAAAAGAAAAACCATTTTCCCTAGCAGGTACCTACTTACATCGTGGGACTGGTATAACACGATAGTTAGGTATGAAAATGAAAAATGAAAATGAAAATGAAAAATCTTTATTTTCACATAGGCCCAATTAATAGGCTCTTATGAAAAGTCAAAACTCTACCGCCAGGTTTTATCAGGTATATTTTATTATCAGAAGTTCGCCAAGTCAGCTAAGTACCTACTTAATAAAACTAGTAGATACTTATACCTGTAAAAATAATTTCCAAGATTAGACAACTGAGGAATGTAATCCATGGGTCCACTTTTATAGCAACTCATCTATTGTACAGTCGCGGTTCAAAAGGTTCGTCGATTTTCAAATTGATTCGTTCAACGTATCACGAGCACATATTACGTTTTGAAACTGTGTTACAGAACAGACTCGAGTTAGAGAAAATAAAGTTTAACTGTTCGTTAGTAAAGTTCAAAATTGTTCCGATCAAGGTAGTTTGATTATTTATCTTGTCAGCAAGATTATTATGGATAAACTGCAACCTTCTTTTTAATTTAACCTGACATTATTATTTCTGTTAAAACTATTGTCAATCAGTCAATGTCATAATTTCAAAATATCATAATTTCTCCTAAATAACTAAGGTTTTAGTGAGGTTTTAATACATTTTGGTATTATATTTGGTTGACGGGATAGAAAAAACAAGCAAAACCTTATTCGATAGCAAACGTCATATTTATTCAAATGTTAGCAGCGCTGTTTCTTGCACTGGAATGTTGGCATAATGGACTCTTGCAGTACTAGAGTACTAGTGCAAACGAATATCGACACTAAGGTGACGAACCTTTTCATTCCGCGACTGTACCTACGTAAATAAAGTTTCAACTCTTTATGAAGTAAGTACCTACTTAAGAAGTTATCAATAAAGATTAAAACACTTTAGTAATTATTTCATGTATTGCTTTTACCTATATCTACTTATGAGAAAAAGTAATGAGTAATTTGCTTACCTACTTTTGTAGCGACTGTAATCAGCATTTTCACAGCAAAAAGTTCATATTATTTCAAACTATATCAGCGCTCTTAGCCATAATATGACTATGATTTATCATAGAAACCTGTCGATAACTAAATTCAATAATATTATCTAAATGGATTAAGGAACCAAAAAATAAATGTTTCTGATCGACATTGATCTAACTAATTGACAATACCTAACACTTTTAACTAATTGAAAATAACAGGCATTGACAGAACGTATGACGATAACTAGATAAGTTAAATAAGTATGTACCTACGGCTGCAGTTGCCTCAATTAATTACGTTACGGTAACTGAGGGTTTCGTATCAGTGTATTCACACATAAGTAGAGCCTACATCAAGATTCTAGAAAAGATATCTCCATCCATAATCCATTCCTATCATAATAACTAGTTCTCGTTCCGCATTCTACCATCACAACCTTACGAAGCTCTAATAAGAAGTATTTATAAATCAAGTCTTCTTCTTCGTCGTTTCGTTCTATACAGAGCGGTCGTGGTCATCTCATTTGGAACACTGCTTGAGACACTCGTAGTCTCCTGACGAGCATAATATGCCACTTCTCCCTTCTTGTTGAAATTCTATGTATGTATAAACTATAGCTGTATACTTTTCCAGTATCAGTACCTCTGCTAATAATACTTTTGGTGGCCGAGCCCTACCACCGGGGCTACTTCACCGATGACCAGACGCTGAGGCTGCCGTTTAAGTCGCAGACGATATCGGAAGCTGTGCTGGCGGGAGTCGGCTTCGCTCTTATGATTGTTACGGTAAGTTGTACGTTGGTAACGAGTAGGTATGGGAACAAACTAATGGTCAAGCATCTCGTCTCTCCCCCAAAATCACGCCGACAGCTAACTATTCTGACTTGGCCGGGGATAACAGGCTGAGCACCTTGTGACGGAGCAGAGCCGCCCGTCACATCATCATCGGAGGAAGCAGCGAGGCGAGCCGCACGCCTAGCCGCTAGGCGCAACCGTGACGTGACGTCACCAGCCGCGGCAGGCGGCGCGCGACCCCACCGCTGCACCAGCCGCGCGCCCCACCCAGCTTCGCCTATATAAGCCAGCGCGCACATTGAGTGCGGGCTTCTGACCAAGGAACATACTACTCTCTACCGAGAGCTTCTGACCGACAAGTGCGACGGCTTGATTACCCTCGGGTCGTTGCAGGGCAGAAGACCCCCAACCCCCAAGTCCATCAGACGGAGGTTGGCTCCAGCACCTTCCACGCGAATAACCGAGAGAACCGTGAACGCGCTCCCAACTGAGTATCCCCGCGAGTAGACTCCAGCCAGAGACGTGATTTTAATCCCTGTGCCAACTGCGTAAATAACGTCCGTAACCTTTGTAAAACTGCCATAGCAGTAAGTAGATTTATAGATAAGTAGCTGTACATAATATCGTATGCCCTGAGAGGCCTATTAAAGATAACCATTATTGCTAATCGTGCATTTTATTAATCTCCACTTGAATAGAAGTCACCTCAATCGCTGAGAGTCGAAATCAATATAATGGGTGGTCTAACGAGAACCACCACGTTACAACCTTATCCCCGTTAGATGGGAAGACCCCATAATGAATCAATGGCTACAGTTTCTGTAAAATTACGTTTCAGGTCATAATAGTGGAAGTGGTTCGCGACAAGCAAGGTAAGGGCATCGGGGAGAAGTTCCTCTCGCCCGTCGTGCTCCCCGGCTGGCTGTGGGAGAGCTACGCGTGCATCGGCGTGTTCACGTTCGGCGCAGCGTGCCAGCAGCTCACCGTCAACTCCGCCAAGTACGTCATCGGCAGGCTGAGACCGCATTTCTTTGACGTAAGTAAGTTCTCTGAAGTTCCTCTTCGAACTTTACCGAGTAAAATCCCAGAAAAACGCTGTTGCTTTAATTATTATAGCACACATTGTTCCAAATACAATTGCTTTTTATAACTGTTCAGGCATTCGATACAAGGAAATAACAATAAAAGGTTAAGTTTTCCTGAGCCTGGGGTGTAGTAAACCCACAATCACCCACAAGGTCTACCAATCTCCCATCAAGGGCCAGTTTTACCGTGCTCTAACAATATGGTCCATCCAAGCATCTTTTAAGTTCAAGTTTGTAGATTTATTTTTGTTATGTAGTTTGTAGATCGAGTTCCATTTATAACATTTCAACTTAGCTCGCAAATATAGAATATCTTTACACTATATAAGTAGTTTGGGAATTTTCGGAGAATATCCCATATCCATTGTTCTCTTTGCGCATCGTTTCACGTTGATTGTTCCAGGTATGTCGACCGGTAGCGAGTGAAACATCAGCCCTGAACACTCTCGGCTACATCCAGGACTTCACTTGCTCCAACCCGACGGTGGACGCAGCGCGCCTCAAAGACATGCGGCTGTCCTTCCCGAGCGCGCATTCCAGCTTCGCCATGTACACTGCTGTTTTCTTCATTGTAAGTTCTGGTAGTCTTAGTAAACTAATATTACAGTAAGTAGCCCGTAAAAGGAAGCGCGGTTTGGTTGGCAGAAGATATGAAGTGAGAAGCATGGAGTCACTAGATATGGATGAGTCTGGTTGGGGATTCCTACAGCTGAGCCAAAAAGGAATCGCATGAATCTATTCATGAGGTTTCTCCTTTTTGGCGCTTACTGCCCAACCGAAGTCGCACTAACGGTAGAATCCGAAAAGACAATTTAATAATTCGTGTCTTATTCATCCTTCTTTACTTTGGCCTCTGTTTAGTTTTTTCTGTATTCTGTCAATTAAAAAAATTAACTATAACTGATTTTTTACAGTTCTACATCCAAGTGAAAGGAAAATGGCGTGGTTCGAAGCTGCTACGTCACGGCGTCCAATTCGCGGTGCTGATCGGCGCGTGGTACGTGGGGCTGTCGCGCGTGGTCGACCACATGCACCACTGGAGCGACGTGGCCGTCGGCTTCGCTGTCGGCGCGCTGTACGGAGCTGCTGTGGTGAGTGCTCGCTGCTACGTCGCGGTGCTGATCGGCGCGTGGTACGTGGGGCTGTCGCGCGTGGTCGACCACATGCACCACTGGAGCGACGTGGCCGTCGGCTTCGCTGTCGGCGCGCTGTACGGAGCTGCTGTGGTGAGTGCTCGCTGCTACGTCGCGGTGCTGATCGGCGCGTGGTACGTGGGGCTGTCGCGCGTGGTCGACCACATGCACCACTGGAGCGACGTGGCCGTCGGCTTCGCTGTCGGCGCGCTGTACGGAGCTGCTGTGGTGAGTGCTCGCTGCTACGTCGCGGTGCTGATCGGCGCGTGGTACGTGGGGCTGTCGCGCGTGGTCGACCACATGCACCACTGGAGCGACGTGGCCGTCGGCTTCGCTGTCGGCGCGCTGTACGGAGCTGCTGTGGTGAGTGCTCGCTGCTACGTCGCGGTGCTGATCGGCGCGTGGTACGTGGGGCTGTCGCGCGTGGTCGACCACATGCACCACTGGAGCGACGTGGCCGTCGGCTTCGCTGTCGGCGCGCTGTACGGAGCTGCTGTGGTGAGTGCTCGCTGCTACGTCGCGGTGCTGATCGGCGCGTGGTACGTGGGGCTGTCGCGCGTGGTCGACCACATGCACCACTGGAGCGACGTGGCCGTCGGCTTCGCTGTCGGCGCGCTGTACGGAGCTGCTGTGGTGAGTGCTCGCTGCTACGTCGCGGTGCTGATCGGCGCGTGGTACGTGGGGCTGTCGCGCGTGGTCGACCACATGCACCACTGGAGCGACGTGGCCGTCGGCTTCGCTGTCGGCGCGCTGTACGGAGCTGCTGTGGTGAGTGCTCGCTGCTACGTCGCGGTGCTGATCGGCGCGTGGTACGTGGGGCTGTCGCGCGTGGTCGACCACATGCACCACTGGAGCGACGTGGCCGTCGGCTTCGCTGTCGGCGCGCTGTACGGAGCTGCTGTGGTGAGTGCTCGCTGCTACGTCGCGGTGCTGATCGGCGCGTGGTACGTGGGGCTGTCGCGCGTGGTCGACCACATGCACCACTGGAGCGACGTGGCCGTCGGCTTCGCTGTCGGCGCGCTGTACGGAGCTGCTGTGGTGAGTGCTCGCTGCTACGTCGCGGTGCTGATCGGCGCGTGGTACGTGGGGCTGTCGCGCGTGGTCGACCACATGCATCACTGGAGAGACGTGGCCGTCGGCTTCGCTGTCGGCGCGCTGTACGGAGTTGCTGTGGTGAGTGGTCGCTGCTACGTCGCGGTGCTGATCGGCGCGTGGTACGTGGGACTGTCGCGCGTGGTCGACCACATGCACCACTGGAGCGACGTGGCCGTCGGCTTCGCTGTCGGATCGCTGTACGGAGCTGCTGTGGTAAGTGCTCGCTGCTACGTCGGGATGCTGATCGGCGCGTGGTCGACCACATGCATCACTGGAGAGACGTGGCCGTCGGCTTCGGTGTCGGCGCGCTGTACGGAGTTGCTGTGGTGAGTGGTCGCTGCTACGTCGCGGTGCTGATCGGCGCGTGGTCACATGCATCACTGGAGAGACGTGGCCGTCGGCTTCGCTGTCGGATCGCTGTACGGAGCTGCTGTGGTGAGTGCTCGCTGCTACGTCGCGGTGCTGATCGGCGCGTGGTACGTGGGGCTGTCGCGCGTGGTCGACCACATGCATCACTGGAGAGACGTGGCCGTCGGCTTCGCTGTCGGCGCGCTGTACGGAGTTGCTGTGGTGAGTGGTCGCTGCTACGTCGCGGTGCTGATCGGCGCGTGGTACGTGGGACTGTCGCGCGTGGTCGACCACATGCACCACTGGAGCGACGTGGCCGTCGGCTTCGCTGTCGGATCGCTGTACGGAGCTGCTGTGGTAAGTGCTCGCTGCTACGTCGGGATGCTGATCGGCGCGTGGTCGACCACATGCATCACTGGAGAGACGTGGCCGTCGGCTTCGGTGTCGGCGCGCTGTACGGAGTTGCTGTGGTGAGTGGTCGCTGCTACGTCGCGGTGCTGATCGGCGCGTGGTCACATGCATCACTGGAGAGACGTGGCCGTCGGCTTCGCTGTCGGATCGCTGTACGGAGCTGCTGTGGTAAGTGCTCGCTGCTACGTCGCGGTGCTGATCGGCGCGTGGTACGTGGGGCTGTCGCGCGTGGTCGACCACATGCACCACTGGAGCGACGTGGCCGTCGGCTTCGCTGTCGGCGCGCTGTACGGAGCTGCTGTGGTGAGTGCTCGCTGCTACGTCGCGGTGCTGATCGGCGCGTGGTACGTGGGGCTGTCGCGCGTGGTCGACCACATGCACCACTGGAGCGACGTGGCCGTCGGCTTCGCTGTCGGCGCGCTGTACGGAGCTGCTGTGGTGAGTGCTCGCTGCTACGTCGCGGTGCTGATCGGCGCGTGGTACGTGGGGCTGTCGCGCGTGGTCGACCACATGCATCACTGGAGAGACGTGGCCGTCGGCTTCGCTGTCGGCGCGCTGTACGGAGTTGCTGTGGTGAGTGGTCGCTGCTACGTCGCGGTGCTGATCGGCGCGTGGTACGTGGGGCTGTCGCGCGTGGTCGACCACATGCATCACTGGAGAGACGTGGCCGTCGGCTTCGCTGTCGGCGCGCTGTACGGAGTTGCTGTGGTGAGTGGTCGCTGCTACGTCGCGGTGCTGATCGGCGCGTGGTACGTGGGACTGTCGCGCGTGGTCGACCACATGCACCACTGGAGCGACGTGGCCGTCGGCTTCGCTGTCGGATCGCTGTACGGAGCTGCTGTGGTAAGTGCTCGCTGCTACGTCGGGATGCTGATCGGCGCGTGGTCGACCACATGCATCACTGGAGAGACGTGGCCGTCGGCTTCGCTGTCGGCGCGCTGTACGGAGTTGCTGTGGTGAGTGGTCGCTGCTACGTCGCGGTGCTGATCGGCGCGTGGTCACATGCATCACTGGAGAGACGTGGCCGTCGGCTTCGCTGTCGGCGCGCTGTACGGAGTTGCTGTGGTGAGTGGTCGCTGCTACGTCGCGGTGCTGATCGGCGCGTGGTCACATGCATCACTGGAGAGACGTGGCCGTCGGCTTCGCTGTCGGCGCGCTGTACGGAGTTGCTGTGGTGAGTGGTCGCTGCTACGTCGCGGTGCTGATCGGCGCGTGGTACGTGGGACTGTCGCGCGTGGTCGACCACATGCACCACTGGAGCGACGTGGCCGTCGGCTTCGCTGTCGGCGCGCTGTTGTGAGGTTGTGGCGTGCAATTCAGGGCCAATAATGGCCCAAGATAAATAGTGGCATTTATTATATATTAAAATTCGTTACAGTATGTTCTTATTTCATTCATTTTCACAACAGTTAATTTTTATTTTATTGTTACGTCACACAGCCTGGGCCAATAGCACTGCGCATCGCCACCGGCCAGCCAATCACAGCAAGCCTACATTGTGCCATAGCCTGCTAGCCAACCACGGTCACCCATGCCACCTCAGCCGCCAAATGTGACCGAGCCAAACCGTAGCCAACCAAAGCCATGACTAGCCGCCCTTCCACTATTTATTCAGTTAGTGGGAAGTTGGCTATAAATATGAGTGCGTGTTCATTGTACGGGTCTTAATCAGTTAGTGCTAGCGTTATCATGAGAGTTAGTGTTATAATAGATGCAGTACCTAGTGTGTTCACTGTTTAATAGCTGCTAAGTGTAATTGATTCGGTATTAACGTTTAATTCGGTGTTTAAATACGCGTGAGTTTATACTTGTAAGGTGAATTAGCATTAAATAATCCGTGTGATATCTCCGTCTTGCATTTTATTTATGCCCACTGTCACATTATATTATTTGTTTCCAGTTTATCTACGTGTTGAAACCAAAGAAGTACGGACCACCAGCATCTTGGGAGACTGCGGTGCAACCAGAGATGTTGCCAAGACCAGTGCTGGCGCGATGACCCGTTTCCGCGTTTCCTCGTGGGCTTATCATAACATCTAAGTTAATTTGCTGAATCATTCCAACGTCAGTAATTACATCCATGTTGTATATTCTCGTGCGGTCCACGTCTGGTGATAAACGTAAACATATCAGAGGCCTGGGGGGGCTATTCACGTAATAGTGAAATGTTTAAAAATGGCATTGCATTAACGATATTGAATAAGCAGACGATATTGAAATCATTAGACGTGATTTGAATTTCATTGCAATACTTACCTACATTTTTTGCAAACACTGAAAAATTAGTTTTCACGACTACATCATTGCAATACTTAGGTACCTACATTTTTTGCAAACACTGAAAAATTAGTTTTCACGACTACATATCTACAGCCTAAAACTGAATGTAGTTCCTAACGCAACATGGTCGACAATCGTGAAATTAAACTTACTTTGCGCGATAAGTTTGAAAGTTTAATTCTCTATGTTGAAATACATTAAATTTTACAATGTAAACCCATGGACGTAAAGTTCATTTTTCAGTGTTCATTTTTTTATTTCTTGATTCACATCACTAAGTGTGTGAAAACGTTACGCGAATCGCCCCCCTGAGCTCCCACTACTATTTTACTTCCCACTACTATTTTATTTCTGTCAAGCGCTGGGATGGGAATCAAAATCTTCTGTTTAACAGGCAGTCGAGGTTTTTTTTTTGAAAGAACCTACTATAGTGTCGAAAATAAGTATTAGGTATCAGGCTGGAACGGAACTGTGCCTAGATATTAAGAAGAATATAACAAAGTCATCTCCCAGGTTCTGTAAGCCAAAACTGACGTAGGTTTTATGCAAATAAATGAAACTTTACTTTTTTTTAGTTTGTATTGGGTTTTTAGACATGCTGCTGTTTTTCACTTATTTTAATACAATTGAAATAAGTGAAAAAGAATTTATTTTAATTAGTAATTTTGTATTGATAAAATGTGTGATTTATAAGGGTTGATCCCATCCACCCCGTAACCTGAGTGGATGGGAAATAGTTATTTGTTATGCAAGGGCGCAAAATGGATTTTTGGGTCGAGTGTCAAATTTGAATGCTGAGCGGCGAAGGATTCTAGGGTTGAACCCTGAGCGCAGCGAGGGGTTCAAAGAATAGAATCCTGAGCATAGCGAGGCATTCAAAGGACACGAGACCCAAAAAAATTTGCGGCCGTACATAACACAAAATTTTTCATCTCACCACGGCGAGGAAAATTACTAGAAGAACACTTGGATCGGCATTGCTAGTATGAAAGATGTTGTCTTTAGTAATACTCTGCAATAACTTCACTCACTTAATTAAATCCACCTTAAATCATCACTCATCTTATTACAAAACAGTAATGAATAAAAACAAGATATTATAATATTTTATCACGATTAGAAAAAAAATGAGTTACTTTTTTTCTACTTGTATTTTGGATGCGTTCAGAAATATCCATTTCTAAGAACCAACGATAATAGAAGATTAAAAAAAATAACAATAATTAGATAAACAATAAATAAATACCATGGATTTAATTAGATTTCCTTTATAATTAATAAAAAATAAAAAATAGGAGTTATTATTTTTATTGATATTCTAAGAAAATGTAAAAACAAAAAGTAATGTACACCTATACAAACTCAAAGGTCGAACTTCGTTACTGACCGTATGCATTATTAAAAAAAAAAAAGAAGTCTTCAGTTTAATGGTGACACCACAAATGGCTATTTGTATTTGCCTATTTTTTATATTTGTCAAATAACTTCCATGTGTGGAGAGTATATTTGCCAAAATTATTGCCATATTTGCCTGTTCGGCAAATACAGCCAATAACATATTTGGCTCCATGAGGTCGAAAATTTTGGCAAATACGCGATCATCCAATCACAAATACAAATAGCTATGTGTGGTGCCACCATTAGACATTATTATAGACGCAATACGAGATTACGTCATGTTCGAATTTAGAAATGCTTTGCGGCCCTAGGGCGGGAAAGGATTTTCATACTACTTTCTCGCCCTAGGGAGAAATGAAAATTCTTTTGGGCCCTAGGGAATATAATAGCATTTCCCGCCCGCATTTTGGGCATTAAAAATCTCCTTTCTGGGCGGGTGAGATGAAAAATATTTTGCATCTGCCCCGGCAGCCTCCGCAAAATCGTTTGCCGGGGTGAATGGGAAAATTTTGTGAGGGGAAATCCCATTTACCCCGGTAACGTTAAATTGTGGAAAAATAATAGTAAGTAAGTATTATTGTTAATTGTTGTACCTACTAACTTCTACTACTACTATAAAGCTTTAAGATCTTTTGTAAGCGAAATATGTAAACAAAGATTCCCTGAAGAATAGGTATCTTTTGAAGGTCCTAACTAAGTACTAGAAAACTCTGACGCAGGAAGGTAATTTAGCAGTAATTTTAAGACCTAGGTATTTATTAATTTACAACTTAATATTAGTTTCCTAATGTGTTGTATTGAAAATGCAGTATTTTTGTATGTAATGAAATATTAATATTTTTGATTTATTTATTGTTTTATTTATAACATTAGTAACTACTGACATTATTTGCGTTCTAAGCTATATTTTTTTGATAACTTTCGTTTTGCCTTGGATAACTTTTTTGTTAGTACCTAATAGTGTAGTTGGTTTAACACAGGTATCCTATGCCCAAGCGTTGTAGGTGCGCTCAACTTCAAAAATCCATAGGTAAATAGCTTAAAAATAAAGCAAAGTCCAATTACAAGTATATTACCATAAACTATCAACAAATTTTGAACCACAAGAAAACAGAATTAGGTTCAAAAAATTAATATGTAATACTTACTCCTGTATACTTGTTTGCAAACTCGTTTGGATTTATGACGTTGACCTTACATATAAAGTGCATAATATTATGTCGTGCCCAGATTTTATTATTTAAAATTTCAAATCAGTTGGTTGGTTCGAATTTTCGAGAACAACTAAGTAAAGATATTTCTATAACAGAAGGGAAAATTTTAATACGGGTCATAACCCAACTAGTTATACCTACTTTAGCTACTAGATAATCTGTACCTTTAATCTAGTTTGTAGAAAGAATAAGTTTTCGGAAAAAATCGATCTTTTTTGTTCTACACTACTACACTCCTACAACTAACATACTATGAAATAAATACAAGGATCACATTATTTGTATGGAAAATCATAATCAAAATGATTGCAATGTTTTGCTAACCGCATTCACTACGTAAACGACCTAATAGATATTGGGTTATCAATTCGATTCCGCACTTTCCATTGCAGTACATCAGTACATCTATAGAACTTTGTACCTATGCAGAAGTCCGCTGCAACTAAGTCAGCTCTCTCAAAAATAAATAAATAAATATATACGGGACATTTTTACACATCGCTATCTAGCCCCAAAGTAAGCGATAGCTTGTGTAATGGGTACTACATAACTGATAAATATACATACATACCAATATACATAAATATATTGAAAAACACCCAGACACTGGAAAACATTCATGCTCATCACACAAACATTTACCAGTAGTGGGAATCGAACCCACGACCTCCGGCGCAGACGGCAGGTTCGCTACCACTACGCCATTCGGTCGTCAAAAATTCTCATTCACCTCATATTGGTTCCCCTGTCTCCTAAATTTGGAGTTATTGGGAACCAATAGGATGTAAGTTATGAGTAATTTTGAGTAAACATTTCATGAAAACCATGTAGATCCATAAATGTTATGCTTGCAAAACACATTGCCATAATTTTAAGCCTTATACTTACCAAAGATATTTCAATCCACGTTGACGCGCCCCACTCTGTCAAAATCCATACGAATCGAATGAAACATAAGCGATTGTGACAGAGTAGGGCGCGCCTTCGTGGATTGAAATATCTATATTATATCTATATATTATGAAGAGGCCGAGATTTTTAGTCAGATTGCAAGTTTTTAGTAATCTCGACGGTTAAATTTATTCCTCAGAATAGCTTATCTGGCAAAAATCGGCCCTAAATGATTTTGATACTAACTTCAGAGCAGCGTTACACCATTAACAAACACGTAACACTTATCTGAAGTTAGTATTAAAATAAAATTAACTTATTGGGTCCATTTTCTTTATTTTCCTTTCAGCAGAGACAACTCCAATACACAGACAAAAGACTATCTTAACTACTGTCTACTACAGATAATAATATAATGACAAATGTCACAGACTACACTAACACAGCCCCTCAATTTATAGAGCTTTATATCAAACCACTTTTATATAAAGATCATAAATTGTACACAACAATACAGTTATATAGATACATATGAAATATAACTTACTAACAAAATGCTTTTAACATTATAAACATACATGTATCAGTTAATAGAAAGATAGCAAGATATGAACTAGTTTACTAACAACAAATCAAATATATGGTAATAATATATTCTAAATATTAAGTACAGTTGTTTTATTTTAACACTTCAATTTTTAGTCTAATATTAAGTATAAAAATATCCTATTCCAGTGGTAGAAGCTAATAGACTTTCATAAGCTTAAATAAAAATAATTCTAACATAAAAACAAGAGTTTTCAACTTATTACTAGGAACTTAGATTAAGTTTTTGACAAAAGTAAATGTGACGATTAGCTGGCAATGCCTTAGTAAATATATCAGAAATATTTTCATCAGTAGGTACATAAGAAATAGTAACTTCACTTTTATTAATGACATCTTTTATGTAGTGATATTTAATTGAAATATGTTTAGAAGCTTTTGTGTTGACATGGTTTTGAATTAACTTGATTGTGCTTTGATTATCTATGTAAATATGAGCAAATATAGGTTTAGGCTTTAGCAAATCAGAGAGAAGACCTTTCAGATGTATGAGTTCACTTACTGCATGTGCTCCGGCAACATATTCAGCCTCAGCTGTTGACAATGCAACGCATGTCTGTTTTCGAGAAAACCAAGTTATTAAATTATTACCTTGATATATAACACAACCACTGATGCTCTTCCGGTCTGTTTTGTCCGCTGCCCAATCAGCATCTGAAAATGCCTGAAGTTTGTGACAATTACCTGAGTTAGTATAAATCAGCCCCTGTTCCTGAGTTTGCTTGAGATACCGCAGCACTCTTTTTCCAGCCTTCCAAAGATTTATAGTTGGTTTATCAAGAAATTTACTTAAGTATGAAGTAGCAAAAGTTATATCTGGTCTCGATGTCATTGACAGATATGTGAGACTACCTATCAATTCTCTGTATGGTACGTTGATTATGTCATCATCAGTAGAAGCAGCTGTAAAGTCTTTTTCCATAGGTGTTTTTGCTCCTTTGCAATCCTCCATGCCAAATTTATTTAATATTTTCTTTATTAATTTTCCTTGTTTAATTTTAAGTGTGTTTTCTTCTCTATAAATTTCCATTCCCAAATATTCTTTTACATATCCTAAATATTTTGTATTGAACTCCCGTTTTAATTTTTCTATAATAATTTCTCCAGAACCAAGTATCAATATGTCATCCACAAAAATAAGTATCCATGTTTCTCCATTATAGTATAAACAGAAATCATATTTTGATTGTTTAAAGTCATTATCCAAGAAAAATTTATGAATCCTTTCGTTCCAACAACGTGGTGCTTCTTTAAGACCGTAAAGTGCTTTTCTTAATCTTAGAACTTTTCCTTTTTCTGATTTAATCCCTTCTGGATATTTTATATATACTTCATTGTTTAGCTCCCCATTTAAGAATGCTGTAGGTACATCTAATTGATGTAGTGGTTTATTTTGCTGCACTGATATACTTAGTAACAATCTCACTGTAGTTATTCTAGCGACTGGAGCATACACATTATATACATTTTCCTCTTGAAATCCTTTAGCTACTAATCTAGCCTTCTTTGTTCCATCTGGTTTGCATCTGAAAATCCATTTTGTATCTATAGCTTTTTGTCCTTCAGGTAATTCTGCTGTTTCCCAAGTATTTAATTTTTGAAGTGCTTTTATTTCCTTATCTATTGCCAATCTCCATTCTTCATTTTTTACAGCATCTTTGTAGCTACTGGGTTCAATTCCATGCATAATATTTAAGCAATACGCAATATTAGTCTCTATGTTATCTAATTCTTCTTCATAGTCCCTGAGATATGTCGGCTTATTCACTATTCTTCCTGATCGTGTCCTTATCTCTGGTTCTTCTGCTCCTCCTTCAGTATCTTCATAATCACTTTGACTTTCTATCTCATCATCTTGATACTTCTTCATATTTTCTTCAATTTGTACGGACTTCTTTTCTGATCGACTACTTTGCGGATTCTTCTCAACATGTTCTGTTACATTTTCTTGCAAAATATTTTCCTCATTATTATCATTGTTATTTACTTTGTACTGTACTTGTGTTTCATCAAATCTCACATCTCTAGACACAAATATCTTGTTACTCTCAGGATCCCATAGCCTGTATCCATTTTGATTATATCCAACAAACCTCATTTCTTTTGCTCTTTGTAAAAGTTTATCCTGTTTTGGTAAAATATGTACCCATGCCTTGCATCCAAATACTCGCAATCTTGACAGATTTTTATTTCCGAACATTTTCTCTGCAGGTGTCTGAAAGTTGATAGCTGTTGATGGACATCTGTTAATTTGATAGACTGCACACCTTACTGCTTCTCCCCACAATGTTTTTGGCAAATCTGTCTCAATCAACAATGTTCTTGCTCTGTTATAGATTGTTCGATTCATCCTTTCTGCTACGCCATTCGACTGAGGACTGTAAGGACATGTATACTGTATCACTATACCCTTTTCTCGACAAAATGTCTGAAATTTCTCATTTTTAAATTCACCACCATTATCTGACCTTATTTTCTTGACTTTATTACCTGTCTGTGTTTCTATTCTTTTTATGTATTCAATCAGCCTATCTGTTGCCTCGTTTTTCTTTTTTAATAAATACACTTCGCAAAAATGTGTAAAGTCATCAATTATTGTTTGATAATAAATCTCACCTGTTAAAGTAGGCTCAGTTACTGGACCCGATATATCTGTATGAATTAATTCACCAACCCATTTTGAACGTGGCCTTGGTACTGAACTAAATGGTAATCTTGTTGACTTACCTTTCATGCAGGGTTCACACGGAGTCTGGCTATACGGTAGTTGAAGCAGTTTCAGCTGATTTCTATTAGCATGGCCTAACCTTTGATGCCATAAGTTGCTTGAATTTAAACATATTTCAGATTTAAGTTTCATATCAATAACATATAATCTACCTCTCAGTCTACCTATAACTTTTCTGTTTGACTTGCTTATTGTTACACAATTATTATAAAATTGAACATAATGCCCTTTTTCTAGCAATTTTGAAACAGACAAAAGATTGTGTGACAAATTTGGAACAATTAACCCTTCAATATCTACTGTTATTCTATCATCATAAATTAAAGTAAGTTTACCTTTCTTTTTACAAGTTAAGTACTGTCCATTGGCAACATAAATTTTCATTTCCTTATCCAAGTGTACAATATTGGTCATATACTGTTCATATTTAGCCATGAGCAAATTTTCCGTGGCACCAGAATCAACGACTAGGCTTACACAATCACTTGCACTTAATAGACATGTTTCACTTGCACTGAACGCTGTAAATGACACTGGGGTCTCATCGCCCTCCTCCGTTGTCTGTGCAACCTGGCCCGACTGCCTCGATGTCCTGTCGGAGCTTACGCCTCTTCCTCTGCTGTAGTTGCTACCTCGAGTATGGTCTTGATGCCCTCTAATAAATCGACCTCTATAACTACCTCGTACTGGTGTTGACTGTCCCATTCTGCACCGGAATGATTTGTGCCCTTTTCTTCCACATTTATAACAGGTCAGGAAGCTGTTCTGATCATTATCCGAAACTGTACTTTCCGAGCTTTTGAGTTTAAGTTCTGCATCTAACAATCTTGATTTAACAAAGTCCACTGTCAGTACTGTGTCTATAGTTTCCAGAGTTGTAATCACTGTGTCATATTCACTGGGTAAAGTAAGTAATAGGTGACATACTTTGTCACTATCCTGTAATGTTGCACCTGTTGACTCCAAACTTGTCAAAATACTGTCGAACTTGAAAAAATGGTCTTGCAGTTTTTCAGAAGATGTAGCTTTCATAGATAATAACTTCTTTCTCAAATACAATTGGTTAAACACGCTTTTCCTTTCGAAAACTTCTTCAAGTTGTTTTAACATGTCGGCTGCCGTTGAACATTTTTTAATTATTTCAATAAATTTATCCGAAATGCATTGCGCAATCAAACTCCGCGCTTTAACATCCGCTTGTAACTCTTCCGTAGTTTTAGGTATTGTTTTTATTTTAAGTCCCCGTTCTTCCAACAATAATTTCATCCTGAATTTCCATGTAGAAAAATTTCCGCCATCTTGCAGCTTGGGCAAATTACTATTCACGATTGAAGTTGTAGCTGTAGACATCTTGTGCCTTTTATTATCTTTTCACTTTTATTCCACTTTTTGTATTACTTTGACATCTCGTGTCTTTTCCTCGTTTTATATTTGCGCAGTGGAAGCGTATTAAAATAAAATTAACTTATTGGGTCCATTTTCTTTATTTTCCTTTCAGCAGAGACAACTCCAATACACAGACAAAAGACTATCTTAACTACTGTCTACTACAGATAATAATATAATGACAAATGTCACAGACTACACTAACAGTTAGCAACAAAATTTTTATTTATTTATTTATGGCAACTATGGCCCAATCACGTAACACGTACAATTGCAACCAAAAACTTATATATGAAATTAAAGTAGTAAAGTAACGCAACACACTACGCAGGGAATGTCCCCTGTGTAAGATTTGCGTGATATTATTATTCGTATAATGGCGACACACCCTTATTTCGCTTTTAGATAACGACATCAAAATAGACTCCATTACGCACTGTGTGCGTAAGCGCATAATATTGATGCCTTATCATGTCGACTGTTGACCCGAACTTACAACCATTGCTTACAACACAAAATTGATCAATATAAAATTTACCGCGTATTTTTTTTTTTACTAACGGCTCTATTAAATTTAATTTAGATAGGCACCTATAGATTTTATTTTATCTTTTTTTATAAGCACCTCAAGTTTAGTAGTTAAGTATTTCTATTCACTATACAATTCAGTAGGTACCTACTTCATTGCATCTCACCTGATGGTTAGTGATGATGCAGCCGAAGATGTAATCGTACTAAAATGGGTGGATTAAATAATCCCTAACGGTTTCTACACAGCATCGCGCCGGAAAGCTATATCTCTTGGCGGTCGTCTTTGCTGGTAGGGTGGTGACAAGCCTGCCGCAAGGCCAGACATGAGCCAAATTATAAATCATAAAATAAATCTCGTAAGCCATAGGTACTTATCAACTAAAATAGGTAGGTACATATTATTTTTATTACCGAAGATATAAATTATTAAGTGTAGCAGTGTTGCTACTACAAAAGGATGATCTAATGACTAATCTACCACTCCTACTACGTGTGGTGTTAATCATTATTAGCCCAATTCTATTATCACATTTTTTGTAACTAATGAAAGTTTGTGTGTGTATGTTTGTTTTTCCTCCACGCTGCAACTACCTACTAAATTGATTGGAGTGAAACTCGGAATGGTGATAGATTATCCCAAATATTACTACCAAATAAATATATACGATTATTACCAAAGACGCGTACGAAGCGGTTTGATTCCTCGTTCTTGATACGCACTGCAAAGGCCTGGAATACCCTCCCAGGCAGTGTCTTTCCTGCCACCTACAATCCGGGCGCCTTCAAATCAAGAGTGAATAGGCATCTTCTAGGCAAGCGCGTTCCACCTGAGACTGTATCATCACTTTCCATCAGGTAACACATTGTCAAGCGCTAGCCTATATAAGTATCTACTTACTATAAAAAAATCCCTTAGTTTAATGCAAGAAAAAAATACTTTTTAACAAGAAAAATTCGTGGTTACGCGGGATTAGTAAAAACCAAGTTAAATGGGAGTTCCCATTAATGCAGACAAGGAATAAAGGAGTAAATCCCAAAATGGCCTGGGCGAAGCTGGGCGGCTCAGCTAGTGATGTAGTGCTAAGTATCAAATAAAACTTAGCCGATCGTGAAAATGCAAAACGTCGAAAAAAATATAAAAGTCTATTATAAATGGAAAATGCCTAACATATATTACTACCACTCTCAGGGGAAAAGGGAGTTATGTGGGGCGACGACGCACCCGCTGTCGGGAGTGCGGGATTCACTCATATTATACACTAAAGCCGGGACCTCCCTGGCTCCCTCACAAATACCTACTATAGTACGCCAATTGAGCTGAGGAGGTCGTCGAATTATGATATTTTTATGTACATACTGTCACGCCCTCGATAACAGCGATTCACACCGCGGCAATGAAGCGGCCGCATGATAGAATATCATTCAGACCTATTTACATACCCACGCGATGTTATATCAAGTAGGTATATGTACCTACTGACCATTTAGCATACTTTATCTTCATGTTTTATTAATAATCCGAAACAATTTATTAATTACTACTCATACAAGTCGATCAGTCGATAAGTCGATCGGAACTTCATACACGTTTAGACTTTAGTTTTGTTTATGGTAGATATCACATCTTCTAATCTGTTCAAGATATCGATATATTGTGGAATATACATGAAACAGAAAGTACCACCACGATCCACGTAGTACCAGGCCTGGAATACCCTCCCAGGCAGTGTCTTTCCTGCCACTTACAACCCGGGTGCCTTCAAATCAAGAGTGAATGGGCATCTTCTGGGCAAGCGCGTTCTACCTTAGACTGTATCATCACTTTCCATCAGGTGTGATCACAGTCAAGCGCTAGCCTATATAGTATAAAAAAAAAACGATCGTTAAAGAACCTGTGAATCGGTCATTCCATAACTATGAGAACTACATTGATCTAAATTCAAAAAATGTATGGGAAATCCGATTGAATCAACGTGTATACTCGCGACGAAAAGCTAAATAGACATAATAATAGTCTTATGGCAGTCAAATTGTAGAAAAGACATTCTTATCATCCTTACATGATTATATCAAAATCTTTGCTTAAAAATATTCACTCTAAAAATTTTAAGACAATAATAGAGTAAGTATCTATAGTATAGATCGAAGTCTTGGACTAATTTATTTAACTGGATAATGGATACGGTATCCATTGTCCAGGATACCTACTTTCAAGCAAAGATTTTGATATGAACACGTGAAGCTGGTATTCTCGCATAAGCCTATTATGTCTCACGAACATAATAATTAATTACAATAATTTGTATTTCGCGGGCACTCCCGTCGCATGCCCCTTGAATCCTTGATACCAATATCTTTACTGCAGCAATAAGTATTTTCGGCTGTCAGCCTGTCACGCCCCCGATAGCAGCGAATCACACGGCGCGAACGATCCAAATGCATGTCAGGATAATATACTACAGATACAATGATATCGGCACGGTTTATTTATATCCGGAACGATTGTTAAATTAACTACGATGGGTAGATATCTGTATTTGTGTAACAAAAACGTATCCATCGTAATCGGAAACCAATTTTGCCTGCTCATTGGTACGCTGATTTATGTCAGCCAATCGGGAGGTAGAATTCGCAAACGATTACGAATTACGATAGCGATGAATACGTTTTTCTTACGCAATCTGACCCCAGGTTTGATA
Organism: Coenonympha arcania; assembly: GCA_036785405.1. Taxonomy (NCBI): domain Eukaryota; kingdom Metazoa; phylum Arthropoda; class Insecta; order Lepidoptera; family Nymphalidae; genus Coenonympha; species Coenonympha arcania. Next base: position 3,613,877 of record CM072074.1, read on the forward strand.
TTGTGAACTCAGAAGTGAGACAACGTAAAAGAGACCCTTTTTCGTCAACTTAATATTACTAGAAAACATCCAATCATTATATTATGTAATATAATATACTGATACCCCCTAAAAGAGGGTCAACGAAACGATTCTCTGATTCGATTATTTATACTTCATTTGTTAGAGGGCAATGACTGTAACATAACATTACTGAAACTTTAGCGCTTGCATGAAATAAATATTTTGATAACATTTTATTTTTATTGCTATTAAATTGCACAATCAAATAGCTATATCTGCAATAAAGTTCCATCTCATTAATTAATTTAATAAATAATTAATTTAATAATAATTAATATTGGTCAAGCGCGAGTTGGACTTGCACTGAGGGTTCCATACTATCAAAATAAGACAATTTAAATTTTCAGAATATACTTCTAAGCAAAGTACGTATCTACTCGTAATACAAACATATTAGAGAGTGGGCTGTGAAAAGAGGCGCACTTGAAGTGCAAGAAATACACAAAAAAAAAGAAAAATTAAGTTAATAAAAAACATTGTTTTAAAAAACTTACAAAAATAAATGAAATCCCAACAAAAACATTATCATGTATAATGTTGCCAGACGAGTATATTGCTCACACTGTCAAAAAGTTATCAGATCTCATGTAGGGCAAGACTTCTGACTTTATACACCCTTAAATACAAGCTCTAACTTCACAAACTCTACACTTTAGTTACAATAATGTCTTGACCGTTTGGCTACCGTTACATTGGGCGTAAAATCAAAAATTTATTCACTTTTCAGTACTCTGTAAGTTCTGTTAAATCAAAATTTGAAATCAGGAAAATGATTTTGGTGGGATACATTTTTCACTTTACGCCCATGTGACGGTAGCCAAACGGCCAAGACATTATTGTAACTAAAGTGTAGAGTTTGTGAAGTTAGAGCTTGTATTTAAGGGTGTATAAAGTCAGAAGTCTTGCCCTACATGAGATCTGATAACTTTTTGACAGTGTGAGCAATATACTCGTCTGGCAACATTATACATGATAATGTTTTTGTTGGGATATAATATACTGATACCCCCTAAAAGAGGGTCAACGAAACGATTCTCTGATTCGATTATTTATACTTCATTTGTTAGAGGGCAATGACTGTAACATAACATTACTGAAACTTTAGCGCTTGCATGAAATAAATATTTTGATAACATTTTATTTTTATTGCTATTAAATTGCACAATCAAATAGCTATATCTGCAATAAAGTTCCATCTCATTAATTAATTTAATAAATAATTAATTTAATAATAATTAATATTGGTCAAGCGCGAGTTGGACTTGCACTGAGGGTTCCATACTATCAAAACCAATTTCCAATAGTAGGTAAAAAAGGCGACTGAACACCAAAATAATACTAAACACCGATATAAATTTTGCGGCCAAAATAATTCTAAAACGAACAAAAAATCACGATTGTTTTAAGTATGTGAGCCTCCTTAAATATTTATATTTTAATTCTGTTTTTTGTTCTGTTACTGTTATATTATAGCAGAGTCTTAGTAATAAGGTACGGAACCCTAAAACCGGAGTTTTTATCCATAGTTATTTTTATGAAGTTTATCGACCCAATTCAGAGATAACCTAAAAGTATAAATTTTATTTGGAAAACATGTTTAATTTGATAGAGTTAAAAAAAAACTTCCATTTCTTATCTATTTAACTGAAGAGCTATAAATAGCCGTACCTACCTAATGATGAATGTTACGCATTGATGTTTCACTGAACATTTTAAACCAACCCACTGTTATTGTATCTTTTTGTTCTTATTAGTTACTAACTGTTAAAAGTAACATGAACACATGAATAACAAACACGAAAATGATTTTAAGTGAAGTTGGTTTTTCTTTTGAAGTATGCAGCCAATCTGACTCAAACTTGGCCTATTTTTAGGGTTCCGTATCCAAAGAGCAAAAACGGGACACTGTTACTAAGACTTTGCCGTCCGTCCGTCTGTCACCTCTGTCTCTCTGGAACCGTGATAGTTATCACACTTGAAATTTTCACAGATGATGCCGCTTTAACAACAAATAGTAAAAAATAAAATAGGATAAATATTTAACGGGACTCCCATACAACAAACGTGGTTTATTTGCTTGTTCTTTCTCGATTTTGATAACGGCAACAGGTATAGGCGTTTAAAATATTCCCAGGATATTTCGTTTCGTTATTACTTTAAAAATAAATAATTAAATTAAAAAAGAATAAAAAAACTTGAGAGGCGTCAAGGGACACCCGGATGGAACGACGTCTGGTTTGCTTTCTATAAGAGAGAGAGAGACAGACAGAGAAACATGCGCATGCCGCACGGCTTACAATTATTGCTTACTAGCTTTAGAAATTAGAAAGCTTAGCTAATTAGAATTTCGGTGAAAATTAGGCGTTTTTTAATATCCCATGGGAAGTATGGATTTTCCCGGGATAAAAATTAGCCTATGTTTTAATCCGGGTTATAAGCTATGTATGTTCCAAATTTCAGCCAAATCGGTTCAGTAGTTGCGGCGTGAAGGAGTAACATACATACCTACACACTTACACACACACACACACACACTTACACACAAACTTTCGCCTTTATAATATTAGTGTGAATAGTGTGAAGACTAGTGTCATGTGACTATAGCAAAAAGTGCCGCTACAACTTTTCGTATGTTTTTTTTCCGTCTAGCCCCCCTTCACAACGCGCGATAAGGAACTTCGTTCCAATTAAAGGGGGCTCCCGCACAATAAACGTGATTTTTTGATCGTTCGTGAATTTGGGGGGCAGGGGTGTGAGAAAGTGTACACCGTAAAGGTTACGGTATTCGTACTTGACATAAACAGTGTATTATTTTTAATGATTATACAGTGACCGTTGGTGTAGGTACCATTTGAAAAAAATAAAAAAATGGGTATTGATAGTGCGGAACCCACAGTGCGAGAGCCCAACTCGCACTTGACAAATTTTTTAAGGTCTCTGTTATCTTTTGCTATTAGGATAGCCCCCCAACCTCTTTTTTTATCAGTTATTTTTCCATCTAAGTTAACCTACACGTGTAGGCCTTTTGGCAAAATAAACGACTATTATCTAATATTATGTACGGACATAATCGCAGTTGTCATTGCATCATTTTAAGTAGTAAAGCGTCGCATATTCTAAATTAAACTATGTATTGCGTCTTTGCGATTATATTATTTACGTAGATATTTTTCTAATTTTAACCGACTTTAAAAAAAGGAGGATGTTCTCAATTCGTCGGAATCATTTTTTTTTAAGTATGTTCCGCGATTACCTATTCGATGATGCATGGACCAATTTAGAAAATTCTTTTTGTGTTTGAAAGGGGAAAGTTCACAGATGGATGGTAGTGATTGAACGCAACATTGCCCGACTTCGAATTGGTGTACATTAAAAATTATTTCACTCTTTGTAGTGAAATATTTCAGTTAAAAATTATTTCAGTTTCCGATAAAAATGAGAAAAACTGTTATTTTGGAGCACAGATAATATAATACTTACTATATGTTTTGGAGCAACTTTTGGGAAAACTTTCTATCGAGAAACTTTTATCCAATCGTGTTTCTGCTTCTAAGCGATTTTAGATTTAAAGACCCAAAGTTTTTACAGTTTTTAAATAAAACTTCATTCAAAATCGCTTCAATACGGCTTCTACGCCGTTAAGTTATGGGCGTACGCCGTACACATTCGGTAATTAATAGCAGCGTTTTACCTGAAAATAAAACGTTTATTAAAATACTTACCTCACTGGAAGCTTTATATTGAGAGTAGCACATCCGTTTCCGTCCGTTTTTACGTACTTTTAGTGACGTCAGAACCGGCTCTGTGGCGCCACCTGGCGGTGTCGCACCGTAGGTTTCCTTAATAGCTTGGTGCGACCCTTGGTTCATTGGCTCAATAATATCACCAGGCAGGAATTACTGAAAGCTTCCAGTGAGGTAAGTATTTTAATAAACGTTTTATTTTCAGGTAAAACGCTGCTATTAAAACACTTGACCGTCACTGGAAGCTTTATATTGAGAGCCTGTTTGTTTTCGCCTGGTGACGCCACATATTAGACGTTTTATGCCAATGTGACAATGTAGGATAATTATTATATATGAGAATTTAATGTTTCTCTAATAATTATTCTTAAAACATAATTTTATACGGTTTTTCTTCAAAATCAGTTAATAACCACTTCTATATGAATATAAAATTAATAACAAATCGGATTGAGAAGTTGGGTGAATCATTACTTATTGTAAATAACTTTATGTTTACAAGTATTGGCTGATTGCCAATTTTCACGATCTATTTCATCAAGGGAGTGATTTCTTCATCAGCTCTGGAAAGCTCCATCTACAGACCTAACACTACCAGGAGTAGGAGATATGCCAGCTTCTCTGAACAAGCTCGCGAAAACTGCGCGAGGCGTTTTGGATAACAATGTAATTGTAATGAATAGATTTACCTAGGTACTACAATTTGAAACATTTCGTGTATCATTTAATAATGAAATTTAATTTATTAATAAAATTCAAATAGATTTTAGTTACGATAATATAAATTTAGGTAATAATTATCTCAATTTATAAAATTCTCGCTATATCTACCGTAAGAAAAGTTAGATCATGTAGGTATAATTCTTTCTGAAAAAAAGAAGTAATAACATCGCAGTATGACGAGATGTTTAAAAAAAGGCTAATTACATCTATAAATAGATAAGTAAGATTTTAACTTATCTTATCAGATAGGTGGATTCTGATTCTTTATTTTCAGAATGTTTTACAAAAGCATGGTTACTTAGCTAACTTAAATTTTCGGCACTACATAACGTCAAAACCTGATGTGTGTAAAAGAACAATGCATTGAAAATTAATTTATTACTCAAATATAAATCAAAACTGGTACTAATTGTGAGCCGGTAGGGATATTAGTAGTAATATATTATTTTCAGACTATAAGACCAACGTAAATTCGTAAGTTGTGAGAGTTGAGTTTCGCAAGTTTTTAAGTAAGTAAGTAATGACACTCTTACGGGGTTTCATGTTTTAATGGTTTCGGACTGGGACCAACCACACATTTCCAAACCTATGAGTCGATGTTCTCTAATTTCAGAACTACCAGACCCGCTGTGTCAATTAGAAACTTGTGTTGGTTTCTCGGATTCAACGGAGCAACGAGCGCTCGGACTCTGAGTACCACGCGCCAAAAACCTTTTTCCCGTGGTATTGTTATTAAAAATATTCCCGTTTACTTATTGAGATGAATCAAGTCTCGATATACCAACGTAGTTGTGTACTACATGTGCATTCTTCGAGGCGAACAGATCGACTACTGGGATTCCCAACTTTGCATAACTAAGTATTTTCATATAATACTTAGTTAGTAGGATAAAATAAGTGCCACCGTGGAGGTTGGCGATAGCGTGACAGAAGATACACAATTCGTATGACTATTGAACCTGCCTGGGATGTACGTCTTTTATGTTGTAGTGATTTTTGATTTCAACCTAAAAAGTTCAGGATTCGAATGTTATGTTCAATAGGAGTAAGATCTCGTCCCACTTGCTCTTTTTAAATGAGTAATAGTCTTGCTGTCACATTGGATAAAGATCGAACTTTGACGCCGGGTGTGAGTAGTTGAGTACGTCTCTGAAAGGCATATAAAAAAAGAAGGAGCCAATACTTCATTTTGATTAGAATTAGTATTTGTTCTTATCGTGTACAAGACTACGATAGAGAGAGATCATCCAGTAATGCTCTCCAAACTAAGTACGAGGCACATGTTTACCAAAAACAAAACTGGTGGAAGATAATACAGCGAAGTTAGTAGCTGACAATTCGCCTTCCACTAAAAGAGTTCGTGTATTGCATTCAGCGGTTTGTATAAGGCACCCATCATTCAAGACAAGTCCGGCAGAATGTATTTGAAAAGTATCAAGTGCCGATGAATCAGTCGTCCTCGTGGAACAACAAAGCTGGCAAAATTCGGAAGTTCTATATTTATATTAATTTCTTTGCATTATAGTCATTTAAAATCCGAATTATATTATTGAATAAGTACTTCATTTGACTTTTCCTAATAAACTCTTTTGTGGCAAAAGACCGAATTTATTTGCCAACTTAGGCTCTGTAGTAGCTGCATTGTAATTTTGACATGACCGCAAGTACATTTTGCAAAAGAAATCATCTAGGTACGCAAGAACAAGAACTATGAAATTAGGCCTGTGTTAAGTATATCCATTTTGCACAACAAGTTTTGGGGTTGCCGGAAATCCGGAATGCGGTACATGTTTATCAAGTGAATTGATTCTGGCAAAACAATCGTTCAGTGCTTTGAGGTCGAATATCGGTCGAGACTCGAGATAACCCGTCGCGCGTCGGGTTAAAGAGTGGATGAAAAGCTTGGTGTGTAAGACGCCATGCTTTTCGATTTTGTGCGCCATTGCACATATTATATTCGAGAAACAGGAGTGTGAAATATTTTTCCCGTCATGTTGGGAAATACAAAAGGTGATTATTTCAAACAAAACATTTCTTTCAATTATGAAAGATGTTATACTAAACTACCCATTGCAAGAGAACAGGTTCGAGTTGAATCCTCTAACTAATTTAATTCATTCGGATGTAGACGTATTTAGGCCCTTCGCACACAGCTAGCTTAAGCGTATCATTATGAAGATACGCATAACAGTATGACAATTACGTCCTAAAATTCGCTCCAACATCGCTTCAACTGCGGACATGTTTGAACATGTTTGTACTCTTACTGCTGTCGTCGTACGCGCGAATGATGTTACGCTTACGCTTACGTGAAATATACAGCGTATAGATAATTTTTCGTATATCTACTGGTATGCACCTTGCGAGGATGGTTTATAACGCTCGTGCTGATAAGACTGCGTGCACTATCCAGGCCGAGTATAGGTAATGTTACCAATACTTTGCTTCCCCGAGGGGCGACGATCTGGTTGATTAGCATAATGATTGCTTAATGTATTATTTACACGTTGGTATCTACCCCGCGAAGGTGGGCTGTATGATCATGCTAGCAACATTGCTAGCACTGTCCAGATCAAGAAGTTCCACACGATGGAACGGCAATGCTTGTAATAACTTGCCCCCGCGAGGGGCGACGGTCTTATTGCTTCGCATATTAGTATCCACCCTGCGAGGGTGGGATGTAATTAATGATCGTGCTAGCATACTGCGAGTCTGTCTAGGCCAAGAAGTTCCACGTGATGGAACGGCTATGCTTGTAATACCTTGCCCCCGCGAGGGGCGACGGTCTTATTGCTTCGCATATTAGTATCCACCCTGCGAGGGTGGAATGTAATGATCGTGCTAGCATACTGCGAGCCTGTCTAGGCCAAGAAGTTCCACGCGATGGAACGGCTATGCTAGTAATACCTTGCGTTCGCGAGGGGCAACGATCTGATTGCTTCGCATATTAGTATCCACCCTGCGAGCGTGGGATGATTGTGCTAGCAATACTGCGAACCTGTCTAGGCCAAGAAGTTCATCGCGACGGAACGGTAATGCTTGAAATACTTGCCCCCGCGAGGGGCGACGGTCTGATTGCTTCGCATATTAGTATCTACCCCGCGAGTGTGGGATGTATGATCGTGCTAGCAATACTGTGAGCCTGTCTAGGCCAAGAAGTTCATTGCGATGGAACGGCAATGCTTGAAATACCTTGTCTCCACGAGGGGCGACGGTCTGATTGCTTCGCATATTAGTATCTACCCCGCGAGGGTGGGATATAATGATCGTGCTAGCAATATAGCGAGCCTGTCTAGGCCAAGAAGTTCCACGCGATGGAACGGCAATGCTTGTAATACTTTGCCCCCGCGAGGGGCCATGGTATGATTGAGGTTCCCGAACTAGACGAAAATCTGAATTGAATAGTGTGCAATCGAAGGTAGTATTTTATTCAGCGAAGCTTATACGAAAGAATTACGATCTTGGCTCACGACTCTTCTCGGCGCGCCTCAATACTTTTTCGCTTGCTGCACGCTAAGTGCGATAAATCCGAAAATTTAAGAATTCTTTTTCTTAAATTTTTTCAGTCAATACTTCAAAATTATTACTATTTTGTATGGCCCAAAAAAGCTAATTTTAAAAACTTTATAATTTTAAAATGCAGTATATGATAGCTGCGTTCTTGAATGAACTAGATAGCATAAAGTATCATACATTTTTACCTTCTCGTTTGTTTCTAGGTGCGTATGAAACCTGGAGTATGATTATTTTCTTATATTTCTTTGGAACATATGTTTCGCCACTAACTTGGGTCAGAACTTTATAATCACACTATCAATGTCACTATTTTGTATTTTCTGCATAACTTATCAATTTTGGATGAGCAATGAGAAAGGCTGTATGTGCTTTTGCGAGCCTGCCCGCTTGGGCCAGCCATTTCTTTCATTGCTTTATCCATTACTGAAATAAAATTTACTTAAAACTAGTTAGATTATATTATATCATGCGTCACAAGTACGAATATTTTAACAAAATATACATTTTAAAGTGATCCGAACGGACAAACCGTTAAAAATATGATCACTTACACACGTTAAAACGAGTTAGATTATATTACATCATGCATTTTAACAAAATATACATTTTAAAGTGATCCGAACGGACAAACCGTTAAAAAAATGATCACTTACTTATTAATTCACCGGCGAGGAATCGAACCCCGGTTTCCGCGTGATAGGCGGAGATTTTGATTATAGAAAAACATAAGACTACTTACTGAGAATTATTCACACAATTCACTTTAAAATTATAAGTAAGTATGCACTTTATACTTTAGTATTCAATAACTTCTTATTGCAATGTTCTATGTGGAACGATTGCAAGTTACTTCGACGGAAACAAAAACGCCAATGAACCAAGGGTCGCACCAAGCTATTAAGGAAACCTACGGTGCGACACCGCCAGGTGGCGCCACAGAGCCGGTTCTGACGTCACTAAAAGTACGTAAAAACGGACGGAAACGGATGTGCTACTCTCAATATAAAGCTTCCAGTGACGGTCAAGTGTTTTAATTTTTAATTTAGGTACAAGCATACTTAATATAACATGTTTCAACGTGCTTCATTTTAATTGGTTGACTACTCGTATAGAGCCTGAACGTATAAAGGTATATATAGGCACAGTATATAGGTATTTACATACTTAGTAGGTACTATTAATATTTAATATAATCAATAAATAAAAATAATTCACCTTCTGATTTTTTTTATTCATTAATTTTATGTTATTTTATGATTCAAACTAACTAAGTAGTACTTACTCTTATTATTTCCATATTCTTATCTCGTGGAACATTCCAAAGGAAGAAGTAGGGTATGAACTATAAATACAATTCTACAAACTTACAAAGGTCTTAGTTGTCTCTGTACTATCTGACAATTTCCTTATACAGTAGGTACTACCTATAAATAAAAGCACCTACTGGCGGACCGGGCAAACGTTGTATTGCCATTTAGAGGTATAAAAATAGATTACGACCACCGATTGGAAGCGGGTATGGGAATCCGAACGATTTACGTCAACCTTTGTCCTGCAAGCAAACAGTGGCGCCATCTGTCTAAATTCTATAGGTGGCTCTGGCTGATGAGCGAACTAGACCGTGGCCTTACTGCTGGTAATTAAACAAGCATTTGTGGAAGCAAGCGGTAAACTGTTGTCATTTTTTGCGCCATGCGCCCTGTCCAGCGTAGGTATATTTCCATTCTTACGAAAAAAAATTCATTAAAATCGGTCAAGCCGTTTCGAGGAGTTTGGTTATAAACACAGTAACACGAGATGTTGGAAATGTTAGATTTAATATTCCCTAGTTAAATGGCTCGTGCAGCAAAAACGTTATTAAATACCGTTTATCTACGCTCATTGCTTAAAGTTCGAATTATGAAATCGAAATGTGTCAAATAATTACCTACTTTATTCACAGACTTCTATAATTATTAAAAAGTTATTCATAATAACATCGCTCTACTATGGAAATATTTAAAGAAAGTTGTATAAAATCTATAACGATACACGGCTCTGGACTCCTGTATTTGTATCTGGGGTAATATTTTTTATGTAATATTTTTTAAGTGAATCCACAGACAACTTATAGTTGGTAGTCATTGCGGAGAGTATGGATGGGCCATGATTGACCATAGACAACAACACAATGTCTATGGGGTAATATTTTTTATGTAATATTTTTTTAAGTGAATCCACAGACAACTTATAGTTGGTACTCATTGCCGAGAGTATGGATGGGCCATGATTGACCATAGACAACAACACAATGTCTATGGGGTAATATTTTTTATGTAATATTTTTTTAAGTGAATCCACAGACAACTTATAGTTGGTAGTCATTGCCGAGAGTATGGATGGGCCATGATTGACCATAGACAACAACACAATGTCTATGGGGTAATATTTTTATGTAATATTTTTTAAGTGAATCCACAGACAACTTATAGTTGGTAGTCATTGCCGAGAGTATGGATGGGCCATGAATCATGATTGTCCATAGACAACAACACAATGTCTAACGTTCCGCGTAACGTTCCACCTGGGCCTGTGATTATGATTACGATTACGATTACGATTACGACTACGATTACGATTACGATTACGATTACGATAACGATTACGATTATGACGTTATCTCGTAAATCTATCGTCCGTAAACCGACTTTACAGACAACCAATTTTTTTTGTTACTTAGTCAAAACTTTGCGCTGAAAAATGTCTAGCAGTGAAACCTACTAAAGAAAATTTCACTCCACCTGACATCTTAGTAGTTGCAACGATTTACGACAAACGTTAGCAAGATTTTATGATTTGGGTAATAATATGAGCGTAGATAAAGTAGTGTATGAAACTCTACATAATTAGGTATTAAAACACTCGTGTGATACTATTAAAAAACTCGCCTGCGGCTCGTTTTTTAAACTCACACTCGTGTTTTAATACCCCCCATTATGTAACCGTTACATAAACTACTATTATTGATGTAAATCAATTGAGAATATCAAAACAAACGAGATGTTTTGATTTCCTATTAGCGATAACTTGCGTACATATTATACGTACAAGATTTCTTCTCTATGTTATCTATTCCATATACGCAATATAAAGAGGTTGGCTAGGCAGAATACCTCAGTTGCTGATGTGAGGACAGACAGAGAAGATGTCGCAAGAGGAGTCTATGCGGATACTAAGGAAGTTCTTCGTGGATATATTTTTGATATCTGGGTGTAAGTAACTACCTATAATATATCGATGCAAAAGTTACGAAAACCAGCCCTATAAATGTGGTGCCCAAGATGAATACAAATATTGCAATTTTTTTAACTTATTCTAAGTACTGTACACGTTTGCCGAGTGTAATGGTGCCATTAATACTGGCTGCATTTCGTCGCTGAACATTCCGCGTAAAGCAATGATATATTATGTAAAGTATGTTTTTAAATAAATGAGTAAAGCCAAAGCATAATTTACTATAATTTACCGGGCTAAACAGCTAGGCTGATTTCGTTACTCAAAAAATATGCCAGCAATTGTAACGGTACCTACCTAATTAGTTCTTTAACTTATTTGAATTGTAAATGTCCATTGGTGATAAGTGAAGTACTTAATGATCTTATGTTCGTAAAGCTGTGTTATTTCTTCACGCCACAACTGCAGAACCGAATTTTGCTGAAATTTGGAATGATGATAGTTTATACCCTGAAGTATATAGGGTACTTTTTATCCCGGGAAATCCATGGTTCTCGCGGGATTTACGAAAAACCCATGGATCTGCGGGAATCCACTAGTAACTACTCGTAACCTAATAACTGTGCAATAGTTTATAATATCAATAATGATTAATTAGGAACTTCACTTCAATAAATATAGATATCTACAGGGATATTATAAAGTCTCAATTAATTGGGACATTCGTAACTACAAAATTATCGTGACTACTGATAAAAGAATCAATAAAATAAGATTAAAATTATAGTAAATTAAATGTTATAGTAAAAGATTCCACCTTCCTTGTATTATCTACGCAAGTTATCGTATAAGAGGGGGAATTAAATAATTGTCTTCAGTTAGTAGTGCGTTGTACAGACAGACAACATGTCGCGTTCAGAATCCGTGCGTGTGTTGAGGAAATTCTTCGTAGATGTCATTTTAATATCTGCGTGTAAGTACAAAAATTTTAATTCACTATTATAAATTTGATTTTTTTATATTATTATTTTATTTATTTATTAGGGTTCACAAACAACGACACAGCATGTTTCATACAAGAGTTTTACATATTAAACTAATATTAAATCACACTAAAGTATCTAGTTTATAGACATTAACTTTAGAATTTTTAATTGGCTGAAATACACTATGTGAAAAACAATATCTTCTGAGGATGTTCCGGTATCGGTAGCTTGCATATAGAGGTGTCGTAGGCCTATTATTATTTTATACATGGGGAGTAAATCAAAACTATACTTAATACTATGTTGCTTATGGAAAATATTTTTTATAAAATAGTAGGTTCGTTCATTTCAGCCGACGGACGTCCACTGCTGGACAAAGGCCTCCTGCAATGCTTTCCAGCCCGCACGGTCCTGCGCCATTTGTATCCAGCGCCTTCCCGCGACTCTTTTAATGTCGTCGCTCCACCTGGTCGGAGGTCTGCCAACACTGCGCTTTCCCGTCCGGGGTCGCCATTCCAGCACTTTGGGTCCCCAACGTCCGTCGGTTCTACGAGCTATACGTTCACGTGCAGCTTCGCGATACGTTGAGCTATGTCGGTGACTCTGGTTCGTCTACGGATCTCCTCAAATTCTTTCCAAAATAGTAGGTATATAGCATAAATGTACATAAAACATAAGTTCCACATTCAAAAATATCGCTATAGAATAATGATATTTTAATAGAATGTGGTACTAACGTTAATTTAAAGAAATTGTAAGTAATCGTAATCGTACTATCGTTGATGTAATTATCTCGTCACTATTTTAAAGTTTCATTCACCTAGGATTGTGCACTAAATTCGTAAAAAAGCTTTTAAAAATTGAAAAGTTTTTAATTAATTTCGAGTGCAGTAATTACGCTAATTTACATAAATTAAAAAATTAAATGAAAATCTTTATTTTTCATATAGGCCAAATTATAGAAATCTTATGAAAGTCAAAACACTACCGCCAAGTTCGGACGGCAGGTTTGCACCGAAAAGAACTGGCGACAAACTCGGCAATTGCTCTTTTTAAAAACCTCTTTTCAAAAGTCTCGTCACTATTTTAGATTCCCACTCCACCCTTAACAACACTTCCTCCAACAGACTTCCACCTATTCACAATTGGATGCTAATGAAAACAATGTTTCAGTAATAGACAATATAACCTGTGGACAGGGCGGATGAAGTGAAAAAATGTCGCCAGTTTATCGGTGCCAAAAATGTTTGTTTTGTCACCAACAATAAAGCCACACTGTAGTTCGCTCAGCAACCACTACTTTTTTTTTTTAAATATAAAATAAATAAATAAATATACGGGACATTTTACACATCGCAATCTAGCCCCAAAGTAAGCGATAGCTTGTGTTATGGGTGCTAGATGACTGATTAATATACATACATGTATACCTACATAAATATAATATATTGAAAAACACCCAGACACTGGAAAACATTCATGCTCATCACACAAACGTTAACCAGTAGTGGGAATCGAACCCACGACCTCCGGCGCAGACGGCAGGTTTGCTACCACTACGCCATTCGATCGTCGGTTTGTTCGGTTGTCGTTTGCTTGTACGAAAAAGGTGTACGTAAATCGTTCGGATGCCCATATCCTGAGGTTCTTATCGGTGGTTTCAGTGGTGCTATGCATCTTCGGGATAAGTGCACTGCAGCCCTTCGAGCGAGGTTTCTTCTGCGGAGACGAGAGCCTCATGTTCCCCTACAAAGACGACACGGTCACCACGCCGATGCTGAGGATATTTGGACTCGGGCTGCCGATACTAGCAGTAAGTTAATATTAAGTTAAACCTGGCCATGACAGCTATAAAAACTGGTCTATGAAGTACGAACGTACAGTCGCGGAACGAAAAGGTTCGTCGATTTTCAAATTGATTCGTTCAACGTATCACGAGCACATATTACGTTTTGAAACTGTGTTACAGAATAGACTCGAGTTAGAGAAAACAAAGATTAACTGTTCGTTAGTAAAGTTCAAAATTGTTCAGATCAAGGTAGTTTGACTATTTATCTTGTCAACAAGATTATTATGTATAAACTGCAACCTTCTTGTTAATTCAACCTGACATAATTATTTCTGTTAAAACTATTGTCAATCAGTCAATGTCATAATTTCAAAATATCATAATTTCTCCTAAATAACTACGGTTTTAGTGAGGTTTTAATACATTTTGGTATTATATTTGGTTTAATACATTGACGGGATAGAAAAAACAAGCAAAACCTTATTCGATAGCAAATGTCATATTTATTCAAATGTTAGCAGCGCTGTTTCTTGCACTGGAATGTTGGCATAATGGACTCTTGCAGTACTAGAGTACTAGTGCAAACGAATATCGACACTAAGGTGACGAACCTTTTCATTCCGCGACTGTACATGAGTTTACATCTTCTTTCTTCTTAATATATATATCTTCTTCTATATAATAATATATATAAATCACGTGTCACGTTGTTTGTCCGCGATGGACTCCTTAACTACTGAACCGATTTAGTTCAAACTTCGTGAATATCTGTCATTTGGTCCAACTTAAAAGATAGAATAGTTTATATCCCACGTGGACGAAGTCGCGGGCATCAGCTAGTATTGCTATATATTATACGTTTATAGCTATAAACCACTGAGACCGCATCTATGTATCCGATAGATCTAACAATAGAATAGAATATCCACGAGGCCACGTGAGCGTACGCAGGTTGAGAAATTAAAGCTTCGTTAGATAAATTCTTCGATTAATCAAAATACCACAGCCAACATCCTTGCTAAAGTCCGGTCGCCGAATAGAAAGAATTTTGTACATTAACCTGTTACTACCTGTCTCTGTCACTCCCGCGTCAAAATAATGCCTCTCGCTCGCACAGGACGGCGGTCATTGCACCTGTGCGAGCGAGAGGCATTATTTTGACGATATTTATTCGGCGACCGGACTTTACACCGCGTGAAGTGTTTTCTCACACTCAGTTTCGATATTTCCAGTTTTTCCTGTGCGAATGGGTGCTGCTACGCAAGAAGGTTAATGAGAAGCGCGTCCTGATGAACATCTGCATCCCGGCGTGGCTGCGAGGCTTCTACTGCCCGCTGGCCTCCTTCGCCTTCGGGTACTGCTTCATCGAGCTCACCACCAACATCGCTAAGAGCGTCATCGGAAGACCGCGGCCGCATTTCTTCGATGTAAGTCGAAGCGTTGATACAGTAGAGCATAGTAGCATACATAGTAGCATACATACATACATACATACAGTAACATACATTTAGGTAACACAAGGCTATGGATTTTCAAAAAAAAATCGTACGCAAAACAGTCATAACCATGCAAAATTTACCAGATATCTGAGTACTACTGCCCACGTCAGCTGTAGTACGTCCAATGGCGTAGCGTGTAATTTGGCCGCCCGGGCCCAAACCTAAATATGCCGCCCCCCTTGTTTTCAGGCTTTCGTACCTTAAGGGTAAAACGGGACCCTATTACTAATAAAATGGAAAATTCTTTCCAAAAAACCAACTTCAAATGACACTACAAAAAGTGATATAATTTTTAATGTTCAAAATTTTCCATTTAATTTTTTACTTTTTAGTGGAAAACAACAAATGCGCAAGGCATTGGAAAAAAATGCCTAAATCGCTTGAAGTGTAAATTTAACTTTTTAACTTAATTTTGTTTTGTTATTAATCTTTGTTGATTTGTTATCTACTAGCATATTTTAAATTTTCAACTATGGTTCATGGGATAGAGCCCAGTGACAAACAGAAATTTTGCCGAAAAGCAGTTTAGAGTTACTAAGTAATGTTTATACTTGACAAAATATATCAGCAAACGCGAGCGAAGCGACCGAAAAATTTTTTAAGTTTTCTCAGAAAAAGTCACTTTTTATTCCAGCCTGAGTCTGACTCGCACTTGGCCGTTTTTTTCCGAATGCCGCCCTTTCGTATTCGGCCGCCCGGGAAGCTGGCCACCCCCCCACCCCGCCCCCCATGCTACGCTACTGAGTACGTCCCAGAACTTTGCGACCTTTGGGCTATGACTTTGTGTTACCAACACACGTTGTTGGTAAGGCTCTCATAGTTAGAATCATGTGAACTTCCCATATTGGGAGCATTTTTTTATAGGTACAAAAGAACAAATGACTAAATAATACGCCAGCCTTCGTCAGATTTAGCGCGTCAACTTATAAATACGGCTTATCATCCTGAGATCATAGATTTAAAATAGGTCGTCACTCGCACTCCGACTAGATAGAGCCCAACCTAACAACGACAACTCCGTGAGGCCGGCAACCTTAACTAGTAAGTAGTGTGAGTGTGTCAATTTGAAATATGTATGTATGGTACGCGCATGCTAGTGTGCGTGAAAAATTGTGTAGCAACGGCTCGGGTATGCGAACTTTGACAGAGTATTTATTGCCGCACTTTTGAAATTACGCGGCTGAATATTATCTGATATTGGGGGTGGGGGGGGTTTTCCCGTACAGTTGGACTATGCAAAAAGGCCCCACTTACCATATTTTTCAAATAAATCTGTCTGTCTTAGCTGTGCAAGCCCTCCATCGACTGCAGCCTGCCGGAGTGGCAGAAGCGGTACGTGCAACCGCACGAGTACACTTGCACCGGCGACCACACCGACAAGTTCACCGACATGCACATGTCCTTCCTGAGCGGACACTCCGCGTCGTCTGCCTTCACCATGTTCTACTTGGCGGTGAGTGTCACCTGAATACCCAGACAATAACAAGTTAGAACGGTTCCCTTCACATCACTGCTACTCCAGCTTAGCGATTTTTCAAGTTCGTCGACATGCACATGTCCTTCCTGAGCGGTCACTCCGCGTCGTCTGCCTTCACCATGTTCTACTTGGCGGTGAGTGTCACCTGAATATCCAGACATCAACAAGTTAGAACGGTTCCCTTCACATCACTGCTGCTCCAGCTTAGCGATTTTTCAAGTTCACCGACATGCACATGTCCTTCCTGAGCGGACACTCCGCGTCGTCTGCCTTCACCAAGTTCTACTTGGCGGTGAGTGTCACCTGAATACCCAGACAATAACAAGTTAGAACGGTTACCTTCACATCACTGCTGCTCCTTAGCGATTTTCAAGTTCACCGACATGCGCATGTCCTTCCTGAACGGGCACTACGCGTGCTCCGCCTTCACCATGTTCTACTTGGTTGTGAGTGATGCTTTACCTAAACATCCCAGAAGACAGTAACAAGTTGAAACTGCAGCTCTAGCCTTTCCATCCACATGCCAGAAACAAGTTGCTTTTCCATCCCTTTCGCACGAAATTTAAAAAAATAATTAGGCGCGGAGATTACGGCGACAATTTTCATACATTTCTGAATCTTGTTCCATTTCCATCTTTTTAACGTACCTATTGCTATTGCTAAATGCCATATGGCTAGATGTACTGTTCACTTCACAGTTTGCATCACTCTGCCACTCAAAGGTTCTTGTTTTTTCAATTATTCCTTACCCCTCAAATCCACAATGCTCCACCTCACTCACTCTTTGCGTCATCTGAGTGAGTTAAAATAAAATTTCACACTAAAGCCACTTCTTTCTAATCCAGCTGTACTTAGAGAAGAGGATGGTGTGGCGCGGCACCCGCGTCCTGCGCCACTCGCTGCAGTTCGCGGCGGTGATGCTGAGCTGGTTCACGGCGCTGTCCCGCGTGTCCGACTACAAGCACCACTGGAGCGACGTGCTGGCCGGCTACTTCCTGGGCATGACCTTCGCTGTGCTCATAGTACGTACAGTACCGTCCTGCGCCACTCGCTGCAGTTCGCGGCGGTGATGCTGAGCTGGTTCACGGCGCTGTCCCGCGTGTCCGACTACAAGCACCACTGGAGCGACGTGCTGGCCGGCTACTTCCTGGGCATGACCTTCGCTGTGCTCATAGTACGTACAGTACCGTCCTGCGCCACTCGCTGCAGTTCGCGGCGGTGATGCTGAGCTGGTTCACGGCGCTGTCCCGCGTGTCCGACTACAAGCACCACTGGAGCGACGTGCTGGCCGGCTACTTCCTGGGCATGACCTTCGCTGTGCTCATAGTACGTACAGTACCGTCCTGCGCCACTCGCTGCAGTTCGCGGCGGTGATGCTGAGCTGGTTCACGGCGCTGTCCCGCGTGTCCGACTACAAGCACCACTGGAGCGACGTGCTGGCCGGCTACTTCCTGGGCATGACCTTCGCTGTGCTCATAGTACGTACAGTACCGTCCTGCGCCACTCGCTGCAGTTCGCGGCGGTGATGCTGAGCTGGTTCACGGCGCTGTCCCGCGTGTCCGACTACAAGCACCACTGGAGCGACGTGCTGGCCGGCTACTTCCTGGGCATGACCTTCGCTGTGCTCATAGTACGTACAGTACCGTCCTGCGCCACTCGCTGCAGTTCGCGGCGGTGATGCTGAGCTGGTTCACGGCGCTGTCCCGCGTGTCCGACTACAAGCACCACTGGAGCGACGTGCTGGCCGGCTACTTCCTGGGCATGACCTTCGCTGTGCTCATAGTACGTACAGTACCGTCCTGCGCCACTCGCTGCAGTTCGCGGCGGTGATGCTGAGCTGGTTCACGGCGCTGTCCCGCGTGTCCGACTACAAGCACCACTGGAGCGACGTGCTGGCCGGCTACTTCCTGGGGATGACCTTCGCTGTGCTCATAGTACGTACAGTACCGTCCTGCGCCACTCGCTGCAGTTCGCGGCGGTGATGCTGAGCTGGTTCACGGCGCTGTCCCGCGTGTCCGACTACAAGCACCACTGGAGCGACGTGCTGGCCGGCTACTTCCTGGGCATGACCTTCGCTGTGCTCATAGTACGTACAGTACCGTCCTGCGCCACTCGCTGCAGTTCGCGGCGGTGATGCTGAGCTGGTTCACGGCGCTGTCCCGCGTGTCCGACTACAAGCACCACTGGAGCGACGTGCTGGCCGGCTACTTCCTGGGCATGACCTTCGCTGTGCTCATAGTACGTACAGTACCGTCCTGCGCCACTCGCTGCAGTTCGCGGCGGTGATGCTGAGCTGGTTCACGGCGCTGTCCCGCGTGTCCGACTACAAGCACCACTGGAGCGACGTGCTGGCCGGCTACTTCCTGGGCATGACCTTCGCTGTGCTCATAGTACGTACAGTACCGTCCTGCGCCACTCGCTGCAGTTCGCGGCGGTGATGCTGAGCTGGTTCACGGCGCTGTCCCGCGTGTCCGACTACAAGCACCACTGGAGCGACGTGCTGGCCGGCTACTTCCTGGGCATGACCTTCGCTGTGCTCATAGTACGTACAGTACCGTCCTGCGCCACTCGCTGCAGTTCGCGGCGGTGATGCTGAGCTGGTTCACGGCGCTGTCCCGCGTGTCCGACTACAAGCACCACTGGAGCGACGTGCTGGCCGGCTACTTCCTGGGCATGACCTTCGCTGTGCTCATAGTACGTACAGTACCGTCCTGCGCCACTCGCTGCAGTTCGCGGCGGTGATGCTGAGCTGGTTCACGGCGCTGTCCCGCGTGTCCGACTACAAGCACCACTGGAGCGACGTGCTGGCCGGCTACTTCCTGGGCATGACCTTCGCTGTGCTCATAGTACGTACAGTACCGTCCTGCGCCACTCGCTGCAGTTCGCGGCGGTGATGCTGAGCTGGTTCACGGCGCTGTCCCGCGTGTCCGACTACAAGCACCACTGGAGCGACGTGCTGGCCGGCTACTTCCTGGGCATGACCTTCGCTGTGCTCATAGTACGTACAGTACCGTCCTGCGCCACTCGCTGCAGTTCGCGGCGGTGATGCTGAGCTGGTTCACGGCGCTGTCCCGCGTGTCCGACTACAAGCACCACTGGAGCGACGTGCTGGCCGGCTACTTCCTGGGCATGACCTTCG
The DNA here is from genome assembly GCA_036785405.1 of Coenonympha arcania. Lineage (NCBI taxonomy): Eukaryota > Metazoa > Arthropoda > Insecta > Lepidoptera > Nymphalidae > Coenonympha > Coenonympha arcania. The sequence goes on from CM072074.1 coordinate 3,634,025, forward strand.
CTGTGCTCATAGTACGTACAGTACCGTCCTGCGCCACTCGCTGCAGTTCGCGGCGGTGATGCTGAGCTGGTTCACGGCGCTGTCCCGCGTGTCCGACTACAAGCACCACTGGAGCGACGTGCTGGCCGGCTACTTCCTGGGCATGACCTTCGCTGTGCTCATAGTACGTACAGTACCGTCCTGCGCCACTCGCTGCAGTTCGCGGCGGTGATGCTGAGCTGGTTCACGGCGCTGTCCCGCGTGTCCGACTACAAGCACCACTGGAGCGACGTGCTGGCCGGCTACTTCCTGGGCATGACCTTCGCTGTGCTCATAGTACGTACAGTACCGTCCTGCGCCACTCGCTGCAGTTCGCGGCGGTGATGCTGAGCTGGTTCACGGCGCTGTCCCGCGTGTCCGACTACAAGCACCACTGGAGCGACGTGCTGGCCGGCTACTTCCTGGGCATGACCTTCGCTGTGCTCATAGTACGTACAGTACCGTCCTGCGCCACTCGCTGCAGTTCGCGGCGGTGATGCTGAGCTGGTTCACGGCGCTGTCCCGCGTGTCCGACTACAAGCACCACTGGAGCGACGTGCTGGCCGGCTACTTCCTGGGCATGACCTTCGCTGTGCTCATAGTACGTACAGTACCGTCCTGCGCCACTCGCTGCAGTTCGCGGCGGTGATGCTGAGCTGGTTCACGGCGCTGTCCCGCGTGTCCGACTACAAGCACCACTGGAGCGACGTGCTGGCCGGCTACTTCCTGGGCATGACCTTCGCTGTGCTCATAGTACGTACAGTACCGTCCTGCGCCACTCGCTGCAGTTCGCGGCGGTGATGCTGAGCTGGTTCACGGCGCTGTCCCGCGTGTCCGACTACAAGCACCACTGGAGCGACGTGCTGGCCGGCTACTTCCTGGGCATGACCTTCGCTGTGCTCATAGTACGTACAGTACCGTCCTGCGCCACTCGCTGCAGTTCGCGGCGGTGATGCTGAGCTGGTTCACGGCGCTGTCCCGCGTGTCCGACTACAAGCACCACTGGAGCGACGTGCTGGCCGGCTACTTCCTGGGCATGACCTTCGCTGTGCTCATAGTACGTACAGTACCGTCCTGCGCCACTCGCTGCAGTTCGCGGCGGTGATGCTGAGCTGGTTCACGGCGCTGTCCCGCGTGTCCGACTACAAGCACCACTGGAGCGACGTGCTGGCCGGCTACTTCCTGGGCATGACCTTCGCTGTGCTCATAGTACGTACAGTACCGTCCTGCGCCACTCGCTGCAGTTCGCGGCGGTGATGCTGAGCTGGTTCACGGCGCTGTCCCGCGTGTCCGACTACAAGCACCACTGGAGCGACGTGCTGGCCGGCTACTTCCTGGGCATGACCTTCGCTGTGCTCATAGTACGTACAGTACCGTCCTGCGCCACTCGCTGCAGTTCGCGGCGGTGATGCTGAGCTGGTTCACGGCGCTGTCCCGCGTGTCCGACTACAAGCACCACTGGAGCGACGTGCTGGCCGGCTACTTCCTGGGCATGACCTTCGCTGTGCTCATAGTACGTACAGTACCGTCCTGCGCCACTCGCTGCAGTTCGCGGCGGTGATGCTGAGCTGGTTCACGGCGCTTCCCGCGTGTCCGACTACAAGCACCACTGGAGCGACGTGCTGGCCGGCTACTTCCTGGGCATGACCTTCGCTGTGCTCATAGTACGTACAGTACCGTCCTGCGCCACTCGCTGCAGTTCGCGGCGGTGATGCTGAGCTGGTTCACGGCGCTGTCCCGCGTGTCCGACTACAAGCACCACTGGAGCGACGTGCTGGCCGGCTACTTCCTGGGCATGACCTTCGCTGTGCTCATAGTACGTACAGTACCGTCCTGCGCCACTCGCTGCAGTTCGCGGCGGTGATGCTGAGCTGGTTCACGGCGCTGTCCCGCGTGTCCGACTACAAGCACCACTGGAGCGACGTGCTGGCCGGCTACTTCCTGGGCATGACCTTCGCTGTGCTCATAGTACGTACAGTACCGTCCTGCGCCACTCGCTGCAGTTCGCGGCGGTGATGCTGAGCTGGTTCACGGCGCTGTCCCGCGTGTCCGACTACAAGCACCACTGGAGCGACGTGCTGGCCGGCTACTTCCTGGGCATGACCTTCGCTGTGCTCATAGTACGTACAGTACCGTCCTGCGCCACTCGCTGCAGTTCGCGGCGGTGATGCTGAGCTGGTTCACGGCGCTGTCCCGCGTGTCCGACTACAAGCACCACTGGAGCGACGTGCTGGCCGGCTACTTCCTGGGCATGACCTTCGCTGTGCTCATAGTACGTACAGTACCGTCCTGCGCCACTCGCTGCAGTTCGCGGCGGTGATGCTGAGCTGGTTCACGGCGCTGTCCCGCGTGTCCGACTACAAGCACCACTGGAGCGACGTGCTGGCCGGCTACTTCCTGGGCATGACCTTCGCTGTGCTCATAGTACGTACAGTACCGTCCTGCGCCACTCGCTGCAGTTCGCGGCGGTGATGCTGAGCTGGTTCACGGCGCTGTCCCGCGTGTCCGACTACAAGCACCACTGGAGCGACGTGCTGGCCGGCTACTTCCTGGGCATGACCTTCGCTGTGCTCATATTACGTACAGCACTATCTTATACCATTTACCCTGGATACATACTGGTGATAACTGATAGGACTCTTCTTCTGAGGAGTCTGCATTCTAGTAATTGACCACACTGAGAAATAGCAAATTTTACAGCTAGAAAGCTGGTTTAGTTGTAAACTTTGCTTTGCTATTCGTTTGTGCCTTGGCCCTTGGCATCTTCTATTGTATTAATACCGATGCCTAACTCTTAGAACAGAGATGCCATATACTCGAATAACTGGAATAGTCGCCATTATAGCATCTTCAGACCACATATTCCATAAATCCATCGATATATTTTCTCTACGGGCATGATAACAATATTTCCTTTTGCAGTGGACTTGGGGCACTGACATTTTGGAGCCCAAACGAAAACACCAGCCGGTACCGCAACACGAGTTAATGTCAGTACAGCACGAGCAAATGGCGGCCGCACCGGCGTAGTTTTAGCTAACAGCCCTTTTCGCACACGGAGCGTAAGCGTATCGTTATGAAGCTACGCATAACAAAATGACAATTACGATTACTACGATTCGCTGCAACACCGCTTCGTCTGCGGACATGTTTGAAAATATTCGTGCTCGTACTGCTCTCGTTGTACACGTGGATTACGCTACGCTTACGCTTACGAGCCGTGTGCGTCTTCAAACATGTCCGCAGTCGAAGCGGTGTTGCAGCGTATCGTAGGGGGCGTAGTTGTCATAACGAGCCGTGTGCGAAGGGCCCTCGTAGTTTAAGAACTATGTAACTATATTAGTTATATGGTTTAGTTTATAAGAGAGCAACGAGATTCACATCATGGACTAATAAAGGGAGCGTGGGGACTGGAGACGCCCGTCCAAGAATGGACTCCATTCTAATATCAATTACGTATGGAATCCATCGTACTTCATCAAGCAAGTTCATACGAGTGTGTGATGCCTGTGAAATATTAATAGCAAATACATGCAGTTATAATTTTGCTTAATATAAACCTTAGGTACAAATTACGTAATTTTATATAACTATTTATTAATTAACATTTTCTTTGTATTCATGTTTAATAAATAAGTTAATTGTTTCTGTTGGATTTTTTTTGGGTTGTTTCGGGTAAGCACACTAAGGCTCTGGAGTTGAATTCTAGCCTTTTATACTTTTAAATTTTTGGATAACATGAAACATCCACAGTCCCAAAGTATCCCAGCGGATCTACTATCCCAAATACAGAGTCTCAGGTTCGATTCCCACCATGAAGTATTTATTGGTGAACTCTCTGACGCAATATAGCACTGTGTTCCAACTCATTCAGTTAGTAACTATTGTTTAACAAATGTAAGCAATTGTCGTCACTGTCGCAACTAGGCCACTCCTACCTCGCCATAGTACCGTCACTTTGACAGGAAAAGGCCAAATTCGAAACACCAAAGTACATAATCTATTCTATACCGACTGTTGCTCATTTGCAATAATTTGTTTCTTTGTCGCAACTAGGCCTCAACATCCTCACCACTTGAAGAGAAAAATGTCAGGTTCAAAACTCCAAAACTTATCCTAAGTATACGGCGACCGTTGTTTCAGAAATACAAGCACAAAAGCAAAGTTTGTGCTGTCGCAACTAGGCCACACTTTTCTATATGGGTATGCAAGGTATTCACCTTTCATACCCATATAGATAAAAAGCTAAATTTAAATAATACAAATTACCTACCTATTTACCGTACCTACTTACAATCCCTCCCTCATCCAGACGGGAAAAGGCCGAATTCGAAGATCATTACCTAGCTATAATTACCGTCTGTTTAATTAAGTTAGTACTTGACTGCGATCTCACCTGATGGTAAGTGATGATGCAGCCTAAGATGTTAACGTACTAACTTGGAAGGGTAAGTAAATTTACCCCAACGGTTCCCACAAGCATCGCACCGGAACGCTAAATCGCGTGGCGGCGCGTTTTTGCTTGCAGGGTGGTAACTAGCCACGGCCAAAGCCTCCCACCAGACCAGACCTGAGCCAATTAAGAAATTATAAAATTCCTAAGTGGCCCGTTGCGAGAATCGAACCCGCGACCTCCCACTCGAATCCGAGCGCGCCACCACTGCGCCAGGGAGGTTGTCTCAACCAGGCCACACCTTCACCACTTATCATGCCACTTTAATTTGAAACAAATAAATAATTCAAAAGCTCACAGGAAAAAACTCATTCAAAGTACCTACATTAGCGCGAGATAAAACGGAACTCGTTGATGTCTTTTATATCGGAAATTGTTCTCCACCTTCTCTTTAAGACCGCCATTTCCGCTTTCGTGTGTAAATAATAATAAATACACAAGCTATGTTTTTACTACACTCAATGAATATATTTAATTATTACGTAGACATTATTGCGCAATTCGTATATTTCTTCTCAATTTTTTTTTACATACATAGGTACCTACTACGATTTAAATAATGTACGTACCTACTAAGATGAGCATGGGGATGTTTATGTACTTTAGTTCAATTTAACGGCGTAGACGGCTTATTTAAGCGATTTTAGTGACTCAGTTTAATAACTATGAAGACAATTACTAACTAATTATTACCTAGTTAAAAACTATAAGAAAAAGTAACCCTTTTTTTCAATAATCTCTAGTGTAGTAGAAAGTATTGCCTTACTAAGCCATACTTACTAATAGTTATACAGGCGTATGCTATTTCAGAAAATATTTTAAACTAATTCACTGATGACTGAGTCTGAGACTAAATAAATCAAGACCGCTTATTTAGTCTCAGTTTAGATACCAAGAAAAACTTAACCGAAATCTTCAGCTGACCTGACTAAATTAATTCTAGATGAGTTCAGAAAATCTAGACTAAGTGCTTACTTAAAAGCGATTTAGGCATCACTTTTCATCTTTAATATACTTACCAGTGAAAACTGACGTAGCAAGTCAGAACGGAATGTCTTTCTATGCAAAGAACTCTTGAACCCAGGCTGCAAAGTAAATGGTAAATATACCTACTTACTATACTATGACTACGATGCAATCACCTGTATATTGCCGGTCATAGATGACTTTGGATTTACAGCCTTCATCAAAATTTCGGCTCTACCACTCTAGTGATAGGGTTTCATTTAGCGTTAATGTCTCCGTAAAAGGCTATATTAGTAGAGTTTACTTTCTCCAGCAGGCGATTTGGTTCGGAATGCCCGATGTACTGCCCGCGCCGCTTCTTCGCTACCTTCGCGGTCATAGATTAGTTAGTTGTAGGCATTTTTTTCGCTAACTGAAAAAAATAAGAAGCCTTTGTAAAAAGTTTCACTTCAAATTAAAAAATATTACATATTCGACGATAAGATGTTTAGTTGTAAAACTTGATATATGTATTTGAATTTTGAACATAAATATATACCGGGCTTGCTATAGTATGTACATTTAAAATAATAAATGCCTTTGCATCATACGGAAAATTAAGGGCACGGCAGAACGATGTTATCTGTTATCAATATCAACCATTCATTATAGTATTGTCAGATGGTTATCTTTAATCTGTCAGATATGAGTTAGATAGTGAAAATTGATGAACTACTGAATTTATCTGTACGTTGTGACGTATTATTATGATATATTTTGCTAAAATTAAGTATAGTTAAATCTCTCATACGAGACTTTTATTGCATAATATGTTGATACGATACAAAATTATAGGTATAGTTTATGGGTTAATATCGTGCTAAGTATTAAATAATGAAATAATATTTGAACATCTGATTAAACAAAATGTCATATAATAGATGTGCACATAATATTTAACCCACAGTAATCTGTGATTTAACCCGACGTGGGACATTATTGGACATGGTATTACATAATTAATAAATTAATTATTTATCATAGTAATTATGAAAATTCACAATTTTTAGTGATCGCCTGTGCGCCTGTGCGGTTCTATACTTAAAAACCACTTAAACTCATTAGCTTATGAATGGGCTAATTAAGTAAATTTTTTTAGATTTTCCTGTTAGATACGAAAGCAATAAAGAGCCATCGTCTTTTAGTTTTCTAGCGCATGTCTCTCAGAGACGAACTACGCTAACCTTTTAAAAGCAACTTCAGTAACTTACAAAAGGCTCTTTCATCTTTGCCATAGCGAGTCCGGGCGTAAACAATCGCGGCCAGTGCACGGCCGGCCCCCGCGAGCGCTGCGCGTCCAATTGCGCGCGAACGATCTGACACCTGTCAAATCATACAATCATAGACAAGATTCGTTCTTTTATGTGTTTTCTATGTCCCGTTGCGTTGATTTGAGGTTTCTTTTATTCCGTTAGTGCTGTGCTGTGTGTTTGGACTGGTGTGCCGACACGTAATGTATCTAGATTTACAGTAAAAGGCACCGCGTCGCGTAAGCAGATTTTAATGATGGCAATCTCATGGTAGTGGTATGAGGCGAAAAGGTTATTTAACAATGATCGGCTGGTGCTTGGTATAGAGAATGACGCTGCATTGGGTGGTTTTTGTTTCCATTTTTTCAAGCGATATGTTCATCGTATGCCCAATCAAGTGACCTGAAGGCATAATTTATTAAATAATATATAATTAACTTTATTTACACCCGTATACCTAAATAAAATGCGAAAAACGTAATCTGTTGTGTAAAAATAATGTATAACAATAAACAAATAAAATATAAAAAAAGCTATTTTAATACAAAAATATTTTAAATGCCGACATAATATATACCTGAAAGATGGCCCCTATTTATATTATTTACTGCCTACCTATTTCCATTTCGAGTTTTTCTTTAACTCCTATCATACCCAATGACGTCTCTACTAGAACCTATGGTCTATGGTTTGGTAGCGCTCAGAATCCTCAGTCCACAGAGTACTTTATTACCTCAGTCAAAAACATGCTCTGTTATTTACAAGATACCTATTACCTAATAAAGAGTCTAGGGCATGCACCCGGGATTTCCCGGTTCTTAACATCCCGGGAAATCCCGGGATTTTTAAGGTGTTAAAAGAACCGGTTCTGAATATGACTTCCCGGTTCTCCCGGTTCTTTAAAAAAAATCCAATTATTACGTATTTTATCGAAAATTATTTTTTTGTTTGAAAGAGTATACTTTCCAGATGGTTTCATAGTCATCAAGTCAGGATCTGATGTTGGGATCCTAGAGAATTCGAGGGAACTCTTCTAATTTTATAAGAACACTTGAATGTTTCGTACAATCATAGTCCTTCCTAATACCTACTCCATGTGCGAAGAAAAGACGATAATATTATAAAAATCGCCTGACGTCAAATTGGTATATATTAAAAATTATTTCACTCTTTGTAGTGGCATTTGAAGTCGGTTTTTGGAAATAATTTTCTATTTCATGTTTACTACAAATCGTAATAGCCCCTTTTGTAGGAATATTAAAAATAATGCTTTTAATTAAAATTTTAAAACTTTTTTACCAAGAACCGGGAAATCCCGGGTACCCGGTTTTGAGCTCGGTGCAGAACCGGGAATTCAAAATTAAGAACCGGAACCGGTTCTGCATGCCCTAAAAGAGTCATTGATTTTATTGAATTAAATACTGTTGAATAAAATATTTTTTACGATAATGGAGTACCTACTTAAATGTAGGCAGGTAATCCACCTACCCTTATGTATGGCGGTACCTAAAATAAAAAGCTGCCTCAAATTTTGCACATTTACAAAACCTGAAAGCCTAGATAGAGCATAATGACCCGCATCACCTTCCTTACACGAAAAACCTTATCATTAGTTTAAACTTTAAAAACAAAAGCCAAGTAAAAAATACTTATAATTTTACATTGAATATCACCTTATATAGGTACCTATTATATTATGTATTCCGTGCTTATATTTGGAAGATGAAATTAACACATAATATGTAAAAAATATAATATAGATACTTATGTACTTAATTATTGCGTAAAAAAACCTGATAAAAGCGTTTATTTAGTAGGTATATTATAATATAATTTAGGTACATATACCTACTACAATACATGCTACAATACATACTATGTAGGTAGCATATATTGATTTTATACTAGATTGATTTGAGCAGGATATAGGTAGACCTATTGTTTCATTGTATGTATAGGCTAGCGCTTGACTGCCATCACACCTGATGGAAAGTGATGATACAGTCAAGGTGGAGCGCGCTTGCCTAGGAATTGCCTAGAACTCTTGATTTGAAGCCACCCAAGTTCAGATTCGATTCATTCACGTATTTGTTGAGAGTATGTCGTAAGCCTATCCCTAGTGGCAATACAACGTTTGCCGGGTCAGCTAGTTACGTGATATAATTCTCGAGTTAGCAATTATCCATAATTTCGGTCTGGAGGTAGGCTTCGGTCGAGGCTGTTTACCAGTACATAACTACCACCCTACCACGGAACACTAACCCTACTGGCGAAAACTCGCCGCCAAGGAATAAGCAACTCTATGGATAGAGGAAAAATAACTACCTAAAACTGTAATATAGTTATAATTTAATTAGACTCGGTTTCAAATACAGTTACCTATCTTATAAATGAAATTAAAGAGTGACGAGAACGCAACAGTTTTTTGCCGACGACAAAAAACTGTCACGATTGAATAGGCTGTACGAGCTTTGATCTTTGCCAAAGTGGGTGATTTAAAAAATACAAAAAAAAAATTGAACATGGTTCATCCAATTTGAAGAATTGTAAAAAACATAAGCGCGCAACCTTAGAACAACTGTAAAAGGCAAGAAAAATCTATTGAAGCCTACTTATGGAAAAAATATGTATGAAATAAAAATATGTCCAAAAAAAATTGTACTAAAGATTTATAATTACCTAATACGAGATTACATAAAATTAATATAAAATAATATTGGCATTCGGAAAGCCGATTTCCAATATGGCAATAGGGTTTTATTTTATCTATGTCAATGAATTTTGATTTTTTTTACTTTGTACAAGTTAGTGTTAGACTGCGATCTCACCTGATGGTAACTGGTAAATGATGATGCAGAAGATGTTATCGTACTAACTAGGAAGGGTAAGTAAATTTACCCCAACGGTTTCTACAAGCATCGCACCGGAACGCTAAATTTTAAATGTACCTAATATTATAATTATTGAAGTATACACACACACAGACATGGATTAAACCCTCGGAAAATTGTCATATCATCGATCTGGGTTTCCTAGTGTAATTATTCAATAATAATTGTAAAGTATTTAAATTCATAAACATGGATAATATTAATAAATGGTATGATAATCGAAGCGTAGCGCGGCGTAGAACTTTGCGGCGTAGAACTTTGCGGCATTTGCGGCAATATGCGGTTGACTTAGAAAAATGTAACACTTTTAATAAGCTTACTACCACGTATTTACATTGAAATAAAGCACTGTCTAAACTAAGCCGCCCCGGTTTGCCTTCGCTAATAATGTGGGCAAACGACATGCCAACTTCCCGTGCGAAAACTCCGATATTTGCTACAATCTGAATGGGAACACATGTCTATGAGAATCAATGAAGCAAAAGTAATTTAATAAATATTAGCTTTCACCAGCAATTTTGATATGATTAAGCAGGTATAAGCAATATACTGTAAATTGTAATAGCAAAGTCCTGACTACTATATTTGCACACTAGGTACAATTCGATTCGATTTTTGAATTCGAGTTCGATTCCCAATGTTTGTGTGATGAGCATGAATGTTTTCCAGTGTCTAGGTGTTTTTTAAAATATTATATTTAGGTATATTAGTATGTATGTATATTTATCAGTTATCTAGTACCCATAACACAAGCTATTGCTTACTTTTGGGCTTGGTTGCGATGTGTGTAATGTCCTGATATATATTTATATTTTATCTATATAAAAAAGTTCTTGACTTCGATGAGGGATCTCACCTAATTGTTAGTGACGATACAGCCGAAGATGTTATCGCACTTCTAACATTGAGGGGGTAAGCAACCAACCCCTCACGGTATATACACAGGATCGCACCGGAGTGTCTAATCGCTTGGCGGTGCGTCTTGCCGTTATATCAGTATTCTTGATAAAACTACATTTCCTATTTGATCTCATATTAATTTATCTGATTTTATACAGAGTTTTTACTGATTTCTTACTTCCTATCATTAGTGGTCTGTGACAGACCATAATAATAACTGCCCACGGCTCCTCCAGTTTTACAAATTCCTACAGGAACCATAGATTTTCCGACAATAAAGTAGCATATGCATTTATCCGAGGTATCTAATCTGTTTCGATTCCAAATTTCAGCCAAATCGGTTCACAGCTCTAGGTGGTTCCAATTCGAATTTCGTTTTCAATACAACACACCTGCCCGATACCAATACATTGAGTAACACTGACTTCATATCTAGAGGTAAAAGTGTTTGTAAAGTTCACAGCGCCCACACCAACACCCATACACCCATATATATTTACACCCATATACCATACACTCATTGACCAATACTGTCCAAAACAATCACCTACGATCACGGAGATATTTCAACAAAACTGCTCAAGGCTCAAACCGTTAAGAATAGATTGATTTCGAAAACGGTCACTAATGAAATTATTATTAAATTGAAAAATAAAAATATGCTAATATTTATATGATATATTCAAATTAAGGCGTAGGATTAGATAAATGTATGAGTATGACCTATTAAATTATGAGTACTTGAACAGTGAATATCTACAGGTTGGATTTATAACCATAAGCTCACAGAATTGGTACCGTAGCGACCTTTAAAATATAGAATCGGATTCCAAATATACTTTATTTCGTTTAGGCCTAGCTTACAAGGCGCTTATGACGAGTTATTTAATTTTACAATATCTCTATTATAGATTCGCAAACGCGCCCTGCCACTGAGAAGAAGCCCACAACAAACTCCAACGATGAGTATAAATTATACCAAATGGGCTTGTAACAACTGAGCAATTCACTATCACTCCCAAGGGTTTGGTGTCGCGAATTGGTTCCGACTCAATTTTACGTCATAAAAATCAGATTTAATATGTAGGTACATTTTAATTTAATTTTAAAACTATAATAGTCCAATCAATAAAGGAGTTGTAGAATGCATGAGAGGGGACCTAAGTGATTTCTTCTGAAACTTGTTCAGGGTACTTAGGAAGTTAACATGCTAAAAGTCCTGACGTCTCGGAGGTGAGCCGGAGTGGGGAGGGGGGGGGGGGTAAAGGTACCACTTTTGGGTTTTTCACGAATATCTCAGAAACGGTGCGTCATAGAAAAAAAAATCTTCTAATAAATTAAAGCTCATTAAATTATCTAAAACTTTGGTCTTATTCAATTTTGCCGTATTCCTAACCGTTTCCGAGCCACACGCTCCGGAAAAGTTAATACTACAAAAAAAACCTTATCATACAATAATCCGGTCAAGTTAGACATAAAAATAGTGGTCAAATAACAATAATTCCGACAGAGCCAAATCTTCGTAGAGACCTTAGGTTTACCACAAGGAATAAAGTGTCAAAAGTCCTCATCAATCCTATGTGTGCAACAAAAGTTATTCGGGATCAAATATCAAAGTTTGAGGTTTTTTGGATTTTTCTCGAAAACAGTAAGTTTTCTCAAAAATAAATTCATGCCAAAGTTGTAGATCTTAAAATTATCTACAAAAATGGTCCTTTTGATTTTTTTCCTAAGAGTTAACATTCCTGAGATATCGCGATTTTAAGTCACATTATACATGATATGCACATATATATACATAATCAGGCAATTACAATTGTAGTTGCTGAAGATATTGATTTCTTAGTAGTTACTACTTACTGCAAGGACTCCAATGAATAAAATAGTTTATTTTCTATAACTTCCTAACATTAACCGTTTATGCAGTGTACGCAACGGAAACTCTCAATATAGAACAAATTTTCCCATTTTTGCAACATTTTTCATTGATGCTCCTATTGTATTGGTCGTAGCGTGATGTTATGTAGCCCATAGCCTTCCTCGATAAATGGACTATCCAACACAAGGATAATTTTTCGATCAGGACCCGTAATTTCTAAAAAACAAACACCTTGATCCGCTTCTTCGTTTCAGCGAAATGGCGATTGCCATAATAAAAAAATTATAGCGAGTCAAACTTAGAGATAGGTATTTGCTGTTGTGGATTATTTTTTAGAACTATTAAAGGAGATCAACTCCGCAATACATGATTTTTGCGAGACTTTAGCCGTTTACGCCGCGTACGCAACTGAATTATGGCAATCGCCATTTCGCTGAAACGAAGGATCAAAAGGACCATTTTTGTAGATAATTTTAAGATCTACAACTTTAGCCTGAATTTATTTTTGAGAAAACTTACTGTTTTCGAGAAAAATCCAAAAAACCTCAAACTTTGATATTTGACCCCGAATAACTTTTGTTGCACACATAGGATTGATGGGGACTTTGACACTTTATTCCTTGTGGTAAACCTAAGGTCTCTACGAAGATTTGGCTCTGTCGGAATTATTGTTATTTGACCACTATTTTTATGTCTAACTTGACCGGATTATTATATGATAAGGTTTTTTTTGTAGTATTAACTTTTCCGGAGCGTGTGGCTCGGAAGCGGTTAGGAATACGGCAAAATTGAATAAGACCAAAGTTTTAGATAATTTAATGAGCTTTAATTTATTAGAAGATTTTTTTTTCCTATAACGCACCGTTTCTGAGATATTAGTGAAAACCCCAAAAGTGGTACCTTTTCCCCCCCCTCCCCACTCCGGCTCACCTCCGAGACGTCAGGACTTTTAGTATGTTAACTTCCTAAGTACCCTGAACAAGTTTCAGAAGAAATTGCTTAGGTCCCCTCTCATGCACTCTACACCCCCTTTTAGGTTATTCATTGACTGGACTATAATATAATTCTGATGTCTACATTCTCTCGAGTGATGTCACCGACGGAGGACTTTATGGCTTTTGTATGCGAGATAATTTTCTCGTTTAACTTGTAATGGATGTGGTTTGAGCCTTTTATGTATTTATAGTAGTGTTATTATCTCGCTGCAGACTCGGTCATAAATCATTCGAGTGTTTCGCTTTTGTTGTTCTGCAGTAATGCACAACTCAACAAAGAACAACAAAAGCGAAACACTCGAATGATTTATGACCGAGTTTGCAGCGAGATAATAACACTACTATAGTGTCGCGTTTGACACAAAGGTGTTAAGGTTGATTGCCGGAGGTACATAAATTCATACATAAAAGTATTTATATTAATGAGTACCTACTTTTAAGTATTGAATAAATAAATAAAATATGGGATTTTTTTGGCAAGGAAATAAAATCTCAGTACCGAAGATTAGGCGCAGGACACTGATAAGAAAACTCAGCAGTACAAGTACAAGTAAACAGTAGCGCCATATGTCAAAAACCTGTCAAGTGCGAGTCGGACTCGCGCACTGAGGGTTCCGTACTTCAACCGGAGGAATAAAACCATAAAAACCACTTTTCTTATCGAACCGCAAAACTAACTTTGTTTTAGAGGTTTTATTGTAAATATCAAAAAACTACTTATTAGATCTCGTTCAAACCAATTTTCGGTGGAAGTTTGCATGGTAATGTACATCATATATTTTTTTTAGTTTTATCATACTCTTATTTTAGAAGTTACAGGGGGGGGACACACATTTTACCACTTTGGAAGTGTCTCTCGCGCAAGCTATTCATTTTAGAAAAAAATGATATTAGAAACCTTAGTATCATTTTTGAAGACCTATCCATAGATACCCCACACATATGGGTTTGATGAAAAAAATTTTTTTGAGTTTCAGTTCTAAGTATGGGGCACCCCCAAAATTTATTACTTTTTTTTTAATTTGTGTGAAAACCTTAATGCGGTTCACAGAATACATCTACTTACCAAGTTTCAACAGTATAGCTCTTATAGTTTCTGAAAAAAGTGGCTGTGACATACGGACGGACAGACGGACAGACGGACAGACAGACATGACGAATTTATAAGGGTTCCGTTTTTTGCCATTCGGCTAGGGAACCCTAAAATCGACGGGTGGCTGTTGAGCGAACTACTGTTGGTGGCAAAACAAGCATTTTTTCCATAAATAAACTGCATTTTTTCGGGATGTCCTCCCTGTCCAGGGTACCTACCTAAATCATGTCTTTTGCGCAGGACTAAGTAATAATGTAGTTCGAAGTATATCTGGAATCTGGATGTTATAGTTGACTCGACAGCAGTTTCTATCTTACTTGACTGAAGTTCGAATATCCAGTTTGTATTTTAGTGAATAGTTCTCCAAAGCCTTCCACCATATCCGCTTGAAACATTCCTTTCATCGATTTATCAAGATTAAATCAAACAACCGCGCCAAGCACAGGCGCTTCGCTCACGCATTTCTAACGAGCAAACACTAGCAATTCTAGCTAATAGCCATAAATTGGCCATTGAAATGTGAGCTTTCTAACATTTTATTGGCGGCAGTTGTCACGCAGATTTATCACCTGTTTGGGCAATAAATAAGACGAATGAGCGGCCATTACGATTTCAATTCTCGCTCGATGCGATGTGCAATAAAATTTTGCAAACTTTTTATATTAATTCACGAATATAATATATTATATAAATCTAACCTAAACAAACATGATTAAATAATATTAAATTTTAATATTTACAAAATATATACACCATCCACTGATCATTTATGGGCATAGTGCCCAAGACGCTGGCGCTATTACCTCTTTGTATGGCTAACTTAGCCGTTGAGCTAAATAAGCGCCAGCTCTTGGGTTACCAGACGCTTGGACCAATTTTTGGGATACATATATTGACTAATTTTCATAGTATCCGATGGCCATGGGATTAATAATTAATAATAATTATTATGAATTCACTATTTATTTATAAATTGCTTATTTAATAAAGCTTTATTTTCTCTCTGATCTAAGTAACAAAAATGATAAAAATAAATTGCATTCATCCCTCTGGCCTATTCTAACTAAACCTTAACAGCTCACGAATAATGATGGAATAGTATCAATAAATTGCCAGATAAAGGTAAAGACGAAGCAGATTATAGCTATTCCATCTCCATTCCACGTTTGTTTGTAAGGGTTTGAATTCAGATCAATTCTATGTCGTTAGATCTATGCTTAAGACTTTAACCCTTAGTTCAAGATTATGTTATGGTACTAATTCAGAGGTACGCCAATCGAAGCCTTCTCGACTGCAGCTCTAGTCCTATATCCCATTAAACCGTAAATTCTTTATTATTATTTAAAACCGTATATTCGATATTCAAAAAATTTATAAGATTTCGCGGAAGTCATGGGACATTTTTAGCGTATCGTAAAATGGCATATGGCTAGACGTTCTAGTAGATATAACAAAGGACGGACAGCAGCGTTCTTTGTGCTACGACCATATACTGCAATCTCCCGTCTGGCCAACGTGACGGTGATTCTGGACTAACCTTCCTATTGAGAGAGACCTCATTAAAAGAGGCTTTTAGTCCAGCAGTTGTTATAGCTTTTGATGATGATATAGGGACAACCCTCCACCACCCATGGCCCAATCAACCTCGCGGTTATGGGGGCCGAAACGCGGGAGGGCGCCCGTTCGGTACTTGCTCTTGGCGTGTTCCCGGGGCGCCTTCTTGACTCCCTACAAGTTGTTTCCTCTCGCTCCTTGTCCCTATGAACTCACTCTCCCCATTCTGGGGCAAGACGATACAAAAGACGGTCTCGCCGCGCCGTCTACTTCTCTATGTCACTCCAAGCCGTTTCGCCTTCGCTTTTGATGATGATAGTAATGTAGTCGCAGATAGAGGAAAAGTTCTGCAAAACTAAACAGTACACACTAGGCAGTTAGGTGTACCGTTTAGCCGAAGAATGCGCGAGATACCAGATATATAAATTACAACGAGTAACGCATGCAGTACGAACACGGCCTATCATTACATCGGCACGCTCCAATACGCTGCACTGGCGGCTTGTGTGGTGCACTTCATAAGAGATCTATAGCACGGTCGCGGAGCACGAAGAATTTCGTACATTGACCTGTTACTACCTGTCAAAATAATACGGTCACGCTCGCACAGGACGGGGTCATTGCATCTGTGCCAGCGTGACCGCATTATTTTGACGCGGGAGTGACAGAGACAGGTAGTAACAGGTCAATGTACGAAATTCTTCGTGCTTCGCGACCGGACTATAGCCGATAAAATGACTTGATTACGTCCAACAACGCGAAAAACACACCACTTGCACAAAATAACGTGTTAAATATTTACATTTTTAAATGTAACATTTTAACAATATGAACAAGAATAACTTACTCTGCGTTAAACTCGCCAACTCAGATTGACGTAAGTGGTCGTAAGTGGTCGTAGTTAAACGTCAGTGGGCTTAAAAGACATGCGTCTTAGTTAAACGTCCAATATGCGTTTCAAATGCGTGTAGCATGAAATAACTACACAACTACGTGTGTCTGTGCAATGTGTATATAGATATTGTATGTTTTATAAGCACATTGCTTAATATGAACATTCGATAACTCCATGGAATAATGGGCACTATGCCCATGGTCTTCCCGCAGGCTTAGTAAACGTGAGTGAAGACTATGTCGGGGCAAAAAAAAACATTTTTATTATATTTAAATGATACTAGTTGAGTGACCGAGCTTTGCTCGGTAGTATTACAGCTACTTACCAATAGACGGCAGCAGGAGTTTACTGTAATAGTTTTACTTTAGCGCTAATAGATGTCAGGTATAGATTTATATATTTTTTTTGGTTTTTGGGACATTTTCTTGAAATGAATCCTAGCTAGATCAATTTATCGTCCCCAAAACCCCTTGTATACTAAATTTCATGAAAATCGTTCGAGCCGTTTCCGAGATTCAGATTATATAGAAATATATATACATATATATATATATATATACAAGAAGTGCTCGTTTAAAGGTATAGGATTTAAATATCATTTTTTTACTTCTATTTAATGTTACGGTGTTTCACAAATTTTTTTTTCTTCTGGTTCACTGGAAACTAAGGCACCGCAACATTTTTGCGCTAGAATTTAATCTATAACGGAAGAAACTTATCTAAAAGCTTGTATGAAATGCACTGAGTGACAATGTTGAAAAGATTTTTTATAAAATCACGATTAAAAAAACTTGTCCGCTAGTTCCTTTGACTTAAAAGTTGCACTACGCTTCAGACAACGGTACGCGACCGGCAAGCATTAATTTGCTAATAAACAGTCCTTAGAGCGTTGCGTGGAATCAGAATGTATTGAATGTGAAATCATAATTACTTGCCGCAGACACATCGTTACAGAGCTCTTGACTGAGTCTGACTGAATGCCTCATTTGATTTGTCATTGGTCTATTGGTGACTGAGCTGATGGCACAGTGGATGCAGAAGGTTCCGAGTTAGATTTCCTGCACGAGCAAATTAGGACGTAGTTTCTTCAGTTTAGAATATTGGTTTACGGTGGAGGCATAAGTAAACTGACCGCTGAGTCATTCTACTTGTAAATTAACGTAGGGGTTCCCGTGGGTCGATAAAATGGCCACCCTTATTTTATTGATCTTAATATTCATGAGTTAAGGTGTTTCGTATTCGTTGTATCTAATTAAATAAACTTATTATAGATAAAATAAAGACTTCTTAATCTGTGTAGATATTTTTCTAGATCCTTTTCTCTTTCCGATAATTAAAATAATCAAGGTATTGTACATACTTAAAAAGGTATTGTACCTACAATATAAAGTCATTCCTTGCTCTGTGGTAGGTACCTATAGTAGTAAAAAAACCTGTCAAGTGCGAGTCGGACTCGCGCACTGAGGGTTCCGTACTACAACCGGAGGAATAAAACCATAAAAAAACCACTTTTCTTATCGAACCGCAAAACTAACTTTGTTTTTAGAGGTTTTATTGTAAATATCAAAAAACTACTTATTAGATCTCGTTCAAACCAATTTTCGGTGGAAGTTTGCATGGTAATGTACATCATGTATTTTTTTTAGTTTTATCATACTCTTATTTTAGAAGTTACAGGGGGGGGGACACACATTTTACCACTTTGGAAGTGTCTCTCGCGCAAGCTATTCATTTTAGAAAAAAATGATATTAGAAACCTTAGTATCATTTTTGAAGACCTATCCATAGATACCCCACACATATGGGTTTGATGAAAAAAAAATTTTTGAGTTTCAGTTCTAAGTATGGGGCACCCCCAAAATTTATTACTTTATTTAAATTTTGTGTGAAAGCCTTAATGCGGTTCACAGAATACATCTACTTACCAAGTTTCAACAGTATAGCTCTTATAGTTTCGAAAAAAAGTGGCTGTGACATACGGACGGACAGACGGACAGACGGACAGACGGACAGACGGACAGACGGACAGACGGACAGACAGACATGACGAATTTATAAGGGTTCCGTTTTTTGCCATTCGGCTACGGAACCCTAAAAATTATCTCTTTGTGTTTAGGACAAATAAATGAAAAGACAATAATTAATAAAAAAACTTGATATTTGCCAAAAGGATATATTTATTATAATATTATTGTATAATTTGTTATATTGTAACTACCTATACATATGACTACCCACTACCTAGAGATGCCACCATATGAAACGAAATGAATCTACCCCAGTAGTAGATTCCTTTAAAAATAAGCTTTTCAACTTTCACACTTAAAATTCCAGAATTAGTTGCTCGTAATATAACAGAGCAAACGTTTCAAAATCGTAAAATAACAAACAGACAATGCTGAAGTGAACTAAAGTGACCGATTCGTGAACAAAGTGAAGTGTTAAGTGAAGTGTAAGTGAATTATGACGTGACACAAACGACGCCATGTACCGGCCGAACTTCTACGAGAGCACCTGCTTCCGCTGCAATGAGATCGTGTACCAGGTGGACCGCGTGGGTCCGCTCAAGGACTTCACATTCTTCCACAGTGGGTGCTTCAAGTGCGCGGTGTGTGGAACGAAACTCACTTTGAAGGTGAGTTTGTTGTAATGTTATCATTCATTCATTCAGCATGGTGCTGTGTGCCCATGCTACGAGAGCACCTGCTTCCGCTGCAATGAGATCGTGTACCAGGTGGACCGCGTGGGTCCGCTCAAGGACTTCACATTCTTCCACAGTGGGTGCTTCAAGTGCGCGGTGTGTGGAACGAAACTCACTTTGAAGGTGAGTTTGTTGTAATGTTATCATTCATTCATTCAGCATGGTGCTGTGTGCCCATGCTACGAGAGCACCTGCTTCCGCTGCAATGAGATCGTGTACCAGGTGGACCGCGTGGGTCCGCTCAAGGACTTCACATTCTTCCACAGTGGGTGCTTCAAGTGCGCGGTGTGTGGAACGAAACTCACTTTGAAGGTGAGTTTGTTGTAATGTTATCATTCATTCATTCAGCATGGTGCTGTGTGCCCATGCTACGAGAGCACCTGCTTCCGCTGCAATGAGATCGTGTACCAGGTGGACCGCGTGGGTCCGCTCAAGGACTTCACATTCTTCCACAGTGGGTGCTTCAAGTGCGCGGTGTGTGGAACGAAACTCACTTTGAAGGTGAGTTTGTTGTAATGTTATCATTCATTCATTCAGCATGGTGCTGTGTGCCCATGCTACGAGAGCACCTGCTTCCGCTGCAATGAGATCGTGTACCAGGTGGACCGCGTGGGTCCGCTCAAGGACTTCACATTCTTCCACAGTGGGTGCTTCAAGTGCGCGGTGTGTGGAACGAAACTCACTTTGAAGGTGAGTTTGTTGTAATGTTATCATTCATTCATTCAGCATGGTGCTGTATGCCCATGCTACGAGAGCACCTGCTTCCGCTGCAATGAGATCGTGTACCAGGTGGACCGCGTGGGTCCGCTCAAGGACTTCACATTCTTCCACAGTGGGTGCTTCAAGTGCGCGGTGTGTGGAACGAAACTCACTTTGAAGGTGAGTTTGTTGTAATGTTATCATTCATTCATTCAGCATGGTGCTGTGTGCCCATGCTACGAGAGCACCTGCTTCCGCTGCAATGAGATCGTGTACCAGGTGGACCGCGTGGGTCCGCTCAAGGACTTCACATTCTTCCACAGTGGGTGCTTCAAGTGCGCGGTGTGTGGAACGAAACTCACTTTTGAAGGTGAGTTTATTGTCCAATGCACCCTATTGGAAGTTGGAACTTTCGCGAAGTTTTAGGTGGATCTTCATAGAAACCTGCCGTACACCTTGGTCCATGTCTAAATGCAACAAAATTCCAAAATGTATGGGATGTATGGCATAAAAATCTCCTGATAGACAAATTGATGACGTAACATACTTGTGAACCAGTTCTACTGAAATTCACAGCATTTTTTTGAATAAACGATCGGGATGTTTTATGACGGTCGTACATATTCATATTATGTCGTCATATTAATGTATGGCTGGTGCTGCAGAAAGCTTTTAGTCTATACCTTTGATACGAGAATACCTTTGTAATATTTTCTTATCACTGTTTGTTTTCTGAGAACCAATTGAATATCCAATCACGCTACTGCTTAGCTACTACTAAATCAATTTGGCAAAATGGAGACAAGTTGAATACTGAACTTACACAATATAGGCTACTTTTTAGATTAAAAGAAAAATAGAACCTCTGATTTAAGTATATAATTTTTTCCACCATCAAAAGTGAAGATAGGCATTAATATGCTTATGTACCTACTTACTCATTCATTATATTCAAGAACTATACCGATACCAAATCTTGGATACTTTTAGATATTTTTGATACATTAGTAAGAATAATAGTTTTGTTACCGTGCAACAAAAACACAATAGGTACCTACCTACCTACCTAACTGCCCAGAGCAAAAAAAGTTTCGCCGATAAGGTAGGTGCAAGGTCGCCGAAATGTCAGCAGACATTTGAAATGTGTCGCGAAGAACGTACCTAACAAGGTGATAGAGATAACATAATGATGTAAAAATTTTTTTAATACATTTGCTCAAAAAGTTGACATTTCCATGTGTGTTTAGCGTGCGCAAAGTTATTCTTTTCCGCACTAGTGCTTTTGTGTTTTCCTCCTACGCGGCACCGGAGCGGGCGCACCAGGAGCGCATGAACACGAACACGGCATGCAAACACGGAGCAGGCTAACACGTGAAACCAATATTTTTTTCGCAAATGTATTAAAAAACGTCGTTCAATGCACGTGCGGAATTGTCATTTTTACTCGTCCTTATAGTTGACCCTCGCCTTCGGCTTGGGTCAACAAACCGAGACTCGTAAAGAAATGACATACTTTCCGCACTTATATTGAAATGTACTATATTACAATTTAATAATATTTTATTTTTAACAATGTTTCTAAAAAGAAATTAAAAAAAAAACACGTTTAATAATATTAAAAAATACAGTATTATTAGGTACTTACATAATGAATTGTTATGAGATTATTTTCCATTTTTGTCCAGTTTTTTTTTTAATTGAAATGTTACTTACAATAAAACTTATCATGTTTCAATAAAAAAAATCTAAAAAGTATTCCGTGCCTCTGTGGAAAATTAAAGCGTTCTGAATCCCATAGATAATAACAATTTTGGTCTCCAAAACTATTTGTAATAACAAAATTTTGATTAAAAAAGAATTGTAACATCCATAATACAATAGTTACCAGCAACAATTATTATTATACAATGCACGAAGCAAGGAAGGTTAATAACTCATAACTCGTGAGTCATACTACGAACATCTGATCTGTAACAATATCATTACTCACTATTATTTACCTTGGATTACTCATTTTTTGAAGGTTCGACGCGATATGTTCATATTCATAATAAATAATAAATATAATATTACAGTAAGTTGTTCCACATAGGTATGAATCAATCGAATTAATACACCGTAAAATAAGTGAGACTGAAGTTTATATTATGAACTGCAAGAAATTTTTGATGTAGTAGACAAGAGATAGTAATATGATTCTTTAAAATTCAGGGTCCGCTAGTGTACAAAGATAACACAATATAGATGATACGTAGATATAGTGCCACAAACTTTTCTGACCCGGTGGCCAAAACTGGAACTAACGGCGCGGTTCATTTGTTCAGCACTTTGCTGTCTTGTATGCTTTAGTTGTTACTGTCTTCTTGTAGTTTTATCTGCATAAATAATGCCTTTATAGCAATGAGAAGTGATGCGCGAAACATCACCACCGTCCACCACAAACTTCGACAGCGACTATAATCTGTATGGTTCAATAATAATTAATCAATATTACGGGCAGGAACACCGCCCACATGAAACACCACACACAATTCTTCCAACACTTTGTGCGACGCACATTTAATCCCGACACTGGGACATTCTCAGAAGATGTTGACTTCACATAAAACACTGCCAACTTCCAATTTGTAACGATTAACAAACGCACATGACCCCGTAAAGTCAGAGAGAGTTGCAGACTGCAGTGCCTCGATTTTAATGAAATCATATTATGAATTAAACCATTTAATAAGTTAATTTAACGGCAGTTTGACGCTACCATCCACTGAAAAGCCATTCTGTTGTAGTACATAACGGTTCAATTACTCTGTGATTAGAGTCAACTCATTCACTGGAACACAATGCACCGGCATTCAATGAAACTTCGTCGCTTTCCGTTGTATTTATGTTTATTCTGTGACATGAGACGGTACATGTATTTTTGGGGTTTCAATAAAAAAATACCGGTCGTTTCTATCCCAGAGATATCTCCCTACGCAACACGTTTCCGACATAGCTCAACGTATCGAGAAACTGAAAAGGTCATGGATGGCACCCATGGTCTTTTCAGCTTCGCGACACGACATAGCTCGTAGAACCGATGGACGTTGAAATCCTAAAGTGGCGACCCTGCATGGGAAAGCACAGTGTTGGCAGACCTCCAACTGCAATGACGACATAAGAGTCACGGGGAATCGCTGGTTACTAGTGGCGCAGGGACCGTGTAGGTTGGAAACCATTGTAGGAGGGCTTTGCCCAGCAGTGGTCATCTAATATGAACGAACGACACCGAATGGCTATAACATATATATTTCTATCCCACCCTCCGATAAGAAACCTCATGATATGGGCATCCGAACGATTTATGTAAACCTTTTCGTACACGCAAACAGTCGTGTGACAAAACAAGCATTTTGCCACCGTCAACTGGCGATATTTTTTCGCACGGTCCGCCCTGTCCAGGTTAGATGTCAATTGTCCCACCACCAAAAACAAATCAGTTTTATAAATCTTCGTCCTTGTTGCAGACATACTACAACAACCAGCACTGGACGGAGGACAAGGAGGTGTACTGCTCCAGCCACGTGCCTAAGATCGGGCCCGGCCACCTGGACAACTCGTCCGTAGGCATCCGCAGCGCGCTCAACGTGCCGCGCAGCAACAACTACGTCAACGAGCAGATCCGCGGGCACGCCAGGAACAGCCACGAGACTGAGTGTAAGAAAACAACCCACCGTTACCCTTACAGCCCGTTCCCACTAGTGTGACATCTTACAACAACCGGCACTGTACGGAGAGAAGGAGGTGTACTGCTCCAGTCACCTGCCCAAGATCGGCCCACATGGACAACTCGACGTTGGACAACTGGACAACAACTACGTCAGAACAGCCACGAGACTGAGTGTAAGAATACAACCCATCGTTAGTCGTTACCCTTACAGCCCGTTCCCACTAGTCAGACATACTACAACAAACATCACTGGACGGAGACAAGGAGGTTTACTGCTCCAGCCACGTGCCCAAGATCGGGCCCGGCCACCTGGATAACTCGACGTTGGACACCTCGACAATAACTACGTCAGAACAGCCACGACTGAGTGTAGAATACAACCCATCGTTACCCTGATAGCCCCTTCCCACTTGTGAGACATACTACAACAACCGGCACTTGACGGAGACAAGGAGGTTTCTGCTCTAGCCACGTGCCCAAGATCGGGCCCGGCCACCTGGATAACTCGACGTTGGACACCTGGACAACAACTACGTCAAAACAGCCACGAGACTGAGTGTAAGAATATAACCCAAGAGTGGGATCGGGCTGTAAGAGTAATGTCATTACAGCCCGTTCCCACTAGTCAGACATACTACAACAACCAGCACTGGACGGAGAACAGGAGGTGTGTTGCTCCAGCCACGATTGTAAGTAGATATAAGTGTGTTGGCTAAGGCTACATAAGTGAGACCAGGCCAACCAACATCATCAGCCGACAGCATTTTTTTTTACCCGCTGTCAGCAGAATAAAAATGCCAACACACATCCTTGTGGCATCTGATACAGGCTTCTATGTTTAAGTATAGAGCAGCAGGCTTGATAGGTAGGTACTATTTATATTTTATTGAGCTTTTTGTCGTTGAAAAAAGAATACGGAAGTTATTTAGCCATGAACTACCTTTATAGGTATCTAAGTTTATCTAAGTACTGAGTGCATATTAAAATAATACACCTTTACAACTTTGATCGGTAGTCTCTGCAAGGGTTTGGTACCAAAACGGGAGAACAATACAAATCTCAGTAGAGTAAAAGAGACAGAACTAATCATCAAAAAGGGAAGGGTAATCAATGATCGCGAGAGTGAAAGGGACAGAAGAACTTGTTGCAAAAGCGGCCGCATTCCATACGACAGCCCAGTGACCCAAAGTTACTCACCTGTAAGGCCAACCGTACACTTGCCAGATGGACAACTAGGATCACAAGACATTGCAAGTTTAGTACTGTCTTGTAATGTCTTGTTTTGATAACGTGGTTACTAACTGCTGTAGACCCTTTTTATCGGGAACACAACGAGAATGATGTCGAGAAAGAAGAATAAGGAAAGATGGTACCTACCTATCAAGTTTTTCGTGAACCAAAACCAAAATATTCTAGGAAAATAAAATAGTATTTAGAACCTTGGCAGGAGGAATATTTTTCATATCCGGCATTTAATTTGGCATACAAAATGTTACTTTCTTCTCAATGCACATTACCAGTCATACAGATTTTATTGACAAGAACAACTTGTTTATTTGCCTATAACTTTGGAATCCGGGTAATAATTTAAAAAAATGTAGGAGTTATGTGGAGACCGTAGTCTATAAAAAATAAAGTTTGGATTTGGATCAGCTTGGTACGGGATTTCATACATTGTAATTATCCGTATAAAAATTATGGTACTCATTCAGAAACAAAAAAATTGTGAACTAATTTCGGCGGTTGTCCGCTTGGGGCGCTGGTTGTAGGTAGATGATAAAATGTGTACTAATCCTACTGAACTTGGTGACCTGTGTGCAAAACACAAGTCTAAAAAGAAATTCAAATAAAAACATTAAGTACCTACCTACACAAAATATAAGCTGCTAGGTCTATATCGACCCTTATACAACCTTAGAATTTAGGTATAAGTATTACTTAATATGAATGGGATTGAATACAAATCGCTTCACCTAATAGGTATACCTAGTTAAGTAATGCCTATTCAATTCAATACAAGTTATTTCAAATAACGGAAATGATACATGTCAATCGTGGGAACTTGTACCTACCTACCTAAGCATGGATACGACTACGAGCAAGATAAAAAAATACCTAAAGTTATGAAAAATAATTAATGTAGCAATTGGTTTAGATGAATCATCTAAATATACGTACCTAATACCTATCTACAATTATCCAACCTTGCTGTGTCCTGTTTCATACAAGTAGTAACCGTATCAAAACACATCGCCAAGAATTTTGTAACATTACATTGCCTTGTAAAGAATGTATCGCTTGAGCAACACAGCTGTTGGCACCTATGTTAGACAACATACCTACCTCGTGTGCTCCCAATTCTACCAAGTAAACTCCGTATTGAGAACTAGGTGGAAGATGACGAAACTGACGCGTAGTAAACGAAAATAAACTTACCCAGAAAAGGACTGAGATAATGCAATAAATAAAATGTATAGGCTTTTCTTTAGTTTTTAAGGCTTAGTTTTCCTGAAATGATTGCTCTCCTTACTCTTACAAACACGTTGTGGAAGTGCGAAAGGGACTCATTATATATAGCGCGGCCAAAAAAATAAATTAATGTCCACTGCAAGGCCTTTCCGAGAACGCGCCATCACACACGGTCCTCCGTTTACTAATCTGTGGTCCTCCGCGTTCCTCATCTACCTGCTACCAGCGACCCTTTTCAAGTCGCCGGTCCAGCGGGCAAGAGGTCGTCCTACGCTGCGCTTACCGGTACGCGGTCTCCACTCCAGAACACGTCTGCCCCAACGGCCGTCGGTTCTGCGACAGATATGGCCCCCTACTACCACTACAGCTTGCGTTGTCGTAGGGCTATGTCGGTAACTTTGGTTCGGATGTCTTCGTCGCGGATTCTGTCCCTCACAGAAACGCCCAGCAACCTATGACCTCGCTCATTGTGCTATGCCCTCTCCATAGCACGCTAGAGGGACTATACAAAACCGATTTGGTTGTGAATGCAGATTCTCATAGTTTAACCTTTTTTACGTTGGGAATGCATTTACGCATCCCACTCGAGAAATGTTGTTCAGTGGGTATGTGGGACTCACTGACCAGACCAGAATACCCTAGTGGGTATTCTGGTCTGGTCTAACCTAACCTAACCTAACCCAACGGTATACCCTCTACGCCAGTATGAGACGCCGCAGGATCGCTATTCGCGTGCGACTGTGGCGTCCCGGCGGCGTTACTTCCACTCAGGGGACACACGATCTAATGAGGCAAAAGGTGCGCATAGCGTCTCCTTCTACGGATGGGAGGAGAATCGGCCGCCTGCTCCCTCTCCCGTTCCGCTTCTTCTTTGACTCTTAATTTACCCTGGATTAACACGAAGCCTTGTATTCAGAAAAGCCGAATATCACACGAGAGTAGCCCCGGGAAAAATTGATAAATTATAATAAGTAATAACTATACTAATAATCTGTGGTTATAAGTTATAACTGAGAGCCGGACAGTACCTACCTAGGACTATAGTATTATGTAGGACTTGCTGACGTACATAATAATATACTTAATCTCGGTAAATCCTATCGTAAAGTAGCTGAAGTGGCAATGGGCGGGGCACATAGCTTGTAGAACCGACGGACGTTGGGGACCCAAGAGTGGCGGGCCCCACACGGGAAAGCGCAGTGTTGGCAGACCTCCGGCCAGATGGACTGACGAGATTTAGCGAGGCGCGGGTTGTCGCTGGATGTACTCATAAGTGGCGCAGGACCATGTGAGCAGGAAATCATTGCAGGAGGCCATTGTCCAGCTGTGAACGTCCGTCGGAGGTAATCGAAGGTAATCGTGAGGTAATCCTATAGAGGCTAGATATCACACTACAAGTATATGTAGGTATAGATATTTCAATCCACGAAGATTCTGTCAAAATCGCTTATGCTTCATTCGATTCGTATGGAATTTGACAGAGTGGGACGCGTCATCCTGGATTGAAATATCTATATACTCGTAGTTCCTTACGAGCATAGCACTTCATAGTGTCCTATCCAACGCTTTCTAAGCTAAAAAAGCTCGTGATATAACTTTTTAAACAGGCATACTTATTCCGTTTATGTAAGTAGGTACGAATATAATGAGCGAATTTATTCGTGCGTATTGCAAAAACTGCAAGTAATCTAAATTTTATTCCATCTCAACCGGTTGTTGGGTAACTTGGAAGTGTGTTCAATTGGTATTTTTGACGGACGTTACGTTCTCGTCGTTACGCCTAAAGGTTTTAAAGGAATGCTACTACATATGTACTTACCCGTGTTGTCCTTATTAGGCTATAAACATGCACTAATAATATGTTCTGACTTTCTGAGTAACCGATATAGGTACTTAGAAGTTCCTATGTAAATAGTTTGATTTAAGCTACACAAGCTTTCGTCCACGGTTTCTCCGGTTTGTAATGTAATCTATCTCCATTACAAAGGATCTATGGAATCCCGAACCAAGCTGATTCAAATTCAAACTTTTTTTGTAGACTACCTACGGTACAATACTATTTTTTTTATTAACATTCGGTTTCCAAGTTCCATGTAAATAAACCAGAGGGCCTAGACAAATCGCATTCTATTCGCGATAACGCTATTTATTTATAGCGATATAGAATGCCAAAAATGTACGGGATTGACGTTAGCTAACGCCAAAGCGTTAGCAAATGTCAATCCCATACATTTTGGACTTTTCAATTCGCAACATCGCTAATAGAATTTCACTGTGTCTACAGGCGCAGTTGCACTTTTCTGTACCTAATGAAAATGACGTTTGACAGACAGTAATGATCGTAAGATTTAAGTTTGTCGCAAAACTGTCGCTAGATATCTAGATACGTTACAAGGAGGCCCGCGGTTCAGTCTATGAGATACAGGTCAATGGGTTCAGTAGTGGTGGCGCATGGTTAAAAGTATAACCACTCATTCATTCATTCATTCTATACACATCAGGGCGCCTTCAAATTAGCCGCGATGTGCCGCGCGGTTGCAGCGCTACACCCGCGATGCGTCCACGCGTCATTTCATAGATCGACTATAGTATTGTTATTATCTCGCTGCAGACTCGGTCATAAATCATCCGAGTGTTTCGCTTTTGTATTTCCTGCTGAGTTTTACTGCTGCTTTTGTATTTTAGTGAACAACAAAAGCGAAACACTCGGATGGTTTATGGCCGAGTCTGCAGCGAGATAATGACACTACTATAGTGACTCTGCGCACGTATTTTTTGTACATGTCTAAACATCGAGTCCATCTTAAAACTATGTACCTACCTACTACTATGTACATAGTTTGGACTACATGTAGGTACATGTAAGTAAGTACTACACAACGAATTTACAAATCATGCGATAGAAGCGCGGCTTTGAAGGCGCCTTTACATTACAATTCTGGCGTAAGTTATGTTGTTTGACGGTAGTGTGACTTATGTCTTAGTTGTCTGGTTATATAAAGTAGAGTTGCCACGAATAGTGATTTGGCCGAATACCGAATACCGAATATTCTGCAACGCTATCGGCCGCCGAACATTCGGCGAATCGGCACTAAGTACATGCTTGTCGATGATGATGAATCTATAGTAGTGATGAAGATTCTTCTCCACTTCGTAAGAAAATAAACTTGAATGAAAATGAAAAGACATTTGAAATACACGACAGTTTCTTGAACTGCTTTGAGGAAGTCGCTACTGATAATATGCGAAAGAGTAATAATGAGGAGAACATGGAGAAGAATACCGTGGCAAATAATAAAACTACTCGCCTAGATAGGAAAGCTGATCCTTACAGGTGGTCAGCAAATGAAAAGCAATACTTAAACCTTTCAAAATTTGCTAAAGTTTATTTTTCTTCTCCCGGGAGTAGCGTGTTACACGCTCTCACTATACACGCTGCGTGTATAGTGAGAGGTTGTTTTCTGAAGCTGGTATCATTTAAGATGAAAAGCGTAATCGTTTGCTACCATCAAATGCTGAAAAGCTTGTTTTTATCCAGCACAACTTACTGCTGATTAATTTTACTTATTAAAATATTGTAATTTGGTAATACAAATCTTGAGTAATATGATGTGTCTTTTTTTGACCACGATTTGGTATTCGGTATTCGGTCGAATAATAAGTTCTATTCGGCCGAATACCGAATACCTAAAAAAGTGGCCGAATAGGCCGAATACCGAATATTTACCGAATATTCGTGGCATCTCTAATATAAAGGTTCATTGACACCATTCCGAGGTGTCAAAATATTTCAATATACAATTATTTGAAGAACGAATAGAAATGGCTTCTCTATTTGTATCTAGTTAGAACATAGTTTAGTTTGAAATGCATGTATTCAAATTATTCTTGAGATATTCTTATGTCAATAATCTTGTATCACAGCTTATGCTATAACATTTTAATTTTCACTGGAATTACCTTCCATTATACAAGCCATACATCAACGTTAAATCACCAGGTATACCTATAATTATGGTAAACTTCGATTCGGTATCTATTATTCAATTAAAATTACGTACGTAAGTACTCGTATGTACCTAGTAATAACAAGATTGTAAGACCTACTTGACTGAAATCTTACTTCTGATGGGAATTGACGACGCATAAAAATATGCCGAAGATAAGCGCAGACATAACAACTTATTGAGATTTTTAGTTCAATCATGAGTTCCATCTAGGTTGAAGGGTGTTCCACACCTTAGCGTTTCGTATCAGAAACGTGTCGAGGTTATTTTGAGGTTATCTACATGTAGAAGAATGATGAATCTAAACTCTTAGAACACCGATAAGAAACCTGAGGATATTATATGGGCAATGGGCATCCGAAGGAATTACGTGAACATCTTCATACACTCAAACAGTAGCGCCATCTCTCAAAATTCTATAAGTACGTACTGAGCAAACTACATCGTGGCCGTACTGCTGGTGACAAAGCAAGCATTTTTGGCACCGGTAAACTGGCGACGATTTTTTGCGCAGTCCGCCCTGTCCAGGGTATAGGTATGTCTATTCCTTAGAACCTAGAATCTAAGGGATAAAAGTCGGAAGCGAGAACCACTCGGCTATAAATGCTTTTATTCCCTACTACTGTAAATAAAATAGCAAGAACATCTTGCTCATTATTGATTTTATTATTCAAGTTATCCGCAATCAGTAACGGCTATTCGCATAATAGCTGGCTATTAGCGCCTGTTGGCGTGTGTCCGACCATGGACACCCGTTATGCGTGACTATATTGACTATTGAGGTAGCCCACTTAGCGTAACTACCCGAGAAACAGGCCTTAAAAAGCCACCAAAGTATAGATATTTCAATCCAAGATGACGCGCCCTACTCTGTCAAACTCCATACGAATCGAATGAAAAATAGGCGGTTTTCTAAGCCATTAAAGGTTTCATAACCAGATACTTCGACTTGTAGCGGTTTTCGATAGCTGACGATAGATGGCGGAACCAGCGCAATAGCACACGCTGACGGAGCTTTCAACTTGCGTTCTATAAATAGAAGTTCTGACATTACACGCTCGGATCACAAGCGGTCCCCAGGCATAACACCTGCCTAGAGGTCGGTCGCTAGCTCAGTCGAAAGAACAAAACAGACACAGGACAAACGACACTCATTATTCTATTCAGTACAATCTAGGTGCCTTCAAGAGAAGAGTGAATAGGCATTTTCTATTTTCTAGGCAAGCGCGCTCCATCCTAGACCTCATCATTGCTTTCCATCAGGCATGATTGTCGTCAAGCGCAAGCCTATATTCAATAAAAAAAAAAAATCAACCCTAAATCAGCCCGATCCAGGTTGCGCTTCAGGAAAAGCTTCCTACATTCAGTACAACCAGTCAACCAGCCCACTGAATCTGTGCATCTTACTCTGTGGACGTCACGGCTAAAGCATCCAAACATCAGCGTCAAGGAAAATCTAGCCGAGGGATATAACCTCAGGTGGCCCATCTGGAAATCGCTCAATCGCTTCAGGTCAAGAGTGGGGAAGTCCAAAGCAAACCTCGCAAAGTAGGGCTTCATTTCCGAAAACGATACGGAGTGCATCTGTGGCTATCCGAGACAGACCATTGCGCACATGACTCGTCGTGATCCGTAATATCCATGACACATGTCGGGCCTAACCTACACCAGCGAGGAGCTGCACGAGACTACCGTGCGCCATTACTTAAGCACGTCAAAGTTGAGCATTGTATTTCCTATAATGACATTCAATTTTACACTCTAAGCCAATAACTGTAAAGTTCATTTTTCAGTGTTAAATTTTTTTTCTTTTTCTTGTAAACTTTACGAGAATGCTCGCGTTTGAGGTAACCGTCGATTCGGAAAGAAGAAGAAGAAGATACCTCCTGCCTGGATGGAAATTTCCCTATTGCCACACAACCGGCAAAGACGAAGAAGAAGATACCTCCTGCCTGGATGGAAATTTCCCTATTGCCACACAACCGGCAAAGACTCTTTTTTGCACCAAATACCCCATAAACTCCAGAGTTTTTTTTTGTTCACAGTGTCGCCAACGCGCGCGACCAATGGCGGCAGCGTGCACGCGTCGCCCGCGCGGGAGATTTCGCGCGACACGCCCGACTACCAATATGGCCGCTTCGACGCGAGCGCGCTGCACATCGCGCACGCGCTCAAACAGACGGAGCTGCAGAAGGCGTACCACAGGCCGAAGGAGAAGCCCATCGATTGCTACTTGGTAAGTCACGTCGCATTCGTCAT
The DNA here is from genome assembly GCA_036785405.1 of Coenonympha arcania. Classification (NCBI taxonomy): domain Eukaryota; kingdom Metazoa; phylum Arthropoda; class Insecta; order Lepidoptera; family Nymphalidae; genus Coenonympha; species Coenonympha arcania. The sequence goes on from CM072074.1 coordinate 3,666,802, forward strand.
CCAGGAAAAGTCCAGGGGGCCTACCACCAACGCTTAAAGTAATATTATTGTAATATTGTTTAAAAATTTTCATACTGACATTTTATGAAAATGTCAAAACAATATTACAATATTACTTTATGCGTTGGTGGTAGGCCCCCAGGTCATCTCAACCCCTATTTGTGTCCCAAAACTATGGCCGGTCAATCTAATTCGTCGTCTAGGATAAGTCTAGCGGGGCTAGTAACAGTCTAAACGACAGCATTTACGACAGTAGATAAAAATGTATGGACGAAACAAGTGACTGTAGAAAAACCACGTGACCGTATAGAGGAAAACACGCTTTTTTTGAAAATCGACTACGACAATTTGAACGGACGGACTGACGGACTGACGTTCTCACAGACGTTGTAGATAACTTTAGCGTACTTCGCATGACAATTGACAGCCGACAGTGAACAACGCTAAGCATAAAGTAGATTCTGCTTTCATTTGTTTTTATTCGTCACGTGGTTTGTCCATACAATTTTTCTACTGTCGTAGACGCTGAACGACTGTTACTTTGTCTAGCCCACCAGGTTGTCTCAACTCTCAATCCCTTTTCATATCCCAGACAACGGTCCCAGAACTGTGGCCGGTCAACCTTATTCGTCGTGCAGGAAAAGGTCAGGTTGTCTCAACCCCCTGTGTGTGTTTCAAAATTGTGGCTGGTCAATCCCTTTTGAGTGACTGGTGATTGTTGCGTTGCTATGGTTACCAGCGATGTTTGGGGGATGTACAATTTCATTTACCAGAAAAACACCTCACAGGTAGGGCCACCAGTAACTAAAAAAATTGGTTGTCTGTAAAGTCGGTTTACTGACGATAGCTGAACATGACAACGTCTTCTTTGTCGCTCGTTCCGCGCTCGCGAGGTAACGCCGGTAACGCCGCATGAGCGAGGTAACGCCGGTAACGCTGGATGAGTCATGTTTTTTCGTGCGTGCAACCGGCTCTATCGAATTATAAGACGTTGTCACGTCAAAATTTATTACAAATTATTAGAAATTCAAACTCTATGATTAGTAGTGCCTTTTACTGTAGTGCAATGAACGACATTGTTACGTGTTACCGTAAGCGAAAGAACCTTGCAAGGCTGTGATCCAGTTCCTAGCTGTTGCGTATTGCGTTGAAAGTTTTCTCTTTGGCTGCGTACAGTTGTTTTCTATCGATTACGAACAGCATGTGTTTTGATAAAACATTTTGAGACGGTAATTAACAATGGTTTTCTTGGCCCTGGCGAATCCGTGAGATTTTCTTTAAATCCTTGCTTATCCTTTGTCTACATTATGGCGAAAAATACTATAGAAAATTTTAAATTTTTAGGTCCAAATACTTGGTTTCGTCCATGATGAGTCAGCGAGTAGGAATTAATGAAATAAATGAGTCATGACTTTTATTTTTATTGATTGGCTCTATTTTTTCGTGTTCCTAATAATTATTAAAACCTAGACAAAGTCGTATTTATGTATACTTGTAAGTAGCTGCGATATCACTTAATAGATTTAATGATCTAATTAAAACGGTGCAGCAAATACCTGATAAATGATTTTAAAATAGTATAATTATTTATCTGTGGCGCAGCAATATCGACTGATCTTCGCATTCTTGCCTTTCGGACTAGAAACGATCGCGTGTGCGCCGGGAATGCGCGACCGATGTGGAATAAGTGATAGACTTAGACCGGAGTTCTGAGTTCATCAACTATTTAACCACCGTTTAAGTAGTCAAACATTCTAATGCTCGCCTTTTTTGGCCTATTTTCAAGAAGAAAAGATATTAAGAATGTTTCTCTAAACCTAATTGCTTGATAGATTCCGGTAAAGTGGTCTAAAAGCGTGGTTAGTCGAACCAAAGTTTATTTTTTAGCGGGCCCTATATCCCAATGAAAAACACCCAGCGTCTTTAAGGGCCCGTTCAAGTATTATGATTTTAATGAAATGAAATCAAAATATCAAATAATTTTTTTATAATTATTAACTCACCCGTCAGCAGAAGTAAGAAGTAATTCTCCTACTCAGATCACTAACACAACGTTCAGTTTACCATAAATAATAGTCAATTCATAAAATATATTCTTATCTATGTAATCTGAGATGACGGGTTGGACGGAAAAAGGGACGGTTGTTGTAGATATGGATGTTGGCTAGTAAGTATGGTAGGTATCTAGATACTTTTCAATGTAATGTGACGTTAAAATCGCTACCGCTCATGACGTACGGGCACCCGCGTAACAATCGACCGTCATTATGTGTAGCGAGAAATCGACAAAGCTTCCGATCGATGGCAGCGTGCAGGACGATTCGCATGCAGATACGACCTACCATATTGTATTCTCTTCGCATCTTGTACTTTTATCTCTCCGACATTGCATTTTTTCCACAATGGATTCCAGACGCCCGCGCCATGCGGAATTGGTAAAGTACAACCTACGAGCCTTTCTTTAAAACCCTCTAGCTAAGCAGTCTCCAAGATGGGGTCAAATAAGGGCCAGTAAAAATGAAGGCAAAAATGTAATGTACCAAATATGACCCGGAATCAGGCGGATAGACGTATCAGTTGTCTGCGCGGAAGACACGCGATCGGATATGTCATTCTCATATAATTTTTGAATTTCGTAGTGTTCGTACCATTCAAGTAGACTGGTTTCTGTTATGATCGCAAATATGTTAAAAATTATAGCTACAACCGCTGATGAACGTTGGAAACTCAATGTATTAGAAGGACGACCTCCCAAGCGCACAAGAAGCTCAGAATTAGCAATTGACCTTCTAGCCTTCTAGGTGACTAGACCAAATGCATGGATGGTAGATATCAAGAGAGTCGCAAACTAAAAGCGGTGTTTGATCGTTGGCGATCCTCCAGAAGGACTGCGCCCAGGAGTGGACATGCATCGGTTGTAATAATTTCGTTGAATAGATTCCTACATATATGCAAGAAATTATCACTTCTGATCTACATGGTCAAAAATCAAAATTACGTATTTCATATACCTAGCCCTAACTTACAGACACTTATATGAATAGTTAGTAAATAATTATACTTATTTGTTAAATGGCCTTATACGATTAGCTTGCTAGATATTTCAATCCACGAAGACACGCCCCACTCTGTCAAATGTTGCTTATGTTTCATTCGTTTCGTATGAAAATGAAAATGAAAATATTTATTTTTACATAGGCCTAAATAATAGGCTCTTATGAAAACTCAAAACTCTACCGCCAGGTTCGGAAAGCAGGTGTGCACCGAGAAGAACTGGCAAGAAACTCGGCACTTGCTCTTTTCAAAAATGTCATTATTATAATACAAAATTTCTTATGGAGTTTGACAGAGTGGGGCGCGTTGTAGTGGATTGAAATATCTATATCAATCTGGAATCACACCGCACCGAGAAGAACTGGCAAGAAACTCGGCACTTGCTCTTTTCAAAAATGTCATTGTTATAATACAAAATTTCTTATGGAGTTTGACAGAGTGGGGCGCGTTGTAGTGGATTGAAATATCTATATCAATCTGGAATCTACTAATTCTGGGTCATATTTGGCACATTAATTTGTCCACAGCTACGTTGCCTTTGGCTTCACTTCCACGTCTCGTATTTATCCACATTAAATTATGCAGACGGATGCAGACCATATAAAGGCCCAGTGGAGACTGTAGGCCTTTCTACACATTAGTTCCGCGACGGTTGTGTCTTTTTTGGCCAAAAACGAATTGAGTCGGGCCATGGGCTGTGGCCATATTCGGCCGCGAAGGACCTGCCGACCACGTCAGCGGTCAGTCGTCATTTCTTGTGGGAAGCTCGTTATTATGTAACCTTTAAATGGAGGCGCTAGTTTTTGTAGGTGGTTGTACTCGGGTTTTATACGTTTGACATTGTCTGCGTTTTATAAATCATATCGGACAGTTCGGAAAGTGGAATGGAATCAAAAACGCTATTAATATAAAGTTCCCATACTTAGCTGAGCTTTTTTCGAATAATAAGTGTCGTTCCAAGATACATAAATGTCGTTCGTGTTTCGTCGCTTACAATCAACAATGTACATTGTACAGTATGCGGCGTATAACTTGAACCCTGCGCAGAAGATATTTTAATTGTGTGCAACTACAGGCGCACTCTCTATTACTTCATTATCATAATGGCAGCTTGATATGATTGGGGAGAGATAGGAGATGGACTGAGGAGCAACGTACTCTCTGAAGCACCGTGGGTTTACCCCTAATTTCCAAATCCCAGCCTAGTACTGAACAAAGAATTTTCGTTATAAAGACAGATATAAACTCGATACTTGATACTTAGTACCATGACATTCTTAGTACCTAAGTACCTCAAAAGTAGTGCTATCCTATTCCATGGCGAATCATTAGAAAAACATTTTGAAAAGTGTAGCACTATTTTAAGACGCGTCAAATTAGTTTAGTTTACAGATTTTGCAAAACAGAATTGGTATCAATTCCTACTTTTGCCAGGTCCTTATAGAAAATCCTACGCAGTTGCCAGCAAATGTGCGAAAAGATGGTCTCATACTCAGGTCTCATACCTACGTTTTGGTAATGCTGACAGCTGAGTTTATTGTGCTGAATAATGCAGCACGGGTGACATTTGTAACCGAGTTGCAACTCGTCCTTTAGTGAAAACCGGATGTATTGATATACTGTCTGCCAAGCTCGCTCACAGGCTATATTTGATGTGAAAACGGTCTCCCAAGTTTCACTATAACCGAACAAAGAAACGTGAATTTCTCCGGGATTAAAATAATAAGTTTGTTATTATGTGTTTATTATGTAGTTTTGTTTATTATTATGATAAGTGATATTTTTTGTTCTCGATGGGACTGGCATACCTTGATAGGTAAAAGTCCTTTATAATAATAAAGATTGAAAAAAAAAAAATAAGTAGGTATGTGCAGCAGTTAAGAGGATTTATTGAATTTATTTTTGTCTCTCATTCTCACGAATACGTTGGTAAGTGCGACATGCAGCGTCGAGGAAGAATATAAAAGAAAACAACCTTTTCTCTAATTACTCAAAAACTAAGCCAGCTTTATCAAAAATCTGTTTGTCGTATCTACACCAACGTATCCGTGAGAGTGAGAAAGAAAAAAATAAATTCAATAAATCCCCTAAAGTAGGTTGTTTACTAGCTTTAGAATGTAATATGATGTCACTGGTAGATATTTAGTTGTGACACAATACAATATTCATTCAAGCAAACTTCCTTTTATATAAAAGTTGTTTTCCCACGCGCTCGAGTTTAACGGGAAACGAGGGAATGACAATAATTTTGCTGAATAATGTAAAACTGAACTTCAACGAGGTACCTACATGACAGAAAAAAATGCATTGAAAATTCTTACGTCTGCACTCTGCGCCACAGTCTTACAAAATCAACGCCGAATAACACACCTACCTCTAAAACTCACAAACCGATTTTATTGAAACTGCGCATATTTAAGTCATGCCAATGATCACATTCATAATTTTTGAGAGATACGTGAACAAACCTACTTATCGTCGAAGTTTTTTGTATTTTTTTTTTGTTAAGTAATAAAGCTTTATTACAGGGACTCAAAATAAATCTAATCTTATCATATGATTAAAAAATAATAAATTATAATATTTACAAAATAAATACACCATCCAACTGATCATTTATGGGCATAGTGCCCAAGACGCTGGCGCTATTTCCTCTTTGTACCTATGGCTTAACTTAGCCGTTGAGCTAAATAAGTTTTTGTAATTCCTTATCAATTATCATTCTATAATTTTATATTTTGTTTGGTAAACTGTTTTACAAAAATAAATTTACAAATTATTATCTAAAAACTAGAATTTCGGGGAATAATAAAAGTAACGTCATACACGATTCGCTTGTATAAAATGTTTTAATTGAGTTTCTTTTATACGCCTCGATGACTCGGATAGCTATAAATTATTTCAAATCGAAAGTTAGTACGAAAGTAATTTTTTTACTGAGTTTTCTTTGTTTATGTCGTACAACTTAGATTAAGGAATAGAGGATAATTTTTGTATTTTTAGGATTTTGGCACTGACAAAGCCTTCTAGCCAAGTGCCAGGGATACGCGAACATAAATATGAATTTTAATTGTGAAGATTTTTTGCTTTATTACATAAGTTTTGCGAATTGATATAACAGTATTAATACATAACGTCTTTATAATCATATCCCACGTTGTATAATGGATGCAAATTAAACGTATAAATTAAAGATAGTTATCGAAAAATTAATGTGTAAATGACACCCGAATGATATAATCTGTTGCAAGCACATTAAATTGAGTGCTTATAGGTAGGCGACATATGTTATAGTTGGATAAATTTGGGACATTTTGGAAACTAGGTAGTGCTCTTAATTCTGTCCAGTCATAAATACCTTTTACATTAAAATATAAATTACAGTAAACTCTCTACATGTATGTCTCTAGTAAGTCAACATCATATTTATTTTTACACGAATTACCTAATAGTAGTTAATAAATTTGTAAGTAGCGTTAGCTGTTCCTCTCATGAAAGTTTCTTTACTGTGGTTCTTACATTTTTCCGAGATAAAAATGCGTGGTTTACACACATATAAACAATTTTTCTAAGACTAAGGAATAATTATATTTATAATTATGTATTATAATTACAAAAGTAAACTGATAAAAGTATAAAAATGTAGGAAAGACAAAAAGTATAAGAAGAAAATGTGCGAAAGTTTTGCGATACAATCGGTTACGTTATTAATTAATTATTAAAATTAATTGACGTGATGCAAGGCTGCAAGCTGTAGATGGCTACCTACTTTGCAACAGAACGTATCATCGATCGTATTGTATTTGAAGATCAACAGATCGTATTCTTCTCCACCCTTTTGCCACATTATGTCATGATGTCAAACCGACGGGAATCATAATTTGTTTTGGTTTAAATTACCACCATTTGCCTCATTTTTTAAAGGCTGTTACACTAGATTACTCGAATGTTTAATGAAGAATTTGTATATCAATGTAGGTTTTCATCAGCTTGATGTGTTGATGAATTTAATCAGCAGTGTCTCGTGCGTAGGTCCAGCACTGCCTCAAGAGATAAAGAAAAGATCAAAACAGATACCCGGTTAAAACCACTGAAGAAAAGTCAGGAACAATACCTCAAGTCCCTGTAATAATGGTGACCTCAGCGGCTCGTATGAATGGAACGGGTCATAGCGGCCTTGCGCCCACGCGCCCTACCATACGCTCTGTGGGCCGCGACTTGATAACTGAACCAAACTGTGCTGATTTTTTGTTGATAGCTTCTGTAGTAGCAAAGCATCAGCATCGTAGATCGTAGATAGCATATATACGCATTAGGGAATAACCTTCAGTGACCTAAGTTGTTCAAAAGTAAAAACTAAAAACTAATTTGTAATCGCCAGCCTCCGACGTCTATTTTTGAATTAGTTTCAGCTATCTCAGAGTCTCTGATATGCATAATACATCCCACTTATATATAATATAAGGTACACGTAATGAAAATATCTAAGACGGGGTTTCGATATTGAGTACTTAATAGGGACAAAGGTTCTCCCTGTTTTACCTCCTCAGGGGTTTAATAATTTTCCTTAAAAAGTTTAACCTTTGAGCAAATGGCTGCATCAAACAGCTACTGGTATTTGTATACCTAGCTCCAGCTTCCAGAGGACCTAGTACCTAGGTATTTTTGGTACTTGTCGCTAAGTGTAACCGCTTTTAGAAAACATAAAAAATGTATGACACTAAAAAACCATGTGATGAAACAAAATGAATAGATCAAACAAGATATTACGTTAAATTTTCACAATCACTTACTTGTTTACCGTGAACGTTATCCTGTCGTATCGTTTGAACGCTTTCCTGTCGCTCTCACAGATCTTTGGTTTGATTTCGTGCGTTGGTACATTTTCATGCATCCAAAATTTCAGCTTTACATTATCTACTTGAGTCGTTTTCTTTGGTCATTTCCCGTGGAAGCTCTGCCACTGTCGTGCGTCCTGTTAGCAAACTCTCTCAATGACGAATTACTTTTCCAATTGTTAGTAACAAACGGCACGGCACGGATTGTTTCTTTATCAATTTTCGCTTTTGCAACTGAGCTTGCGGTCCCTTACGACAGTAACGAGGCGGTTACGACAACCTTACGGAAGGACTGTGGAAAACCATTGAAATTGATCCACTTGCATAACCATAATATGCCTATTGAGAATTTAATTCGCCTACCAGTTGCCTATATCTACGAGGAAACTTGCTGAATAGTTCTTATTTTTATTTATTAGCAAAGATTTACGCTACAAGATGTTCATTTGACATTGGTAAATGGGTGCCACCCGGGCGTGAAAATTTAAATTTTATTTACTTTTTCGCAAATGGAGGATTAAATACATTGTAGGCTTATAGTAATGAGTTTGGCGTGTATAATGTTTTCATTTGTCATAAAAAAATGATCGAAAATACTCATTTCGGTATTTCATAGTGGTTTCCGATAGCCCAAAACTGGGACACTGCTGGAAAAAAATTTCGGGAACTTATGTGAGGTGAATGGGAATTTTAAAGTCAAATTTTTATTAATAACATTTAGATGCATAAACTTTATACTCGTGAAACTTATTGCCATACTACTGGTTATTATCTGTGCTACTGGCGAAGAACTATAATATAAAAATTGCAATTCGCGGGCTACTATGCCCGAAACCCTAATCAATTCTCTAAGGCTAATGTTCACTAACTAACTCTTTACACCAGAGATATGAGTTTAGTATGTACTTAATTTATTCGACCGCTAACATAAATGGATGGCTGGCTAGTATACCTACAGCAATTTCGATTTATCCCGAGGAAGGTTGTTAGTTGCCCTGATAGGACGTGATTAATGAAAAAAGTTAAGTGCACTGCGCAAATTATGTGAGCGATTATAAAATGCTTGAGAATCCATTCACTCTAAATACTGGGGCCCTCATTCACAGGTTTGAGCGATTCACAAACCACAATTTCACTTTAACCCACTGGGGTTTGACAAAAGATCTCATTCCCACGGAGTTACCGTAAGGTATAAATAAATACTAAATTATATTTAAAATTCTGCTGCGTGGGCGAGCCTGACCGGTTTACGTAGAATAAGAAATATGTTTGCTGAGTCCATGCAGCATCGAGCATGATGTCACTCTGGTATGCCTTATCTCTATACTAGTAACTGTTCAAACTGGGGCCTGTATCTAGGCTAGTTTGCTAAAGTTTCCTCTGCTTTGGCTTCAACTGACACTATATTATACTTTTGGGTTCTTTCCATCAAGCTTTCCTCGTTCTCTTCGTTTGCTTCGTCGTTGTAGAAGATACTATTATTTATTGAATCTGTGGTTGTAGACTGTATTATTTCTTATTTGTTTAATTTTAATAGATTCGTGTCTTGAATAAATTTAATTAATATAGTATTTATACTTTATTTTATAGTTCACAAACATATAACAATTTACAAAAATACAATTAGTATAAGGGAAAGATATCTAGGTACCCTAGAGGGTAGGAATCTCAAATCTCTCTAATTGAGAACTAATTAGATAAAACTTATAATCGAACAGCGTCATTGATTGTGATCCTACAGATCTCCAGATTATTAGAAAGAAATAAGGATTTAACGTAAAATACTCATAATAATTATTATGGTATAGAATAGAAGAGGAGAATCATCAAATTAAAGTTATTTAGAAGCACGTTTGTATGCAAATACAGTGAGCAAAATATGTATGGTTCCAAGCGGTATGTTTAAATTGTATTATAGGGATATACTCGTAATAAATAAGGAACATGTTTCGAATATATTTCAACTCAGTAATGCGTATTAGAAACAAGTTATCGTTCTTAAGGTTATAGGACTTCTAAATGCACTAGAATATAATAGAGCTGTTTTCTCAATTACAAAGTAGGTAAGCGGGACTTTTTTATGAACTTAGCAAATACATACGCTATAGTGTTTTAGTTTTATTCGATGCAATTATTGAGTTGCATTTTTGTCTGTAAATATCATAAGACGTAGTTATGTCATCTTGCTCTATTAAAGTAGGTATTTGAAACACTTCATTCGTTCATTTTCATAACGTACGTGTATGTACGTGTATGAAAATTTTTTTTTTGACGTATACTGTCATATACACGGGAAAAATTCATTAAGAACAAAAATATGGAGAGAGCTGATGATTGAAGATTTCGGAGACGGGTAAAGAGCACAGCCAGGGTATTGAAGATAAGTGGAAGGTGCTCGAGCAAATGTCATTTGAAACGTCATCCAATTGGCAGTGAGCTGAAAAAAAATTCAAAATGGCGGATTCAAAATGGCCGCCATTCGAATTTCGTCGATATCTCGGAAAGTATAAAAGATGGAAGAACGGTTTCTTGACAAGAGTTGATCAGGATCTTAAGGTCTATACGATGGATAGAAAAAAAATTCAAAATGGCGGACTTTATTTTTTTCATAGAAAATGTATGGGGAATTTTGAAGGGATTTTTAATGGACAGCACGCGGGCCACATGTGGCCCGCGCCCCCACGCAACCTACTAGTTAATTTAGATTATTATCTTCTTTGACTTCTTTTTTTGAGTCCATCTGTGGAGTCCATTGGCTTGTAAATCTACACCTGCTAGGGGATTGTGTAAGAAAAACGTATTTATTGTTATCGTAATCGTGAACAAATTCTGTCCGCTAACATTTAGTGTTCTGTGCCGCTAATTGGTTCCCTCATTGATTTACCTCAGCCAATCGGGGATCAGAATTCGATTACGATAACGATGAATACGTTTTTCTTACACAATCAGACCCCTGTTTATACTTACTATCACAAATAGTCCAGCACTTTCTTGGATTGCCGCGCGTCTTTGTTCCTGCTCCAACGTCCACTGTGGCACTGTCCCATTGGTATATAAGAGAGATGGCTGCAAAGTTTGATTGAAAACACATCTAAAATATTATGCAGATATGTTGAGCGATCGCAACATGTGAATCCAGTCGGCTCCGGCCGTGGGAGCAGCGGTCTGTTTACCGTTTGCTGAATGAGTACAACTAAACACAAAGGCGGGCGTACCTACTATAAATCATACGGTTACGATGGAGGCAAAAACTGAACATTCAGTGTTCAACTGTAATTCGACGCGCGCACTGGGCTGGGAACGTGGTGTAATACTGCAGTGTGCACCTGGGTATAATAGGTGGCATATAAGTTGAACCCTGTTAGGTACCATTAGAAGTTTCGTGACCACAGGAGTCAGGACACATTCTTAGGTGTCAACTGAGGGTGCCACGAAAGGGTGAGACGCGAGATATACCTGTGCAGACGGCTACCATTTTGGGTCAACTTAATTGCCGCGTATTATACATGCGAACACTTGTCTTTACAATAAAATAATTCTATAGCAAGCCTTATATAAGTCATGTGTTAAATATGTCGATCAGAATTATTTCTGATCTTTAAATAAGCGCAAACGATAATAATTTAAACGCAGCGTAGGACGACCTCCTGCCCGCTGGACCGACGACCTGACAAAGGTCGCTGGTAGCGGGTGGATGAGGAAGGCGGAGAACCGTGTGGCTAGACCATGTCCAGCAGTGGACGTCTATAGGCTGATTATGATTAAGTAACTGTCATTTCCATTAATTTTTTTGTTGAATTTCGTTTCAAAAGCGTACCAATGGAAATAAAATAGATAAGTTATATGGCTAAGCCTGCTTTATGTTTTCCAATCACCAGATTTTTATTAACATGGGTAAAATTAAGACTCAATTCAATTCAACATCTTCCAAACATCCAAAAATTTAACCCTCAATCGATGATCTTAGAACGAAAAAGAGGGCCTCAATACGAATCCTCGAGTAACATCAGCAAAAAAAAAATTATACGATAAGTCATCGACGACGTATCTTTTTTTCGCTGTGCTGTAGGTACGTGGGGCCACCGCGTTCGTTGACTGTATCAGAGAAAGTCGTTAATTAAGAGCGGTGATTTGCGCGATTGTGTAACTCCGCGGCATGGGATATGCCTTGACAGCTAATTTGGTTGTCTTTGGAAATCAAACGGTGCTTTTTTTCGCTCGTTTTAAGTCTATTGTGTCTCGAAAACGTGGGCATGTTTGGTTATTTGACCACAATGTCTGTGAAATCGTGTTGAAATAATTTCTCGCCCGCGTGAAATTCAGTTTTTCACAAATTCCTCGGGAACCATGGATTTTTCCGGGATAAAAAGTAGCCTAGATGTTAATCCAGGGTATAATCTACCTATTTCAACTATAAATTTCAGCCAAATCGGTTTTGTAGTTGAGGTGTGAGGGAGTTACAAACATGCACACCAAATCAAGAGAATGCAGACGTAATAAAAATAGTCTGAAACGGCCAATATCTCTGTCACATTGAAACAAATAGCCTCTAATTTAAAAAAAATTAATGTAGCCATTTTTTAAGAGAAATGCACATCTATGCATTTGCAGATAAGAAGAGTCAACTTTGTTATTTTTACTTTTTAGATAATAGAGTAAATTAAAGATTTGTTCTATAGAGTAAATTGTGCTTTAGAAATACTTTCAATGATATATTTTTAACAATAAAAGTTAAATGTAAAATACTCATATTAAATTATGTGTTATGTAGATTTGTTATAACTCATACCTGTAGATTTTACATAAAACGACTGTAGGTATACTCAATTAAAGTCAAATTTCTAAACACAATGGCTCAAATTAAAACCAACTAAAAGTTAACAGTTCACCTTAACTTCTTTTATTAACGTCAAAAACCGTTTCAGTCTAATAACACGGCCATCTCAGTTCAGGTTAATCGGTTAATTTGATTGGACTTAATTGACCGTCATAAATAACGTCATTAAACTATCAACTAATTTAATTAAAGTCACATTAGATACATAATTTCAAATATATCTACTTAGAAAATCTAAAAAACTCTGAAAATTTCTATAACAAGCAGATAAATGTAAAAATCAACTAATTCAACATGAAATTGATTGTTGATTTTTACGGCATAAGTCATCTTTCAAAGAATACTTTTTAAAACAACCTTTTATGTCATTAATTAATAGTATTAATTAATGACATAATTTTCAATGCACTCTTCACCACAATATGGGTATTAATTTAATACCCATATTGTGGTGAAGAGTGCATTGAAAATTACTATACTTAGTCCTGCTAGTCCACCATCCTGAGTTTCCGCCATGTTGGATTTAGAATGACGTCACACATCTATCCAAGCATTGTCATCTAAACTAAAAGTTTATATGATTGTATAACATTTGAGCTCGATCGATTGAAGATATCTGCTTCAAAATTAAGTTCCAAGATTCCACCCGAATAAATAAGAGTATTAAACCCATGACCTTCAAAACAAATGTAATTTTTAAAACGTGCGTAATAGACGTATACACAGGACCCGGCGGACGCGAAAAAATGTCGTCAGTTTACTGTTGTCAAAAATGTTTGTTTTGACACCAACAGCGTCAGTTGTAAGCCGACCGCAGTATGACAATACAAAACGGACCGCGGTCCACGCCACAGATAACTAAACTTGTTATTAGACATGCGAGTTTCCAACTTTCCACAGGGATGATGTCCCCCCACAATGTAGTCTGAGTGTCCCCCATGTTGCGGCGTATTGACGGAAATTTTGACAAATATCGGTGATGTGATATTCCACTTTCGGCGTAGATAGTACCGGGACAGAGCGATAGCTGAGTAACGTAGTGTTATTATCTCGCTGCAGACTCGGTCATAAATCATCCGAGTGTTTCGCTTTTGTATTTCACTGCTGAGCTTTACTGCTGCTTTTGTATTTTAGTGAACAACAAAAGCGAAACACTCGAATGATTTATGGCCGAGTCTGCAGCGAGATAATAACACTACTATAGCATTACAGTTTTGTATGAAAGTGCAACTCACAGGGGGCCCTTTAGCAAAGTTACGAGTGGATACCTAGGTATACGTACATTCAAACTAATTACAATGACGGCTCGTCGAGTCTTCAACAAAGACGGTTGCCGACTTTGTCGGTACAACTTTTCCCATCATTAAGTGTGGTCTTTCGTTTAACTACTTCTATGTATGTAAATCTTTATGTTAGTTTAATGTTAAATGTAATATGTATATTTATACCTATCGATAATGTGTTTTACTAATTTTCTTCATCTCTATTATTCTTAACGGCCCATTATCCCGGTTTTTAGCGACTACGCCACTTTTCAAACCAATTCAAAATCATGAAAAAATAGTTTTTTTTCACTGTTAAAAATAAATATTAAAGATACATGCCTTATCTCTTTAATGTACTCATGAAAACACGATAAGTTAAACTTGCCTCGATCATAAAAATTTTTGAAAACAGGTCGTTTTTGTTCATTTTTCTAATGGCATTTCCAAAGCTTCAGACCAAATTTCATAAAAATTATACGTAAAGTAAGCTCATTGTATTACCTATTTATTGGAAAGACAGATTTTAAATGAAAAAATTGCTGCAAAATTTCGCCTAACAGAAGTCATAAAATGATCTAACGCATCGAATAAGCGATGTACTTCAGTGGCTCACGAGCCTCTATACGAGAAGGACCTGCGCAAGTTTTCACGACTCACGCTCCTTTCGCGCTAAAATTATTTATTTTTTAATTATTTGTAAATAAATTCTCTTACTACATTTAGTAATAAAATTAAAATATGGTAAGTGTTTCTTGAGTTTTTCAAAATACCTAGCCCTCAAAAGCTCCAAAGAAAATCTGATACGAACTAAGAAAATTAGGTAGGTAGAGTAAATTCCACCACGTGCAAATACCATCACGCGTAACCACAGTTTATACCTATATACAGTCAGTAAAGGAGACGGGATTTTTTTTGTTTGGCTAAACTGAGTTTCTCATGATATTATAATATCCTCTCGACTTTATTTTGGACATGGCAGTCAATAGAAATTTAAAAACTGCGTGGGAGATATTTCTGAATTTGCAACCCCTAGATTGGTTCCTACTAAATAGAAATACCTCACCAACCTACTAATAAGTTTTTAGAAAAATACAAATATAATAATATTAAGGAGCACAAACCCGCGGAACCCGAGACCTTTCAAAATTTCAAAATGGCGGATTCAAAATGGCCGCCAAACGAATTTCGTCGGTATCTCGGAAAGTATAAAAGATGGAAGAACGGTTTCTTGACAAGAGGTGATCAAGACCCGAAGGTCTATTTGATGGATAGAAAAAAAATTCAAAATGGCGGAATTTGTTTTTTCCATAGATAAGTATGGGAATATTTAAGAGGTCAGCGATGATTCTTTTATAGGCTGGAAGACAACCCGCGGCCTACTAGTACATTTATATATTCACTGACTCATTGATCACCTCTCCTGAGCAATTTTGTATGAAACAAAATTTTTTGACGTATACTGTCAAGTACAAGCCAAATGTCATTTGAAACGTCATCCAATTGGCAATGAGCTGAAAAATTTTCAAAATTGCGGATTCAAAATGGCCGCCAAACGAATCTCGCCAATATCTCGAAGAGTATAAAAGATGGAAGAACGATTTCTTGACAAGAAGTGATCAGGACCCAAAGGTCTATTCAAAGGACAGAAAAAAATTCAAAATGGCGGAATTTATTTTTTTCATAAAAAATGTATGGGGAATGTTGAGACTTACGTTGTAAGGCAAATAGCGGGGGAAGACAGCACGCGGGCCACATGTGGCCCGCGCCCCCATGCGCCCTACTAGTCAATTACTATAACTATTAATATTTATATAGCTGGTCGTGCTGATTCACTGACTCATTGATCACCTCTCCTGAACAATTTTGTATGAAAAAAAATTTTTTGACGTGTACTGTCATATACAATGGAAAAATTCATTAAGAACAAAAATATGGAGAGAGCTGATGATTGAGGATTTCGGAAGCGGGTGAAGAGCACGGCCAAGGTGTCGAAGATAGGTAGGGGTGCTCGACCAAATGTCATTCGAAACGTCATCAAACGTCGTCAAAAAAAATCAAAATGGCCGCCATTTGAATTTCGTCGATATTTCGGAAAGTATAAAAGATCGAAGAACGGTTTCGTGACAAGAGTTTATTATGATCCGAAGGTCTATACGATGGATAGAAAAAAAATTCAAAATGGCGGACTTTATTTTTTTCAAAGAAAATGTATGACGAATGTTGAAGAGACTAAAGGTTGAAAGGCAAATAGGGGGAAGAGAGCACGCGGGCCACATGTGGCCCGCGCCTCCACGCGCCCTACTAGTTAATATATATATATATATATATATATACAGTTCGGCGCGCGCAGCGATCGAGTGCGGTCATGCATGAATGAATGCGCGAGTGCATAATAATTGTTACTAATTTACCTGCCAAATTTTTAAAATGACGACTTGTAGTTGCAAGATTATAATAAATGAATTATTAGCTTTCGTACAATGTAAACGGAGTGTTATGGACGAAGTGAGCTTATTACAGATATGTTTATCGGGATTCAAGGAATCTGATATCGAAAGTGCAAAGTTAATTTTATATGAGGTTACTAAACACCGAATCACTAGGAAACGAGAGGGAGAACAGAAGAAGACGCTACAGGAGATTATAAGAATCCTTAAAGAGACGGAACCTGACGACCTACCCATCTTTGTGGCGAAGGAACTACATAGACTACCACCAGTGACCTTCGATCACGTGGATGCTACGGCATTGCTGAAAGATCTAGTGATACTAAAACGGGACGTAACCAATATCAAAAACAATTACGTGACCTCGACCGAGCTGGACCAGCTGAAAAATCTTTTTCAGCCCAAATCAAAGTTGAAGGTAGATAAAAAATCATCTGCGCGATCGCCGCCAGTAAATACGCAACCAGCTGGAACGGCCAAAATCGCTCCGCCGCAACGCGGTCCCCCGTCGCGGCCCGCGCTAGCCCCGCTGCAGCCCGCGTCAGGGCTCGCGCCCGCGCCCGCGCCCGCTCCTGAGACTGCGCCTGCGCCTGCGCCCGCGCCGCTGCAATCCGCACCTTCGCCCGCGACGACGCTGCGGCGTAACGGCCGAGGGCCGGCGCGGGCCCAAGATAAGCGACTGAACAACGACAAAAGGCAAGTGACTATTATTACTAGTAGCCCTAATTCGAGCAGTCCACCGAGCTTTTTTGAAGCCGAAAGTGTCTTTGAGACTGTTATCAATAAGAAAAGACGCAGGAAGAATTTACAGAGCAATAAGAAATCTACCCAATCATTAGGGTCCGTTAAAAGAACTGGAACCGCTGTCATAGCATCGAGCAAGATTAAGGTCGCGCCGCGACTGTCATACATATATGCGTCGAGGTTCGATTCCCAAACCGCGGATAAGAACATTACAGAATTCCTTTTAGAAAATAACGTCGAGCCAGTAAGAGTAGAAAAGCTAGTTCAATTTAAAAAATCTAACTTCGCATCGTTTAAGATCACAATAAATAAGACGGAAGAAAACACCTTACTATCTGCCAATCTCTGGCCGGTCGGTATAGAATTTAGGCTATTCCAGTTTAGACCTAAACGCCAGTACCGCTCGATCGTATTCTCCGGTGGTCAGCCCTCTACACTGACGAGCGTCGAGAATACAGTTCTTCGCAAAAATGACTAGTGTGAAAATGATTTCATTTAACTGCCGATCGGTAAAACGCTCGTGCCAGCATATTCGAGATCTATGTAGTGACTATCCTGTGATCGCACTCCAAGAGCACTGGCTCCTGCCTGATGATCTTGACTTCCTGGATACCATTGACGACAAGTTTGGAGCCCACGGCGTGTCTGCGGTCGACACGGCAGGCGGTACACTCAAGGGTCGACCCTATGGAGGTGTTGCAGTATTATGGCGGAAAGACATGTTCCCGAGGGTAACACCTATTGACTGCGGTAACTCGCGAGTGGCCGCAGTCAGACTAGAACTCGCACGTCGCAGTATTATTGTGATATCAGTGTACATGCCCACTGAGGCCGCGGACAACTTACCGTTATTTACCGAATGCTTAGGAGTGATGAGTGCAGTGATCGCGTCACATGACGACGTAGAAAGTGTTATTTGCCTCGGTGATTTTAACGGTGACGTATCACGTGAAAATAGCCTATTCGGTCGCGAGCTATTAGCATATTGCGAGGAGGAAGACTGGGTCTGTGCAGATGTGTGTACTCTAGGTGTCGCGTCTGGAACATACACGTACCTGAGCGACGCACACGGCACGACCAGCTGGATAGATCATGCCGTAGTCACGAATGCTGCCCACCGTGCGCTCAGGGGCGTGCGTGTACTCACTGATGTATTCTGGTCGGATTACTTCCCCTTAGAAGTTGACTTTGACTTTGATGTAATTGTACCAAAAATTTCTATGATGAATAAAAAGCATCGTAATAAAATTTTATGGGGATGTAGAACCTCGGGCCAACAGGCTCAATATACTGAACTTTGTAGTCAGTAAGTACCTAGATAAATATAAATATGAACATTTAAATTGCTGTGGTACCTCTTGTAACATGCCCGAACATCACAAATATATTGACGCGTTATATACGACCATGATTAAGTGTATGTCTAGAGCTGCCACTGACACCTACTCAGGAGGAGCAAAGTCTAGAAAAAAGACGGTAGTGGGCTGGAATCGACATGTGAAGGATGCACATTTCAGAGCCAGACAGGCATTTTTAATGTGGGACCTGCATGGGCGACCTTCTCATGGCGATATTTATTATGATATGACCAATACCAGAAAAGTTTTTAAACAAAAGTTAAAATGGTGTCAATCCAATGAGGACAAGATTAAAATGGATATAATCGCAACATTTAGGCAAAATAAAGAATTTGGAAAATTCTGGAAAGAAACGAATAAATTACAGCCCAAATGCAGTACTCCTGTGTCGGTGGGTGGTTTACAAAATCATAAAGATATAGCAAACTTATTTGTAAATAAATTCCGCGTAGAAAACCCGTTAGTAGGCACGCACCCCGACGCTGAATCACAAGTGCGAGCGGGCGCGGGAGACACGCGCGCGCTGCACGTGTCCTGGGACGAGGTGGCACGATGCGTGCGCGACATGCAGCGCGGCAAGTCCCCGGGCCACGACCACCTAAGCGTAGAGCATGTGCTGTATGGGGGCCGTCAGGTCTTAAAACTTATTGCTACATTATATAATTCATGTATAGATCATAGTTATCTACCTGTAAACATGACCAAAACGAATATAATACCTATTGTAAAGAACAGGGCTGGGGACGTCTCTGACCCTAAAAATTACCGCCCTATCTCTCTTGCAACAATCATTTCAAAAATATTTGAAAGATTATTAATATCACACCTTAATAACAATGTTGAAGTGCACTGTGGTCAATTTGGTTTTCGCAGCGGATTATCCACAGATTTGGCTATATTTGCATTAAAAAATACTGTAAACTATTTTCTGGCCCGGAAAACATCCATATATGGATGTTTTCTGGATCTGAGTAAGGCGTTTGACACCATTAATTATAACATTTTATGGAATAAGCTTCGAGCTACCAAAGTCCCAAGTAAAATAGTGGATCTGTTACAATATTGGTATAAAACTCAGGTAAATCAAATAAAATGGCAAAATGACTTCTCGGATACTTATAAGCTCAATTGCGGAGTTAGACAGGGCGGTTTGACGTCACCAGTTCTGTTCAACCTTTATGTAAATGAATTGATCGTGGAGCTGAGCAGGACCAGGGCCGGCTGCCAGGTTGGAGGTGTAAGCATCAACAACCTGAGCTACGCGGACGACATGGTCCTGCTTAGTCCTTCTGTCTGCGGCCTACGTAGCCTCATTCAGATATGTGAAAAATATGCCGAAAAACATGGTTTATTGTATAATGTGGCAAAAACTGAAGTGATGGTCTTTAAATATAAGAAAGGTCCAGAAAACCTGCTGCCCATAAAACTGTGTGGTTCTGTCCTAAAATATGTTTCGAAATTTAAATATCTAGGGCATGTTTTAACCGACACTATGAAGGATAACGAGGACCTGGACAGACAGAGACGGTCCCTTGCAGCCAAAAGCAACATGCTGGCTAGGAGGTTCACCCACTGCTCCAGACAAGTGAAGATCACCCTGTTCAAAGCCTACTGCCGGGCGCTCTATACCTCGCAGCTCTGGTATAACTACACTAAAGCCTCCTTTGACTCTCTCAGAGTGCAATACAATAACGCCTTCAGAGCTCTGCTGGGGCTGCCGTGGAGGTGTAGCGCGTCGGGCATGTTCGCGATGAACAGGGTTGACGATTTTTATGCAGTGATGCGTAAAACGAGGGCGGCCTTTAATACCAGGTTATACAGTAGTAATAACATAATAATATTAAATCTCAAGAAGTACCACTTTAACATCCCCAAATTTTTTAAAATATAATAATATAACATGTAAATTAATTTTCATAGAATCATAATTGTTTATAATTTTTCTTTTATTATTAATTTTATATTAAATTGAATTTTAATTGTTCTTTTTAATTAAATTTAAAAATTACAATAGTAATATGGACTACTTAAGTATGTCTGAAATAAAACATTTTTATTTTATTTTATTTATTTATTTTTATTATATATATATAATATATAGTTACTCGGGCTGATTCACTGACTGACTCACTCATTGATCACCTCTCCTGAACAATTTTGTATGAAAAAAAAAATTTTTAATATCCATTTCGTATATAAGGGAAAAATTCATTCGGAGAAAAAATACGGAGAGAGATGATGAGTGAGGATTTCGAAGACAGGTGAAGAGCACAGCCAGGGTATCAAAGGTAGGTGGGGGGTGCTCGACCAAATGTCATTTGAAACGTCATCCAATTGGCAGTGAGCTGGAAAAAATTTCAAAATGGCGGATTCAAAATGGCCGCCGTTCGAATTTTGTCGATATCTCGGAAAGTATAAAAGATGGAAGAACGGTTTCTTGGAAAGAAGCGATCAGGAGCCAAAGGTGTATTGGATGGATAGGAAAAAAATTCAAAATGGCGGAATTATTTTTTTTCATAGAAAATGTGTGGGGAATTTTGAAGGGATTTTTTATGGGTGGGAAGACAGCACGCGGGCCACATGTGGCCCGCGCCCCCACGCATCCAACTAGTATATATATATAGCTGCTTGTGCTGATTCACTGACTGACTGATTGATCGCCTCGACAGTCTTCAGAACCCTGAATCATCATCTCATTTCATATGTTTTCTGTGAGAATCCTCCAAAAAACCGCATCAAAGTACTACATGTTGCACAACTTTTCAATAGTCTCTTCAATATTCCTTAGACATTTTCTATGGAAAAATAAATTCCGCAATTTTTAATTTTTTTCTATCCATCGAATAGACCTTCAAGTCCTGATCACTTCTTGTCAAGAAACCGTTCTTCCATCTTTTATACTTTCCGAGATACCGACGAAATTCATATGGCGGGCATTTTGAATCGTGCCATTTTTAATTTTTTTCAGCTCACTGCCAACTGAATGACGTTTCAAATGACATTTGGTCTAGCACCCCCCACCTATCTGCAATACTCTTGGCTGTGCTCTTTACCCGTCTTCGAAATTCTCAATCATCAGCTCTCTCCGTATTCCCTCTGAATGAATTTTTCCCTTAAATACGAAACAGTACTTGAAAAAAAAAATTTTTGTATACAAAATTGTTCAGGAGAGGTGGATCAATCAGTGAGTTAGTCAGTGAATCAGCACAAGCAGCTATATAGGTACTCACCGTTCAAATCATTCCTAGACTACGACTAGTATTTAAAAAACAAAATCAGCTAAATCGGTCCAGCCGTTCTTGACTTTTAGCGAGACAAACATACAGCAATAACTGATTTATATAAAATATACCTCTGTTGAGATATCGATTACCATAAAAAACTCAAAATATAGGTAAAAACGCAACTTCCAACATATATTTCGTGAAGCGAATTATAATGTAAATAGTCCAACTGTAACAGTTCAACTGTGACGCAAATATTTATGATATAGGGTCACGGAGTTCATTAGAACTGCGCGACTTACGGCAATGATCGGTAGGTATCGTAGCGCGGGGTCTGAGCGAGCGATAAATGCCTAAAGTGCTGGGATATAGTCGCCTTAAGTCTAAAATTAAAGTCTGACGTATTCATTCACTGACTCACAATCGCCCAAACCTATATGTGCTGAAATTTTCCACATAGATTTCTCTCCATAATGTAGACAATAGACATGGACTAAAGCATTAAGGACAAACTTAAAATTCTCTCGAGCTAAATCTAACAAATTACTATCTTTCTAGCCTAGTTCGTAAAAAATACTAGGGTGCCGATGATTTGCCAATATAATGAAAAGTCATAAGCCAAATAAATCTTAAATCTTTACGAATCTCTTGCATCTCTCTCTCTCAAATATTTGCGAATCTGTTAACAATTGCCTGTGACATCCATTGATGTTAGATTCCGTTGGACCCAGGAACAATCGACGACCTCTCACAGATTTAAACTCTCGTAAGACGAAACTTAAGATGCTAAAACATTTTATAGTCATCTAAACGTGATACATAATAGGGTTATAAAAAGCAATGGCCACCCTGTCACGTATACCGACGCAATAACATCGCTTATTACCGGAATGGCCAGAAGAAATATAATAGGAATTACGCGAGGGCCGAGGCGTCTTGTTCGAGTACATTTGAATTACAAAATATTACACCTGTTGCATTAAATGCATTGCTGTGTTAGAGGTCGTTTCCATTCGATGCAGATTTCTGAGGCCAATATGGTAATTTTGATTTTGACGGCCTCTAGCAAAGTGTACTGTGTAGGTCACCAGCAATTTTATAATAGTCCCTAAGGTTAGTTAAAAAACAACGCCCTTAGCCCTCACACTTATTATGTTATTCGCATACATTTCTTGAATTTTGTTCCATATTTAGATAGATTCTCTGTATAGGTGTCGATTCTCTTTCTACAATCACAAACTACCTATATCGAAAAGTTACCATCAATCTCTCGAACGGATAAATAATTCTTTTCCATCCTTTTTTTTGTTTGTTTGTTTTTGAAGCGTTAATGATTGTGTTAAGAGGATCAATATGTACCTAACATGGGTAGCTATATTCTCTGTTATCTACATAATAGTGGGGTGATGCCTAACTGAAAATGATGAGAAGGCAAATTGGCCATTCTATCAGAATTTCTTATCTCCGCGACTCCACCCGCGTGAATTTGTTTTGAATAGTACAATGGGAACCACAGATGGGAACCATGGATTTCCAAACATCCGACCTCACAAATGTTTAACAATTTATACCTAATACGAGTTATTAACTTATAAGTAAGCAACGTAACTTCTCATACGATCAGAAAAAAATAAATAAAAATGTACTTGGACATGAAAATAGACCTTTAAAATGCAATAGTAATAGATACATACAACTCCAAGATATAAACTGTTTATGAGAATAAAATATGTAAGTGTGCAGGATTATTAGTGCCGCGGATGGCTTGGCTTCCTGCTTGGGGGGATTACTTAAGCTTGCTTTCAAATGCCTCGTATGTAGTTATAATAACTTTAGCATATACCTAGAGACATAAAACGATAAACACTTCGCTATAATAATTACTATTGGTCGGCGATCTATAAAGAAGGGAAATCAAGTAGTTTAGAAGTTCACATGAGGGCATTTTTTGAAGTGAAAGGCTTCTTTGGGCGCGTTGGACATTTTTGAGATGGGAAAAAACTGTTGAACTCGTGACACTGTTACCGTAACCGACACCATTTCTGTCGGCACTCCCGGAGTAGGTATACAAAGTAATTTTTTTCGCAGAACTAGACAAGTTTTATGTAGCAAGCAAAAGTGCATAAATTACAAAGTTTCGTGCTCGAGTTCTTTAGTGTTAACTGTTAATCATTGAAGAGTTCCCTAGTTAGGAGACTAATCTAGCATCACGACAAGCCTACCCGTTCTGTCGTATAAATTAAACTCCTATATTTTCATCTTAATTTAGCTAATAAGGTATAAGTTATTAGATGAGTATGAAGTAATAAGTATTCATAAGTATTGGGTATTAGGTACCCACCTATATTTCTACCGTTAATCATTAAAGTAATACGCGTAAAATATCTCAGTTGTAAATCCGATAATAATAATCGACCGAAACACCACACGTGAATAATTGACTGTAAATACCAAAATCGGTAGAACTATACGTACGCTATGAATTGCGTAGGTAGGTCTTAAATCATAGTGTGCACAGACCTTAACAAACTGATAATTTATATAAGTAGAGAAAACAAATTAAAAAAAATTGAAAAATTGTGCTATAACGGTTGAGATGTTTAACGGCGTAGAAGCCGTTTGAATAAAGTTTTATATAAAAACTATAAAGACTTTAATATTTAAATGTCATATATTTTGGGTCTTTAATTTTATTTATTTATTTATTTGTTTATACACCTTAAATCTATCTGACAGGTTACCCCAATACGATAGAAATAAGTCATACACTAATTAAACTTAACTTACTTATTTATGTCACTTAAAAAAAATGTTGTGGCCACTGTGGCCTCTTAAATCGCTTAGAAGCAGAAACACGATTGGATAAAGTTTTCTCGATAGAAAGTTCTCCCAAAATATCAGTTTTTGTAATTTTTATCGGAAACTACAATGGATGTAATTGTAATTTTTGTTTTAATGTGTTGATAATAATAATATCCAAAAACGCTTCAAAGCGTTTTTGGATATTATTATTATAATTTATGGATATTATTATATTAATGGATATTATTATTTTAATATCCAAAAACGCTTCAAAGCGTTTTTGGACACATTTTTGATAACTGGCTTAGTTTTTGAGTAATTTGGTAAAAGGTCGTTTTTCTGTTATATTCTTCCGCGACGCTGCATATCACACGTACCAACGTATCCCTGAGTCAGAAAGACAAAAATAAATTCAATAAATCCCCTTAAACCAGGCAATACATTTATGTTTTTTTCCATAAGTAAATATATTATGGTAAATAGGCGCCTATTGATTAAGTACCTACATGCCTATTTGGTAATCGTTGGCAATTGCCATTGACCATATGGATAAATTGTAGAGTTACGTCGATCAATTGTTAACAATTAGTTGGCAATTAGAATATTAAACGCAATATAATTATTTATCAATACAATCGCACAGTCGTAACCTCCACACGTTTGTAATTTATAGCAAGGCGATGTCGCATTTTAATGCTGTTATTGTAACTAGACTGTACAAAAACAAACGCTTAAATGAAAAATGAAAATATTTATTGTCACATAGGCCTAAATAATAGGCTCTTATGAAAAGTCAAAATTCTACCGCCAGGTTCGGAAAGCAGGTTTGCACCGAGAAGAACTGGCAAGAAATTCGGCACTTGCTCTTTTCAAAAATGCCATTGTTATAATACAAGATTTCTTGGTACTTAAAGTATGAAAATTTGTTACATATTTTTAAGATATCTCGCGAGGAGATGGAAGCATATTCCTATCATTCCAAGAATTTCCAAGAAGAATTGTTGTTAAGAAATTCTTCAATGTTATAGTAACCATGACTTATTATCAAACCATGCATGGAGCTTCGAATAGGCAAAAAACTGCATCTGTAAGTGGTAGGTATCTATTTAGTAACCCCTAACGGTTTCTATACACCGGAACACTAAATAGCTGTGCAGTGCTTCTTTGCTGGTAGAGTTGTATCTAGCCACGGCCGAAGCCTCCCACCAGACCAGACCTGTGGGCTGATTCTGTATCGTTCAATCAAATGATACAGAATCACCCTCTAAGTCAGTTTAGAATGGCAGTTGTCTGCGCGGAAGTGAGGTGAATTTTGTGCTCAAATATGTCATTCCTATACATTTGTAGGGTTCCGTAGACATTTTTAGGTTAGTAGACTAAGACTCCGCCATCCGTCTGGTAAGGATCAAATAACAATTAGCACGCAAAAAAGTAGCATCATAACATAAACTTTGCTTTTTATGAAAAAGAAACCCTTTTTTAGGACTATTTTTTTCAATGATCTCTAAATTTCTCAGAAAAATGCCCCCAATACCAGAAGATTTTACGATTTAAGAGTATTCTCTATCATATTACCGATAATTTATGGATTTTTGTCGATAATATGGTCTAGTTTCACCCCTTTTCGGGGTTGCACTTTATCCAGGGACACCCTGTATGTTGCTCCCATACAACAGACCTTATTTTTTTAATTTAACGTTGAATAGATAAGTTATATGACACACAGTGGTCGTCAAAATACACTACAATTACTATTAAATAATTTATATTTTTGTTACAGTGTTTCACAGACTAGATCTTATCTAATATATATAAATCTCGTGTCACGATGTTTGTCCGCGATGGACTCCTAAACTACTGAACCGATTATAATAAAATTCGCACACCATGTGCAGTTCGATCCAACTTGAGAGATAGGATAGTTTAAATCTCAAATTATAGTCGCAATTTTAATTTATTAATATAACAAAAACTTTAGCCACAGCAACGCGTGGCCGGGTCAGCTAGTCTATAATATATATAAATCTCGAGTCACGATGTTTGTCCGCGATGGACTCCTAAACTACTGAACCGATTATAATAAAATTCGCACACCATGTGCAGTTCGATCCAACTTGAGAGATAGGATAGTTTAAATCTCAAATTATAGTCGCAATTTTAATTTATTAATATAACAAAAACTTTAGCCACAGCAACGCGTGGCCGGGTCAGCTAGTCTATCTTAATATATATAAATCTCGTGTCACGATGTTTGTCCGCGATGGACTCCTAAACTACTGAACCGATTTAGTTCAAACTTCGTGAATATCTGTCATTTGGTCCAACTTGAGAGATAGGATAGTTTAAATCTCAAATTATAGTCGCAATTTTAATTTATTAATATAACAAAAACTTTAGCCACAGCAACGCGTAGCCGGGTTAGCTAGTATTTTTTATAAATTAAGCATTTATAGTGTATCAAAATTATTGCTGCCAACGGGACTTGAACTTGAACTTGAGCTATCGCGGCTGGGTGCTCTGCATATTGAGCTATGGTAGCAACTACCACTGAAAGATCATTTCGATACACATGCATAATTTATAAAAAAATACCTACTGTGTGAACCACTGTAACAAAAATATAAATTAGTAATATTGGGCAAAGTGGTCTTCTCTCGTTCAAAGTTAGCTCCATTCGAAATATGGGCTTCCGCAGCGCAGTCTGCCTATGACTGAAATGTGTATAGCTCAATTGGCAGTGTCCCGTTGGCTGCGATCATTTTGATACACTATAAATGCTTAATTTATAAAAAATTACAATATTATCTCAATTCTTAACAAGTGGTCAACTTACGTCACTAATCAGTAAAGTCATACATCACTTAGATGTGCATTTTACGCTTTCCACTCCCCAGCGTTCGGCGCACGCGCACTTTTTGCGCGAAGCATTCTTCATAAGAAATCTCCTTTGCTATTAACACAGTTAATTGCCGATTTGTATGCCCAATGAACAACTATGGCGGTACGTTTTTGTGCGTTGTCTGTGCTGTAATCTTCTAGAAAGATTCCCCTCTAATGGTAATTTGCTCGCTATTACCCATTACGTGTAGCAGAGAAAAATTACCTTTTTTTGACGTGATAACGTCTTATAAATTGATGAACACCAGCAACACACATGAAAATTGAAAAATAGTAACGTTCCGCGTAACGTTCCACCTGAGCCTGTGCGTGCAAGCGAGAGCGCGCAACAAGCGATAGAGAGGTACGATAAAACAAACGATAGAGAGGAGATTATGACGTTCCTAAATCGACTTTACAGACAACCAATTTTTTTACTTTGTTTTTATCTGTGTAGCTTTTCAGTCAAAAGAACTATGCATATTACTTATTATTCAGCTGATTTTAACATTTTTTGGGGCATTCAATAAACGTACAAAATGACTCCATAATATTTCGTACACTTTTCAATTAGCAAGTGCTAAAGTAGCAAATAAAAAAGTAGAAACTAGAATTACAAGAAAAATATTAGTGGGAATTAATTTATTTTGCGGGAAAAAATAAAATCAACTTTTACCTTTCATACTTATTTCGGTATTAACAATCATTTTATCTTTCGTATTTACCTATTTCGGTATTAAACAATCAACCTCAATTTTTTTTTAAGTTTACGGTTCGTGAATAAAGTGTTTCTTATGGTATTACATTTTCTATAGAAGTACGGAACCCTTGATGCGCAAGTCCGACTATCACTTGGCCGGTTTTATTTAACTTTTTTTTGTTTCTTTAAAAAAGCATATCAATTTATTTCTTGTCGCAGTAGCAGCTGACACTTGCTCCAAAATCGCAGTTAAAAGCACAAACGTGAACCCGACACGGCGCAGGCCGCGACGGCGCGTACGCAGGTCATACGTCATCTGCATATTAATCACAACGGATATTGTTTTTATCATACCATTGTTCTTACAACCAGAGATACCACTACTACCAGACCTATGATGAGAATCGTCAACATCTCCGCGTACTATGTCACAATATATCTCCTTCCGAACTTCGTGTTGAACATCTGATGATAAGTAAATCATCATGTACCTAGTAACAATTTTTCCCTAAGCGTGTTTAATAGATTAGGTAAAAATTGTTACTCACAATTTATAGATTAGAAAAATTGTTACTTACAATTTTAGAGGTCATAATTTGGTGAAGTCGATGGTATTAGTAGGCAGTAGGTAAATTTGTAGGGAAATTTACTAAAACTCCAATGTACAGAACATTCATCAGAGTCAATCGCCACACCATGTAAGGTGCTATTTTCTATACCCAATTTAGAGTAAGTTACCGTTAATGTTAATTTCGCGAAAAGGATGACGTTTCCATTAGATTTTTAAATCCTTTATGATTTTTAATTAAAACTAAAGCCATATTATAATCATGGGTCTGGCGGTTTAAGAATCTTGGGGCATCAAAGTGTTAATCAACTACTATTCTTTTAAACGTCCAACTGCATCCAAAAATGTCGCTTTAATACAAACTCTATTGTTTAAAACTTTAAGTTCATGATCATTTGCATCATCGTTTCTGACGCTGATTGATCTAAATTGATTAATGTGATGAATGTCCTTCGTAATAAGGCATTGTGTTACGACGAGCGTTGAGACAGAGGTTACCGAACAATTATGTTAATATCCATTTTAATATTGCTGTTCTTTGTAGACAAACAACGGAAGATCTTGATACTATCAGGAACAACATTAATAGATTTCTCAATTTTCCGACTATGTCTGTTTTATTTATCGCACTTTCAAAACACATATAATCCAAAAAGCGAGATTTGTATTTTTAATTTAGAAACATTAATCAAACACAAGATTGTGTAACAACTAAAATATAATTACAGATAGCGCTATCAAACACAAATCAAATTCCAAATGTTTATTTAAGTCAACATATTGTATACTATCACATTAAATCGTTTTTATCGTGATACCACACATCACACTTTATCACAAGCTCACTTAATTGTTTTTAATCTCACATTCTGAACACACCGAATTTGCTGTCTCTGAACGGAGCATTCAAAGCGGTCGATAAACTGAGCCCTATTACTTTCCTAGTATCTCTTGGAGCCACTATTCCGTCGTCCCATAATCGAGCAGTGCTATAATATGGTCGTCCTTCCTTTTCGAACTGTGCTTCCAATGGTCCTCTTACCTTTTTCTCGGCTTCGTCCATCCAAGGCTTTTTATCTCTTAAGGCCTTCTCTTTAGCAACCAGCGATAAAACAGTAGCAGCCTGAGGCCCTCCCATCACAGATATCCTCGCATTCGGCCACATGTAGAGGAAACTCGGTGAATAAGCCCTGCCACACATACCGTAATTGCCAGCCCCAAAGCTGCCTCCTACCAAAACAGTTATCTTAGGTCCCTTAAAACAGCTCACGGCTGTGACCATTTTCGCACCGTTTTTAGCGATTCCACCTGCCTCGGCCTCCCTGCCGACCATAAAACCGGTAATATTTTGGAGAAACAGAAGCGGTATTTTACGAGCGGCGCAAAGTTGAATGAAGTGCGAGCCTTTTAAAGCGGATTCTGATTGCAGAACACCATTATTGCCGATAACGCCCACGGGATGGCCGTAAATCGACGCGAAACCACACACTAACGTATCTCCGTAAAGCTGTTTGAATTCGTGGAACCTACTCCCGTCTACTATTCTGGCGACCACTTCACGAATGTCGAAAGGTCTTTGAATGTTTGCACCGACGATTCCGTGTAGCTCTTCGATATCGTGTAGAGGCTCATCAACTTTTGAGGGATGATTTCTAGCACTTTGATTGTTGTTCCAGTTGAGGTTGGCGACCACGTTTCTGGCTAAGTGTAAGGCGTGCTCGTCATCTTGCGCGTAATGGTCAGTGACGCCAGACTGTTTGCAATGCAAATCAGCGCCTCCTAAATCCTCGGCCGACACAGACTCCCCCGTAGCCGCTTTCACTAACGGTGGACCAGCTAGAAAAATGGTGCCTTGATTCTTAATTATAATACTCTCGTCCGACATGCTGGGGATGTAAGCACCTCCAGCTGTACATGATCCCATCACGACAGATATTTGGGGGATCCCCTCCGCGGACATGTTAGCTTGGTTATAAAAGATCCGTCCAAAATGTTCCCTGTCGGGAAAAACGTCCGCTTGATCCGGTAAATGCGCGCCTCCCGAGTCGACGAGGTAAATGCAAGGAAGTCTACATTCCTGCGCGATCGCCTGCGCCCGCAAATGCTTCTTCACTGTTATAGGGAAATAGGTGCCCCCTTTAACGGTAGCGTCGTTCGCGACGATCATACAGTCCCGACCTTGAACTTTTCCGATAGCCGTAACTATGCCGGCGCTCGGAACCTGACCTTTGTACATGTCGGTGGCGGCTAACGTGCTCAGTTCTAAAACGTCGCTTCCTTCGTCCACTAACCGGTTAATCCTGTCTCTCACGAGCAATTTTCCTCGCGCCGTGTGCCTCTTCACCGCCTCCTCGGGCCCGCCTTTGATAGCGTCGTTCGTTTTCTGGCGAAGCTCCCCGACCAGTTCATCCATTCGGGCCTTATTCTCTTGGTAGTAGGGGTCATTTTTATTCGGCTCCGTTCCGATAACTGTTGCATTGCCGTACTGCCGGCATCGAGCGTTCAGTCGCCGTATACCTCTTACTAGATTTAACATTTTATAAATTACACATTTACACACGACCAACCGCCGTGTTTACTGTTCACTACTGACGAATGAATAATGATAAATACCGTTATCAAAGCGATTAAGTACGAAAACAAATTTCGTCGTATGGTTTGACCCGCGTTGATAAAAACTTGAATAATGGAACGATAATGCTCGTATGAATTGTATGTAAGTGCCTTGATGTAATATTTACGCTCAGTTATCGTGATTCGTTTATCGTAATGCACGTCGCGTCGCCTCGTATTGTTATGCACTGAAGCAAATGACAATGGCACGCTTTTCGGCTTTACTGGCCGTAAACGCATAATATATTATAATTATTGTTTATGATGCGGCCTACTTACACTGCCCATGCATGGCATTAAGCATCTTGTTATGAACGCAGCCTTCGAAAAAATTTTATAACATGCGCCAGCGCATCTATTTTACCAAAAAAAGAAAAGAAAAATGTTGTTACCGACTTAAATTGTAATACAGCCTTACAGGAACCCCAAAATCCTTGTACCGAACAAGCTACGACGCTAGGAATAGACGAAGAGCTAAAAGTTCATCAGACTTATACTAGTATTACATAATGTCCCTTGCATTGCGTCAATGCATATAATTGTGTCATGAACAAAAGCTGATATTACCCCCAAGAGGTCGCCAGCCGTCCGGTCGGACCTTACTCATTCGTCACGTAGAGTGCAGGCGACTATTGGATCGACTGCGAAACAAACGGTGTTTAGTATCTAATCAATACCGTATAATCAGCATTCTTATAGCAGGTGAATGACATGATCGCTTTCAACTTGGCTCTTGTACGAAATAAGTCGAGACGGTTCATAAATCAGAATGTGCAAGGCTTTTGGAATATGGTGAATGCTGTAGGGAGAAGCCTTGCTTATTTGTAACATTTTTGGGGTCTGGTTATAGCCCCTTCTTCCACCACCTCTAAACCAAGTCTACGGAATCGTACTTGGCTAACAAGTAACAATAGACTTCACATATTTTTGAGATCATTATAGATGGACCAGGCAGGTTTACTGTACCTACTTATAAGCTTAAAGCTAGTTAAGTTTAGTTAGTAGATACTGATGTCAAAGATCTTTTCTTATATGCAATTCACATGTTCTTGATTTGAACAACAGCAACTTGTAAAATATAGGCTTCTGTACAAGCCTGTATTTTACAAGTGTAAAATATTTTTGAAAAGCAAATAGAATCGGGAACTATATTTTCTATCACCAAAATTTATATTTGTCATCAAGTTGTATCACCTAATAAATAGATCTATCGCCACGAAATATTTTCGTTCTCAGATAAACAAAAATTGTTCCCAGGTATGAATTATCAAATTAATGTTAATATATGTGTAAAATATAAGAGATCGATAACCAATAAAATTATATTGCATTACATGAATATAAACTTCGTTCTTATAATAACAGTTTTGTACTTAAATAATAGCTCTGTGCTCAGAATGGTAGATCTGTCACCAAATAAATCGATTATCGATCCCTGACTGCGACTCCGTCGACATGCTCTTGGAGGGGAAGAGGGTGACGGGCTAAGGAGTTTTCCTAGGTCCCATGTGCACCTATAGGTAAATAGGTTAAGGTTATTTGCCTTTTTTGACCACCCAGAAATAGGAGCCCCGCGAAGCGGGGCTCCGTCGACATGCTCTTGGAGGGGAAGAGGGTGACGGCTAAGGAGTTTTCCTAGATCCCCCACTTTTTCTTAGGCTATAGTCGTAAATTCTTATATAAAGTTAACACATAACCTCAAAAAAAAATAAAAAAAAATAAACATAATATGATTTATTGGTGATCTCTTTAAATTAGTTTGCTTAAATACTTATTAGGACACACCTATTATAATACATACAAAAACATTTATTTGGTACTAGACCTTATATCTCAGGATTTTAGGTGATTTATTGTGGAACTGATTTTGCATTGTTTGGTGACTACATTTTGGTGACAGATCTACTATTTTGAGGACAAACCCTATTATTTAAGAACCACAAAACTAATTAAATTGGTTAGCTTAAATGATACCCAATAGAATCATCATCTTTCTCAGCCTTTTAATGTCCCTCTGCCCGTCACAGGCCTTCTCCAATAATAATCGTTATACGAAGTGATTTGCTAAAGAACTTCAAGAAAAATTGTTGAACCAAATAGTTTAGTAAAAGATTGAAGCACTAAGTAGCACTAAGAACTCCACTAAGTAGTGGCATTATTATCGAGTCTGATATAAGAAGCGAAGAAATCGAGCTTTCTACACTTATTAAAACTAAAAGATAAAATGTGTTTGTTACAGGACCGTGATGAACAAACAAAACTAGAAATGAAACACCGACAGGAGGAGGACGATTTGTACAGAAAATTCTCCAAACATCGAGAAGAAGAAAACAGAAGAATACGAGAAGAAATACAGGCAAGTACCTACAACTACAGACTTATTATTTATTATTAATATTATACTCTGTATGTACGTGATTCTCATATTAAGAAAACTTTAAAATACGGCAAGTCGAAGTCTTACGCGATGGGCTCGGTATACTATGTTACTGTCTGTGGTTAATATAGCAAAGACGCACCGCCAAGCGATTTAGCGTTCCGGTGCGATGCTTGTAGAAACCGTTGGGGTAAAATTACTTACCCTTCCAAGTTAGTACAACATCTTAGGCTTCATCATCACTTACCATCAGGCGAGATCGCAGTCAAGTACTAACTTGTATAGAATTTAAAAAAAAATCAAAATCATAGATATTATCTTCTTTTTATGTGTTGATTTGTAATAATGGTTAAAGCAGTTGTATAGTTTTCTATCACTGCTACAACATGGTTTTGTACAATTTATGACTTACTAGCTTACTTACCTACCTTATTTCGATTCGATTCCATTCGCTGGATGGAACAAAATACAACGATTAATGTATGACAATGAGAGTTGTCTGGGAAAATGTAATATGTACTTAATTTGAATTTCGTTCAATAAGCGTACCAAAATCAACTTTAGATACCTATGGAATAGACAAGTCACCTCGCTACAGCAGCAGGACTTTTTTAATTCCAACTAGATGCAAGAATATAGCAAGTACCTACATTAATTAGAATATTTACATGTTGCAGGATGAATGGGAAAGAGAACTGGAAAGGCTGACAAACAGATTCCAACAAGAGATGCAAGTAAAGAAGCGCAGGCCCTCAGAGGAGATCGGAGCGTTGACCCTGAGGCACCAGCAAGAGAGGGCTGACCTGGAGAAGAACATGACCCTCCGGAGGGACAAGAAGAAAGAGAGCCTCACCAGGAAAATGTTGGAGCATGAGAGGTGAATAGTACCTACTTAATACATATTTCATTCCACTCTGTCTTGAAAAATCTATACTGTCGGGTGTGATTCTCGAAAATATAAAATTGTACATCGGCCAACGGTACCAAAGTATCAGCAGGCAATTGTCGCCTTGGCTGCATAACTGACGCAAGCATTAACCAATCAACGCATAGATGATAGTTCGTCGCTGCTATAAGTATTTTTGCAGAATCAAGGGGCAGCACTCTAGCTAGGCGATTCGCGTATTGTTTTGATAAACTGAGTGATGTTTCACTCCGCTTTACCAGAGACTTCACGTAGACTTAGGCGTTAATGGGGAGGGGGTGTGCAAGATACTTGTCAATATAAACTCATTCTTTGATCTGAGGCAAGATAGACGTTAAATTTTTGACACTTGAACCCAGAATAATTACGTACAAAGCTAACCCAGGTAGACGCAATGGAACTATAAATATGTACCTACCTACTACTGAGTAGTAAAAATAACTTGACAAAGCTCAAAGTGCAGTAACCGTTCTTGACGGCATTTTTAAAAGAAGATAGTAGCAAGGAGAAACCTGAGATCCTTTTGAGGGCAAATCTTATTTATTTCGTAAATAACCAAATCCAGTAGGTACATAATATTGCACCACCATTGAATTTGGTATAAAGAGAAACACTTTTTATTACCACGCGATTACCATACGAATAAATAAAATAATTACCATTCAAATAAGCTCGGTCACTGTCCGTAAAAAATTGCATTCATCACCAACGGGCGAGTTCAAAACTTCAAAGCGAAACAAACAGCAAGTGAGAAGTTACTTTCTTTTGTGTTTGCGCCTGCGCGTAGCCGGATGTAGGAATAAACGGATGAGAATATCGCTTGAATCTTATCAGATTAAGGCCCTGTGTAGATGAGAGACAATCTTAGGAGGAAACTGCCTGTGGCGCTAATATTAGCGCAAATTTTTATTATCCTATACCTTTAAACGAGCAATTCTTGTATATATATATATATAATCTGAATCTCGGAAACGGCTCGAACGAGCAGCAAACCAGCAAAGCAGCACCGCCAAGCGAATTAGCGTTCCGGTGCGATGCTTGTAGAAACCGTTGGGTAAATTTACTTACCCTTTCAAGTTAGTACGATAACATCTTAGACTGCATCATCACTTACCATCAGGTGAGATCGCAGTCAAGTACTAACTTGTATAGAGTAAAAAAAAAAAAAGAACGATTTTCATGAAATTTAGTATACAAGGGGTTTTGGGGGCAGGGGACCTAGCAAGGATTCATTTTTAGAAAATGTCGTATTTACCAAAAAAATATATACTTAAATCTTTATCTACCTGACATCTATTGGCGATAAAGTAAAACTATAACAGTAAACTCCTGCTGTCATCTATTGGTGAGTAGCTGTAATACTACCGAGCAAAGCTCGGTCACCCAGATATTTTTTATTATTTATCTTAATTTACGGCTCACTACACGTCGTCTGTGTACTTGCGACACGCCAAGCATGAGATAACAGCATAAAGAGATAGGAAATTTGGAAACACAAACGTCTATGTTCCAGCAGGTTTTGTGTTAAGAGGACTTATATTTCCGGAGATGGAAATTACTTTAAAGGAGGTCCCGCATACCAGTAGGTAATATGTGGGCCCTCTAACAACATAACGTTAGATGCGTATAGTGGAATTCGGAAAGTACTTCTTTATGGGGTGTTGATGATTCTCTAAAACAAAATTGAAACAACCAAAAACATCGCAGGTTATCATTGGCACGCATCACCAATCACAGCCAATCGGCGCCTTGGCTACATAAAAATTAACCAATCAGCTGCTTAGTTGTAACTTCGTCGATACTTAGTATTTTTGCAGGATCAAGAGCCAGTAAAGAAGGTTACGGACTATGCAGTGGAGTTTCCGAGGGAAAAGTCTGACTAGTCTAGAAATACGAGTAAAAAAGCGCACCGAAGTTCTTATCTAAAAATTCGTTTCTTGTTATGACTTTGTGCCTTCTAGATTTTACACTAGAGTGGATTACTCTATCCATTCCAGTGTAAAATTTAAAAAGCTAAATAATGCCTCTAAAACGTGTTACCTCTTAATTTAATTGATCTGTGTAAGATAAGTTTCTCGTCTGCACTAGGCCTTACTAGATCTAAATATGTTAACAAGAGACAGCAAAAATGATGGGAATCATAATTAACTATTCATCTTAATTCATAGCTTTATCAAAAAAAGTAGTAAAATATGTATTTGTTTACGGAAAGAAGTTTAATAGAGTTGCGGTAAGCGTGACCACTTTCTATTAGGTAGGTACTTTTAAAAATAATAATAAAAATTAATAAAATCAAATTAATATGGATTCCCAATTCGTCTATATGCCATATTTCGATTCGATATATCTAAATATGGCTAAAAAATGCGAGAATTGTCGCTAAATTGATAACCTGACTTTCGCGTATATCTGTGATTCCCATATCTCATACAGTTTTTGAATTTTGTTCAATTCCATCCTTCGAATCGAAATTTGACAATGGTCAGTATAAAAAGACATTAAGATATTTTAATGACTGAACCCATTGATTAGGATGTTCGAGATCATGCAGTCACTGGATAAATTTGTAACTAGGGAAAGCTAAAGTCCGAAAAAAGACGAGCAGGCTAGTAGGGAGTCAGCGCTGAACTGGGATACCTAATCTCCAGCATTACCGACTCCATATAAGTTTGACAAGTGTTTGGTTATTTTAAAATTTTATATATACGTTTCCAGGGCAGCCACAGCAGCCTTAGTAGAAAAGCAGAGCCACGAAATGATGGAGCTCATAACGGAGAGACGGTCAGAGTACATGGCGGCTTCCTCGCTGTACCTCGACGGAGAGGAGGCTCCACCGTACCCCGCGCGAGCGCCCCCGCCGCAGCCTCCCCTGGTGTCCAAGTTCCACATCTATACAGACCCGATGGAGTTTGCAGATGTTGATAAAATTGCCATCTCGGTGAGTGATCATGCAAATAATATAAAAACAAATTTAAAAAGGTTGTCATAAAAAAAAATTAAAAACAAGCATTTATACGTACATTTATTCATATTCTTCTCAGCAAACCCTTTCATCTGATAAATTTATTAATTAGTCCGCCATCTTGGGTGTTCCGCCATGATGGATTTAGGATGACGTCACACAGCTTGTCGTGTATGGTCATCCAAACTTAACGTGTATACCCAATTTCAGTTCAATCGATTAAAGATATCTGTTTTAAAATAGAGTTGCAAGATTCCACCTGAACAAACATACACTGCAAGTTAAATAAAAGGAATTTTGGCTACGTAAAATATAGCTCATGCTAATTCGAATTCCTCCTTAGTAATGCTTGTTTTCTAAAATCGCCATTTATCTCTGGCTTTCTCCGTGTGATACATATGCTACTTCTTCTTTGAAGCTTATTGCGTTGACATAGATAAGCAGTTTTAGTCTGGATGCCAAGTATCTAAAATTTTCATTTCCAGGTGGCACAAGAAGACCAAAAGACCTTCACAGACTTAGTACGACAGCTAGTTGGTAGATGCGCCAGCGACGTGGAAAAGGCGCGCACGATATTCCGCTGGATAACCGTCAAGAACCTCAACAACATACATTTTGATGACAATCTAAAAGGAGACTCGCCGCTGGGTTTACTGCGAGGAATAAAACACGGCACTGAAAGTTACCACGTTCTGTTTAAGAGATTATGCAGGTATGTCCATCTTTGCTGATCCCACCGGCTGCGCCAATTAATTTGCTAGGATAAGAATGAACTTTCCGCGTATATAATTTGGTTATAATTCATAAATGAGTTGATATTATTCAAGGTGTTAAGAAAACCAGATTTTAACATGTGAATCATCATCAACCAAAGTGGCATGGGTCTCCTCTCAAAAATCCTATTTTTCTATTATTTTTGCACAAGTTAGCAACTGGCATGGTATGTTGACGTGAAACCATACCAGCCTAGGTTGAATACTTGTGCAAAAGAATGCAGAAATAGGAGTTTGCCTCCGTTTTGTTAGTTAACAGCCCTGCAGTGAGGGTTGCTAAGTAAAAAACTGAACGATACAGAATCAGCCCACGGAAGGCAGAAGATTGTACCCGAGAATCAAACCTCTGCACCGAAAGAGCGAGAACTGTTCTAAAACTTCTTCTGAGGCCGTACCACCAACTTTTAAAGCAGTGATGCTGCAGTACCGTTTTAATATTGCAATATTACAGCTTTTAGAGATGGTGGTACGGCCTCTGTTCTCCTATAATAATATGAATACTCACAGGCATGTTAATGATTAACGTATTGTAATTCCCAGCTACGCAGGTCTCCACTGCGTCGTCATCAAGGGCTACAGCAAGTCTGCGGGCTACCAGCCGGGCGTCCGGTTCGAGGACAACCGATTCAGAAACTCCTGGAATGCGGTGTACGTGGCAGGCGCGTGGCGGTTCGTTCAGTGCAACTGGGGCGCGAGGCATCTGGTCAACGCGAAGGACGCTCCCAAACCTGGGAATCGAGGGAAGAGTGACAGTTTAAGGTTGGTGAAGTCCATTCAATAAAGTCTGTAAAGGTATGGCTACCTATCCTCAACAAATTGGACGTGAGAATGAATTGTCATCCAATTTCTATGAAGGATCAGTTGGAATTGACCATGTGTAGGCATGGATTGGTATGACAGTTATGTTTGACGACAAAATCGAATTTCAATTGTTTTGGTTCTATCATACCGATTGACCGGGTTTGGCGGTCGGCGATCCTAATCAAGACTTTTGTCGGTGTTAGACGTAGCCCCTTCGCACACCGGTCATAAGCGTAGTGGTATCATAAGCGTATCGTTACAACGATTAGCGTAGGAGACCTACACTCAGCAGTGATTCACAAACAATAAGGGTCTAGTCTTCAAACAGTTTGAAAAATAATTGAATTCTTTAAACTGGTTGCAGTCTACTTATTCTAGAAACTGGGTTTTTGCTTCATATGCGGACTTGTTAGAACATGTTCGTGCTCGTATTGCTCTCGCCGTACGCGCGGATTACGATACGCTTACGCTACGACGCCGTCTGTGAAGATGCTAAATCTTCACGCTACAGATTTTCACCCATAAAGGTCTTCCCCAGGTAGCATTTTTACGTCATTATGTCGTCAGTTTACGGTCCTGCACGACGTAAGAGACGTCCTGTTTTGATCAGATCCCCTTCAGATGACGTCAATTTGTCACAGCCTCAAGACGTCAGTTTACAAACGTTTCAGGGACGTCATATACTAAATGCATAGGGACGTGATGGGCCGTACATATCAGGCTGTTGTATCCACCAGGTACGAGTACGACGACCACTACTTCCTGACGGACCCGCGCGAGTTCATCTACGAGTTCTACCCGCTGCAGCCGGACTGGCAGCTGCTGAAGACGCCCATCACGCTGCACGACTTCGAGGAGCTGCCCTTCGTGCGCTCGCTGTTCTTCCGCTACGGGCTGTACTTCAGCGACCCCAACACCAAGGCTGTCATGTTCACTGACTCCACAGGTGAGGAGAACACAGAGGAATTTTCGAAGTGCAAACTTCTTTGGGCGCGGTGGGTATTTTTTGAGATGGAAAAACCATTGAACTCGCGGCAATGTTACCACACACCAACATTGTTGGTTCGGCATTTTTCAAAAGGGTAGAACTAGAAACTGATAAATAATTGATTCAATTGGTGAACTAGTGCTTAATTGTTAAACTAAACGTAGTTCAACGCAAGATTCCGCACCGCAATTTACTGCGACTGCTGGTTCATCAAACACAGAAAGTATGAGACCATCACGCGATATCGCGTGATCCGGCCTTCTACTCGATATCGCGTGATGTTCTCATATTTTGGTACCACGTGTTCATCAAACATAGAAAGTATGAGACCATCACGCGATATCGCGTGATCCGGCCTTATACTGGATATCGTATGATGTTCTCATATTTGGGTACCACGTGTACATAAAGTAGCAGGCCGAATTACGCGATTTCGCGTGGACGTAATGTTAAACCCTTGGTACGTCCTCAGGTGCGGCGACTATGCGCATAGCCATGCCGGCACATATGCAGAGCTCGCTGATCTTCCACTACAACCTCAAGTTCTACGACACGGAAGGAGACGGCTTCGACGGGGTCAGCCTCAAGCGCTTCGTCATGCAGGTATGTCTTACATTAACTAATCTTTTTCCTCACATTCTCTCTTAATCTTTACATTAATAATAAATAATAATAAATAAATAAATAAATAATTCTTTATTTGCATAATACACTTACATTGAGGTGTTAAATATAGCTAAAGTGGTTACAGTGTATTGCCATTCTATGGCGTGCAAATATGTATAAAGTAATAAGTATTGATAAACAGCGAAAACTTAAACACAATGCTTACACTATAGTTACATTAAATTTATCATTTTACTTAATACATTCCTAGAATTCTTTCATGTCATAAAAATTATACCGATTCAGCCATTGAAATAATTTGGTTTTAAATTGGTTATTGAATCTCTCCTCTCTAGTTGGTTAGTTTTTGAATGACACTTGATTCTGCACTTCGTATATCCAGAATTTCTGGTCTTCCATTGTATCACTATTCACTCTTGATCGATTGTTTCGCTCGAAGTTTTTTCGCTCGTATCTCAGAATCACAGACTGAATCAAGCCAGCTCTTGGCCCGCTTATATAGTGCTCAGTGCGGGTTCGAGAACATTCTACTCCCCCGATACCGGAGTTTTAGCAGGACTTTTCGAAGATAGTAGCTAAATTGAACATTCCAATTCCAACGACGGTTTATTTACAAGGATATTACCGGTGACGAGCAAATACGAACCTAAATCCACTCGTAATAAGATTCATTCGTATCAATACTAATAAGGTCACTAATAGTATTGTTTATTGTCAGTCTGTGGTGGGCAACGTGGTGTCGTTCCGCGTGCACGCTCCCTGCAGCGGCGCCTTCCTGCTGGACATCTTCGCGAACGCCGTCACGCCGCGCGAGTACCTCACCGGGGAGCCCATGAAGTTCAAGAGCGTTTGCAAGTTCAAGGTACGCTACATACTTACTTACTCTAGTCAATAGCAGGCCAGCGGGGCTAGACAAAGTCACAAGCGTTTGGCGTTAACGCTAGTCGACAAAAATGTATGAAAAAAACAAATGACTGTAGAAAAACCACGATAATAATTACTAAACACGCTGTGTTTGAATAATTAACTACGCTAACTTGAACGCTCGCTGGCGTTCTCGCGGACCTTGTAGATAACTTTAGCGTACTTCGCTTGACAATTGACAGCCGACAGTATCAAACACAGCGTGTTTAGTAATTATTATCGTGGTTTTTCTACAGTCATTTGTTTTGTCCATACATTTTTGTCGTCTAGCGTTAACGCCAAACGCTTGTGACTTTGTCTAGCCCCGCTGGTTCACTTATCACGTCATCGAAGAAAATTACAGGTAGCCGTCTCGACGTACTAATTGCAGACGGCCGCCGCGCGCCGGCTTGGTTGCACGCGTTAGTTCTTGTTAGTTATTTCACGCGCTGCGTGCGCCCGATTACGAGGCAACCTTAGTACGTTGAAAGAGATAAAGTAACGCGATAGAAAGAGACCACAACATTATATGCATAGCGGAGGCGGAGCCAGGCGCTATTGCGAACTGAATTGCACTCTTTTGTGTAAGCTCTAGAGTCGCTATTTCTTTAAATCATCTTGCGGAGCGAACCTTCTGTAGCGTTAGGTACTATTATGTATTCCGTGTCAATAGTGGCATTTCGCGTAAAGTTGGTATCACGACGTACTGGCAGCTAACATAGTGTAAAGATGTTCCACATCATATGCAACGTGCAAGTACTGTAAGGCTCGTTGTTTTCCATCGTCAGATTTGCTGCGCGGAGCTGCAGACAGTGATGGTGCCGCTGCCCGACTGCGCGAGCGGCGAGTGGGGTCCCACCAAAGCTACGAGACTGTTCGGACTCGTTCCAATCACTCATCAGGTGGGTACAAGAACATTGTTTAAATACTTACCAATAATTCATAATAATGTTCCGTTTAAATGCGATCGTAAACAAACGAAACGTTTGTCCACTATACTGTAGGATTTCTCCATACATCTACAGCCAGCGCGCCAAGCGGACAACAGTCGAAAGCTTAGTTCAATTGTTTCAAGTGTCCGCTTGGAGCGCTGGCTGGTATAAGTATTGTATATTGGAAGCGAATCGACTCAATATTTGTGCGATAACTTGTACTAAGACTAACCCTACTGAGCGCAATATCTCGCTGCCCGCTCTGAAATCTGCAAAATTACTTCTAGTTCGACGAAGTTACGTCTTGGAGACTGATTGGTTAAAGTTTGTAGGTATCGGTTAAGCAGCGTCAATTTAAAGTTATTCCTTTCTCTGTGGTACACACCGACCGGCTCGTAATGGTTATATTGCTGGTTATACCGGCTATGCTTGAACGATGTACAATTTTAAAGTGAATCTTTTTGCATCATCCCAAGCATATCGAATGTCGCATTACAGCCGCGCCGGGGCCGGGTGTATTGTCAATTGCTTAGTAATTTTATAACGCCATCTTTATTTTAAAATTTATGTGGTTAGTATTATACTTGAATGTTCATTTTTTCCTTCAAACTTTTACTGTCGCAACTAATAAACTGTTGAGATGGTACTGTCCTAAGCCTACGTATTCTACTAACAACACCGCGAATTAGCAACCTCAGAATATGCATGGGCATCCGAACGATTTACGTAAACCTTTTTAGTACAAGCAGACAGTAGCGCCATCTGTCAAAATTCAATAGGTGGCTGCTGAGCGAACTACAGCGTGGCCTAGTACTGTTGGTGTTATTGGCACCGATAAACTGGCGACATTTTTCACGTATTTGTCTATTACTAACAATCAGATTATTATTTTTTGTCATCTTAGGAGGCACTAGTGTTCGCGGGGCGCGAGCTGGAGATCCAGTTCC
Organism: Coenonympha arcania; assembly: GCA_036785405.1. Lineage (NCBI taxonomy): Eukaryota > Metazoa > Arthropoda > Insecta > Lepidoptera > Nymphalidae > Coenonympha > Coenonympha arcania. Next base: position 3,710,364 of record CM072074.1, read on the forward strand.
GCATGTCGCGCCCGCTGGCGGACTTCATGGCGACGCTGCACAAGAACGGCGTGGACGAGAAGCGCCTCTCCAAGTTCGTGCAGCAGAGCGTCAGCGACGACATCGTCAACTTCTACATCACCTTCCCGGAGGAGGGTACGTCGCAATTTTAAAACATGCTTTTTATGACGACCTCTGTCATAGAGGTCGTGCCACAGTGGCGCGCACTTGGGTCACGGGTTCAATTCCCGTCCCGGGTACTTTAGAACTTTATAATTTCTAAATTAGCTCACAACCCTTTTTCTGTATCTCAGTGAAAATCATTCAGTGATCTTCAACGAGCTCATGTGAGATATTATGTTTTTTATCCATTGAAGGTTTTTTATCCACAAAACCTCACTTTCGTTTCACTTAATAAAGCAGCAATGTATAACGAATAGCAGTCACTTACCATCAGATTTGATCAGTCAACTTGTAGACAGTCTACTGCCTACAAGTTAACACACACACACTCACACACTCACGCACACAGTTACACTAGTTAGTTAGTTAGTTGTTGAGGACAGTCTACTGTAGAGTGTAAAAAAATCGTTTAGTAATTCGGTACATATAATTTCGTTGGCTACAGTACCATTCAAACCACAACAGTAGGTAGGGCTAAATCCTGATGAATATGGGTAGCTCAATCCACGAAGACCACTCCTTCACAATTGTTTACGTTGTATGCAATTCATAAGGAGTTAGGCTAAGAAGGAGTGGGACCCGTTTTGATGGATTGAACTACTTTACTATGATTTTCTTGGATTGAACTACTTTAATAGATACATTTGTTAATCCAGGTCAATACGGACTGGACATCTACACGCGCGAGCGCGGTGGACCGACGGCGATACACCAGAACGGATCCACGGAAAAGGAGAAGCATCTTTTGACTCACTGCTGCAAATATCTCATCAACAGCAGCAAACGGAACTGACTTCAAAATGAAACACTTTATTGGAGCAGAATTATCACGAATATTTCAAGAGTGCAGAAACTTATCGAATGCGTACTTTGCTTAACTGTGCAATCACTTTCTAAGGCCCGCTTGCTTGACTTAACTTTAACCGAAACGTTATAGTTAAATATGGCGGTCTGATCCTTATTTCGAAAGACATAAGAGTCCGGCCGCCATATTTAACGATAACGTTTTTGCTAAAGTTAAGTCAAGCTACCGGGCCTTAGTTTCTACATTACTTACGTTAAAATAATATGGAACTTGAATTTGCTTCTCTCTCACGTACTAAAATTATTAGTATAATAGTACGAGCGAGATGGAAATATAATGAGAATCCATTACATATATTTTGTATACGACTTTTCAATTACAAATCGACTGAACACAAAATTTTTTCATACATAATTATGTCATGTTTAAGTTTTGTCAGTCGTTCAGTTATTTCTGAGTAGTTAATCTAATGCCTTGTCTCCATTATTATCAAAAAGACTAGAGAGAAGTCAAAGTAACTTTTATTAAACAATTACTGCATGGATTACTGAATACACGAAGACGCGCCCCACCCCTTGATAATCGCTTTTTGTTTCATGCGATTCCGCAGGAGTAAGCGGTATAGCAATAGTTTTTAAATGGTTGGGAAAGAGTGGGGCGCGTCTTGTGGAGGTAGGATCTCTCATGTCTAAACAAAGTAACCACAGAGTAAATTCACTTGGACTATAAGATTAATGTTTTATCCAACACTGACTTAGCAACGATGGTCGTAAAAAATGATATTTTTTTAATATCTCGCATTTTAGTAAACTGTTTCTAATTACAACAAGAGGTTTATAGATTGTATCGTTATGAAATAAATTATAAGAATTATATCCAAATGTAGATATTAGGAAATAAAAGCCGTTTATTGAGTAATTATTATTAATATCATTATATACATATTTTTTATAAATGTTTTTTTAATCGATATTTTTTATATTTTAAAGTACTCTAGGTTGTGCCGGTGCAATCTGATTGCATTTTACGTAATTTATAATATTAATTAAATTTACATGAATTCACTATAGTAACGTTTTGAGCCCTTTCTAATACGGTAGAGACTAATTACATTAATATTAGTAATACATATGCAAGAATGACAACATTATAACATTATTTTAACAGCTATAAAAAATTACAAACATTCGCAAATAAACAAATTAAGTATTTGAAAACGAAAACAGGAGATATAGGAAAAAATCTATACATAAAATCAATTCAGTATTTACTTATCATGAATTTATGACTATGAAGGAAATCAGTATGTTAATGAGTTTTGTTTTTTTTTGAAGGTCCGAATGCATCTGATATTGATAGAGTAAACGTTTATACTTAAAACTAAGATTTTTTAAACATCTCGTATTGAACGCTTAACAGATTATTGTGGGCGATTTTCTTTACATCGGCTGAACATCGTAGGTTACCATAGCGACTTCGCTTCGACTTAGGTTGTAACCTAAGCAAACATGCTTTGTTGTGATCCAAGATGATATTTTCAAACCAACGGAATACGCATGAACTTGAAAGGTGTTTATAGAACGAAATATATTTAAGAAAAAAAACAGTAAATACCAGAAGTTCTATATAATATACTTGCATTGTCAAGAGAATTTCACTTACGCTTAACCCCTAATAAACTTAATGAGATATTATAATTATTATAAAGAATAATAGAATAACTATATTAATTAAGAGATACGTAATTTATACTATTTTACGAGTATTTTATTATACACAACATTATATTATTATTATTGTAAATTTTTTATAAAATATATGGCATGTTATTTTTCTAATTTTTTTCTTTTTTTTAAATACCTAATCAGATCCCTATGGATAGTCTTAGAAATAATTTGAGCACCGATTATAGTGGGACGGAATGTCTTAAAAAATAAGTCACTGGGAATATCAGTCATTTTCATAAAATGGTCACATAAGAAAAATCAAGTTTTCCGAAATCGAAAACAATGTTTGCTTGAAATAACATTGATTTAATTTTTAAGGAATTGTTCAAGTTTTCATTTCTGTCGGCGCTTCCGGAGCGCCACTTTTTTAAATTTAACAACTTTCCACAAATAAGTAGTGTTATATGGAGTCTATTACCGCAACCACAGATAATATAATACTATACTAGCCGCAACTCAGGTTTTCGTTATGCCGCGTCCGCACATTTGGCACAACTACTGCAAACATTTGCTTGATCGGGAATCAAATTCCGCCGTCCACACGTTTGGGAGGCCGTTAGTGTGTTCTGAACAGGCAAGCATCTTTAATCTTTCGGCTTAAGTTATCTTTTTTGAATATATACAATTAGGGCATGCACCCGGGATTTCCCGGTTCTTAAAATCCCGGGAAATCCCGGAAAGAACCGGTTCTGAATATGACTTCCCGGTTCTCCCGGTTCTTTAAAAAATCCAATTATGACGTATTTTATCGAAAAAAATTTTTTTTGTTTGACTGAGTATACTTTCCAGATGGTTTCATAGTCATCAAGTCAGGATCTGATGTTGGGATCCTGGAGAAATCGAGGGAACTCTTCAAATTTTATAAGAACACTTGAATGTTTCGTACAACCATAGTCCTTCCATAGTAGGTACTACCTACGCCATGTGCGAAAAAAAGACGATAATATTATAAACAATTGCCTGACGTCAAATTGGTATACATTAAAAATTATTACACTCTTTGTAGTGGCATTTGAAGTCGGTTTTTTGGAAATAATTTTCTATTTCGTGTTTACTACAAATCGTAATAGCCCCTTTTGTAGGAATATTGAAAATAATGCTTTTAATTAAAATTTTAAAACTTTTTTACCAAGAACCGGGAAATCCCGGGTACCCGGTTCTGAGCTCGGTGCAGAACTGGGAATTCAAAATTAAGAACCGGAACCGGTTCTGCATGCCCTATATACAATTCTCGTGCCAATTTTTGTTACCAAACTCCTCCGAAACGGTTTGACCGATTGTCATGAAAACTGTGTATGTTCGGTAGGTGTGAGAGTAGGTCGAGAGCTATTTTTTATATCCCTAATGGCAAAACAATGTTTGCCGGGTCAGCTAGATCTAACTATAAAAACAAGAAAGTAAAAGAAAGAAAACGAACAATACGACATAAAAGATAGCGATACTAGCAGATAGGCAAACTCTGTCCCTATAGTAGTATTATTATTTCGCTGCAGACTCGGTCATAAATCATTCGAGTGTTTCGCTTTTGTTGTTCTGCAGTAATGCACAACTCAACAAAGAACAACAAAAGCGAAACACTCGAATGATTTATGACCGAGTCTGCAGCGAGATAATAACACTATTATAGTTTGAACTTGTGCTGGTTCGTTGATGTTTGGCAAACTTGCGGACGCGGCATTATAGATATTTCAATCCACGAAGACGCGTCCAACTCTGTCATAATCGCTTATGTTTCATTCGATTTGTATGGAGTTTGACAGAGTGGGGCGCGTCATCGCGGATCGAAATATCTATACACACTGTATCACACTGTATAAGTAGTGTCTACACGAGGCCATGGCTGGCGGTGAGCGTGGCGCGCTGCTCCACATAAGTATAAGTAGTGTCTACACGAGGCCATGGCTGGCGGTGAGCGTGGCGCGCTGCTCCACATAAGTATAAGTAGTGTCTACACGAGGCCGTGGCTGGCGGTGAGCGTGGCGCGCTGCTCGACATAAGTATAAGTAGTGTCTACACGAGGCCGTGGCTGGCGGTGAGCGTGGCGCGCTGCTCGACATAAGTATAAGTAGTGTCTACACGAGGCCGTGGCTGGCGGTGAGCGTGGCGCGCTGCTCGACATAAGTATAAGTAGTGTCTACACGAGGCCGTGGCTGGCGGTGAGCGTGGCGCGCTGCTCGACATAAGTATAAGTAGTGTCTACACGAGGCCGTGGCTGGCGGTGAGCGTGGCGCGCTGCTCGACATAAGTATAAGTAGTGTCTACACGAGGCCGTGGCTGGCGGTGAGCGTGGCGCGCTGCTCGACATAAGTATAAGTAGTGTCTACACGAGGCCGTGGCTGGCGGTGAGCGTGGCGCGCTGCTCGACATAAGTATAAGTAGTGTCTACACGAGGCCGTGGCTGGCGGTGAGCGTGGCGCGCTGCTCGACATAAGTATAAGTAGTGTCTACACGAGGCCGTGGCTGGCGGTGAGCGTGGCGCGCTGCTCGACATAAGTATAAGTAGTGTCTACACGAGGCCGTGGCTGGCGGTGAGCGTGGCGCGCTGCTCGACATAAGTATAAGTAGTGTCTACACGAGGCCGTGGCTGGCGGTGAGCGTGGCGCGCTGCTCGACATAAGTATAAGTAGTGTCTACACGAGGCCGTGGCTGGCGGTGAGCGTGGCGCGCTGCTCGACATAAGTATAAGTAGTGTCTACACGAGGCCGTGGCTGGCGGTGAGCGTGGCGCGCTGCTCGACATAAGTATAAGTAGTGTCTACACGAGGCCGTGGCTGGCGGTGAGCGTGGCGCGCTGCTCGACATAAGTATAAGTAGTGTCTACACGAGGCCGTGGCTGGCGGTGAGCGTGGCGCGCTGCTCGACATAAGTATAAGTAGTGTCTACACGAGGCCGTGGCTGGCGGTGAGCGTGGCGCGCTGCTCGACATAAGTATAAGTAGTGTCTACACGAGGCCGTGGCTGGCGGTGAGCGTGGCGCGCTGCTCGACATAAGTATAAGTAGTGTCTACACGAGGCCGTGGCTGGCGGTGAGCGTGGCGCGCTGCTCCACGCCGCGTATGAGCGTGCCCAGCAGCCCCTCCATCTCGTTCGCCGTCTCGCGCAACTGGGTATTGTCGAAACACGAATCTGAAATAAATATATCGTCAGAACCTTAACGCTTTTCATTTGAGTGGCTGTGACGCAGTGTGTATAAATGCAATTGTAATCTGAGGGTTATGCATTGGCATGCCGACATGTGGACGTCATATATATACCAAGATGTAGTTAGACCTACTCGTGGCATCCAAATATAAGAGATGGAATTGGACGCAGCCCCGTCGGTGGCCTACATGCCTAGCCAATACACTTCACATTCACATTGATAGAGGCACCAAAGTCTAACCCGCCAAAAAAGTCCGCCGCGAAGCCCTGCTCGGTGCTGATCTAGTACTATAGAGTTCTGTTTCACAAGTACCCATCAGTGCTTACCGTCCATAGCGAAGTTGTTAGTGAGTATTTGCTGCAATCTATCCAGCACCGTGTCCAGGTCCGCGTTGAGCTCCCTCATCTTGTCGTTGCTGCTCTCCACTGAGCGGATGTCCGCCGCGAAGCGCTGCTCGGTGCTGATCTAGTAGAGTTCTGTTTCACAAGTACCCATCAGTGCTTACCGTCCATAGCGAAGTTGTTAGTGAGTATTTGCTGCAATCTATCCAGCACCGTGTCCAGGTCCGCGTTGAGCTCCCTCATCTTGTCGTTGCTGCTCTCCACTGAGCGGATGTCCGCCGCGAAGCGCTGCTCGGTGCTGATCTAGTAGAGTTCTGTTTCACAAGTACCCATCAGTGCTTACCGTCCATAGCGAAGTTGTTAGTGAGTATTTGCTGCAATCTATCCAGCACCGTGTCCAGGTCCGCGTTGAGCTCCCTCATCTTGTCGTTGCTGCTCTCCACTGAGCGGATGTCCGCCGCGAAGCGCTGCTCGGTGCTGATCTAGTAGAGTTCTGTTTCACAAGTACCCATCAGTGCTTACCGTCCATAGCGAAGTTGTTAGTGAGTATTTGCTGCAATCTATCCAGCACCGTGTCCAGGTCCGCGTTGAGCTCCCTCATCTTGTCGTTGCTGCTCTCCACTGAGCGGATGTCCGCCGCGAAGCGCTGCTCGGTGCTGATCTAGTAGAGTTCTGTTTCACAAGTACCCATCAGTGCTTACCGTCCATAGCGAAGTTGTTAGTGAGTATTTGCTGCAATCTATCCAGCACCGTGTCCAGGTCCGCGTTGAGCTCCCTCATCTTGTCGTTGCTGCTCTCCACTGAGCGGATGTCCGCCGCGAAGCGCTGCTCGGTGCTGATCTAGTAGAGTTCTGTTTCACAAGTACCCATCAGTGCTTACCGTCCATAGCGAAGTTGTTAGTGAGTATTTGCTGCAATCTATCCAGCACCGTGTCCAGGTCCGCGTTGAGCTCCCTCATCTTGTCGTTGCTGCTCTCCACTGAGCGGATGTCCGCCGCGAAGCGCTGCTCGGTGCTGATCTAGTAGAGTTCTGTTTCACAAGTACCCATCAGTGCTTACCGTCCATAGCGAAGTTGTTAGTGAGTATTTGCTGCAATCTATCCAGCACCGTGTCCAGGTCCGCGTTGAGCTCCCTCATCTTGTCGTTGCTGCTCTCCACTGAGCGGATGTCCGCCGCGAAGCGCTGCTCGGTGGCTGATATGCTGTGACTGCTTTCCAGCGTTTTTGTAGCATTACGTTTTGTCGTTTCAGTTTCTAAAACAAACTTTTAATTAAACCACCATCGGGATTGGCCGGAGGTAATAGAGAAAATTTCCCCTTCAGGCAGGAATTATGAACCGGGTGTCTTCTGGTAGAAGTTGTATTTATAAATCACTTGTCGAAAACTTCGTATACCTCGCGTAGATTTTTTTTTAGAAATGATTATTGTTAGTCAATTACTTAGATGATAAACATGTTGTATTGTTTATTATGCATCAACATGGGTCTTGTTCTGTATACAATCTTACACTTTCTGTGAAGAGGACCCTTTAGGACATTATTGGTTATTACTATTATCCTTCCTTTATCATAAACATAGTTATTTCATTGAAAGCCTAATTCTATACTTATACTAATACTACTGCTTACCATTGTAAAAATTGCTCATATCGTTCATAGACACTGTTGAAATACTGTCCGAAGTGGTCTGAGCCATGACCGGTTTGAGGGCATCTCCAGACATTGTCAAAAGATGCATGCTGTCAGGTTTGTCAGTCACCGAGAAGTTGCCAGAGTCCAGACTGAGGACTCTGGGCTGTGTTTTAGCATTATCTGTGACCGGCTTCTCGTCAACAACTGCGATGGGACTGAAGAGGTCAAATGCTTGTGGACGTTCTGATTTGTCTGTTTTTGTCTCGGGTGTGAAGTTTTTCGGGTTCAAGAAGTAGTCCTGAAATTAAAATGAAAATATTTATTTTCACATGGGCCTAAATAATAGACTCTTATGAAAAGTCAAAACTCTACCGCCAGGTTCGGAATGCAGGTCTGCACCGAGAAGAACTGGCAAGAAACTCGGCACTTGCTCTTTTCAAAAATGTCATTGATATAATACAAGATTTCTTATCGAGTATGAAAGATTATAACATATTTTTAAGATATCTCATGGAAGAAGGAAGCATATTTCTATCTAGGTATCTAATATTTAAGTGTAAGCTGTGAACCTCCTTAACATATTGATTCCAGTAAATGAAAAAAAGCATAAAGCCACGGATTCTTGTAATTTGCATGAAGCCCCAGATTCTTGCAATTTGCAAAAAACTACAAATTCCTGCCACTTGAGAATGGTACCAAAGCCATATGTAAAATTGAAGTCTCACAATTGGTTTGTACTTCATCAGACGTCGTCTTCAATAGACTGTCCTTCCTTCACATTCTATTATTATTTCAGTAACTAATATAGCTATCATGAAATTTGGATCATTGGAAATTACCCTTTTTTTTTGTAATTAATAATAAATTGGATATTGGAATAAAAAGAATCGAAAATTATAAATGTTACAAAATATGTACATTTTCATAAGAAAAACTTACTTTAAGTGTCTTGAGCCTCGCAATTTGTGCTGATATCTGATTGTAATATATCTCAGCCTTCCCTTTTAGCTGATCGTCTTCGGATTTGGCCGCCGTTTCCAGTTGGTCCATGAGATCTTTTAGAGCCCTTAAACAAGAAAAAGTCATTTTTTTTATTACTTTACTATACAATAATATACTTTAAACCAGGATAAAATTATGACGTACAGTTGTACATGAGTAAGTGAGAACTGGGTAAGTGAGAGAAATCTGTTAGTGAGAGTATTTGCTAGTTCCCGTCACTTCGTCCTTCTAACTCTGAACTCTGTGAAAAACCCCTATAAGACAAAAAAAGATCTCGGTCCCTTGAGCTCTCTTAACCAGTTTGACTGTACATTAAAAATTAAATTCTAATCGGGAAATGATTCCGCTGTTACAAGCATTTCAATTTTTGGAAGAGGTGTCTCTTTCACGCGAAACAAAAATTTATAGTGTTACAAACACAATTCCTTCATGATTAATAATCATAAGGCTATCGCTGTCTAATCGAAAATATTAAAGTTCTTTAGAACTCCCAAGATCTTGTACAAAAAACTACAGAAGTCTTCGTCTCGTGAAATATAAACATATTTGCGCAAAGTTTTTCTTTTTTGTTACAACTTATTTATCTTTTGGCCAATAAAAATTATCTATTAGCTGACCCGGCAAACGTTGTTTTGCCATTAGGGATATAAAAATACGCTTACGACCTCCTCTCAGAACTACCATACACAGAAAATTTCAGGAGTTTGGTAACAAAACTCGAGAATTACCTATTAGAATTTAGATGTACAGAATTTCTATACGGGATCTTAATGTACTAGTAATGAGCCCGACTCGCAATTGATAGATTTTATATGAAATTTACAGGTTTTTTATAGCTCGAAGTTAAACTCACTTGGTGTCATTTTCCATGTTAGTGATGATATCTTGCAGTGTCATGGCGGGGTTACTGGCCTTAGTCCCCGACGCCTTGCCGACAGTGGAGGTAAAAATGACGGGTTTCTCTTTCTTTTTAACTGACCCCTGTCTTGTGTGTTTGGATTTACGTTCTTTTTTTGAAATATTTTTCTTTCTCGTCTTTGTACAGAAGAAAAATCTTTTCATTCCGCTTATGAAGCCGAGACATTCGGCAGGTTTTATCTGAAATTTGAAACAACATAAATTCTAACAATTAAACTTTTACTATCCACTATCATAAGACCTATCTATACATCTTAATTAGTTAAAAGAATAAACATTACAAATATGATTAAATAATATTAAATTTTAACATTACAAATTATAGATTTGGCAATTATAGATTTTAAATAATTAATTCAGGATAAACAACTGAAATATGTATTTCAACTTAGTGCACTTCTGTATATCCTGGCATAAGTAGTAGTAAGATTTCATAATAACTCATAGTCCTAGTAATTGTAATTGAATAATAATACTTGAACATCCACCAATTCACTGAAGTTTCAATCATGCCATACTGTCAATCTCATCCAAAACATCAGGGGTCTGATAGCATAAGAAAAAAATATTAATCGTTTCGTAAATGTTAGCGAATTCTGCTCCCTGATTGGCTGATGTAAATCAGGGAGCCAATCAGCGGGCAGAATTTGTAAACGATTACAATAACGATGAATACGTTTTTCTTACACAATCGGCTGCATAACGAATTACGAGATTTCTATAAGGCATAATATAGAATTGCAAACAAACCTCTCCATCAGTGATTTCTTGGACTAAATGCGTCTTTTTATGACCGACGACACTGGACAAGTCCTTGCCATACAAATAACATTTTTCACAGAAGTAAACTCTGTTGCAATCTGAACACTTGAATTTCAGCATCTGAAAACAGAAATGGACTAAGTTTACGAGATGAGATGAGCGAGACATTCACAAAGTGATACACCTGCCCACTACCGGATACAGTGCATCTCACAATTTTGCATTTGCAATGTCATACATGTGTGGCCTTGTACGGTCTGTTCTTACATACGGCAGTGAGTGCTGGACAATTAGTAAAAAGGATGAAGAGGCCCTTCTCGTTTTTGAAAGAAGGATCCTAAGATCAATCTACGGGGCAGTGCAAGTTGATGGAATGTGGCGCATTCTGTACAATTATAAGTTATATAATATACTAGTAGGGCGCGTGGGGGCGCGAGCCACATGTGGCCCGCGTGCTGTCTTCCCCCCTTTAGTCTCAACATTCCCCATACATTTTCTATGAAAAAACAAATTCCGCCATTTTGAATTTTTTTTTCTTTCCATACAATAGACCTTCGCGTCCTGATCACTTATTGTCAAGAAACCGTTCTTCCATCTTTTATACTTTCCGAGATACGGACGAAATTCGAATGGCGGCCATTTTGAATCCGCCATTTTGAAATTTTTTTCAGCTCACTGCCAATTGGATGACATTTCGAATGACATTTGGTCGAGCACCCCCCACCTATCTGCAATACCCTTGGCTGTGCCCTTCACCCGTCTTCGAAATCCTCAATCATCAGCTCTCTCCGTATTTTTCCTCCGAATGAATTTTTTCCTTCTATACGACCCCATCCGTGGAAAAAAAAATTTTCATACAAAATTGTTCAGGAGAGGTGATCAATCAGTGAGTCAGTGGCCAATCAGCACGAGTAGCTATATATATAGTAACTAGTAGGGCGCGTGGAGGCGCGGGCCACATGTGGCCCGCGTGCTGTCTTCCCCCTATTTGCCTTCCAACTTTTAGTCTCTTCAATATTCGCCATACATTTTCTATGAAAAAATAAATTATGCCATTTTGAATTTTTTTTCTGTCCATCCAATAGACCTTTGCGCCCTGATCACTTCTTGTCAAGAAACCGTTCTTCCATCTTTTATACTTTCCGAGATATTGGCGAAATTCGTTTGGCGGCCATTTTTAATCCGCCATTTTGAAATTTTTTTCAGCTCACTGGCAATTGGATGACATTTCAAATGACATTTGGTCGAGCACCCCCCACCTATCTTTGATACCCTGGCTGTGCTCTTTACCCGTCTCCGAAATCCTCACTCATCAGCTCTCTCCGTATTTTTCCTCCGAATGAATTTTTTTCTTTTATACGACACCATCCTTGAAAAAAATTTTTTTCATACAAAATTGTTCAGGAGAGGTGATCAATGAGTCAGTCAGTCAGTGAATCAGCACGAGTAGCTATATATATAGTAACTAGTAGGGCGCGTGAGGGCGCGGGCCACATGTGGCCCGCGTGCTGTCTTCTCGCCTATAAAAAAATCTCTTTAAAATTCCCCTCTCATTTTCTATGAAAATAATAAATTCCGCCATTTTGAATTTTTTTCCTATCCATCCAATAGACCTTCGGGTCCTAATCACTTCTTTCCAAGAAACCGTTTTTCCATCTTTTATACTATCCGAGATATCGACAAAATTCGAACGGCGGCCATTTTGAATCCGCCATTTTGAATTTTTTTTCAAGTCACTGCCAATTGGATGACATTTCGAATGACATTTGGTCGAACACCCCCCACCTATCTTTAATACCCTGGCTGTGCTCTTCACTTGTCTCCGAAATCCTCACTCATCAGCTCTCTCCGTATTTTTCCTCCGAATGAATTTTTTTCTTTTATACGACACCATCCTTGTAAAAAAATTTTTCCATACTAAATTGTTCAGGAGAGGTGATCAATGAGTGAGTCAGTCAGTCAATCAGTGAATCAGCACGAGTAGCTATATATATATAGTAATAATATCTTTGGTGAGCCTAACGTAGTCCAGCATATAAAGATCGCGAGATTGCAGTGGGCTGGACACGTACAACGTGTGGGTGAATGCAGACCACCTAAAGAGCTCATGGTGTCACACCCAGATGGACGCAGAAGTGTGGATCGGCCAAAGCTTCGATGGCTCGATGGTGTTGAGCAGGACGCAAAACGAATCGGCATACGAAATTGGAAAACGAGCGCTAGCGATGGGGATAGGTGGCGAAATCTTCTTGAACAGGCCTGGGCCCACAAAGGGCTGTAGCGCCATTGATGATTATGATGAATATCATACATTCATGATTCCGAATAAATTATGTTTAATTTTTGAAGTCTCATTTCTCCCAGTAACCTTGTCCGCTGCAGTGCCCTTTAGAAACACAGCAATACATAACTTTGTCACAGACTCACAGTCAACGATATCAACCTGAGGATGAGGTCCATCGGAACATTTTACGTCAACCTTCTTCATACAATAAATAACCGGACAAGTGCGAGTCGGACTCGCGCACTGAGGGTTCCGTACCTACTACTACCGAAGGAATAAAACCATAAAAACCACTTTTCTTGAACCGCTTAACCAACTTATTCAACATTAAACAACTTCACCGCGAGTTAAATACGTGCAACGCCATCTGTCGTCATCAATGTTAAACAAAATTTTAGACTTGTTGAATATCAATTCAACACGTATTAAAAAAAACTACTCACTAGATCTCGTTCAAACCAATTTTCGGTGGAAGTTTGCATGGTAATGTACATCATATATTTTTTTTAGTTTTATCATACTCTTATTTTAGAAGTTACAGGGGGGGTACGCCGCAACATGGCGGAAATCGTCTTTGTGGACTAATAACATGAAGCTGTAATCTGTAGCGCGGACCGTGATATAAACAATACTTCGGTCGGCTTACTACTGAGGCCATTGGTGTCAAAACGAACGTTTTCGACACCAGTAAACTGGCGTCATTTTTTGCGTAGTCTGCCGAGTCCTGTGTATACGTCTATTGTCACAGTAGTATGTATATAACTGATACTGCGATTATACGTACTTGGAAGGACCCTCTAAGAAGAGTCCTAATTATTATCATTATTATTTAATAAGCAGGGCTGATGCGCCTATATCAATTGTGCTAATTGTTGCTTGCTCAGATGTTTGTCGAGTCTGTTCTTAAATAGGTTGAGCGATTCAGCTGTAATGATGTCCTCAGGCAATTTGTTCCAATGTCTTACAACTCTGTTACCAATGAAATGCTTGTAGGGATTTGTGGTCGCCGGCTGGAATTCTAGCCTCAGCCCATACCCTCTTAGCTTAGGATTTTTCTTAATGGCAAACATTTCGTTGTAATTATTCTCGGCGCAGCGAACCGTGATCCTTATGACACTGACAGCTAATGTCACCATATAACATTGTAGTGGCGTCACCATTAAATCGGGATCATATTGGGGGCGTCTAAAAATGCCATTTATAAATTTTACGTAGCTTTATACCATTAGTAATGATATTCCGTTGATATTATTAACAATTCTTAACATTTACAAGAAGTTATGTCAATCTGAATTTATGTTTGCGTACAACGGAATAGCTTTTGTTCTCTAAAATCTAAATTGAATAGTTTAGCGCTGTCAAATTATATTTTAGATTAGAGCTGTCATTTAGGGGTGTAACAGAATGTCACATCTCTCTAAGTCTTATTTTGGCGATTTTTAGTTTAGAGATTGGCAACAGAATAAGCACCATTGTAATATTTTTTAAAACATGTTTACCAACGTGGTTTAAGTGCAAGCCACGCCTTTGTCTAAAAAAAAAAATATCGACACGACCAAAGACACGACCCATCACTAAACGAACTGTCATAGGGATCATGGTTCGCCGCGCGGAGAATAGACATGCTGTAAAAGTTGTTAAGAATCTTGTATGTCTCAATAAGGTCGCCTCTTTCTCGCCTATGCTTGAGAGTGCTGAGACCAAGACTTTTAAGCCTTTGTTCATATGAAAGCTTTTTCAGTTCCCTTGGCATTTTAGTGCCAGTGAAAACTCAATTGTGGGAGTATGTATGTACCTGTATAAGAGGTTGTCCGCACGCGCTGCAGCCAGCGCCTGCGTTGGCACAGCTCCTACTGTCAACTACTCTCTGCACTACACTAAGCCACTTGGTGCTGGCACAATGTTGAGCCCCCCATTCGGCCACCGCTTGAGTTGATACGCCGAGCATCCCTGCGCTCTGTAGAAAAAATAGTACATTTCAATATAAGTGCGGAAAGATTGTCATTTCTTTACGAGTCCCGGTTTGTTGACCCAAGCCGAAGCCGAGGGTCAACTATAAGGACGAGTAAAAATGACAATTCCGCACGTGCATTAAACGACGTTTTTTAATACATTTGCGAAAAAAAAATATTGGTTTTACGTGTTTGTCTGCTCCGTGTTTGCATGCCGTGTTCGTGTTCATGCGCTCCTGGTGCGCCCGCTCCGGTGCCGCGTAGGAGGAAAACACAAAAACACTAGTGCGGAAAAGAATAACTTTGCGCATGCTAAACACACATGGAAATGTCAACTTTATGAGCAAATGTATTAAAAAAGATTGTTTTAAATTGAATACGTCAGGATCTGGTGGGGCGGTGTTACCAGTCTACTAGCAAAGGCGAACCGCCAAACGATTTAGCGTTCTGGTGCGATGCTGTGTAGAAACCCCTAAGGGTAACTTACTCCTTCAAAATTAGTACTTACTTACCATCAGTCTTTTAGTCTTTACTTACCATCAGGTGAAATCGCAGTGAAGGACTAACTTGTAGTGAATAAATAAAAAAATTGTAATAGGGTCAATTTACACTGTGGTGGAATGGAATGGAAGAGTTTTTTTTACATAGCATAATGAACTCTATGTCAATTGTATAACATACAAAATAAATAATTCTTGAGAATGTGCGAGGAATCCCCAGAATACGTGTGACCTTTTTTGGCTCTTATTTAGTTGTATGTCCTATGTATCTTGTAAATTAACCCTTAACTCCAGAGATGTGATAAATTAACTCCGCAAACCTGGAAAACAGGTTTTACCTGAGCAAAACAGGAATCAATGTCAGTCTGCAGATGGTCGCACTGGCAGCCCAGGTACTTGGGCAGAGCAGTCACGTGGGCGAGCAGCGCGCCGAGCCGTCGTGGCGTCACGCAGCCGTTGTGATCCGCACAGCAGTCCGCAAGAGCCTGCCACTTCTCCAGTATTGGCTCCTCGCTTAACAGTATCATGAGGGTCTTTGCTGCTAAAACTCTTATCGGTGTTTTTCTTTCTCTGTAACAAAATATGTTGACTTTAATCTGTACTGACTTACAAAATCTGTACTGTTAAGACTTTAATCAGGAATCCAGTGCATGACCCAGACTACAGAAGACAAAAAAATGAAAATTCTAGATGTTATTTATCCATTGTTCTTGACTTAGACTACGAGTATTTATTAGAATTTTGTTAGATCTCTATGTACTCTAAAATAAGTTAATCATCGAATCATAAAAGCCAAAGAGTAGCTGGAAGAAATAGCATGCAGCAATAAGGCCTAAAATAAAAATAAAAATAAAAAAAATCTATATCTTAAAAATCTTAATAAAAATCTTTTTTTTTTTAATAAGGCCTACTTTGCATAAAATAATTGTGAGGAAGAATTAAGTGTTTCCTCGCCTTCTTCTTCATACAAACTGTGAGAAATTTGATCAGGCAGCTTTCAGAACTTTAATCATACATATTGTTGGTGAGTTTAACGAACAACCTCTTTTGATGATTGATAGTCTGAAGCTAATGAAGCAAATCCTGACCAAAAGTCAAATTCAGTTAAAACACTTTTTAGTTTCATCTAAAAATTGTAACTAACCAATCAAAAATTGTTGCATTAAGTGTGAAAAACTAAAAACGCTTTCCATACTTACTCATCATATACATTGAGTAGCAAGTTCATCATCAGATCCACTGCTAAGTCGACGTCACCATTGAACACCCCTTCCTTCTCGGCCGCAAAGTAGATGTCCGCCAAGACAGCTTCCAACTCAGCTGTGTCTATGGATAGACTGGTCTCCGAGAGACTTAGCCGATGACGGGAGAACACACCTGAACTGATGCGGATTGGAGGTACTGTAAGGAAACAAATGATTTTTTAATTCAACTACAACTTACAACTTGATTGGTAGCTCAAGGATGGTGTGGGGTGTGACAGCTGATGTAAGCAAATCAAAAGTGTGTGAAGCCTGACAAGTTTTTCATTCAGAGAAGATTAAAATATTAGCAATATATTGATTGTTCTCTTGTATATTGATTGTTCTCTTTGAAGTAAAATAGGTAAGTATAAACAAAATATATAAACTTTTTATTTTAGATAGAATGTTATAATTCATCTCTCTTACTTACCTTTCAAACTTTTTTGCAAGGCAAACAATTTAAATGCAATTCTGTAAGCACTATATTTTATGCCATTGTATTCATCCAAAGTGTTCATTAACTTGCTGAACTGAGGATGGTCATTGCTTTCTTTACCGTTTGCTTCACTATAACAAAAGAATTTGATGATATTTCTTTTTGGTTTTAGAAAATAATAATTTTATGAGAGTGAAAGTATGTTTAACTCACTCGATGTATATTGGATAGCCTGCTTCGTTTTCAACTTTCTTCCACTTTAACAAATCCATTGTGAACTATTTACATTTATAATCGCATGGCATATAAAACTCCTCTAAATATGGAATTGGAATTTATTTAGAAAGGAGGGCCGAAGGACACAACAAGTTTTATAAAAAAATAACCGTCATTTACGCTCTAAAAAAAAGAGCAGACAAAATAAATTCAAAAATGCCACAACAAAACACAGACTACCTATAACCATGCTATAACATCTCATAACCCAAACAAATAAGACAACAATAATTGACTATGGTTATCACAGAAAATACACACGAATGAATAGGCTGTATGGTCTCCGACCTTTGCCTGTCCTGAAAGGGACGAATGGATTAACAGAACAGAACTGACTATGGTTATATTTACAGCCACGCCAATGGAAATCTCGTTGCCATTTTAGAAATATATTTTAACCAATTGAAAAAGTTTATGCATTCTTTTAATTGGCTAAAATTTTACTTCTTGCCATTGTTAGGGACAGCAACAGATAATTAATTTTCATTTTTTATCTTTTTGTACAGTTTACTTTGAAAAATCATGAAACTAGAAATATAATACCAAGTGCAAAATTTTTAGTTTTTCTAAAATAAATATTAACTGGCCATACATACAACATTGTTTATTTTTTTGAAAACATTGAATTTTATTCAATAAGTATGTTCTCTATGCAGTATTCTTGCCTGCCTTAAATATTAGCCAATGGTGGCACAGATTGCCTTGTTTACATATTCTAAGAACCAATAGGAGCTCTAGCTTCGGTTGAAGTTATCGGTGCCACTTCCTCTTTGTAAAGGAGACGCCATTTTGCAAGCGTCATTTGGCGGCGTGTCGGGTTTCGGCATTTTTACTAAAGCTTACCCGAAAGCGATACATATTATTGTTTTGTTTCTGTGTAATATGTCCTATCAGTCTAGTGTAGCGCAGGATTCACTTTCTTCAGCGCAACTAGAAATGGCCGGTAACCCCAACGCTTTGGCTCTTCGTCGCCCATTCGACCCTGTGGCGCATGACTTGGAAGCTAGTTTTCGCTTGACAAGATTCGCCGATCTCAAAGGAAGGAGTTGTAAAGTTCCCCAAGATGTTCTCTCCAAGCTCGTCGAGTCGCTCCAGCAAGACTACTCGCAGCAGGATCAAGACCAATTCATGCATGTGGCTATCCCGCGCATCGGCGTCGGCTTGGACTGTTCGGTAACGCCGCTGAGACACGGAGGACTTTGTTTGGTGCAAACCACTGACTTCTTCTACCCTTTAGTTGACGATCCCTATATGATGGGAAAGATCGCGTGTGCCAACGTACTTAGCGACTTGTACGCGATGGGTGTGACTGAGTGTGACAATATGTTGATGTTGCTCGGAGTGTCCACCAAGATGACTGAGAAGGAGCGGGATGTCGTGATCCCTCTTATCATGCGGGGCTTCAAGGACTCCGCGTTGGAGGCAGGTACGTCTGTGACCGGCGGTCAAACAGTGATCAACCCCTGGTGCACCATCGGAGGGGTGGCAACGACTATTTGCCAGCCCAACGAATACATCGTGCCCGACAATGCAGTCATGGGTGATGTTTTAGTCTTGACAAAGCCTCTTGGCACCCAAGTCGCGGTGAACGCTCACCAGTGGCTGGATCAGCCGGAAAGATGGAATAGGATCAAATTGGTAGTGTCGGAAGAAGATGTGAGAAGAGCGTATCACCGTGCGATGGATTCCATGAGCAGACTCAATCGTATTGCTGCTAGACTGATGCACAAGTACAACGCTCACGGCTCCACTGATGTGACCGGATTTGGTCTTCTCGGACACGCACAGAACCTGGCTTCGCATCAAAAGAATGAAGTATCTTTCGTCATCCATAACTTGCCAGTGATTGCAAAGATGGCAGCGGTGGCCAAGGCTTGCGGCAACATGTTCCAGCTGCTGC
Organism: Coenonympha arcania; assembly: GCA_036785405.1. Taxonomy (NCBI): domain Eukaryota; kingdom Metazoa; phylum Arthropoda; class Insecta; order Lepidoptera; family Nymphalidae; genus Coenonympha; species Coenonympha arcania. The sequence continues at coordinate 3,729,445 of CM072074.1, forward strand.
AAGGACATGCGCCGGAGACTTCTGGTGGGCTGCTGATCTGTTTGCCCCGAGAGCAAGCTGCAGCTTACTGCAAGGATATTGAGAAGCAGGAGGGCTACCAGGCCTGGATCATTGGTATCGTGGAGAAGGGCAATCGCACAGCTCGCATCATTGACAAGCCCCGAGTCATTGAAGTGCCCGCTAAAGATTAAATTGATCATACATAATTGAGACATTTTATAAAAATGTTAGACTAAAATTTATTTTAGAGCTGAAGAAATCTTAAGTTTTATTTTACAGCTATTTTTATCATCCAGATATTTTAGCATCTCTTATTAATTTAATATTTTTTTTTAATTGTGAATCACCTATGGCTAGATAGGAGTTGATGTTTTAATTTAGATTTGCAGTTTATACATAATTATTTAATTATGTATAATGTATCATCTTTATGGCATAAAATAATTAGGAACAAGTTGTATTAAATTCAATTGCCAATGTACGAAGAGTGTAGTATGTAAGATTAAATGAGAGACATTAAATTAAAATGCAAAGATTTGTATTTCACTAAATTATGACTCGTGATTTCATAGACCTTTGTTATAGACTAAACCTTTGTTAAAGTCTCATAGATTTTATAGGAATATATCTTATGGGCTAGTTATAATGCTTAAATACAAAATATATGATAATTATGATGAATAATTATTTTAATTAAAACCCTATGTGACATATAGATACTATACTGCAAGACATAATGAAACAGGCACATTTACTTATAGGTTTTTGTAGGTAAAAGGATAAAATTAGCATTTTTTTGGTGCTTACTATAGGTATAAAATATTAGTGATCGTTTTAATAATGCTCTTTTTTTGCAATCCTTCATGTAGAAAAAAATTGCATTCATATTGTAGCTGGCCCATAAGAATCATATTGGTCCCTATTATTACTCCTATCAAATCTATGCTTAATAGATTTGGTGTTTTAGGTATTTTTAAGTTAAGTGATTAAGATTCCATTAGGTAACCTTGAAAATCAATCAGCATTCTGCAAATTATGGACTTAATATAAAAAATTACTTTATAGGTCTTTCATTGTAAAGGCAAAAGGTACTCTTGAAAAACCCAATTTTTTTTTTCATTCTTCACTTCCAAGTGATAAAGATTTAATTTTTAAGGGTACCTAATACCTTAAAACTGAAACTGCATTTCGGAAATTGTGACATAATTATAACAATTGATTAGATTAAAATTATTTTTCATTCTAATACTGTAGTTTTATTTTTTCATCAGTAGTCTCATAAATAAAGAACCTCTGTTTTTAACATAGTCATATGAACTTATTTGTCGTAAAAAATCAATAGAAAATAGCTTTTATTTGTTGCATAAAATTATTAACAACGTAAGTACCTACATCGTTTTTTACCAAGTTAATAGAGCAATTCTTGTATATATATATTTCTATATAATCTGAATCTCGAAAACGGCTCGAACGATTTTCATGAAATTTAGTATACAAGGGGTTTTGGGGGCGATAAATTGATCTAGCTACGATTCATTATTAGAAAATGTCGTATTTACCAAAAAAATACAAATCTATACCTGTCAACTATTGGCGATAAAGTAAAACTATTGTATTACAGTAAACTCCTGCTGCCATCTATTGGTGAGTAGCTGTAATACTACCGAGCAAAGTTCGGTCGCCCAGATATTTAAGAAGAAAATAACGAATAATTTTATTAATTAAAGTTAAAAAGAAAACAGGACCCCTCAGTTGAGAGTCCTATTTTTGGCTATTTGCAGCCAATTTTTGCACGCGCATTTCTGTATGTCGTGCGAGTGGCCTGCCAGCTCTCCTGTGACCTGCGGGTTCTAGCCAGGAAGCCTTTACGTCCAACAATCGTCGCTCATCTGAGTTACAGCTACATGGCTAGTCCATCGCCATTTTAGTTTTTGGGTGTATTGTAGAGCATTTATCTATGATTTTTGTTTTTTGCCCCTACCTACATGGAAGCATCATTATGACTGCTTACATAAAAACTGACCGATTGGCGCAGTTGGTTGTGGTCCGATTGCTTCGGGGTTATAGGTTCTATTCCCTCGACTGGAACTGGTCTGTATGATGAACATGAATGTTCAAATTTGCTCCAAAAGTACCTAGACTTTTCCATACTGAAAGATGATACTGCCATTCCCGCAATTTGACTGCCATAAGCCTACTATACTATATAGGTACTATAATTTGAGTCTAAGTAGCGAACAATAATTTTAAGAAACCACGAAAATTTTGAATTTCGCGGGCTGACACGTTGAATTCGCCTTATCTCGGGTTCGATTCCCAGCATGGACCAGTTTTTAAGTTTTAATTTAATTTCTTAATTGACTGGTCCCAATCTCGTAGGAGCCTTTCGACACAGTTACCATCACCTTACCAACAAAGACTCGTACCTTATACCAAACGGTTTATAGTATATGTTCTGGTGCAACTAAAATATACTGCAGGTACCTACTTACAAAAGAAACCATTATGTTGTGTATTAAATATTATATATTTATAATTACATAGCTTGCACTACAGATTGATGACAAATAAAAAAAAAATTTAACCTAAATAAGTTAAAATATTAACTATGCCATTAATTGTGGCTTTACTCATAATACCACCACAATATGGCCTCAGGTTACAAATACAAAAAACATTAATGCAATATCCAAGGGCCGCATAGAAAAAAAAATAGTGATGTTTTATAGTAACAAAAAACTGTTTGTACATAATGAACAACGGATATTTTGCAGCAAGCATAAATTGTCGTGTTTCACATACAATACATACTGAACACATATTTAATCATACAAATTAACAATAAAGTGCAAAAGTTATATACACAATTTATATTTTCAAATACGAACAGAAATTACATTATGAGCTTCTTTACTCGTCTTTTTCTATAGAATTTCAATTTAGTCCTATTCTCATTTGAAAATACAAATTCCTAAAACAAATTTTGTGTATAGCACGGGATTTTTTTATAATTAACATGGAAAGAATACGCAATCTTGGGATACTTATGAATAAAACATAATCAAATCAAATCATAAAGAAACACGATTTGATTATGTTGAACACTTCGCTTGTAGATTTCAAAGTAGATCCCAAATATCGACAAAAGGTTTTCCTTTATGTAATCACAGAATATAATTATAAAAGGTCAGTTTTTGCAAAAACTGCATTTTGCAAGGATCAAAATAAACAGACATTAGAACTAGGTATAAATTAATTTTCTGAACATTTGTAAAAAAAATTGGGCACAAAATTAAATTTCAATAACAAAAAAATTCTGAGCATTGTTTAGATTTGTGGAATTATGATGGAATAAATATTAAATACCTGCATTGGGTTAAACTTGCTATTGGCTGCAGGAACATTGTTTGTGTTTACAGACCTGTTTATTTTATCTAGACTTAGTTTATTGTAGGATATTTTGTGTTTTGCAACTTGAAAGTTAGCCTAAGATCGAGCACTATTAAGTTATTGAGCTTTTGACAATAAACTTGTAGTGTGGGTTCCCAAAAAAAATGAACCAGTGTGTTTCGAGAATGTGGAAATCAACCATTACTCAGATGCATGCTTTTAATTTGATGCAGTAAACTGATGTTTCAAAATTTTATTTTATAATGTGGCCAGCCTAATCTCGACAGTGACTCATAGAATTTTTCTTAATAATAGTACAATTTAACCAATATTTATTATAAATTGTATTTAAATATGCATTATGCACTAAAGTCGTAAGTGATCGAAATAAATACAAAGCATAAAGAGTTTAAAAAAAAGGTTGTTTACATAACACAAACACGTAACAAATGGTTGACGTTAATATTTGATTTTAAATTTACATTATTAAATATTACTAGACAGTTATCTGCACAAAAAATTTTTGTACTCGTATTATTTTTAACCCTATCCCTATTTTTTCCATAAAAAAATCCGTATCCCACGAAACATTAATTTACTGCATGGAATTAAAAGTCAGAGTATAGTAAAGTGATATGCAAATATTAATAAAGTAAAATGGCAATACACTGTGTAAAGTCAGTATCAGAAGCACAACACAACTGTGGAGCGTCTTCAGTGGAAGGGAGAGTTGAGGCAGGGCCTCTTGCGAGGTCGACTGTCATCACCGTTTTCTAAGTGGCTCGGATCACGCTTCTTTGGGGAGGTGTTGTTCTGTAAAAAAAGATTATAAAATTTAACTTGGGTCTCCAGCACAAAAAAATTGTAACTTCTGTGTTATCAATTTACTACCCTTAATAAGCTAGGATAGTCAGGTCTTACTACATGTCTTTTAAGTTTTCACAATAGACACCTATAATATACACATAGAACTTTAAATAGTAACTTTGATGGGAAAAATAATCTATATAATATTAGATAGATTTTTCAATCCACAAAGACGTGCTCCACTCTGTCAAAATCGCTTATGTTTCATTCGATTCATATTATGAAGCTTGACAGAGAGCGTATTTATCTGTGGTATGTAGACTGTAGCTGGAGAATTTACAGGGCAGAGTAAGATTTAAGGCGACCCTTCCCGGACCATCCAAGTACAACGAACACGTGGTCTACAGGCTTGCTGGTTTGTCTAACGCAAGCCTAGAAAAAGACTCACTGCGAAAAAAACGAGATAACGCCTGTGTCGTCGATCGGGCGTTCAGGTAAAAAGAAATGGCGCGGCAATTTAATGAAACTTGTTCCAAGAAATACGTGATTTTTAAAAAGCCTTACAACTATGTGTAAATACCGTTTGTTATTTAGATTCTTTATTAGTTGTACGAGGTTGTTTTTTTTATTTTTACAATATATTATGAGCTGAGCGAAAGACCAAAGTTTACGTAAAATTTCAGCAAGAATGCAGATTTTTGGAGGCTGGTACTGAATTTGTTGCTAATAAATTTTCATTTTTGTTTCTATACAAACCTATAGTGTGCAAGGTACTTAATTGTTAAAAATATTTCAAGAAAATTGTGTTTAAACGTCATAATCGCGTACGAGCGTTTGTATGAAAAAATCTACCGGGAAGGCTGCTCCTAAGTCATGTTTCAGTGCAAACACACTGCATCAGAATGGGCATAAATATTATTAAGCATTTTTTAACAAAAAAAAAAATTCTGACGAATTGAGAACCCCTCCTTTTTTTAGAAGTCGGTTAATTACCTTTTTCTCCCACTGCTGGTGTAGGTATCTTAGTAGGATATTTGTCTTTTCTGTTACGATTACTGTAAAAAGAAATAAAAAAATGATTTTAGTTTGATTGAATTGCATTATAGATAGTTAACATAAGATTTCTTCGTTGTATTATATATATTTTGTTATGTTGTATTAATTTTTTCCCAAATGAAACAATATTTATCAGCTGAAATTATAATTATCCTCACCAAAATGTTATAAACTTCAGTGTACTCAAAACTTAGAAACTTCAGAGATGAACGTAGAGTTCATGCTGACCAAAGTTTAATATTGGTAAGAGGTATGTGACGGGTGTGCCAATTGTAAGCTAATAAGACAAAATAGGCTTATGGCAGTTAAACTATGGCGACTCCAATATCATCTTCACATGTTTATATAAAAAACTTTACTTGAAAGTGTCCAGTTAAAGATATAAGTCCGAGATTTGCAAGTTACTCACTTCAAACTCTATACTCTTGACTAATTTCTTAGGATAGCTATGTTTGAGCTAAGATTTTGATATAAACATGTAAAGATGATCCTGCCATTTTCACAATTTGACTGCCACAAGCCTATTTATGTCTAATTAGAGTACAAATTGCAAAAAACCCCAAAAATTTTGATCTTCATGGGCAGACTTGTTGATTTCTTCTTAAATAAGTACATAACAAAAATTTTACTGATGGTACAACTCTTGTGAGAGTTCATTCAGGTAGGTACCACAACAATGTCAGTGTTTCTACTATGAAGCTGAAATGTATTACTGAGTTTCGGTTTGAAGGACACTGTAAACCAATGCGATTACTGGGCAAAATGAGACCTAACAACTGACGTCTCAGGATGCTAAGCACAGCACAGTGTGCTTACATGATATTGCAATTCAAAATCTCATATACACTGCATCTGACATGGATAAGTATAATTTATATCACTTAACATTTGGTGAATGCGTTCCTCGCCTAATTATTTTTTGTTAATCAGTGTAAAAATAATTTTACAAAAAAAAACATAAACAGACTGTGTTTAAAATTGATTTTACAAACAAAAGTCGCATACTCAACTTTGTTCAGAAGGTATATCCTTGGTAGGGAGGTATATTGAAGGTCTTTTGGAGCTGTTGCGTATACCGTTGTCAGTATTGAACAGTGTGAAGTTGTGCACGTCGTACGACGGTAGATCCTTTAAAAACTCTGTCACCGACTGCAATTTTAAACAATTTTATAAAAAAAAACAATAAAGTTACTGATACCTCGCTCGACAGCGACACAAAATACTGTACACTTGATGTGTACATAGAAGCCTACTAAATTATTTGTTGTGTGGGTTCCAGCACACACTTACCATTTTAATCCTATTTTAATAATAATCAGATTCCTAAACAAATAAATCCACAGTAAACAGTAAAACACAAAATAAAGTTCACAAGCCCTGTGATAACCAGCTAACCACAGAACACTATTACTCCTGGCGGAGCCAGCTAACCAAAGGTGAACCAAAGTAGGTACCTATAGTGTTATATGTCTGTGAACCAAAGACCATAGACCCCAAGGAACATACTACTCTCTACCATAGATCGTAATAGATCTTTCATCATTGCTCTCATGTTGCTCTCTACCGAGATAGACCCATAGACAACTAACCAAAGAATATAATAAATATTATTATATTCTTTGGTTATTATATTGGAGGTATGAATATTAAAGATCAAAGACAAGTGACAACTAACCATAGATTCTATTCTGTTAATCCATTCGTCCCTTTCGAGACAGGCACTAACTTTTCTTATAAACTAAGGCCGATATTACACTATCATATATTCATCATATATAAATGATGTCATATCTGTCAAATTCTATGATCATTTTTATATGATTCAGTTCTTCATTTTTACATATTACACTACAATGATCATATAAACGTCATATACTATCAAGATGTATAACGATTTAGCCGTGTATTCGTTGATATTGAGATCTGAGACTATTTATTTTTCGTACATCTGCAACGAGGCATACTCTTCCCGATAAATCCGATAATGTTTCTGCAATGACTACCATTATTGACAATCGTTTGTCACGATTTTTATAATCTGGAACCAGATTATTGTACAAACACTCATTTTCTTCGTAAAGGCTAATTAGCTTTTTTGTACTTTCAATATTCCAGTCGAAATTCGTTTTGGAAGACGCCATTTTTTTGGTTACACAGACGAGAGTAGAGAGTAGAGACTTAGGATCCTATTTGTGCGCATGCTATCAAATAGGATCCTAGAACTATGATTATAGACAAATCTACATATTACACTGTCATATGTTCCTCATATAAAAATGACTCACATTTCTATCCTATTTATATGATAGTGTAATATCGGCCTAAGACTCGGAACCAGACTTAACCACAGAGTATGTAGCTTTTTAAGCACAGATCAGCCCCGTACAATGAACAAGGAATATGTTTCTTCTTCTTCTTTTTGAGGAATTGGCTCCGCGCGTTGAGCGATTGAGCCATAGTCAAATTTTTGTTATTTTCTTTCTTTTTTTTTTTGATTAATAAAACGAGGAAACTTGTTTATAAATTTAAACCAAAATTTTGAAATATACAACGGAATTTAGAAAAGGATCAGAAAAGGATATAATGGAATAAAGATAAAAAATATAATGGAATACTTATTTAAGACTTATACTACATATTTACAACTTAATATCATTTAATAGAATGAATGAAGAAAACAGTTTATATACACAGGATATATCGGAGGACAAGAGGATGTCAACAGAAGTAGGAAGTGGTATATTACACTGAATAAGACCCTGGTAAAATGGATCCCGGTTATATTTTGGGCAAGATAAAAATATATGATTCAGGTCACCCACCTCACCACACTCGCACAAATCACTGTTCACAATACGAAATCTAGCCAGATGAACTGGAGAGCAAACGTGGCCCAGACGCATACGCGTCAAGATACACGTCACTCTCCTGCTCAACTTCAAACTTGAGAACCATGGCTTCGATGGAATAGAGCTTTGAATCCTAGCAAATTTTTTGCCTTTTGACTGGCTGGAAATCGACCAAGTCACTCTCCAAGATTCTTGAAGTGAATTCTTTGGCAATGTACACAAATCATGGGCATCATTGCAATAGTCTGCCATATCTCCGCATAAAATAGCCTCATTGGCAAGCTGATCAGCGCGTTCATTTCCCGAAATGCCGGAGTGACCTGGTACCCAGGAAAACACCACTGTATAGCCTTTTTCATTACATGTAACTAGTAGGTTTCTGATTTTAATAATAACATGGTTGATCTGACCAGACTTAGATTTGAATGGGAACCTAGATAAAGCTTGCAGAGCACTCATAGAGTCAGTAAATATAACGGATTTCTTAAGTTTAGCAAGAAGAATATATTCAACAGATTTAAACAGGCCAAGACATTCTCCAGTAAATACAGATGATTCAGGCGGAAGTTTTGTTTTCTGGACAATATTATACTGGAAATGGAAAACTCCCACTCCAACTATGCCATCTGATGAATGTTTCGAAGCATCACTATATATATAATGAAAATCCAAAAATTCATTTGCTTTTAATATGTTCACATACCGAGGAGCTTCCAATTGATTTCTTGGAATATCTGGATTGATCCTAACATCCGGAATGATTGTCAGTGCCTTATATTTAGAATTAAACGTTGGGTAACAATATGTACTATACATCGGCGCTTGTATGGAGCAAAATATTCGATAACTCTTGATAAGACGGGGCGGTGATTTATGGGACCAGTAAGAACAGGTATCTATACATTCCGAAAGAAGATGAAGTTTATCACGAAGAGGATGATGAGAAAATTGCATAGCTTTGAATAGATACCTATCAGATAAATATTGACGTCTTAAACGTAAAGGTGGTTCAACGCACTCTATTTGCATAGCATTGATAGGGCTAGATTTCATGGCTCCAAGGATGATCCTTAAAGCTTTGGCTTGCACGCAATCTAATTTGCTAAGAGCAATGGCACTACAGGGCTCTATAATAAAAGTAGCATAATCTAGTAAGCTACGGATGAGAGCGTTATAAATAAGACGCAAACAAAAAGAGTGGGCACCCCACCAGACGCCGGTTAAACACCTCATCATATTTAAATTTTTTCCACATTTATTTACAATATATTCACAATGAGGTATTCCAGTAAGTTTTGAATCTAGAACTACTCCTAAAAATTTAACTTCAGACTTTACAGGTATAGGTTTATCCCTGTAAAGTACATTGAAATCCGGAATCCTTCTTCGTCTAGAGAATACAACCACAGTGCTTTTACTAACAGACAATTCTAGTCCATTTACATCTAACCAGTCATTTAGCTTATTAAGAGTATTAGATAAGCGGTTACTAGCATTTTCTATAGAATTGTCTAAGTTGTATATAAGCAGATCATCAGCATATTGCAGAATATTTATATCTGAGTTTAAGGATGTTTCTAAATCATAGGTATAAACGTTGTACAGTAATGGACTAAGGACTGACCCCTGGGGCAAGCCTCTCCATACTAGCCTTGATAGTTGAGTACCATTGTTTAGGTCTAATTTAATACATCTTTCAGAAAGCATATTAATGATAAACGTAATCAATAATTGTGGTACATGTAAATCATGTAATTTTTTATGTAATACTGAGATCAGCACATTATCATACGCTGAGCTAATATCAAGAAAAGCCGCAATAACCGACTTATTTTTTGAGAAAGCTAACCGAATGTCCAAAGTAAGAATACTTATATTGTCTATGGTGCTACGGCCCCTTCTGAATCCCAACTGATTAGCTGTCAAAATATTATTATTTTCAACGAAAAATTCTAACCTGTTTTTTACAAGATGCTCAGCTATTTTGGCAAGAACAGATGATAAGGCTATTGGACGAAAAGAAGAAACATCAGAAGCTGGTTTGTTTGGTTTTAATATGGGAATTACGTCTTGGGCTTTCCAAGAAGAAGGTATATTTCCAGACAACATGATAGCATTTAAAATACTCAAGTAATAGTTCAAGGTAGAGTCACTGCAGTTTATCATGAAAGAGTATGTGATGCCGTCTTCGCCTGGTGATGAGTCTTTTACATAAGAGAGTACTCCTTTTAGTTCAGACAAAGAAAAAGGGGCATTAAGGTCTGTATAGCTACAGGCTATAGAGAAGGGAATACAACACTGGGTATTTATGAAATTGGGAGCAGATGAAGGAGCCAACTTATCCATAAATTGGTCAGCTAGCTCAATAGGTAATGTACTTGATGAAGATGAACAGAAAGCTGATTTAAATCTTCTTATATTTTTCCAAACTATCGATGGGCATATATCTGGATTCAAGGACTCACAAAATCGTCTCCAACCCTCGAATTTTTTCTTTTTAAGTAGCTTGCGAGTGGAATGCGCTGTTTGGGTATAAATTTCAAAATTCTCTGTAGTCATCATGGAACAATACCTTTTCTCTGCCTCCTTCCGCTGCTTTATAGCTTTAGTGCACTCACTATCCCACCAGGGAGGAAATGGTATTTTACTAGATCCATTGCCTTTTAATGGAAATAAAGCGTTCGGGCGGAAATAAAGCGGCATCAATCAAGACTTTAGTAAACTCATCGGCACATACTGTTTCATTACCACTGTTAGCAACAGGAAGGCTAGATAGTTTTTTTTCCACATAATGTTTAAATGTACTCCAGTCATCTGGCAATTTATGTTTTAATCTAGGTTTGTGTTGTAGGTTACGAGGAGGGCAGGATATCGGTAATGAAAGAAGAATTGGAATATGATCACTGCCAAAAGAATTATCAAGTACACTCCAGGATATCAGAGATGCCAGACTTGGGGAGCAAAGGGACAAGTCAGGAGCACTAAGAATTTCAGTGGGACCAGTACGTCGAGTTGGAGTGCCGTTGTTCAATAGACATACATTTTGATAGTCTAATATATCTGCCATCATTTCACCATAACAATTAGTGCTAACACTACCCCATGATCGATTTTGGCAGTTAAAGTCCCCAAGTACTAAAAATGGGCTAGGCAAGGTAGTAAGCAACTGACTAAATTCATTGTATAAGGAAGAAGAAGGATGAGGTATATACACAGAAATTATACAAATTTTATTTACTATTACAGCAATGGCATTAATACCATCACTGAGGGGAGGGAGTGAAATAATCTTATGTGAGAAGGCTTTATTAATGAGTATGGCCACTCCACCATACCCATCATGTCTATCACTTCTCACAGTAACGAAACCAGAGATCCTGAAGGAAAACTCTGGTTTTAACCATGTCTCAGAGAGACACATAGCCATGGGCTTATATTTATTTAATAAGTAAATAATATCAGTTTTTTTGCTTATTGCACTTCTACAATTCCATTGAAGTATGTTGTGATCCATACTTAAAAAAATTGTTTAAAGCTGTCAATAATGATTCGGCGGCGTTGGACGGTGAAGAGCTATCGCTCGGAAATAGATTACTGGTATTTGAAAGTAATTTAATAAGTTCCAAAATTAATTGACCTATAGATTGTTGAGGTATTGTCGTATTTGATTTATGTTTTAGTACATTTCCATTAGGTGTTTGAGAATTATTATTATTGTATTCCTTTATAATTTCGTCATGTATGGTGCGGTCGTAACCTCCAGTTTGTTTTGGGGGTACACGGCGCTGAATATACACTGTTTTTTTATGAGAATTTGTATTGGGCGAAGATGGTCTTGTTAGTGTAATATTTTTATTTTCGAACTGAGGCGACGAAGCTGCAACATCGGTATAAGGTTTTGAAGAAGGGGGATGGATTTTGGCTGCCTCTGCGTAAGATATACAGCTCTGGGCCATAGAAATTTTAATTTTTTGTTGTCTCAAGAACTCGGGACAAAGTTTGCTAGTGGCAAAGTGGCGACCAGTGCAATGGAGACAATAAGCATTTTCCAAGATAATGTTACAAGTGTCTGAGACATGTTCGTCCCCGCATTTAAAACAACGAGGCTTTGACCTGCACTGCAATTTAGTATGACCAAATTTGCAGCAGTTGTAGCACTGTATAGTTGGAAATATGTACAATTCAACAGGGAGCGCTGTATAGCACATGTAAACTCTTTTTGGTAATATTTGACCATCGAACGTCAATACAACCATGTTGGTATTAATAAATAAACTAGTACCATCATCTTTCGGTGTTTTTCTTTTAATACGCCTAACCTTTATAATTTTTCCACAACCCATAGGAACAGTAATGTTTTCCTGAATCTCGTCCTCAGACCAGTCTTGGGGTACACCCTTTACGATACCTACTCTTGTGACAATAAAACTAGGTATGAAAACCTTGTATGAGAGATTAGCAATTAGTGGATTATCTGTGAACAAATTAGCATCTTCGTAGTTGGTAAATGCCATAGAAACTCTATTTCTGCCAATACGTTTTAAGCTACCATTAACTATATTATTGATATTATATTTTTTTAAATCTTTACCAAATTGAATAGGATGCAGCGTAACAGGATCATTCGGAGATGTGGTTATCCTTTGAACGTGAACAGTGAACGGCCCTGAATCTGTGCTTGACATATTTCCTTACTAACTGCGGTTGTGAGGGACCTGCACCAGTGGGTTGTGTAGCAGAGACACTATTATTGAAAGGAGGGACATGAGTTTCAACAGGCACAGTTTTTTCGCCTTGAGCATTATTCACAACAGGGACCAACTTCTCGTCTGAATCGTCACATTGGCATTCATGAGTAATCTGTTTACCGTTCCTACTTCTACTTCTCTTTGTTTTGCAAATTCGGCACCTTTTTTGTGGTTTGACTCTTTTCCGTTCTGAGAGAGGAATAAGACCATCCTCAGTGTCCATCGATGAGTCGTCAATAACTACATTATAAGCTACAGGACTAGGAGGGCCAGTGTCTGGCCTTGGACCCCCCAGTCCGGGGTTATCCGGGGGTGGGTCAACCCCCGGGCCCATAGTAGAAAACTATACGCTTACCAGATAAGTAGTACCTATATACACTATTTATATGAAATATCAATAAAAATATGTAAAAACTATTAACTAACTACTATTTTACACAAAAAAACCTCCACTGATCCACTTTATAAAACAATTAAAATCAATAAACCAAAAAACACGTCCACCAAATCAGAAGTTTCCCGCGCTTTTTTCGGAATATGTTTCAGTAATCATTGGCCCCGTATGATCTCATCTTAGATACTAGTTGTCTATGGAAATAATCTATGGTCTGTGTCTATCTACCATAGAGATAAAAGAACTATGGAGGCGCCCTATTCATTCATTCTAGCCTAGCCTTGCGTGACATGCGGCACCACCATAATTTGTCATCAAATGGTCGTGTACTGAGTTACTTCGTAACACACAGACATGTTTTTTTGTGCGTGCAGCCGGCTCTATCGATTTATAAGACGTTGTCACGTCAAAAATAATTGGTTGTCTGTAAAGTCGGTTTACTGACGATAGTTGAACGTGACAACTCTCGCTTGCACTTCAAGCCTTACATGGAACGCCTCAGAGCGAGGTAACGCCGGATGAGTCATGTTTTTTTGTGCGTGCAGCCGGCTTTATCGATTTATAAGACGTTGTCACGTCAAAAACCTGAGGTGATAAAAAATAGGATCGTCTAAAGTCGAACACTAATGAGCGGTGACATGTATTAAAAAGTGGCACCAAGTGGTTCGTGTAATATTACACTCGGCGCATGGCTGGCCAGTTCCTTTGCTTGAACTTGTCTTGCCACGCTGCCGCGTGTCTAGATGTATCTACAGTATCTCATCACTCCCAAGGATTTGTCTCCACTTATCCTCAAAGGGCTCAAGGGAAAAGTCGAATATTTATTTTCATAGAAATTGTTTTCTATGAAAATGAATATTGGACTTAATGTACATTTCTTAAAAAATAAATACAAATAAAAAAAAACCAGTATGAACCTTTTATTTTCCCAATGATGTTACATCGCTTACTAAAATAATTAAACATAATTTTCAGCATAATGTTATGTAAAAAAAGTTTAAATGTGTAAGTAAGTACTCAATTATATTCTTGCAAAATACTCATACACAATCGATTGTATTATAGTGAGTTCAATAAGTGAGTGTTGGTTCATAAAAAAAGGGAAAAGTGAATGTAGCTTGGTGTTCTTGTTTTCTTGTTTTTTGATGAATGGTACCTTCACAACACTTCTAGATCATGATTTTTAAAAATTCATCAACCAACTAATTTAATCGCTAATCGTAATCATCAACATGTAAACAACCTATACTAAAGTTTTTTTACAAAAATAATATGTACTACTTTCTAAGTGTAACCTTGGACTTGAAAGGGGTCATATAGCCCAAAATGAAGACAATGTTATAAGTTGGTTCCACACAAATCTTAGAAAAGAGTCTAATACCGGCAATGAAATAGGTAAAAATATCGATGGATAGGCTCGTTCTTATAATATCGTTTTTACTACATCAATAATTCAATTGCACCAACACTACAAAGTGTTAAATGCGATATGAGCATTTCTTTATCAGTCACTTTTATATTGCATCTGTCACACATGTATTCTGATTTTTCCAATGACCTCTCACACGAACATTCCTTTTTCAACTTCTTCATGCAATATTTACAATCTTCCGTGTCATAAATAGATGAGCATACTAAACAATATTTTACTGTATCGTTTTCAGATATTAAAATGGATTTGTTTTTCACTGAACATGATTTGCAAGGTGTATTATCTAATTTATCGGGATTATTTTTATAGATTTTCTGTAATATAGGTTTGCGTATATCTTTTCGATGTTTATAATAATTGTTTATGTTGTGCTTGTTGACATCGTTTATTTTAGATACTTCCGGTGTAGATAATTTACCTTCATTAATTTTATTTTTATTGAATTTCAATAAATTTCCTTTATTATTGTCCTTTCTTGCAGATGCTTCATTAATGTCACTATTTATATTTTTAGCATCTTTAACTTCATTGGTTCTATCAATATTTTTTTCTCTTAATTCATTTACAGCAATAGTAACGTCATCAAACTCCGTCAGATATTCTTCTTCATAAGTAATTGGTTCAGATTTATCAGTTTTATTTTCGTTAACTGCAGTATTTTTTATTTCACTAAAATCAGTTAACTTTGTTTGATTATTTTTATTGACTGCAGGAATTTTAATATCATTAGTCGTCATATAATTACCGTCACTTTCAGAATCGCTGTTTACAATTCTGTAAACTGAAACATATTCAGCTTCCTCACTGTCCAAAGTGTGATAAAATTTACTCGGAGATACTATGTTTTGGTTTATAGGACTTGATGACCTAAAATTCTCGCTTTTTGTAAAATCTAAATCGAATATTCTATTATCGCTTTTGTCTTGCAGATGCTGTGTTTCTTTATGATTATTTCGAATATATTGAATTATGTCAGTATTGTCTGATTTATTGATTTGATCGTACATATTTGAGTCAGTCATGTCTAAATCTGATTTAAAATTTATATTTTTACAAATACCGCTACTCTCTTGTGATTGTTCACTTTCGTAATTATGGCTTTCAATATCCATTTTATTTTCATCTTCATCTAATAAACTCATGTCTAGATATTCTACAGACATATTTTTGTCACTTATTGTGGAATCTATAGAATATCTTCTTACGTTGGTTTCGACTTTATTTTTAACTAAATCATGTGTTTTTTGATTATTATTATCTTCATCATAATTTTTAGTTCTTTTACTTGAAGAAGCGTCTTCATTTGTTAAATTATCATTAAAAGTATCTTTGTCAAATGATGAACCATTTATTTCACCCATAACTATAATTTCTTTAAATTCACTTAAACAATTGTCTATAGAATTGCAATCAGCTATAGGGTCAATTATTGGACTTAAACGTTTATTAAACTTATTGTCGTTTTTTGTATTATGTTCTTTTGGCTTATCTTTTGAAACTTTAATATTCAAATTGCAAAGAACTTCAGTATTCAAATTTGATAAGTCCAACTTAACAAATTTATTATTGCTTAAAAGGTTATTTTCGTTGCAATTTGACCCTCTTACAATTTTATTAGTTGAAGTATCAACTATTTTACCTTCGTTTTTCAAAATTAAAATATCATCTCGAGATCTTTCTATATTATCGTCATCAGCATTAACCGAAGTTTCGCCAGCAATATCACTACTAGTTTCGTTATTAAGCTTTTTTAAAGTGTCCAAGTTTCTGACTCGTATAAACGAGAATTTCTGGAGCTCTTTCGATGAACTGTCAATTTTTATTAATTTACTTTGTCTTCCATCTATGGATTTTACAATTTCATCCGATGTTATTCTGTCTTGAGGAATTTTCAGTTTCCTGCGTGTTGTTTGCTTTTCAGCTTTACAAGGAAGAACTTCAGTTCCAGAGATAGATTTAAATATAGTTGTGTTCATTTTGTTCAAATCATTCGTATTTGAATAAACGATGTCGTTGTTTTTACGAGGATCGCAGGCGCCAGAATTAGGAGCTACAGGAATCTTCATATTTTCGAAGCTTGATATTTCATGATCTTCTAAATCTAAAAGAGCATCGTCTTCACACGAATCTGAATTCCTTTTCTCTCTATTCATTGAATCTGCTGAAATATTCCGTATATCATTATTATTTCCAATGTTATTTTGATTTGCATCGTCGAGTTTTTTAATATTTTTTATGTTTGATTTTATAATTTTAGTTTTGCGATTTTTTCTTTTTGCGTCACCATTTTTTGTACAACGATTTTTAGAATTAAGCTTATTCGATTCTAACATTTTCACACATTTATCATTATTGTTAAGTTTGGGTTCCAAACCATTACCTTCCTGTGAATTTTTGACAATTTTCTCAACATTTTCAGTAGGTTTTTCATTAAAAACTGTGACATTGACACTTTTTTCAATAATATTGTTTGAGTTAGATTCCTGAACTTCAATAATTTGATTTTTATTTACATTTTTAAATTCCGAAATATTATTACATGTTTTTTGTTCTTTTACATTTAATTTATTATTTGTATTTAAATCTACTTTTTCATCTAAAACTGTGACATTGACACTTTTTTCAATAATATTGTTTGAGTTAGATTCCTGAACTTCAATAATTTGATTTTTATTTACATTTTTAAATTCCGAAATATTATTACATGATTTTTGTTCTTTTACATTTAATTTATTATTTGTATTTAAATCTACTTTTTCATCTATCTTTTTTACTTTATTTCTTATAGTACCTAGTAATGACTCTAATTTGCAACGTTTATTCATAAAATTATCGCCACGATTATCGATATTAATACCTAGTTTTGATACATCTAACTTATGTATGTCCTTAGCTTTCAGAGATTCTAATTCTCTCTGTTTTCTTCTTTCTGCCTCTCTATTTTGCTCATCCAGAAGTTGATTTTTGATGCTCTTCTGCTCGGCTGGTTTTTGTTTCGCGAATAATGGTTCTGGAACAGAGAAAACATATTTTTTTTTAATATAACCGAATTTTATTGGGGTCGAATATAGTTAGGTTAAATTTAAATTCGGATTTTATCACACTACCAGAAAAAATCTTCTACTCTTAAATAGTTCTAAAATAATAAGAAAACCCGATTACGATTTTATATAGCTTTTGGCCACGACGCCACCCGTGTGAAATTAATTTTTTCACTGTGAGAACCATGGATTTTTTCAGGATAAGCCCATGAGTTAATCACACTAATCGTGTTTATTATATACTAATATTATAATACTTTACAAAGGTCCTTGGTGGGGTTGAGTATACGCATCTACAGTATGATCCCGAAGTCTGTTTTGACTGAAGGTTTAAAGTCACTGTCAAAAAACATTTCAATAAATCAGCCCCTAGAATGTCTGAAAAACATATTCATCTATCTGCTGATTGGTGCCCTGATTTACGTCTGTCAATCGGGGAGCAGAATTTCATAACAATCAATACGTTTTTCTTATGCAATCAGACTCCAGGGTTACTATACCATTGAAATTTTTTTTAACAACAAGGATCTTGGAGTGAGATAGAGAGATATGCTTCCATCTCCTACGAGTTAAGAATTATGTAACAACTTTTTCATATTGTGTAATAAAATTGTGTATTATAATATAATAATTTTGAAAAGAGCAAGTGACGAGTTTCTAGCCAATTCTTCCCGGTGCAACTTTCTGAACCTGGCGGTAAAATTTTGCCTTTTCTCAAGAGCCTTTTATTTAGGCCTATGTAAAAAATAAAGATTTTCATTTTTATTTTTATTAACAACAAAGCTTACCTTCTATGTACCCAGAGGGTGGATCCTCCCACCACACAGGGCTGGGACAGGTCAGTATCTCTAGCAGATCCTCGCCGTCCAGGCCCCCTCCCTCCTCTATCAGCAGCACCATATCCTGAACGCTCAGCTCTGATGGACACTCATAAGGTTCTGTGGACTTGGGCTCAGAGTCTGAGTTATGTCTGATACGTTTTACATCTGAAAGAAACAATGCAACATGTACAGATAGACAAATTTTATTTACTTCAATTATTATATTTGGCATAGATTATTAATAAACGTTTATACATAGTTGTCACAGGTGTCTAATGAAGAAGCTCACTTTTTAACAAGTTTTTTTACTGCTGGTGAGATCTAGTATTCTGCCTAATACTTGGAGTTAACTCTTAACTAACAGAAGTTATATAAAATTGTGAAGAAACCTGCTTTTATAATGTTCGCAAAGGTGAAATGCTAAAGGTGTGTGAATCCTGCTAGTCCGCACTAGGCTAACATGGTCAACTGAGACTTAACGCCTAAACAATGCCTGTGCAGTTATTTATGGGATGATGATAAAATGTGGTAACTACATTTTACTTGCCAAAGGTAAAGGAAACTATCATGGAACACACACTTAAAAGTGTGAAGCATGGCTTTCAATATTCTTTATTTGGTGGGATCTTTCAGTCCCATGACACTTGTCAGTCTGGTCAGCTACTGTCTAAACCAGTCCACAATACAGAGACTAGTTCTCTTTATTGGATCACAGATGGAGTGATGAAAAACCATATAATATGGTCAGTCAGGGTCAAAAATGCATACATAGCTTAAAGGCTAACACGTTATGCAAGTAACTGCATATTACCGTAAACAGAAATTTAACCTTAAGACAATAGCATTAGGTGAAAATAATTCTGTGTAATATTGTTTGCAACTTATATTTATCATATAAACACAAAATATTATATGGTACTCTTTTTATGGTAATGATATGGGTCATATAAAGCCATATTATGTTTACATATTTGACAACCTCCCTGGTGCAGTGGCGGCGCGCTCGGATTCGACTGGGAGGTCGCGGGTTCGATTCCCGCCACGGGTCACTTTGGAATTTTATCATTTCTAAATTGGCTCAGGTCTGGTCTGGTGGGAGGCTTCGGCCGTGGCTAGTTACCACCCTACCAGCAAAGACGCACCGCTAAGCGATTTAGCATTCCGGTGCGATGCTTGTAGACACCGTTCCTAAATAAAAATCCGTAAATTTACTTACCCTTCCAAGTTAGTACGATAACATCTTAGGCTGCATCATCACTTATCATCAGGTAGGAGATTGCAGTCAAGTACTAACTTGTACAGCGTACAAAAAAGCCATATTATGTTACATACCTTTCTGTGGTATGTGTAACTTTCTTTTGTTACAGCTCTTTGTTCCTCCGATGATCTTCATGTGATGCTTGGGTCGCAGCACAACTCTCTTATAGTCGATGATCCTTTTAAGCTTCTCCGGATAGAACTCAGTGCGATCATCGATGGTAATTTTTTTCTAAAAATATAATGACATGTAAAAAATAAATATAATGAAACACTGGTATTGGTGGTAATTGAAAATGAAATCTTTATCTGTCCTGCTAATGCAATCTTTATTTTTCACACAATTTACAGGCTTTTAAAATGAAAAGTAAAACTCTACCACCAAATTTGGAAAGCAGGTTTGCACCAAAGACAGTGACATTAAACCTGTGCAAAAGTAAGTCTGGTTTTGTACTTATGTTTGCACATGTTTAAAGTCTTGAAAGCATGATGATGATGTGTACAATCAATTAGAATGCTGTAGGAGTTCAGTGGGTTTTCACAGTTGGCACCACCTCGTAAAAAGTTTTCGCTTGTTATTAATATTATAGTCTATGCTTTAAAAACATAGTACTCCAGATGTAATACTATTAACAGATGAATGTATGATAATGAGATGACTTCTCTAGATCTTTCAAAGAGACTAGAGAACATTAGGTCAAGTGAAGGACTGGAGTAAGACTCTAGTCTCTAAGTTAAGTATTAGTATGTTATAAATAAATATATCAAGACATTACATACATCACAATCTAGCATCAAAGTAAACAATAGCTTGTGCTACTAGATAACTAATAAATATCATCATTAAGTAGGTTCATAAATACAATATATTGATAAACACCCAAACACTGGAAAACATTCATGCTCATCACACAAACTACTCCCAGTTGTAGGAATCGAACCCACATCCTCAGACGCCAATAGCAGGATCGCTACTCCTACGCCATTCGGTGCAAGTTGATATTGGCTTAAAATAATACTTACAGCAGTTTTCTTTGAATCCTTTGATGATTTCGCACCTTTTGATTTCTCAACATTTGCAGGTTTGGATGTTAGTTTACTTTTGGTGGTGGATGCACTGTACTGTTTATTTAAAAGTTGCTGCTGCTGTTGTTTTTGTATTTTTTGCTGCTCTGTTACAACTTGCTGCTGTTTTTGTATTTTTAGCTGGTCTGTTGTAACTTGCTGCTCCTTTTGTATTCTATGGTGCTCCGGCAGTTGCTGCTGCTTTTCTGTTGCATGCTGTTTAGAAGTTTGCTGCTCCATATGCAGGCTCTTCTGCTCAGAATTTTGTTGGTTTTGTATTCTGTGCCGATCAGACAGATGCTGTTGTTTTTCTATTCTGTGTCGCTCAAACATTTGCTGTTGTTTATGTATTCTGTGCTTCCCAGAATGTTGGTGTTGTTTTTGTATTCTGTGCCTGCCAGAATGTTGCTGTTGTTTTTGTATTTGGTGCCGTTGCTGCTGCTGTTGTGCTGATTTGTAGCGGGTTATTATGGTCTCCACCGGCATTGCCCGGGGAGATCTCTTTGCAGCCGACATTTTGAAACAGCTGTTTTGTTGAGGACTGAAAATAATAATTATTTTAATAATATATACAAGATTCCTCCACATACAACACAGGTTTTTCAAATCAACTATGATGCTATTAATTATAACCTAATACATCTTCTTCTGGCTGTAATATCACTTTCCATCAGGTATGATCAGAGGCAACCGCTAACACCATTTAAAATTTAAACCCTTTATTACTAGCCTACATTACAAAGCCAAGCTACATTCGCATATTATGCATGATAGAACAGATTATCTTGTATTGCTTATAGTGTGTTTCACATAACACTGAGTTTGGTCCCTGGTGTTAAGTGGTGGGCCTTAAATTGTATGCATTACAAACTATATTTTTATCAACAAAAACACACATTATGTTTTTAAATGGATATCATTTGAATTATCCTCTTTGTTCAACTTATGTACTATGGGACTTATCATCATATGGCTAGATTAAATTATTTTCAATTAGATGAGTACTTGTTTTGGTCTTAATTCTACTCAAAAATATGTTTCCACAGAGCTAGTCTTTCAATTTTGAATGGCTGTGATTTCAAAAAATATTGGTACCCTTGTTATATCTATTCAAACTTTTGTTAATAATAGGTAGGTAACCAAAGTTCTAAACTAATTCGCGAATACACCAATGGATAAAAAAATAAATAAATATGGATAAACAACAATAGCAGTTTTTATTGTTATAAAACTATTTACTGTATAAGCATTTCATTAAAACAGTAGCAGACCACCGTATCTTGTATTTTCCCTACTTGTGTGTAATGCGTTGTATTTACGAAATACGTTCCTTTGTGGATGGTTATGTCATGACAGTGTTGTATACCCAATTTCAGCCCCAATCCATCCTATGGTGAGAGGGCTTGATCCTGTACAGGAAAGGGTGTGAAAGAGTCTGGAAAATCCATGGCATCCAGAATTCCAGACAGTTTACAAGGGACGCGGGCGAGCAACAGTTGGTTAAATATATTATTAGGAATATTTCGGAAATAGCATCTAAGCTGCATATCATAGAGATATTTCCATTATATGGTAATTTAACATACGAAAATACGCTCTATCCAGTATTACGGCCTTGATTTACTATAAAAAGTACATTAAGTAGGCATTGAAAGCTGTGGTCACCCCAATGCCAATTAAATTCTTACCTCTGATTTCTTCCGTCTAATTTCAAAGCACTTCTACGGAACATAATAACATGATTTCAAAAACATTTTTCAGTTTTGGACTCCTCTTGTACTGTTGTACCTTTGTCCTTTGATGACTGTGAACAAATTTTAATACAAATCACGTACTGATAAAAATCGACGTGATGCAAAATAATATTTGTATAATTTTTTCTTGTTAGCAACACAAACACATAAGTTGGAACTTTGTCACAATAAACCTACTTCTTTTTTAACTTTTACCGCATTAATTTACAAGTCACAACCAATGAACTGTCGCTAAATAATAAAATACTTTTTCCATTAATAACGTTTTCCACACAAAAATCAAAAGAACCACGAATCAAGAATACGAGAGTACTAAAATCAAGTTAGAACTTTGTCACATTTCCAGTGAATGTTTTGCCACGGACTAGGGTAATATTGTTCTGTGGTGTTTTGTGTTTCCACCAAAGACTATTTTTTTCCTGTTTGGCATATACCTAAATACACAGTCATAAAAATACAGTTAATATAGTCCATGACAAATTTTGTTATTATCTGTTTCAAGCAATTTTGGCGGCAATAAAATACTTTTTCCATTTATTAACGTTTTCCACACAAAAATCAAAAGAACCACGAATCAAGAAAGAGAGTACCTACTAAAATCAAGTTAGAACTTTGTCACATTTCCAGTGAATGTTTTGCTACGGACTAGGGTAATATTATTCTGTGGTGTTTTGTGTTTCCACCAAAGACTATTTTTTTTCCCCTTTGGCATTTAAATCACAGATTTAAATACACAGTCAAAAATACAGTTATTATAGTCCATGACAAAATTTGTTATTATCTGTTTCAAGCAATTTTGGCGGCATATTTGATAAAGGAATTTCACAAATTAAAAATTAATTTATTTTCTCTTACTACATAAAAGTTTTACGAGAAATGTAAATAAAAATGCAACCTTTAGTGACTTCTAACTACAATAGAACGTATAATCCAACAAGTAAACAAAATGCTTTATGCGACATAAAACGAATGCTAACATCTCGAGATACAGCAGTCCAAAGCAACGCCTGCGAATATCTAATAGGATTTATAAGCAAATATAACTGTAATCCTAATGAAAGAAATTTCATAGTTTTATATTTATTGGACAATGATATTACTGTTTTCCTGTGTGAAGCGATTTCAAACTTGGATTTTTCACTATTTCGGTAATTATCATAAAACTTTATTAATTATACTAAAGTAGCAAGATGTTATGCATCCTTTGCTCGAAAATTCTCACTCACCTCTTAATGGTTCCCGAAAGATATTTTTTTGCAGTTCCCCAGATTTCGAGCTATCGGGAACCAATATGAACTAAATGAGAATTATTGAGTACAGTTTTTATTACAAACTTAATATTGTAGATACATAAATGTTGTGCTCGCAAAGCTCATTGCCATAGGCCTATGATGTATAATAATTAACCTATTAGCGAAAAACTAAATGAAATTCGAATTTTACTATTTTACACCCAACCCCCTAAGTATTTTACTATTTTCCAAGGAGGTTGCTAGATCCCACCATAGAGTTCTAGAACATCTGATTAGAAAACTCTGCAGGATGTGGGCAGCTGAACAATTTACGTAAACCTTTTTCGTACAAGCAAACAGTAGCACAATCTGTCTGTCCATAGGTGGCCGTGAGTGAACTAGGTACTGTTGGTATTATTGGCACCGATAAACTGGCGACATTTTTTCACGCTGTTCGCCCTGTTCAGGGTAAGTATATGTCTATTACTAAAGTCCGGTCGCGGAGCACGAAGAATTTCGTACATTAACTTAACATTACTACCTGTCTCTGTCACGTCAAAATAATGCGGTCACGCTCGCACAGATGCAATGACCCCGTCCTGTGTGAGCGTGACCGCATTATTTTGACGCGGGAGTGACAGAGACAGGTAGTAACAGGTTAATGTACGAAATTCTTCGTGCTCCGCGACCGTGCTTTAGAACACAGTTTATGTTTATAAGTTTCCACCAATTCTTTACAGGTCTGTTGTCCAATGCATGCGCTTGCTGTACAGCGTGCCGTTCTTTGCGGAGGAGCACGCCGCGCACTGCATGGCGGCGGCGACTCGCGCGCTGGCCCACTACACGGCCACCGACGCGCACGCCGCCGTCGATGCGTGCCTGCACTTTATCACAGATCTGTTGTACGGGTAAGTCGTAGTCTGTGGTCGTGGTAGGTCTGTTGTCCACTGCATGCGCTTGCTGTACAGCGTGCCGTTCTTCGCGGAGGAGCACGCCGCGCACTGCATGGTGGCGGTGACTCGCGCTGGCCCACTACACGGCCACCGACGCGCACGCCGCCGTCGATGCGTGCCTGCACTTTATCACAGATCTGTTGTACGGGTAAGTCGTAGTCTGTGGTCGTGGTAGGTCTGTTGTCCACTGCATGCGCTTGCTGTACAGCGTGCCGTTCTTCGCGGAGGAGCACGCCGCGCACTGCATGGTGGCGGTGACTCGCGCGCTGGCCCACTACACGGCCACCGACGCGCACGCCGCCGTCGATGCGTGCCTGCACTTTATCACAGATCTGTTGTACGGGTAAGTCGTAGTCTGTGGTCGTAGTAGGTCTGTTGTTAACTGCATGTGCCTATGGGCGCCTTCAAATTGGCCGCAAAGTGGCTGCAGCGCTGCAGACGTGCTGCCACCGCGCGGCACTTTGCGGCAAAATTTTGAAGGCGCCTTATATTGTAGGTACAGCGTGCTCTTCACGGAGGAGCACCCATGAATACACACATTGACGATATACCACCGATAAGAAACTGAGGATATGGGCATCCGAACGATTAGGTAAACCTTTTCGTAAAAGCAAGCAGTAGCGCCATCTATCAAAATTCTATAGGTGGCTGCTGAGCGAACTACATCGTGGCCTTTCTGCTGGTGACAAAACATGCATTTTTGGCATCGATAAACTGGCATCATTTTTTTGGCGCCATCCGCTCTGTTCAGGGATATAGATACTTTCTGCCCGCAAGTCGCAAGTTTGCGACAGGCTTAGTTATACTATACCTACCTGAATCTCGCAATCATCATTACAATTATTAATGGCATATTTTACAGCAGCAGTTTACTGGTGTCAAAAATGTTTGATTTGACACAAACGGCGTCAGTCTAGTAAGCCGATCACGATACTTATGTTATTAGTCCTCACGCGCATTTCCACAGGGACGGTTCCCGTCATGTTGTGGCGTATTAGAATTAATATTAGAAAGTCAGTTGGCGCTCCGCCATGTTGTGGCGTATTACCGGAAAGGCAGATGGCGCTACTTTTTTCATGTCTGAAGAAGGTTTCGTAAAATGTTCAGATGGACTCATCCTTAGGTTCATATCGGTGGTACCGACCTATTTATTACTGTCCGCAGAGTCAGCACACACAAAACCACACCAGCCCTCTCTTACCAAAGTGCTTACAGCGTGGATCAGCTCCTAGCCTGCTTCACGACCTTAGCTGACAGAATCCGAAACAAACCCATCTCTCTACAGTTGAGCGCTTCCCTGCTGCAAGTGCTAATATCCTATCAACCAGAGGGACTAGACCTTAAAAGCTCAGTGGCTTGTGGGCTTGCGGAGGTCCTGGAAAAGTGGTTTGAGCTTCTAATAGGGGGACTCAATCAGATAGTGCTCTTGGGAAATGGTCGAGATATTGGTATAATGCTGTCTGTTGTGTGCCGACTTGGAGTGGATGTTATGAGGTAAATCAAGTAACGATTTTAATCAAAGTTTTTATCTAATTTTCAGTACAAATCATAATCTGAATTTAATTTAAATCTTTCTCATAATGTGAGCCTCGTTGTTTAATACAAGTCCGAAGTCTTTTTCGTATTAGTCTCTTGTTGTCAAAATATCTCGTATTTCTTATTTTATGACCTCCCTGGAGCAGTGGCGCGCGCTCGGAACCGAGTGGGAGATCGCGGGTTCGATTCCCGCCACAGACAACTTTGGAACTTTATAATTTCTAAAATGGCTCAGGTCTGGTCTGGTGGGAAGCTTCGGCCGTGGTTAGTTACCACCCTACCAGTAATGACGCACCGCTAACCAATTTAGCGTTCCGGTGCGATGCTGTGTAGAAACCGATAGGGGTGATTTTACATACCCCCTTCCAAGTTAGTACGATGACATCTACGACTGCATCATCACTTAATACTTTCGTTGCCGCGAAAAGCATTCCAGTAGGCATGCTGTGAGAACTATCGAGTAAACATGGTTTTGTGCTTTTGTATTTGTTAGGCAATATGTTCTAAATAATTAGGTGAGATTGCAGGATTGCAGTCAATAACTTGTATAGTGTAAAAAATCAAATACAATGAATAGTAGGTATAAGAATAAAAATAGTATAAGAATGTTATAATAACAGTGCAATTAATATTAATCGATTATTCCAAGGCTCATAAGAATTCTGGAAAAAAGCAAGGAGCCCGCTGATTTCGTTCACAAAATATTAAAGAACGAGCAAGAAATCGACGCAGTCAAGCAATGTTCTACAAAACTGAAAGATACCGTTCTGAAAACTATGAACCACCTTGTAGTTTTTGTAAAGGTGAAAATACAAATATCTACTTCTATTTTTAGTTTTGGGATTACATTAACATAGCTTAAGTTTAAATTACATATCTGTCAAAATTATTCTAATTGAAGAACTATTATTTAATTACTAGTTAGTAGTTATACTTTTTATATTCTTTTATTTTCTCTTTGACACATGAAACCACATGAAACAGATATAGCGAGGGACCAGAGAGAGATAAAGGTAAAGTCGTCTCTTTCTGGTCCCTCGCTATTGCTATATCTGTTTCATGTGTCAAAGAGACAATAAACGACTGAAAAGTTTGACGATTAATTTGTCATCGATAAGTCACGTGATCACTCTGTGCACGTGATCAATTTAACGAGCGGGCTATGCCGTCGCTCAGCCATGAGGTTTTCATTTTGAAGCCTACTTACTATTGGTTATTTCGTAGATATTTAATTAATAGAATCGATATAGGTAACTTAAGAATTTAAAGGCCAAGTCAATATAATATGTTTAGGTCCACAGGTCACTTTTTGGGTTTATCTTTTCTTTCATTCCTGGAAGGCATTTGGCCACCACAGTCACCACATTAGAGCAAGCCTGAAGAGTCTAGACTCGACATTATTATCTTTCTCTTGTTAAAAGAAGTGTTATAACTTCTAGGATAATCTAGACGTAATTGATACGGAGGAGTACAGAGGTTTCCTGCTATTGCTCCTGAAATTCATATACGATAATACGAAAACCAACGCGCTACCGGAGTTTTGTGATATTTTATTCTCTAAAGGATATCTTATTATGCTACCGAAATCACAGATAGCAAGGTAAAGTACACATCTAGTATTAAAAATATAGGTAAAATAAGAAAAAAATATATTAATTGTTTATCTATTGTGTGCTGAAGAAAATTATTCAAATTCTAAAATAATCCAAACATTTTCAGAAACGATAGAATAGTCCGCAAAACAAGCACTCAAATTCTGGGGGAGATTCTCAAAGTATTAGCTACGAAATATTTAACAGTAAAAGATACTGACCAAATTGATATTTGCATAAACGACATTCATGTAAGTCATTTTCTATAGAAAAAACTAGGCTACTGTCGATGTACTACAACTGCTGTAAACTCACATATTCGAATAAGCACGATTACCATAACCGCATAAAATTTAATTTACATGTAGGTATTCACTAAAAACTTATGAAGTTCGTCAAGGGCGTATACTTGGTCCGGATTTCTTTTTGATTTTTGTTATTGATCAATGGTGTGATGTGTTAATAGTTAATGTGACTTAGAAAAGTTAAAAGTTAATGGGAATCTTCCTAAAAAAATAAGGAAAAAAATGTAGTCAGCGTATCTATTAGGTACTACCTACAAATATGGAGATGTAGAGCTGTGAATAAATGTTTCAACAAAGTATATAATCAATTTAATTTTTTAGACGGGATTAACGGGATTGGAATACGGAATTGAAAGGACACAAGACATAAAATTGCAGCTGCAGAAGAACCAGCCTTACTGCTTGCTCATTTATATTTACTTTTATTGCCAATGCTCAGAGAAGTATTTTTAATTTTATTGAAATCCTTGTTAATAGAATTCGAATTTCATAACATTCTACTTATCTCAGACTAAGATTAAACACGATCACTGAACACCGATTAAATGCTCAATTCTTTCCAGTCCTGAAGAATCTACAGCAAATTTGCTACCACATCTGATTGAACATATTTTGAAACTCCCAAAAGTCGTCAAACCTCCTGGATACGTTATCAAAGCGTTGTGGCTTGTTTTTGCGGTAATTTTTTTATTTTTACTTTTATTTGATACTACTTTCACTAATATTGCTTGTTCTTTTTAAGTTAATTCTAAATTCATCTAATAAAAAATATAGAACCTCATTACTAATATTTCGTCGTCGATATTTTAGATGTCAACTGTATCAAATGGCTCACTGGATTCTTTAGAGCAAAGAATTTTTCTAGAGAAGGCAACAGACCGTCTCGTGGCGATGTTAGAGCCCGAAGCAGATATCTATTACACACACAATCCCGCGATATTGTTTTGGTCTTTCACTTCTTTGAGAATTTCGGATTCCGTCAGATTACAAGTGGTGAGCAAAGATAATATTATGATAAGATTTTTAATGCTTATACCCCTAATAAGTGACAATTTAATGTTTTCGTAGATGTATCGTATACATTTTGCGTCTTTATTTCAAAGTGGTGTCACCAAGAGTGCAACGGACCATAATTATTATTTTGTATTTTGAATAGTGCTTAGAACTAATTCACAGAAAAATTAATTGACGATGAATTTAAATTTAATGTTGGAATTTAGTAACAAAGGTACATTTCTGTTTTCACAGTTATCACAGTGGCTTAAAATAGAGAATACTCTACCAGAGGAGTTAATACGAGACCCCGCGGTCTGGGAGTTACTTTTAGAAGTTCTAATACAGAGCAAAGATAATACTATAGTAACACATTGCGTGGAAGCCCTTAATAATTGTATCGAAAAGGGTGATCAAACTACCAAGGAAGAATTTTCAAAGTCAATATGGACATTGCTACCTCAAATCTTATCTAAGGCATTGATAAATTATAATGAAATTGGTATGAATGAATATATATTACTTATACAATAAATTATTGCATATTATTAATTCGATTTGTACGTATAAACTAATTATTAAAACTTGAAACTGTTAGGTCTTTAAAAATTTAAAGTTACACTGAATTCAATTTGTAAAAAACTTACCTAAGTATATCATAAGTGTATATTCACTGATTAACTGGGTAGATAAAATCTATCTTGCGAGATTGTAAATTGTCATAAGATTGTTAACCGTAACAATTATACTATACTACTTACAATTTAACGCGTAAACTTTTTGTAATTATTATATTCGAATAAATTAGAATCCAAGTGAAACCGTAAAATTAACGAATGACATCTATCAAAAGTTAATGCGTTAAATTCTTATAATTCTAATAAGTTAAGGTTCAAAGTCTTATGACAGTTCACAATCTCGCGAGATAAATTATTTATAATCTAATGGTACGGGAGCTAGCAACGTTTGAAAAGTAAGAATTTTAGGAGAGCTGATTTTGTGATATGTCGTCCTTCTTGCACTTTCGGTTAGAGTCTGGGCCATCTGGCTGCCGGTAGCCGTTGCATTCATTAATGCGCATCCTACGTCTGTCCAGGTGTTACAGCTTACGCCTCCATAATGTTTATACCAATGTTGTCGGGGCTACTAATAGTAGTAAAATATTAAATTATTTTAGCCGCACTTGTACCATTTATGATGACGTTTCATATAAAACCATATAAATTGTCCCAATTAATAACATATATGGCATATAATGGGGCAAATGAAACACCAACTTTAGCCGTTAGTTTTATGGTATAATGTTAACTCGTATGTGGTTGACAATTGACTAATACAAAAATGAAACGTCATCATAAATGGTACAAGTGCGCCTATTAATTATTTAAGGACAATTAGTAGCCCCGACAACATTGGTATAAACATTTTGGAGGCGTAAGCTGCACATAGGATGCGCACTAATAAACGCAACGGCTACCGGCAGCCAGATGACCCAGACTCTAACCGAAAGTGCAAGAAAGACGACATATCACAAAATCAGCTCTCCTAAAATTCTTTCTCGAAAACGTTGCTAGCTCTTTCGGTGACATATCCATTAACTATATTACTATCTATTCGCAGAAACAAATATTTGCTACATTTTAGATCTAGCAATAGCACAACCACCTTCCGAAATGGACCAGTCTATGTGCCCTAAAGTGGCTATACTTATAGCGAAATTATTTTCCAAAAATACGGCGGATTCAAAGAATAATATGGAGTTCAAATATCAATATGAATTCGTATTCTTGAAATTGTGTTTAATACTTTTGAATTTCTCAATGAAACAAAAGAACGATAAAGGTAAGTTTAAATCTGCAGTAACAGTAATTAAAATAGGTAGGTACGTTAGTTTAAATAGGTACGTTTGAAGGTATGGGTACCTATTCCAATATGGGGCTTTTATTTTTTTGAACAGATTGTTATTTTTTTATCATTAAAAGTCAAGAGATATTTTGGTGGAGCTTTTGTTAAATAAACACCTTCATCCCAGCTTCAAAAATTTAACAGTATAATGACTTTTAAATATATTACATGGCGTTTTCTATGGAATTTTGTTATATAGCGCTAAGTTTAACGATTATGTTTCTGTTAAAAAAAAGGCACTGGTCCTTTATCTTTATGCATCTTCATTCTTGAGGAAAAATACCTATTTTATTTTATTTTTCTACTTTTTTTAGTTTTGCTTACTTACATAAGTTGCGCGGGCTTCCTGCCCCGTGTCTTGGCGGCTACCAACAGCTTGGATGATAATGTCGCCAGTACATCGTTGCAGCTTACTATCTGTATCATCTACTTCTTCTCAAAGAACAATTATATAGTAAGTTTTGAATTTATAACTCAGTCAGAAGTTTTTATGGTTAGCATTACCTACAAAGCAGAAGTATTTTTTATTGTTGTGCAAGACAACAGCATATTATTTTCTTTTAATTTGTATTAATTTATCGTTTTTCTAATAATCCAATAAGAAAATAATCCATTCTGTTCATTTATTAAATATGAAACAGCTTGAAAACCCTATTTACGACGAATACGGTTCACAATCTTTCAACAGTTTACAATCTCGAGAGATAGAGTAACGGTGTTTATAATTTTCCGGTTATGTTTAAAGGAACTATGTTCTTGTAATCTACTGTTTAAGAAAGAGCACTATGTTTTAGAGAATATATAAGAATATTCTTGTCTTGTCTTGGTTGTCTTGGTGTATATTTTTGTTTTATCTAATAGATCTTTTACCAATCCACAGCCAAAATCGGTCCTTGAGCTGCAAACCGGTTCAATAATAAGATCTCTTCGTAGAGACGGCGGGAATGACCGAGGATCCTCTCTACTGAACCTCATACATATAATTCTTAGCTCAGGGCCGCACACTCCGGTAGTTTTCACTTACGAATTGAAGGAGTGTCCGTCACAAATGCAGCAATCTGAGGGGTTGAGAAATCTTATGTACAGGATACAGATAATGTTGTGTGGTCGGGTGAGTGTTGTTTCAATAGATCGAGTGACTTCTCGGAGCAAAAAAGAGATTAAAAATCAAACCCTTTATTTTTTCACGTAACTTACAGGCTGCACTGAAAAGTCTACCAACAACTGTAGCCGTATTACACATTTCCAAGATTGCTTTGGTACGCATAAGGAACGAAATTTAAAAATTGTGTGTCAAATTCGAATGACATATCAGATTGCAAAACTGGAACTGGAACTCACTCACTCACTGGACTCACTGGTCCATTTCGAAAAACAAGGGGTTTGGCCAGTCCCAGTGGCTATAATAATTCGGCCAAGTACCTACGGGTCGAACTGGCGCATGAAGAGTTCCGTACCCGGTACCATTATCTATTGAAAAGGGGGAAAAATTACCTTTTTTGAATGGGAGCCCCCACTTAAATATATGTTTTATTTCATAATTGACTTAAGTGATAAATATCGAGCACGAACGAGCAAAAAAATCAAGTTTGTTGGATGGGAATATTAATTTTATTCTGTTTTTAGTAGGTATTTGTTGTTATAGCGACAACAGAAATACATCATCTGTGAAAATTTCAAGTCAAGAAAATTCAAGTGACAGACGGGCGGCGAAGTCTTAGTAATAGGGTCCCGTTTTGTCCTTTGGGTACGGAACCCTAAAAAGGGGGTGATACGCAGAGTAAATAATGTTATTCGTTTTCAGGACTCCGACAAACAATCGACATGCGGTTGGAAAGCTTTGAACTCGGTTTTCAAACACGCAACCGTACACAAGAACGATCCAAATCTCGTCGCAACGTTAACTTCTCAGCCACTCACACGCACTTTAATACTTTTCCAACTAACTCAGACTGTAACACAGGAGTTTCTCGAATTCCTCACGAACTGGCTGGGTTTACTGAAAATAACGATTGTAACGAACAAAAGGGCGGAAAATTATCGCGTCTCGAGAAACAGTCCCGTGAGAAAAATGTTGAGAATGTTGAAGAGTAATGTGAGTAGAGAAGAAATGAAGGACTCGATAAAGAAGGTCCTTGAAATCGTAAATGAAATTTTGGAGCTTTAAATACTAAATTATAAACGATTCAAAAATAAAACTAGACTAAGGAATTGTTATTATTTATTAAAAAAATTGTTATAGTACGATGGTTTGATCACAACCAATTTCTACGAAAAAAAGTATGTGGTCTAATTTTTTTTTAATTTAATTTAACTTTGAATGTGTAAATAAATTCTACTCTTAAACTTTGTCACCCTGTTCTTTTTCTTTCTCACAACATTATCCGCAAATACTTATTTATCTTTTAACTGTCCAGTTTTACTGGACAAAGAAATATGAATAAAATTCTTAGAAAATGTTATAAATTATTATATTGTTGACATTATACATTATATTAGGCCCTTACATATGAAATTAGCTTTTTTGTCGTACTGGTCACTTTGATCTCAAATATCTCCTCTTTGGTTAAGAATTCCAATTTCAAATTTATACAGCTTTTACTCATGCATTTGTTTTTTAAAAACCGTAATCCATATGTTTTTCCCTCAACCAATGATAGAAAAAACTAATTTTTCTTTGCGTCACTCAGTTTACAAAATGGAAAACTTAAAATATCGCATTTACGAGTACAAGTTCCGCCGTGGCCCCAGTGCTGCAGAAACGGCTCGGCGGTAAATGACGCACCGATAAGTGGTGTCGCAAAAGAAAACACACTGCGTTTTTGGTTCCTACGTTTTCGTTCTGGAAATTTCGACCTGCAAAACGAGCCCCGTGGGCGGACGTTAAATAAATATAGGTATATTTTTTTGAAAAACATCGATTTTAGGTTACTCCCTTACAAAATGTCAATTTCATACGTTAGGACCTAATATTACTTTCCAAATAATATAATCGGAAGTAGTACGCCTCCCCGGAAGCGTCGC
Source organism: Coenonympha arcania (assembly GCA_036785405.1). Classification (NCBI taxonomy): domain Eukaryota; kingdom Metazoa; phylum Arthropoda; class Insecta; order Lepidoptera; family Nymphalidae; genus Coenonympha; species Coenonympha arcania. Next base: position 3,763,599 of record CM072074.1, read on the forward strand.
AATCCCCTAAGCCCGAACTAATTAGATAAGAGTAATAAACGTATGAAAATGCACTTGGCACGCTCGGTTTCCTCGTGTTACGAATACCAATATTACGTATCTGCATATAACATTCCGTTACGTTTATTGAAACTAATTTCGTTACAAATAGGTAAATATGAAACGTTTAGCGTTTTTATTGATTACCTTATTGAATCGCACGCACTTCAAATCCTATCCTATACCTTTAAACGAGCAATTCTTGTATATATATGTATATATATTTCTATATAATCTGAATCTCGGAAACGGCTCGAACGATTTTCATGAAATTTAGTATACAAAGGGTTTTGGGGGCGATAAATTGATCTAGCTAGGATTCATTTTTAGAAAATGTCGTATTAACAAAAAAAAATATATATATATAAATCTATACCTGACATCTATTGGCGCTAAAGTAAAACTATTACAGTAAACTCCTGCTGCCATCTATAGGTAAGTAGCTAGCAATACTACCGAGCAAAGCTCGGTCACTCAACTAGTTATTTATTAAATGGCATTTGGTTCTAACTTTGTGTGCGTGGTTTTAACCCTATCATTAGCTTCCCATGTTGTAGAAGTGCATTAAAAATTAGTATTCTGCCATCTTGAATGTTACACCATGTTGGAATTAGAATGACGTCACACAACTAACCCAACATGCATTGTCATCATCCGAACTAAATGTGTTTATATGTGTAATCAATTTTTTTCAGCTAACCCTTGGCAATAGGAAAATAATGGCATTACTATCACCTGTCATAAATATTACAGTGGAATCATATTTATGACAGGAAAAAATATCGTAAGAACACTGAATTTCAGTATTAGAAAATGAAATTACAAAATGAAATGTTATGTAAGTGCAATTAACTTTCTATTTCATCGATTGCCCAAAAAATATTCCGGAACTACTTTCCATACATTTCAAATTCCAAGGGACGAGAGAAATTATAGTATCGCGCCTCCATTTATGCACTGAGGGGCTCGCATTGAATAGAAATGAGTGTAGAAGAAAGTAATAGATAATAATTTATTTGTTATCTGTCGCTACGATGGTGTTTTCTTATTCATATAACAATAAGGCATTAGGATTACTTTGACTTGATGGACCATTTTTGTCGCTATAGGTAATACTTGCCCCCTGTTGATAATATCATCTTTTTCTCATAAATACTCATAGAAAAGATAGTCAAATTAAGTCTAAATTATTTATTCATTGGTATAGCAGTATATTTACCTGAATTGTATTTTTGTTAGTATGTATATTGTACTAACTTTTAATTCCAAGGTAGTTATACTCCAACTCGTATAATGTTTTAAGTTAATAATTTTGTAAATGAAAGAAACAATTATAAATATTCATTAGTATTGTAAATAATAACTCGTAGAGTTCAAAAAAAATATCTTGTATTTTAACAAGTAAAATTTTCCGCAAAAAATTCTTCAATCAATCTTTTTACCCGACTGCCGCGGCCGGAAAGGCTATTGTCTTACCTCTGTATCTGAAGTCAGAGACAGATAGTTGTAACACAGTGTTAAAAATATCTTTAAACTGTGGTTATAACCAAATTAAATATGGGACCACCTCGGGAGTATACCCTTTCACATAAAACAAAAGAATTTAGAAATTCAGACTATTCTGAAAAGTTTTGCCTGATTCATAAAAAATATATATAGGCCTCAACTTGAGAACCTCAAGCGTTCCTTAAATTAAATCTCATGAGTGTCCTTAAGACCTAATAATATTAGCTATATAGTAAGTGTCTCAATTTGTCAGTCACCAAAACACAGTGACGAACAGTCCCTACCCGATTCGTGACTCCTTCGACCACCACCACGGCACCGCTCAGAGGCTATCGACGCAGTCGCTGTTACCCGTTGCAACTGTACGAGCGTTGCTGCCGCGAGTGTTTTGTGACAGTGATGCGATCGTGTGTACACAGCCTTACTTAGTGACTCTACGTGTGGAGTTGCCGTAATAAAATGAACTGTGAGTACAAAACATAATGATATTTTTGAACTAACCTAACCTGAGATTAGCTATCTGACCGATGTAAAAACCTGTGGAAACGTTAAGACAACATTTAACATTCAGATTTTTTTTAAAAGGGGAAAAATTACGAATATTAAGGAAAATATCCGAATCGGTCACAAATACTTATTACTACAACAAAAACCTATTAATACAGATACCTACGTCTTACACGCTTACTTCAGGCTTACTAATAAAATATAGAGGTATTCAAATCGAGAAAGAATGCCGAGATTTGAATTAAATTAAATTACAAAACTAAAAACTGGAATTAGAGGTACCTACCTAGGGTTAAAATGTACCTAGAAAAAAATAGAGTTGGCGCAAAGAAATTTAATAACAATATTTTTAGATGATGGTGCTGTTACAACAGCGTTCTGTTGTGTCAGATTATAAGATATTTTGAATTAATTACCTAAACGTATTTTTAACGCGGATCACAGTTTCTTAAATTTGAACGGAAAAAAAGAATTTAATAATATCAGAATATTGTACCTTCCCGTTTAAAAGTAGTTAAAGAATCTGTGATTCAAGTCTCGATCATCGGTCACGGCAAAATAATGCAAAAATATAAACCGTTAGTGGTAATCAGTGCATTCAGACTATCTGAGTGGCTCCGAGAAAAAAGTGGACGAGACCAACTTTCTTATGATAAACGACCTATTTGTTTTACTTTTCTGTTGCTAGTAGTGTCTATAAATATAACATTTAAACTATGATTTCGTCATCATCAACAACTTGAGGCTATTAATCTGCAGTTGTATTAAATCCTCCACTATCATAGAGACAATACTCTTGTGGCGCAATAGCCTTTGGTTCCGACCTCTAAGCTCTAAATGCCATAAGGGGATCGGAGGTTCGATCCCTAGACGGAAATCAGGGGATAACCTCTCTACTTTGTTGAGTTACGTGCTTTTGTGGATAATAAGTATCTCTTGCTTAGCGATGAAGGAGCGAATAATGTCGTGAGGAAAATTGCATGCTTAAAATTTGACCACCATGTTCTCAAAGGTGTGTTTAGGCCAAACCCCTCATTTTAAGGGGCTGACCAGTAGTGGAACATAAAAGGGGTTGAGACAACTCTATAGCTTAGACGCTAAAAGCTGGTTTAAAACGGGTCGAAGCGCTCTATATTATCTAAAGATTAATTACTATTGTTATAATTAAAAATGCTAGGGATAATACCAGTCAGGACTGACGGCTTAGCGCACTCACCACAGCTCGCTGATAAAGCTCTCTATTTCCTGTTTAAGACTAGTATTTCTTTGTGTGCACCTATATTAGTACCTACTGTAAGAGATACACTTGACATAAAGAGCTAAAATAAAACCTCTGATTTGAATCTACTAGTATAACATAGTGAATTATAGTTTCATCATCATCACAAATACTACTCTGTTGACAGCCCATTATCTACTGTAGACGGTATACGCAGGGATCTCCGGTTAATTTATTTAGTTATTGTAGCGGCTGTAAACTCGCTATTTAGCCTGGGCTACTGCAGATTCATCGGGAAATTAGTATACAAGATAATTACAGTTGGTTGGAGCGTTAAATGATTTTTGGCGATTCCCCGCATATGGATCACATAGCGAAATCTAAGCGAGGATAAGGTCAAAATTTATCCAACAACTTTTACTTCCATTTGGGCTTTAAACACCTTTATAGATGTGCTCTAGATTAAATCTTCGAGATAAGTAAACAACAGGTTTGGAAGGAAACTGTCGCATTAATAAACAGTACCTACATCGGTGACAACCAGTGGATCTCGTTTGTTTGGTTAACTTCTTGTTAACTTGTACTTTTTGCTGTCAAAACGGTTTCTATTGAGCTTGTTTACTGTTAGCGGTACAGATGGGACAGTTTTATGGAACGTTTAAATCACAGTAGTTTTTTTTACTCGTTGGTGACAGAAATCCAGAAGCGTCTAAACCTGAAAAGCGTTAAAGAAAGAGATCAACACTTGTAAACTAAAATTATGATCAAGATAAACATACAAAATACTAATATACAACAAGGAAAATTAAAACATCTAAAAGTAGATGCCCTCATAATGGTTCTACACACTCGTCAAGGGACACACCCTGTCCCTTAAATCCTTAGCCATACGACGTATCTATTCTATTTCTACGATTGCTTTTGGTACGCTTTCAGGAAGAAATATAAGAAATGTACCTGGATGACATATCCAATTGACATATTGATCACGTGACTTGTCGATGACAACTTACATTCTCATAGATTTTTTCAATTTCGGTCCACAAGCGTACCAAAAGCAATCATTGAAATAGAATAAAAACGTAGTAGTACCTATGAGAGAAAGAGAAAAAAATCATTGGTAAAAGTCGTTGCCTGTATTAAACAGTACCTACAACTAAATCGTACCATATATTTTTATACAAAGTTAATAGGCTCAAGGTAGGAAATCATGCTATAAACCTAAATATCGATATGCATTGCAGTAACTTGGGCTTAGTACCTACTTAAAATCCCAGACATTAAGAAATTCAATACCTAACCAGTCTTTAACAATGGACCACTGCCTAGCTGTCGCTCTCAGACCATTTTGCAATATTGTAGGTACATGTTATTACACCAATATAATATATTGATAGGTATTTGTTAGGTACTGTATAGTGTAACTAATCAATCTGCGTCTTGAATAATGTGGGGAAATTCCTACCTGAAAAAGTTAAAAAGGAAATTCCAACAAAAATCAACAAAAAAAGGAATGCCTATCTTTACACATGGACGTACATATTTTAATTATACTCGGACGTATATATTATGTTTGAAGTGTCCGAACCCCTAGCTAGTAACCTCAAGGGTAGAACCACCCTACCCTTGAAGTTAATACCTACCTACTTGACTGCAATCTCACCTCTTGGTAAGTGAAGATGCAGTCGAAGATGTTATCGTGCTAACTTGGAAGGGGTAAAGTAAACTCATCCCTTACTAAACTAAAATAAATCGCATTGCTATGCGTCTTTGCTGGTAAGGTGGTAAATAGCCGCAACCGAAGCCTCCTACCAGACCTGAGGTAATTAAGAATTAATATAGTTCCAAAGTTGCCCGTGGTGGGAATCGAACCTGCGGCCTTCCACTTGAATCCAACGTGTAGGTACCACTGCGCCAGGAAGGTCGTCGACATGCATGGTATACTATGTATGCACATGTTTACGATTAAATCAAATCTGTTACAGCATGTAATTCGAAACCTAACATTTCCACCCTGTATCGAATAGGAAAACCATGTCGTAACCGCAACCCGAGTGGAACTCTCGTGTCAGAAAATTATATGGTTTATTATACGGAACCGATTACCATATCGACGCTGGGGTCCAATTGAAGGCATACCTGCTGTTAATACTGTGTCTACACAAGTGCCATTTTGCAAGCAGTTTTCTTTTTATAATTTCTCTCACTCGTAAGCCAACTCGTACCAAATAAGTAATACTTATTAGGGATAGTAAAGCACTATTTTCTTGCATTTGTTGATGGTGAACGACGTGACAGCTAAAAATGTATATTGTATAATCTGTTGTAATAGAGCTGAGCTTTTCTTTCTGTTTCTTTAACATCTGGCCACATCATCAAGTTTATAGATATCCATATCATAGAATTTATGAGAATTTATGCTGTGGAGTGTGGACAGCGACGGCGCGGCGAATCCGTATTTTGTATCCTGCCCCAGAATGGGGAGAGTGTGTTCATAGGGACAAGGAGCGAGAGGAAACAACTTGTAGGGAGTCAAGAAGGCGCCCCGGGAACACGCCAAGAGTAAGTACCGAACGGGCGCCCTCCCGCGTTTCGGCCCACATAACCGCGAGGTTGATTGGGCCATGGGTGGTGGAGGGTTGTCCCTATATCCCTATCATAATTGGAAAATGGCAGATGAGTAGGTATAGTGATAAAAACGTCAAACAAAAAATTTCAAATCTATTTGAACAAATTATTAACTAAGTACGGATCTAAATTGCTAGATACTTTTAAAAAACTCTTTGACCCTATTTTAAGCCGTCAGTGCGTAACGCAAGCTTTTGCATAAATAACGTTAGCCGTACCGTATCCACAAACCATCGGATCCTAATTTTTCAATTCATTTGCTTTCCGCACACTTTTCGATATAAAGCTAACTACATCCAAGCTCACTCCTTGTACTCAATGGGTTTAAAAAGTAATACAAAGATTACATTTCACGTAACACAATATAATCAAGATGCAGATAATAATGAAATTGGAGTAATTTTTTCAGTTGACTACATAATGGTAAATTCTGACTAGCCTTTCATAGATAGGCTTTCGCTCTCGTGGGAAAACTCAACAAAGAACACCAAACCCACCCCTCAGTAGTTTTTCCTGCCCGTCTTTGTCATTCATTGCTACAATTCAATGGCCTTCCGTATTACGCATGTCGACCACTTTCTAATGACATGGGAAAAGGAGACTGAATCACCGAGGACAAGTTATTATTATTAGGTGTAGGTATTTCTTCATTTCACTTGTCTGCACTCTGCTTAAATCGTTGTTATGGAAATATTTCCAAAACATCAATGAATTCATGGCTGAATCACCATTTCTGTGAACAAATTATTTTAGTGGGGATGAATCAATAAGAATGACAATTAATTTAATTAGTTCAAGTTAGTTAAATTATTTTTAATTAGTAAAAGTTATAATATTTGACTAATTTACCTAAAACATTGCAAGGCGAGTAACTTTCAAGAATGATGGGAATTCTCCCATCATCCAGGAGTTTTATCATGACCTTAATCACCTATAATCCCTTTTAGGGTCCAGAACTGACACACAATGTGAGAAGTCAGAGCCAACATTGAGAAAATTATGAAGAACTTTCAGGACTACACAATATTTTGCTTCCTTATAAGCTGATGTTTTGAGGTTTCCTTTGCCGTAAAGAAATTATTTCGCAGATAGTACTTGCTTCACTTACCCTTGAAAGTCAAATTGGTACTCCAGAGTTGTCTTAGTTAAATATTGGCATCATGAGCGATTAATTTTCACTTTTACACGGTGGACGCCCTCGCGTCTGCAATACCGCAAAACTAAGCCCAGTCCTGTCTCATATCGATGTTAATCAGAGCATACAAAAATGTTTTGGTAAGCGATCATAATTAACTTTCTCCTAAGAAAGTGCTGTACCCAAATTAGTACTGCTTCTGTTTTGTAATACTTGCGTATGCTTTATAGAGAAGTTGATATGACATGGATGTCTAAATTCGGACCGTAACGTGCTGAATTGTTATGTAAAGTTTATGACATTTTTAATGGGTTCTGTTATTGCAGTTATGTAATGAAGTGCATGCGTGATAATGGTGTTAGGAATTTCTAACTACATTATTTCAGCAATAGTAAATTTCGGATTAAAAAATCCATGATGCACCGAGAATGTGTGACTATTCTGAAGCAAACTAGCTATTCCATAATAAGTATTTTTTCCTCGATACGTAGCAATGCAATCGATCAATTCTGCAGAATTTATAGGTACACTAAAATGCCACCCTTATTTCGAAGCGTCAGGGGTGATAGGAATATTGAGACAACAGTCAAATATAAAATATGACATATATCCTTGTTCTGAAATATTACCCTTGTTCTGAATTTCAGATTCGAGCGGGAGGTCCCGATTTGGAACTTTTTTTTATTAAATAAAATCTAAACTAGCTTTATTCGTCTTGATCCTACCAACACTTGTTGCCAAACAATTTAGCGTTCTAGTGCGATGCTGCGTAACAACAATTAGAGGTTGATTACCCACGCCAAATTCGTACAATAACATCTTTAGGTTTAAAGAAAAAATCTTTAGCTGTGCCATCCGTTGCTAATTTGTAGTACCTATTAGTAAAAAAAGATATTATGGATAGAAAAGGAAGATCTAATTCAAACCTTTTTAAAGGGTTTTAGAGGAAAAACGGCTTGAACTCACACGAGTTTTGTCTTTTTACAGGTAATTCGGAATACTTGGTTTTGTAATTTTTTAATAGTAACTGTCAGGTATTGAGGCTATTATCTATTATTACATAACATAGTCAATCCGTAATAATTATATCCATGACTTAGGACTTACCGTTATTTTTATTTTCATCAAAAAAAGTTAAGTTACTCAGCCCATACCATTCACCTGTCAATCATTACAATGATTTAAGTTAGGTATAAGTTATGACTATGCATAACTGTACAAAAGTGGATTTCACCTGTGCGCCGTAGCTTAATGTTTGATATTTGTCTAAGTATAGTGGCCTATAATATTATTATTGGTCGTTAATTTTTAATAGCTTACTAGAACCGTAGACATCCGTTTCTATGCCTTCATTATCACATACTTATACCTTTTTGTACTCACAAAGAGTATTTTTATTTTTCTATAACTCATCTCTAACTTACTGACTGTCTTTAATCTCAGTATAAAGTAAGAATTACCTATATATAGGTAATTCGGACGAACGCTTTGTTTTAAGATATTATGCTATGAGATAATGTCAAAGACAGATTTGGATGTTTGTGGTAGGTACTAAAATATAGAGTTTTGGTACTACCAACCTATTGTAGATATTGCTGGAATTAACGGCGTACAAGCCGTATTTAAGTGATTTTGAATGAAGTTTTACGTAAAAACTATAAAGACAATTACTTTTAAATTTGCCCAGTGGGAATCTGGTTTGTGGTTGCGGGCTCTCCCTTCTCCCAACACTGGCACGCTTATTGATTCGTCCACTTTCCGGATAGGCGTCGCCCTTCGTTTGGGCGCATCTTGTTGTGCACCACACCGCTGTCACTGTGGTGTTGTCGTCGACCAACTCGGTCACCACGGTCTTTCCTGTGCCAGGAGCGCGGGTAGGATTCCCCGACACGCCAGCCTTAACGATATCATCCGCCGTGCCCTTACCACCGCTAACTGTGCGGCCGTTCTTGAACCGAGCGGTCTAGTGCGTAGCGATGGTAAGAGACCGGACGGAATGACCCTGATTCCATGGAAGATGGGAAGGCCTTTAGTGTGGGATGCGACTTGTGTCGACACACTTGCACCGTCCCATCTTCCTGGAACCCAAATTAGGGCTGGTGCTGCGGCTGAATCCGCTGAAAACCTCAAAAGGCGCAAATATGTATCCCTGGACAGTGGGTACATGTTTGAGCCTATTGGGGTCGAAACTATGGGACCGTGGGGACCGGGAGCAAAGAAAGTTTTTAAAGAAATTTCTTTACGCCTGGTCGATGCAACGCGTGACCAAAATGCTGGCTTCTATTTTGCCCAGAGAATAAGTATCGCGATACTACGAGGCAATGGGGCTAGCATTTTGGGAACAATTCCCTCTGACAGCGGTCTACTAGATTAATTTTTTTTTTTTTTTTTTTAACATTTTAGATTAATATGTAGTTTTTATTTTAGATAAGTATGTAGTTTTTAATTTAGATATAGTTTAATTTTATACCTAGTTTTAATTTATAACTTTTAATTTAAGCTTATTTTAGTTATTGTGTATGTATACTATTTTTCTGCTGAATAAATAATCCTTTTAAATTTAAACGTCATGTACTTTGGGTCTTTAATCTAAAATCGCTTAGAAGCAGAAACACGATTGGATAAAATTTTCTCGATAGAAAGTTCTCCCAAAAGTTGCTCTAAAATTTTAATTTTCCTGTTTTTATTTAACTTGCAGTTAAATAAGAGCTTGTGAAAAGCTAAATCGTACTAAGGTCATTGAAAACGACCGAATAGTAAATATAAGCATCACCAGTCGATGCTTATATTTACTATTCGCACCATTTGAGACACCATTAATCTGCAAACTGTTTACTCAGAAAGCTTCGTGTCCGATAGTACCTACCTAGTTCACCTACTGACTGTGTTTCTGCTCCGAAAATAACGTTTTATTGGTAGCTGGTTCTTTCCGTGCATTTCTCACGCGAATCAATTTTATCTCCTTGTTTTGTCTAAATTGTTTCATTCGTAATGAATATTTCTTTTTTTTAATAGTTTTACTATCCGGGTAACCAAATTTTAAATGTATATTGGAACAGCATGTAACAAATGGTTTATTTTGACCTAGAAATAGTTTCATTAGGCAGTAATTCTCTCGTAGGCTTAATTTTGTTTATGAACATGGAATTACCTGGATGGAAGTTATTGCTTAAGATTTTGTGAGATTACATAGGAAAACGTGTGTCGAATCAAATCGAAGAGTTTTTATAGAAGAAAAAAAATATGTTTCTTCTTCTATAAAAGTAAGTAAACATATTTTTTAATACATTTGCTCAAAAAGTTGACATTTCCATGTTTGTTTAGCGTGCGCAAAGTTATTCTTTTCCGCACTAGTGCTTTTGTGCTTTCCTTCTACGCGGCACCGGAGCGGGCGCACCTGGAGCGCATGAACACGAACACGGCATGCAAACACGGAGCAGGCAAACACGTAAAACCAATATTTTTTTTTCGCAAATGTATTAAAAAACGTCGTTCAATGCACGTGCGGAATTGTCATTTTTACTCGTACTTATAGTTGACCCTCGCCTTCGGCTTGGGTCAACAAATCGGGACTCGTAAAGAAATGACAAACTTTCCGCACTTATATTGAAATGTACTATTGTTGATTACCACCATAGACATTGCGATATGTGATAACCTACGGCGTTAGTAATTATTTTTTATATACAAGTGTCCGTAAAATTGGAATAATTTTTCGGAATAAATGTCACCTAATTGAACAATTTTAATGAGTGTTTTTGTAAATTTTTGATTGCTGTATTTCTTTCAAAGTTCGATGCTCCACAAATTCGTTCCCACGTTAATTGATCGCCATACCTGTCACAATAACTCATAATACATAACTATTACTTTCGTTGCCGCAAAAAGCATTCCAGTAGGCATGCTGTGAGAACTATCTAGTAAACATGGTTTTGTGCTTTTGTATTTGTTAGGCAATTTGTATTAAATACCAATAGTGAACTTAACACTTACCTACAGGTCTTTAGATATTTTTTAAAGTTCATCGAAAAAGGTTTTTCCCTATTTAGGGACTTTTTACATTTACTGTGGGCAATTTGATATTAGGGTTATTTTCTTATCGCCCTACCGTTCCGAGGCATGGGTGTCAAATACTGCCAATTTTCAAAAAGTCAAGTAAACTTAATTTAAGTAATATTTATACTTAGGCCTAATTTCCAGGCTCTTAGACGAGTCCATTTCATTCTTCAATACTTTTATTATTATTTCACGATGTTGCTGTAAAACTATGTTTACGAAGGCTCTAACGCGCCCTGTTACTGAGAAGAAACCCACAACAAACTCAGCTGGATATTCTTTTATTCTTTTCTTCTTTTTGAATATCTTATCCAAAAAGTTGGTTCACGCGTCAGGTGACCAAAGAGCTGGCGCTTACTTAGCCCAACGGCTAAGCCTAGCTATACAGCGAGGCAATAGCGCCAGTGTTTTGGGCACCATGCCATTAGGCGAGCATTTGGACGGTGAGTACATTTTGTAAATATTTTTAGTCTTAATTTATTTGTAAACATAAATGACAATGTTTCATTTGCTTTTATGTTAACCATTTAACAATTGTAAAAATCAGAGCAATTCACTATCTCTCCCGAGGGGTCCTACTACCGGCAAACTCCGAGCTGATACTAATAATATTTATTGATCGAACCCCAAGGCTCCGTGATCCGCAATCGAACATGTTCTCCACTGAACCAACGGGGCATTTTTAAAGGAAGATAATAACAGCATGTTACACATCGTAATTCCAGCAGGCGGCGGGTCGTTCATTACGATTCAGCGCCCGTGACCTTCGTGCGCGGGCGCAGGTCCGCCGCCGACCACTTTCCATGCCGACGTGACGCGGTTGCGATGCGTACGGATTAGCACTTTCTTCCTTACTTGGGGTTGAGGTCAATTTCCTTATGTTCAATTTAGGTATAATTGAGCTGGAAGCCGATAAATAAAAAACAGTGATAGCCCAGCATCTTTAGCCATATGGTATTTTGCGATACGTTAATTAGTTATTGTTTGCATTTCGGCCGAAAGCGATGCAAAAGCAATCTTGAAAATTCATGGATTTGAACTTTACTATGGCTAGAGCTAGAGTTGGTTGGACCTCTATAGATCTAATCCAAGTGCTACAAGTTCCTCTATATTATTGAGTGCTCTCGCAATGCCACCAAAAGGAGCCGTTGGAGAACTATCGCTAAAGCAGCAGTGGCACGCCATTAAACATCGCAAAAAGTATAACCACGACCACTCTATTAAGAGTGAAAGACTAAGAAGAACTTGGAACGCGTTGATGTCTAATATACCTAATATACGTCGTACCTTAGTTCATATATTAGACATCAACGCGCCGCGCGACGGCGCAGTAAGGCCCCTTCGCACACTGCGTCGTTAAAGGCGTCGGACTCGGGACGATACGTTTACAATAACTACGACTACGACTACTAGCTTACGACTCCTGTGCGAAGGGGTTTAAAACTACCCTAGCTAACTATATAATTATAAATTTAAAAAAATATAACTTCAACTTAATTGCATGTTTTTTAATTTCGGCTATCGCATTCAGAATAATCATTTTAATGAGCGTCGTTTTCTCCACTATAATTGTAATTTTGCATATCGCTTTAACGCTTCTGATTTTATTACTGCTTTCATGTCATTATTGTCTTAAATATGAATATTTACATTATTAAATTATTCGTTATAATTGTGTAGTCAAATATCAGTTACAATAAAGGGTACCTACCTGTTATCAGCTAGCTTTATAAAATGTTTAACGATAAAACAATAGGAAGTATGACAATTTATAATAAAATTGCAAAAAAGATTCATGTATCTACTATCTACACACATATATATACAATAGTAGATAATATGTAATTTATATTTTTTAGCCAACTATTTATATTACATAATATTATGTAAATTAAGTTGCTGGATTATTGAATACAATAATCCAGTAACTTAATCAGATCTTGTCCGCTAAAGTGGCAACACTTTTACATTTACAATTATTATTACAAAAAAAATTACTGGATTATTGGATAAAATAAATTAAGCTACACTGCTTGTTTTTCGCGTACTATTCCTTCTTCCATATTTAGGTAATTCAATTCAAAAATCAATACCTCTCTAAGTAAACACCAAATCGCCGGTTAATAACAGTACACTATGTCGTGCCGTGTCTGTCGGTGCAACAACCCAGTGTCAAAGTAATCGATTTACACTTTTATTTTCAGAACAATATGGTACACTTTTGATCACTCTCCCGTATTCCGCGCGACGGTAAAAATGTAGCGAAGTTTTCTCGAATAGCTAGAGTGAAACGTTCCACGGTGGGTGAGCAGTACGAGATCACGGCATGCGCAATTTAGCTAAATCTGATATGAATTAGGACTATTCATCATCATCATCATATATACCTGTGCCATCTTTGAATTGATGTTTGGCGGTCAATTTTGGGAAAGTCCCTTTATCTTATGCCGTTTCTTTTAAGCGAGGGCAAAGACAGTTTAATCCACAAAGACGCGCCCCACTCCTTGACAATCGCTTTGTGTTTCATTTTACAGGAGTAAGCAGTATTTCTAAGTGAGTAAGCAGTATTTCTAAATGGTTGGGAAGGACTATGTCGCGTCTTCGTGAATTGAACCTAGCTTGCTTATAGGTACCTAGCTTGGACCCATCCACCCCTTATAATATCATCCAACCATTTACGTTAGTGACTCGGATATCTTTCCCGGCAATTGCTTCTTAGAAAATAATATTAATCTCCTCTTTATAAATAGCTCCCGAATGCCAGTTCTTCCGTACACTGACCTCCCTATCCAGACAGACAGTTTCCTATTTCTCTCAAGATTTTTAAGCAATCAAACCGGGGACCATAACATTAATATCAAAAGGAGCAATTTTTATAAATAAGTTACTACTTACTTGACTACAATCTTACCTGACGGTAGGTAAGTGACGGTGCAGCCGAAGATATTTTCGTACTAACTTGGGAGGAGCAAGTAACCCCTATCGGTTTCTAAACAGCATCGCACGATCGCTAAATCGCTTGGTGCATCTTTACTGGTAGGGTGGTTAACTAGCCACGATCGAAACCTCCCACCAGCCGGACCTGAGAAATTATAAATTATTAGATTTTAAGTGACCTGTGATGGGCTTCGAACCCGCGACTCCAAGACTCGAATACTAGTGCGCGCCACTGCTCCAGAGAATTCATCTGAAATAGCTGGGAAGTTGTGGAGTGTGATGAAAGCAGTCGTTTTCCTCTGAATCTGTAGGTATGTGCAAGACGATTTGATCTGTGGTTACGTATGAAACGATACATACATTTGGTTGACCATCATAGGTAACATTGGGCAAGTGTTGGGCAAAACTGATCTGTGGTTACGTATGAAACGATACATACTTAAGTTGACCATCATAGGTAACATTGGGCAAGTGTTGGGCAAAACGAACCCCATAACAATTACGAATTGTTATAGCTCTACGTGCTCCCTACAAAATGATTTGTATTAAACGCACGTTCCATACACGCAATCGCTAGAAAGCGACGCCTCCATAATTTTATTATTTGTATAACTTTTCTTCGACACCCGTTGCCATTAGAATATTTAAATGACTCAGAAATGTAAGTGTGATCAGAAATAATTAATTTTTTACGCACAAAATGCATTACCAGAAAGAGTAACCAACTGAGTTGTTTGGATTGAACTCTTCTAGAGAAAAAATTAAACTCCCCAAAAAAACTGAAAACAGAAAAGCATAGTTATAAAAATAATAAACATTTTTTACATAACTTTTTTAACTTAGGACTTTTATTCATAACTTTTTAAATGTATTAGTGATCTTGGTTCATTGATATAGTTTCGCGCCGACTCAAAATTACTTAGATAAGTTTGACAACACTTATTAAAATTAAATAAGTAAAAAAAGTTTATTATTTTTAAGCTTTTCAGGTTTTTGGCGCTTTTATTTTGTAGTAAAAAAAGTTTTTTCAATGATTATTTTGTTTCACTTATTCCATCGTTTAAGACAAATCAATTGTTTACGTAGATCAGTAACAGCACAATCGGATTCAATGGAAAACTGTAAACTGAAATCTAGAGCGGAACCAATCCGAATCCGTCGTTCCCACGACTCGGGAAACTCTTTTTATTTATTGTAGAACTTAATAATAAACTATTATCAATAACCACAATTTATTTCCTCGGTGAAAACTATAAGTTTTGTAGTATCCGTGTCGCATAGACTAGACGTGAAAATTTCTAGTTCAGTGAACCTAAACAATTGATTATTAGGTAGGTACTTACCAAGGAATTTCCAAAAAATATACCTACTTTTTACATCCTTACGGTGGTGGCATGGTAAGGATAGAAATATATTAAACATTTATTTCGTACAGAAAAAATGTCACAAACCGTCGTAGAACACAATATGCTGCGTAAACCTCAGACCCGAATTTGCAGTGGCGTATTTACCCTAGGGACAAGTGGGCCATGGCCCAGGGCGGCAGCCTCTGAGGGGCGGCGCAAACCGCACCTCACTCAGATTTTTTTTACTTTATTTTTTTGAACTTTATACCTTTATTCTTTTGCCCGAAGAAATTAGGAAAAAACCCCGCAGTAGGTCATTAGGAAGGTATTATTTATTTCTTGATTAGGTTCCTACCTAATCAAGAAATAAATAATACCTTCAAAAACTTAACTCTCATGTGGTATTTTTGATAGACATTCATTTTTGATAGATTAGACAACGCGAGGAACCGTTTAAACTTTATCGTATTACTGACAGGTGCGCCGGTGGTGGAGGGTGGGCGACGGGCGGCGTTATGTCCGTCGAATTCCTTCGCGCGCACGACTTAGGAGTTCAGGCAGTTCGGGGCTAGGGCGGCGCGAAGCAATGATGAAGTTCGTGTTTAAGTTGTTACAAATTATCTCTAATCAGGGCCCTTATTTTATATCTCAGTGATGATCACTCAGTTGGGTTCAATGAGCTTTATTGACATTTATTTTTATCCATTGCCGCAAAATATTATTTTCGTTTCACTTATTGAAGCAGCAATGTATAGCGAATCATAGACAAAACAGTAGATAATTATCACTGAAAGTGTCAATTTTACAGAATATGGGATCAGAGCATACAATTTTTATTAAGTTTTGTTTTGGATTCACATTACCTTTATCATTTTAAACTCAGTCTGACAAGTTTGTCATTTACACTATGGGCGGCGACAGACGATTTTTGTTACCAGTCAATAAAGATTGGATGTAAACTGTAGTGGCTCTTGCACTAAAAGTTACTTGACACACGAAAGAAATTTCGTGAAAAACAGATTTACACAGAAACTACCAACGCTACTTACGGGTTTATGGCAACATAATTATGAAATAACTCAAATAATGCGGTCCATTAGAGTCGTATCACATCGTATCAAATTCTGATCATCCGTATATTGATGACCCAAATCGGTAATTGCATACAAAATTATAAAAATGATATTGGAGAGGGGCGCTCATTGAAGCTTTATTTAACTTCTCATAAGCTTGTGATGTACCGTTAAAATGACTTTTTTAAGAGGATCACAAGATTATTTTAACTTAAAAATGGAAGATTTGATGGAGCGTTCGATCCCGTTGTTTTTTCGCGGGTAGGTAGTTTGGAGCGAACCACCAGCAATTGTTAGTAATAAAGCTGCAAACTATAGCTTTTTGAGCCGAGTATCAAAGTATGAATGACGAGCAGCGAAAGATTCTAGGGTTAAGCTGAAATTTGGCACAGAGATGTCCTTACTTGAAATATACCGGAACGGTAAAAAACAGGAAATTTCGCGCTCGCTTCGCTCGCATATCTAGTTTTCAAAATATAATTTAAAGTTCGTGTTCATTTCATTTGCGGCTATTTGTGATTTCAAACTCTTTCGCCTACAAAATTTGATTATATTATTATTTTTAAAGAGGGAATTATGAAATGATTTTTGATCTTCGGTCGGAATAAATACTGATTTAAAGTGTAAAAACTTAAAACTTTAACTTTAAGCTCGCTTCGCTCGCATTTGTTTCTTAACTTTTTGGTCCTTATGATAACAACAAATAAAAATAGAATTCTGTTAATAAAATTAATCTATACTGATATTATAAAGAGGTAACGTTTGTGAGTTTTTGGCGTTGTAAGGGGTGATCTCTGGATCTACTGAACCGATTTTCAAAGTTATAGAGTCACCAATAGAGAGCTACGTTATTGTGGAGTGTCATAGGCTATAATAATTTCCAAAATTAAATACGCATCTTTCAATAAACTTGAATAATGTAATCTAAGTTGTAAAAAAAATTTCTTTCATCGCGTGCGCTGCGGAAACTATTGAGGATAGAACAAAATATGTACTATAATATTAAAGAACGTATCAAAATCTGTAAAAAAAGTTCGCGATAGCATGTGCCCATCTCCTACTGATAACTCACAATAACTGCTTTTACTGTTAAAATTGTGGATAAAAAAATAATATTTTTGTAAAGCTGATTTAGCCCATATGGTATTAATTTATATCCTTATAAATATCTTTTTAGAACGGAAATTTAATATAGAATATTTGTGCAGCTTACTCAGTATATATACTATACGGTTTAAACAAATATCTTCAAAGATATTAGTAAAATAAAAATGTGCTGTGTGCGCCGCCCCGGCCGTTGAGTGGCTATCTAAGTAGGTCAGCTCCCTACGCAACGGACGTTGACGTACGAAATTTTTTTCATGTATCCCGAACCTGGAGTATTACGCGTGTCAAACGGACCGGGACAAAAATATTTTTAACGTAGAACGGAGTCCGCTGGCACTGCTAGTATTTAATTAAATAAACTTTGCGTTATGGTAGGTACAAGTCCGTTTCACGCTTGGTGGTTATAAAAATATCGAAAGCTTTAAAGAAAAAAACGTTTCGGTCCGTGAATAATACGAATTCTACAATTCTATAGGGCGAGAAATCCTTTTGGCCCGGGGCGCTGAATTTCAAAATACGCCACTGCGAATTTGTAGTGGGTTCTTCTTAGAACAGAACACACTGGAAACCTCATGACATTAAATATATGTACTTAATTGCGTTAAGTCGTCAAATACATATTTATTTCCAACCCTATAATATCTTTCGTGAATTTGAGGTGTTAATTTTACTTGAATACTATTGAGAATTGGTGTTGAAATTACGGAACCCTCTTTGTGCGAGCCAGTTTTAATACGACAAATGCGTGTAGTAAAAATTTCAACTGTCTTAACTATCACGGTCCATGAGAAAGGTACAACCTGATGACAGACAGATAATGGAGTCTTAGTAATAGGATCCTGTTTTATCCTTTGAGTACGGAACCCTAAAAAAGACTCAATATCATTATTCGAATATAGGAAATTCGTACAACGCATCCTAACTAGAGAGTTAGACTTATGTCTATTTATGCTGAGTAGTCTGAACTTTTAGTTACTTAGGGTCATACTTTCATTCGATTTGCTTTGTCATGTCGTTTCCATTCGAAAAGTAAAATTACATTGTGGGAGACGCGTTGTATAGTAATCTACGAATGTATTGGTCATTATTTTTGGATTATCACTAAGTGGATATAACAACAAGTTAGGTAGGTATTATTACGTTCTTATTTAGATCTCGTAGATGCTTTTTGTCCGTCTTAAAACGTTGTAACGGTAAACTTGAGCATTAGTACAATCTGGCTGCTTTCAAGAGAAGAGTGAATAGGTATTTCCTAGGCAAGCACGCTCCATCCTAAACCTCTTCATTTATGTCCATCAGACATGATTTTAGTAAAGCGTAAGCCAAAAAAAACAAAAAGAAAAGTATTTTGTAATGGGTACCTACCCTTTGTTCGCAATTCGCACATGATCGTTTTTTTGGGTAATTTTGTGTTACTCAATATTCCCTCACTTTGATTCTAGCGGAGCGGCTAAGCCTGGTCGCGCTGGCGGCACTATCGCTGCTGCTGAGCGCCGCGAGTCACAAGCCCCACCGACGACGCTCTCTGGTGGGCCAGGCTCAAGTGAGTACCTACCTACCTACATAATATTACATACTGTACCTTAGGGCAGGATTTGCCAAGCGGAGTTATAGTGCACTAAGGATTTGATATAAGGCTGGATTTATAAAACAAGTGGTCAATCCACCAAGTAATTTACAAAAATTCCGATGCAAGTTCATCCTCTAAGGATGCAGTTCTTATAAAAATCTGAAAACTCCATGGTACCAAAATATTAGATATCCAAAAAATTTTTTACCAACCATTTTATACAAATTCATCTTGGAATCGACTACAACAAACAAGTATACTAACCTTCTTTTGCTCTTATAGAGAGAAGAGCTTGTCCATATCCCAGCTTATTAACCAAATGTAAAACCAAGTGTCTTAGGACTCCCAGGTAGGCAGGCTTCCTCACAATGTTTTTTTTCTTCATTTCTAAATAAGTGATGTTTAGTTCCACAAAGGAACTCTACTTTAACCTAAATACTAACATATACTTAATTATCATTTCAGAATTTGCCAGTCTCCAAAGGCGGCTGGAGACCCGTAGTCGGATCAGGAGGATTGCTATACGGATCTCTGAACACAGCACCCCTGCACTCATCCTACATGTACCATTCCTCCGCGAGGCCCTTAGCCGCCAGAGACGTGAACAAACTCACCTCTATAGCCCAGTCGTACAGACCAACGACGCTGCGGACCGTCCCAGTGACGCACACCTTACAACCCAACCAACCGATACACTCATACCTCAACCCTTTCGCGCTGCCGAGTAATCTGAACCATTACAAGTTCCTCCAGAACTACCCAATCGACAACATGTTCTACCGACAACCCGTCCCCCACAACCCGTATTCCGCTCGCCCGGTCTTGAAACAGAAGCAACAATACCACAGCAACATACTGCAGCAATTGTCGAACGTACAGCCGATACAATTCGGGCAGTATAGCGTACCCCCGCTGGACATATACGGGAAGATAGACTACGCAAGACCGGATGGTAAGCGGCACCAGTCGTCGGACACCGAGATCTTCAAGCCAGAAGTGTACAAATTGCCCGACACCGACTCCCAGTTCATCTCACAGCCCGTGAAGACGGTTCAACAGCAGACGTTGAACCAGAAGCTACCGATCAACCAGTACGGACACCCGTTCCAAGACAACGTTTTTAACATGCACCAGCAATTCCCGAACATTATAGGTACGTATCATTATTATGACACTAAGCCGACCCGTCTTTGCGTTCACTCGAGGGACTCAATAAAACTGTCCCTTGTCCCTTGTCTCCATCATAAATCGAGCTTTCTAGAATCAATCTTTTATGCTTAGCTATGATGAGAATCAGTCAGGAAGTAAATGAATGAATGAGTCAGTATTGCCTTCTTAAAACTCAATAAAATTAGAAAATGTTGAAGAATACTCGTAGCTAAACAATTATAACAATAAACATAACGATGAATATGAAAATACTTTATTTCACAATTTCAGGTACTTTCGGATCCTTTGGCCTACAATCCGTAAAAGGAAGAGATCATCTGAATCCAAGCACAAAAACGACGTATTTACCCCCGCAGCCGACCAAGCAGACAATCTTCAACTCCTTCAACTATTCACCAAACTTTAAAACAACATCAGCGCTGTTTTCATCAACCACCCCCAAACTTCAAACTACGCAAAATCATTTAATCTTCGGCTCGACATTCAACGATCTCGGAAATGTGCCTACGCCACGCACAAAGCTAGTTTCTCCATTGAAAATTGATCCTAACGCCGGAATTAAGCACTACTTTAAGCCTAGCCCGCAAGATCCCTACTCGAAGAACTTCCATAATTTGGATTTCAACAAGATCACTACATATAATCCCCCTATGGTACAAACGACAACACAAAGCGCTCAGTACAACGACTATGGCTACCAATCGCAAAATTCCCAAAACTATGATGACCCAGAGACTGTGAACATCAACTATGATAAAAATAAACATAAGGTTTCTGATAATGTCGGTCTAACGCAACAAGTTTCCCACCAATACACCAACGCCCCCGGGATGTTTGATATACAGAGTTCGTTGAATGCTCTGTCCCATCGCCCCACGTATGCAGTAGAAGAAAATATATCAGAAGACAACACACATACACCACCAGCTTGGACCATGACACCGCAATCTTACAGTCAGTCATCTGAAGAATCTGTTACCAAACCCGAAAATACCAATAACATTTTCGAAAGACCAACAACAGTTAATCCTGACGCAGCGGATGAGTACACTATTGTAACTGAAGGTGAAAAAGGTTACGAAAGTGACTTCAATTATGAAAGCCACATTGATACACAGAGTAGACGACCGCTAGGGGATGATTTCGAACCGATCGGGAAGACCAAACTAAAAGAATACTATTACAAAGTGTCCACTCCGTCATATAACGATCACAAACCCTACAGACGGACCAAGAAGCCGAATGGTACACCCAAACAAGAAACCACAACACAACATGCAAACAAAGAACCTAATGATGTAACGATTGAAACATTACCTACGCTTCCTCCAAGTCTACACTTCAAACGTCCAAGCACTTCTGAGCCTTTAGTGGATAATAAAGTCCGGAAGAGGAATAAAATCAGGAGACGTCGTCCTATAAACCGTAATAAGGAAGAAACAACAACACGCAAAGATGTTTCGACGGATGCCTCTACCACAACATCAGATGAAATTCCCACGATCCGCCCACGAGTAAGACCTATCAAGAGTAGAACAGAATCTAGTGTGACAACTCCAACTGTTACAACAGATCTTACAACAAGCGCGTTGCCAACTACTTCTGCAACAAAACCTACAATAGTCAAGAAAAAACTTCTCGGTCATCGTCGTCCGCTAACAACTCCTTCTGATAAAATCGACACAACGACGCAAGCGATAAAAGAACAAAAAGAAAAAGATCAAAGTAAAGAATCACCAATAATGAAAATATCTTCTCGGCCACATTCATCAAAAGTAACCACCAATACAAAACAAACAAGCGAAAACTATAAAACAAGTGAAATCCCAGATTACAGTCATAAGCAAGACGAAAAAGATACACCAACAAGTGATATCTCCGTAAGCCTAACCGACCTTAAAGACTATTCATTCCACAGGGACGCTAGACCTGTAGGAATAAAAGAGACTACCACAGAACCCGTCAAAGAAACCGAACCAACAACTATTGCGCCGCGCACTGAATCTGATACTCGCGCGACGACAAAAATACAAAGGCCAAGGCTAAAAACCAAATTGGATAGACCCAAATTCAGCGTCAAAGATTATAGAAGTCGGTTGAATTCAACCACAAGTACAACAGAAAAGGTAATAGAGAACACGCCAAAAGTAAGATTTCCACAAAGGAAGAATCCTTACGAGATTATCTTCAGCGACGTCGAAACAACGACCGAGAGGAAGAAGTTTACGCCTAAAGAGCCCAGACACAAACTGAACAAGACGGAAAACAACGAACAAGAGATTCATTCAAGGCATAATCGTCCCAAACAATCAGACACTGAAGTAACAACGCAGAAGATTTCATCCAGAGTACGCAACGGTCAGAGAAGACCAAAACCAACTGAAGATTCAACTGAAACAACCAGTCAAGTAACGACTCACAACAAAAGACCTTTAAGAAAGAAGATTCCAGACTCAGAAAACGCGCAATCCGTACAAGATATAACAGTTGCGGAAACCACAGCGA
Organism: Coenonympha arcania; assembly: GCA_036785405.1. NCBI lineage: Eukaryota > Metazoa > Arthropoda > Insecta > Lepidoptera > Nymphalidae > Coenonympha > Coenonympha arcania. The sequence goes on from CM072074.1 coordinate 3,786,397, forward strand.
GTAGTGAGCTCAAGAATGATGCCACCTCAGAAAGAACAAGGTCCGAGAGTGCTATAATGAAAATAGCAGACAAAAAGCATCAAGACCACATAGAGCGACTGTTCGAGCATTCAAAGCGAGTCTCAGATTTGACGCTAGCTGCTAGCAAAGACTACAATACTCCGGGGCTGTTTAAAACTGTTTCTTCGAATAGTAGACGAATACCAAGTTATTTCACGATAGCAACAGACGATCCGATACTACCGATAGAAGCTTTCTTCCCTCAGCTTAACCAAAAAAAGAATCGTAATAATTACGAGTCCCTGTAATCGTATCTCACTACTATAAATGCGAAAATGTATTTTTATTGATTTTCAACAAATTTTCGTGGACAACCAAATCTCTTCGAACTGCCAAAGCGACAGAATAATAATTCTAGATATCTAGTGTAACGCAATATTAGTTCTAGCATTTACAAAACGTGGTTTAACCCACCTGCATTTTATTTACTATTGACTGTTTAACTTTAATTTTAAAGAATGTTCTTTTTATTTTATTGGTGCTCATCTTAGTTTTAAGTCCAAACGTATCTTGATTCATGAGTGATATGTTCGTATAGTATTACAGTACATTAGTGTACGAATGCATGTATTTGTATGTTTTTTTTTCAATGTGTGAGTTTGGGTTATGACTGCGTGCGTGTTTCTTAAATATTTATATTGAACTGTAGTTGATAGAATGTGTAAATAAAATAATTTCTTAAATTAACAAATGCTTTTATTTTAAAACTATTAAATATAATAACATAGGAATCTTAATATTAAAAGAAAAGCAGACCGAATCTTGCTAAGGCTCGAGTAAGGGACTGTAGGCATGTCATGTCAATTAAAAATTAAAAAATGGCGACCTATTTTGCTGGTAATATGTGCATGACGGTTCATCTGCTAATCTGCTGATCAAGGCTTGGAGCGCTCTCCCAGCCTCCATGTTTCCAGCCAAGTACCTTCAAGAAAATAGGCATTTTCTAGACAAGCTCGCTCCACACTAGACCTCATCTTTGATTTACACCAGGCAGTAAGTTGCAGATATAATTAAAAAAATGTGTGGTTTAAACAATGAAACCACGATGCGCGATACAAGTGAAAGTTAAATGGAAGTAAGTACTTACAACAGCGCCATCTCTTGACGCAACTGTTTAATACTTTTTGACAAGTATTAAAATTCAAAACATTAGTTGTGACAGTAAAAGTTTGCAAGACAAAAATTAACATTCAAGTACATAAATTTTAGAGATGACGCTATAAAATTACTAAGAAATAAACATGATATTCGACCGACTCTATGCAGCATCGGTTGTAATGCGACATTCGACATGCTTGGGACGATACAATAAAAGTTTCACTTTAAAAACTTTCCCCCTTACCACAGAACACTAAATAGTACAAGTACAAGAAGGCTTACTCCGCACGATGATTTAAAGAAATAGCTACTCAAGCGCTGACACAAAAAGTGCAATTCAGTTCGCAATAGCGCCTGCCCCCTTAAAATTGACACGCAACAAACACAATGTTGTGGTCTCTTTCTATCGCCTAATTTTATCTCTTACGACGTACTAGGGCTGCCGTAGTCAGACGGCACGTAAAATAGACCGTACAGAACTAGCGCGTGCAACTCGGCCCGTGAGCGGCAACCATCCGAAATATTGAGGTCCGGACCCCTACTTGTAGCCGGGACGGTCACGTGATAAGTGAGACTGGCCTGCCCTTACAACAAGACGTGAAATAGCGGTAGAATAGTTATATATGTTATGTTATGTCTTTGTTTGTCAACAGTGATTTGACATTCGATGGAAAAAGACAAAATATTAACTATTACCACAGAACACTAATACACGTTTATGAATCAGGGGGTTAAATCTTTAGCGAGATTCGGAGCGCTCAAGATAATAAGTGGTATTTGATCCAATTTATCCAGCGTGAGCTTCCTCGGCCTGCATTTTCGCCGTTTTCTGGATACACTTCACAGCCGCTTGGTGTATGCTCTTATCCAATGTGTCTGTAATAAAAAAAAATGTAAATACAAATTATAAATAAATTGAAACTTATCCTATACCTTTAAACGAGCAATTCTTGTATATATAATATATATTTCTATATAATCTGAATCTCACAAACGGCTCGAACGATTTTCATGAAATTTAGTATACAGGGGATTTTGGGGGCGATAAATCGATCTAGCTAGGATTCACTTTTAGAAAATGTGAAATTTACCAAAAAAAATATGAAACCTGCTGCCATCTATTGGCAACCGAGCAAAGCTCGGTCACCCAGATATTAAATATTAAACTAATAATAAAAAATTGTTGGGACACGACATGGGCGTTAATGGGCATGACATGGGCCCCAGAACATTTTGGTAATCTTATTTAAGAGGATCGTCTAGCTGTAAACTAACATACAAAAAGCATAACATTTTCCTACCCGTAAATGTAGTTCGATTTTCATAATTTTTAGAAATATTGCAGATACAGTTAAGTACTATGCTCCTACGTTTTACTTTTTAACACATATTGCTTATGTTATAAACTATTAGAGCCTCAACATACATAATTTTGACCTAAAAACTGCTCGATTGCTCGGCTATTTTTTTATTATTATTTTAATAAACTAAAAAATAAAACGTACGAGCCCAGACCAAGGTGTATTGAATCTAATGAGACCAAAATTGTCCAATTTTTAAAACGTTTGGGGTAAAAATAACGTTTTAAAGCAATATTTCAAGAATAAAATGCAGGCCTAGCTCTGGACTTGCAACTCTCTCTTTATAGGCATAGATAGAGTTTTTAGAACACCTTTTCACGTCGCGCTAAGCCACTAGACGATAGCGCCCTAATAAATCTCGTTTAACCCTCTATAAAACTCCAAAGAGTTAAAACTTACATATCTTGTGTTGCCCTTTGACAGGGAAGCGCAGTCTCAGGCTAATGGGGTTGGAGCAAATGAACACATACGGACTGTCGCTCTCATCTGAGTCCGCGTATCTGCAACAAATTGTTATCTTCAAAACCCAATACCCTGTCCCTGTCAACCAATACCCAATACCCTATCCCTGTCAACCAATACCCAATACCCTGTCCCTGTCAACCAATACCCTGTCCCTGTCAACCTAGACCTCATCATTGCTTTCCATCAGGCATGATTGTCGTCAAGCGCAAGCCAATGTTCAATAAAAAAAAGACGTGTGGCACTCGGAGACTGCCGCGGTAAAGCTATTGCATAGCTGTTTTTATCAACTTATGCAATTATAATTATACAACCAATGCCACCAAGAGACGAGTTGCTGAACTAAAGAGACAAGCGTGATATTTCAAAAAGTCATTAAAACTTCTGGTATTCATCGATAGATGGCAAAACTAAAAAGTGTTAGGTTATTTTCGTTACGGAATTTCTGGATTCGGTCTCCACGCTCAAGGCCCGCGATAGAAGCTATGCAATAGCTTAAAAAAATTGTGGTCTGAAGACAAACATGCAATGGAACAACACTCCAGGGCAAATCACTCAAAATAGCTGATAAGAGCCTTAAGTAAGAAGGCTGCCTCCGAGGCAGTAGCGCTGGGTAGATATAGAAGCTTGCCTGGAGGAAAATTTCCCTATTGCCTACATCACCGACAAAATGCGATAAGGAAACTTACTTCTTGGCGTATTCTTCTTGCGGCAAACAGTCATCAACGTTGACGCACCCGAGCAGGCAGCCCGTCGGGTAGAACGACGGGAACTTGTGCTGAACATCTGAACATTAACAATTCAATCAAGAAGGGATCACCGTTCATAGTTATAGAAATAAAAAAAGAAAAACTTTTATTTCACAAAAAAATTATGCCACATGTAACAAAACAATAAACCTTACGTACTAAAACGATGCCTGAATATTCCCCCACTCGGGCAACAAAAACCAATAATTACTTTCTGAATTAATTACTGTATTGATGTTTATTTTTATGTACAGGGCGACTTAGTCCACTGTGGGACCAAGCCCATTAAATAAAGATTATAAAAAAAAAAGTAAGTAAGTGTACCTGGCCGTAGCACTCTGTACTGGTTCTCGACGGTCTTGATGACGGCGTGGTCGGGCGGCTTGGCGGTGGACGCGATCCACAGCCGGCCGCGGTGGCTGGTGTACCACGTGCGACCCTCGTGCCTGCAGGTACATATATGTAAGTAAGTGTACCTGGCCGTAGCACTCTGTACTGGTTCTCGACGGTCTTGATGACGGCGTGGTCGGGCGGCTTGGCGGTGGACGCGATCCACAGCCGGCCGCGGTGGCTGGTGTACCACGTGCGACCCTCGTGCCTGCAGGTACATATATGTAAGTAAGTGTACCTGGCCGTAGCACTCTGTACTCTGTACTGGTTCTCGACGGTCTTGATGACGGCGTGGTCGGGCGGCTTGGCGGTGGACGCGATCCACAGCCGGCCGCGGTGGCTGGTGTACCACGTGCGACCCTCGTGCCTGCAGGTACATATATGTAAGTAAGTGTACCTGGCCGTAGCACTCTGTACTGGTTCTCGACGGTCTTGATGACGGCGTGGTCGGGCGGCTTGGCGGTGGACGCGATCCACAGCCGGCCGCGGTGGCTGGTGTACCACGTGCGACCCTCGTGCCTGCAGGTACATATATGTAAGTAAGTGTACCTGGCCGTAGCACTCTGTACTGGTTCTCGACGGTCTTGATGACGGCGTGGTCGGGCGGCTTGGCGGTGGACGCGATCCACAGCCGGCCGCGGTGGCTGGTGTACCACGTGCGACCCTCGTGCCTGCAGGTACATATATGTAAGTAAGTGTACCTGGCCGTAGCACTCTGTACTGGTTCTCGACGGTCTTGATGACGGCGTGGTCGGGCGGCTTGGCGGTGGACGCGATCCACAGCCGGCCGCGGTGGCTGGTGTACCACGTGCGACCCTCGTGCCTGCAGGTACATATATGTAAGTAAGTGTACCTGGCCGTAGCACTCTGTACTGGTTCTCGACGGTCTTGATGACGGCGTGGTCGGGCGGCTTGGCGGTGGACGCGATCCACAGCCGGCCGCGGTGGCTGGTGTACCACGTGCGACCCTCGTGCCTGCAGGTACATATATGTAAGTAAGTGTACCTGGCCGTAGCACTCTGTACTGGTTCTCGACGGTCTTGATGACGGCGTGGTCGGGCGGCTTGGCGGTGGACGCGATCCACAGCCGGCCGCGGTGGCTGGTGTACCACGTGCGACCCTCGTGCCTGCAGGTACATATATGTAAGTAAGTGTACCTGGCCGTAGCACTCTGTACTGGTTCTCGACGGTCTTGATGACGGCGTGGTCGGGCGGCTTGGCGGTGGACGCGATCCACAGCCGGCCGCGGTGGCTGGTGTACCACGTGCGACCCTCGTGCCTGCAGGTACATATATGTAAGTAAGTGTACCTGGCCGTAGCACTCTGTACTGGTTCAACATTATTAACATATTGCATCATGTTGCATAAACACGTCCATCAGTCAAACTTGAGTACATGTTTAGTACAGTTATCGCCTCGTAACGGAAATCAGCTGTTTGGGCGCGGCGTGAGAGCGTTGACCTTGGGTTGCGACGTAATTTTTAATAAAAAAAAAAATATATATTGAGCCTGGGGACTGAGGTTTCTTTACTATTGAAGTGTATACGTATGGTACATTCACCTCCTGGAACGGTGGCAGATAATTTGACAACACCTTATATAAAATTCTTGTGCCAATTTTGTTACAAAACTCCGAAACGGCTCGACCGATTGCTGTGAAATTTCTTGTGTATGTTCGGTAGGTCTGAGAGTAGGTCGTAAGCCACATGTTATATCCCTTATAGCAATACAATGTTTGCCGGATCAGCTAGTTATAAATTTAAAAAAAAGACGCGGCAATCCGGGAGGGCCGACAGAAGTGAAAACTTGAACAAGTCACGATCCGTTGCGTTGGACAACTTACCGTTTGATCCCCTCAACGAGCAGGGAGGCCCAGGGCTGGTGCATGGACAGGCACTTGCCGGTGTCGCTCATCTCCTGCAGCTCCAGGTCCTGGATGCGAGTGGGCTGGCCCCAGGTGGACGTCACCGCTGATGAGTATTGCCGCTAACTGCCCCGACTTACTACACGTCGAACCGTTGCGTTGGACAAGTTACCTTTTGATCCCCTCAACGAGCAGGGAGGCCCAGGGCTGGTGCATGGACAGGCACTTGCCGGTGTCGCTCATCTCCTGCAGCTCCAGGTCCTGGATGCGAGTGGGCTGGCCCCAGGTGGACGTGACCGCTGATGCGTGCTGCCGCTGACTGCCGCGACTCACTGCCTCGTCGAACTGGTGCGTTGGACAACTTACCGTTTGATCCCCTCGACGAGCAGGGAGGCCCAGGGCTGGTGCATGGACAGGCACTTGCCGGTGTCGCTCATCTCCTGCAGCTCCAGGTCCTGGATGCGCGTGGGCTGGCCCCAGGTGGACGTGACCGCTGATGCGTGCTGCCGCTGACTGCCGCGACTCACTGCCTCGTCGAACTGGTGCGTTGGACAACTTACCGTTTGATCCCCTCGACGAGCAGGGAGGCCCAGGGCTGGTGCATGGACAGGCACTTGCCGGTGTCGCTCATCTCCTGCAGCTCCAGGTCCTGGATGCGAGTGGGCTGGCCCCAGGTGGACGTGACCGCTGATGCGTGCTGCCGCTGACTGCCGCGACTCACTGCCTCGTCGAACTGGTGCGTTGGACAACTTACCGTTTGATCCCCTCGACGAGCAGGGAGGCCCAGGGCTGGTGCATGGACAGGCACTTGCCGGTGTCGCTCATCTCCTGCAGCTCCAGGTCCTGGATGCGAGTGGGCTGGCCCCAGGTGGACGTGACCGCTGATGCGTGCTGCCGCTGACTGCCGCGACTCACTGCCTCGTCGAACTGGTGCGTTGGACAACTTACCGTTTGATCCCCTCGACGAGCAGGGAGGCCCAGGGCTGGTGCATGGACAGGCACTTGCCGGTGTCGCTCATCTCCTGCAGCTCCAGGTCCTGGATGCGAGTGGGCTGGCCCCAGGTGGACGTGACCGCTGATGCGTGCTGCCGCTGACTGCCGCGACTCACTGCCTCGTCGAACTGGTGCGTTGGACAACTTACCGTTTGATCCCCTCGACGAGCAGGGAGGCCCAGGGCTGGTGCATGGACAGGCACTTGCCGGTGTCGCTCATCTCCTGCAGCTCCAGGTCCTGGATGCGAGTGGGCTGGCCCCAGGTGGACGTGACCGCTGATGCGTGCTGCCGCTGACTGCCGCGACTCACTGCCTCGTCGAACTGGTGCGTTGGACAACTTACCGTTTGATCCCCTCAACGAGCAGGGAGGCCCAGGGCTGGTGCATGGACAGGCACTTGCCGGTGTCGCTCATCTCCTGCAGCTCCAGGTCCTGGATGCGAGTGGGCTGGCCCCAGGTGGACGTCACCGCTGATGAGTATTGCCGCTAACTGCCCCGACTTACTACACGTCGAACCGTTGCGTTGGACAAGTTACCTTTTGATCCCCTCAACGAGCAGGGAGGCCCAGGGCTGGTGCATGGACAGGCACTTGCCGGTGTCGCTCATCTCCTGCAGCTCCAGGTCCTGGATGCGAGTGGGCTGGCCCCAGGTGGACGTGACCGCTGATGCGTGCTGCCGCTGACTGCCGCGACTCACTGCCTCGTCGAACTGGTGCGTTGGACAACTTACCGTTTGATCCCCTCAACGAGCAGGGAGGCCCAGGGCTGGTGCATGATACAGGCACTTGCCGGTGTCGCTCATCTCCTGCAGCTCCAGGTCCTGGATGCGAGTGGGCTGGCCCCAGGTGGACGTGACCGCTGATGCGTGCTGCCGCTGACTGCCGCGACTCACTGCCTCGTCGAACTGGTGCGTTGGACAACTTACCGTTTGATCCCCTCAACGAGCAGGGAGGCCCAGGGCTGGTGCATGGACAGGCACTTGCCGGTGTCGCTCATCTCCTGCAGCTCCAGGTCCTGGATGCGAGTGGGCTGGCCCCAGGTGGACGTGACCGCTGATGCGTGCTGCCGCTGACTGCCGCGACTCACTGCCTCGTCGAACTGGTGCGTTGGACAACTTACCGTTTGATCCCCTCGACGAGCAGGGAGGCCCAGGGCTGGTGCATGGACAGGCACTTGCCGGTGTCGCTCATCTCCTGCAGCTCCAGGTCCTGGATGCGAGTGGGCTGGCCCCAGGTGGACGTGACCGCTGATGCGTGCTGCCGCTGACTGCCGCGACTCACTGCCTCGTCGAACTGGTGCGTTGGACAACTTACCGTTTGATCCCCTCGACGAGCAGGGAGGCCCAGGGCTGGTGCATGGACAGGCACTTGCCGGTGTCGCTCATCTCCTGCAGCTCCAGGTCCTGGATGCGAGTGGGCTGGCCCCAGGTGGACGTGACCGCTGATGCGTGCTGCCGCTGACTGCCGCGACTCACTGCCTCGTCGAACTGGTGCGTTGGACAACTTACCGTTTGATCCCCTCGACGAGCAGGGAGGCCCAGGGCTGGTGCATGGACAGGCACTTGCCGGTGTCGCTCATCTCCTGCAGCTCCAGGTCCTGGATGCGAGTGGGCTGGCCCCAGGTGGACGTGACCGCTGATGCGTGCTGCCGCTGACTGCCGCGACTCACTGCCTCGTCGAACTGGTGCGTTGGACAACTTACCGTTTGATCCCTGTTGTGAATGAAACGAGCACTTGCCGTGAACTGTCATTTTATTAGTACCCACATTCTAACAATTATTACATACACATACAACATCTTTCCCATACTAAAAAAAATAAAAATAAAATTTAGCTAAAAACGTAAGAACGGAATTATGTATACATTCATATACTTAATCTAATCTTATGTTACCTTACCTTTTTGCAAGCTTAAAGGTTAATAATACATTTTCATATTATTATCTCTTTTCTATACATGCATAAATCATCATTAAATCTAAACATAATTGAACATTCATTATAAAGCTATTAAATACAATAATTATCATTACTGACAACACCTATTCATTTCATACATTTGATATTTTGCCGAGCCTTAACCGCCGCCGGTCTAGGTCCTGTTGTTTTAACTTTATCCTCATCACAGACGGTAAGGGGTCCCGCGAAAGTGGTAGCTACTTTACGCTCTTCATTTGGTGTGATTTGACCGTTGCTCTCTGCGCTACTCCACTTATCCTCCTCCTTAGAAGTCGAACTGCCACCACTCAGAGGCATGCTGAGTAGGTGGCGTCTATTTCGCCTATATCGTCTTCCAGACGTGTCTTCGACGAAATACGAGCGTGGTTGAGGCGCTGCGCATTGCACTTTAGCATGTTTGCGTTTACCTTCATCAGCCATGATTACCCTTTGTCCCGGTCTCAACTCGGGCAAAGCTCGCGCATGTTGGTCATAATAACCCTTGCTGTCAGCCTGTTTACGCAGCATTGTTTGGTAGTCGGACATATTGTCGCGATGAGGCCTGAGTAATTGCCCATACGTCGGCAGTCTGGTGTTTAATTTGCGCCCCATAAGTAATTCAGCGGGAGAGCTTAACCCGTCACGTGGGCATGCTCTAAAGTTTAACAAACCCAAATAAAAATCTGATCCGGAATTAATGGCCTTAATTAACATTTTTTTTACAGTTTGTACACTTTTTTCACTTCGCCCGTTAGCTTGCGGATAATTAGGTGACGTAGTGATGTGAGAAAAACCCCATTTTGCCCGAAATTCAGCGAATTCTTTAGAGCTATACGCCGGCCCGTTATCGGTCACGACCTGGATTGGGATTCCGTGTCTTGCAAACTGATCTTTCATAGCCTGGATAACCGCTTTACTGCCTATACTACTTAAGGAACTAACTTCAATGAAATTTGAAAAATAATCGACGATGATCAAGAAGTATTTATTCTGATACTGAAAAATATCTGAGCCTACCTTAGACCACGGAATATCAGGTATCTCGTGCGGTATCATAGGCTCGCGCGCCGGTCGCGATGCGTGCTCCGCGCACGTCGCGCAGCGGCGCACCACGCGTTCTACGTCACGTGACATGCCCGGCCAAAACATTACCTCACGAGCACGTCGCTTGCAACGGTCGATACCCATGTGCCCTTCGTGTACCCTTTCTAACATTTCCGATCGAAGACTTCGAGGGATATAAACCAGATTATCCTTTAAAATAATATTATCTATATACTCGAAACACTCTCTGTAAGACCATAATTCACGCAAGCCTTCATCTAGATCATATTTGTTTGCTGGCCACCCATTTTTTATATACTTGATAATCATTTGACATTCATTATCCAACTTAACACCCTTCTTGATCAAATTAAGTTTTTCGTTACTAAACCGAACATTATTGATTACGAAGCACGACTGTTCCTCGACCTCTACTGAAACCTTATTGCTCATGAGCTCAGGTAAAGGTGCACGCGACAGTGTATCAGCGACGAACATATATTTTCCGGGCTTATACACCACCTTAAAATTATAACCCTGGATACGTAGCATCATGCGTTGTAAGCGTGCTGGTACAGCGTCTAAGGATTTATTAAACAGGGCTTCTAAGGGCTTGTGATCTGTTTCTACTATTATGTCACCTCGGCCGAACAGATATTGATGAAATCGCTCTAGAGCAAAAACAATGGCTAGTAATTCTTTTTCTATTTGCGCATATCTGGTTTGTACCTCTGTAAGAGTGGCAGACGCAAATTCAACGGGACGGCCAGCTTGCAAAATAACCGCTCCCACGGCTCGAGAACTAGCATCGACAGAAAGCACCACTTGCTCTTGTGGTGAATACAGCGCTAACACGGGCGCTGAACACAGTTTCTGCTTCAACTGTCGCACAGCATTATCATGCACTTCGTCCCAACACCACAGTGCGTCCTTCTTCAAAAGATCACGCAGAGGTGACGCTATTTCAGAATAATTTACTATAAATTTAGATAAATAATTAACCATGCCCAGAAATCTTTCTACTTCAGACCTATTCTGAGGTGTGGGCATATCCTCAATAGCTTTTAATTTATTTACGTCGATTGACATACCTTTCGCACTAAAAGTGTGCCCTAAATAGCTCACTTGCTGAACTTTAAACTCACACTTTTCTTTGTTAAATTTAATTCCTACTTGCCTTGCCCTTTCTAGTAAACATTTCAGCCTTTCATCGTGCTGCGCCACCGTAGCACCCCATACAATGATATCATCTACGAAAGAATCGACACCCTCCAGATCTTCCAAAAGTTGGCGTACTTTCGCGTGAAAAACTTCGGACGCGCAATTAATTCCGTAAGGTAAGCGTAAAAATTGATATCGTCCGAAAGGTGTTCCGAACGTGCACAAGTCCGCGCTTTCTTTATCAATCTGTATCATCCAGTACCCCGAGCGAGCATCCAGCTTGCTGAAGTACCGCGCGCCCTGCAACTTAGTTGCTATTTCCGTGAGCGTCGGCAGCGGATAGTGCGCCCGGCGCACCGCTCGATTCAACGGTCGCGGATCGAGACAAACACGAATACTGCCATTTTTCTTAGCTACTACCACTATTGCGTTCACCCAATCCGTAGGATGCGACACTTTTCTTATAACACCCATATTCTCCATACGCTTCAATTCTACCTCTAACTTATCACGAACACCGATAGGTATCTTTCTTACAGGACAGACTGACGGTTGCACGCCAGGATCAACGATGATCTTGTACTCGCCCGGTAATTTACCTAACCCACGAAACAATTCTGAATAATCATCTATGTTTATAGTGAAAACGCGTTTAACAATACCTAATGTTTCGCAAGCATATTTTCCTAATACGCTTTGACACGAATTTGCACAGATACAGAAGTTAAAGTTATAAACTTCGTTTTTATATACCCAGCTTATATAACATGAACCAAGTATAGGAATATTATTTCCACAAAAGGACTGAGCTCTAATGTTATTCTTATATATAGATGACACATGCAAACCGAGTTGTTTATACTTTTCTAAAGATAACATGTTTAAATCCGACCCGGTATCTAGCTTAAAAGTTTCCGTTACATCACTGTTATATAAAGTTAAGCATTCATACCACTTGTTGGGGTCCTTATCGTGCGAGTTACCGTCGATCGTCGAGATCATAAACAATTCCTCATCCGAATCACTGTTTTCCACTATTTGATGAACGTTTATTCGTGAATTTGATGGACAGAGTCGCTTATAATGGCCAATTAAATTACAGTAAAAACACACGGCCCTCCGCGCCGGGCACTGACTATCACCATCACACTGACCACCACATCGATTACACGACCGCCACACCACACTGGAACCGCGCGGCGGGCCGCGCGCCATCGCGCCGCGCGCGCCGCCGCCCGCGCCGCCGCCGCCGCGCACCCAGCCGCGGCCGCGCCGAGCCCGCGGAGCCCCGGCGGCCCGTCCGCTCGCGCGCGCGCCGTATATCGCGTCCACAGCCGTCGATGATGATGCACTCGCTTCGTCACCCTTCGACCTAGCGCTCTCGATGTGATGCTTCTCCTCTTTAGACATCTCGTTGGCGCGGCATATTTTTAAAGCCCCTTCCAAGGTCAACTCGAATGGTTCAACTATAGCAACGCTACCGTTACGGAGGGGGGTGGGAGGGGGGTGGGTGGGGAGGGGGGAGGGGGGTAACCCTCCCCCCAAGCCATATTTGTAGGAACGTAATAGTTGCCGAGAAATAAATTTTTTAAATTTAAAAATTTCGAGGTTATTTTTACTATGAATTATGAAAATTACGAAGTGCATTATGAAAATTATGAAGTGCCGTGGTGAAGGGAGATGAGAGGGGGGAGGGAGGAAGGGAAGAAACACCCTTAGCCATCACCTTCTCCCACTTACCACCTCCAAGGGCAGGTCGACGGAGCCCCGCTTCGCGGGGCTCCTAATTTCTGGGTGGTCATAAAAGAAAATAACCACTCAGAGGATGGCGGGGCCTTGCAGGCCCCGCCATCCTCTTCGTCACCTAAATTATCCGAGTCGGGGCGCCCTATAGTCCCGAGCTCGCTTCGCTCGCTCTTGGACCCTAACTCGTTTGAGACAAAAATCGTACGAAATTACGTAGGTACGAAAACAAGTAACGACCATAGACAACCACAGCAGAGAGACCACTTTTTTTTTTAATGTCAAACGTTTCGTTTTCATTTCAATATTTCAAGTGAAATATATTTCACTAAATTATAATTTACTTTAATATAACTCAAATATTAATGCTAATGAAGTATACTTTTGTAGGAAAACTAACCAAACGCTAATTAAATGTATTTATTTTTAACTATTAATGTTTTTCTATCGTTTGTATTTCATAGTATAAACAAATCGTAACGTAAAACGAAACGTTTTGACGAAACACATGTCAAATTGCGTAATGACATATGAAACGTCATTTTTCTAGTTGTCAGATGCTATGGTCAGTTAATTGTCTTGAATTTTACTCCAATGTTATGAATTTTCAGTAATAATTTTTTCTTAAAATTTTCGTCTAATTTATGTGATAATACGAAAGTTAGAGACAGTATAAAAGGTTACGTGATAAAACTTTGGTGAAAATGTGAAAGATTGTCCGGAAAATACCTTGGGTAGCGTTGCTATAGTTGAGCCCTCGTCTGACCTGAGTAATCTATCCCTCACTTTGCTATCCGATACGCCGCATACTATTCGATCTCGAATCAGACCTTCTTCCAAGTGCTCGAATTCACAGTATTCCGACAATATTTTTAAAGCCGTTACATATTCGTCGATCGACTCACCGGATTCTTGATTACGAGTAAAAAACTTGAAACGAACCATTGTAGTGTTTTGCTTTGTGCCGAAGTGTTCGTCAAACTTTTTCAATAACGTTTCGATGTTTTCACGACTTTCATCCTTGGTGTATTTAAAAGTAGTGTAAATATCGTAACCCTCTGGTCCTATCAAGTTGACTAGCAAGCTAGCTTGAACATCCGTAGGCTCCTTGTGTACGCCGGCCGCTTTTAAAAACACATTGAATTGTTGCCGCCATTTTCGCCACGCCGTTGCGCGACAGGCCGGCCCACCTTCTAAACGTAACTCCAATGGTGGCCTCGCGTGTTCCATTATTGTAACGTCTCAATATTTAATGCACACACTGCAAACAACAACTTTTCACAGTATATTGACTGATAATTCATCCGATTATTAATTTATTTCACGCACCGCTGTCACCATGTTGTGAATGAAACGAGCACTTGCCGTGAACTGTCATTTTATTAGTACCCACATTCTAACAATTATTACATACACATACAACAATCCCCTCGACGAGCAGGGAGGCCCAGGGCTGGTGCATGGACAGGCACTTGCCGGTGTCGCTCATCTCCTGCAGCTCCAGGTCCTGGATGCGAGTGGGCTGGCCCCAGGTGGACGTGACCGCTGATGCGTGCTGCCGCTGACTGCCGCGACTCACTGCCTCGTCGAACTGGTGCGTTGGACAACTTACCGTTTGATCCCCTCGACGAGCAGGGAGGCCCAGGGCTGGTGCATGGACAGGCACTTGCCGGTGTCGCTCATCTCCTGCAGCTCCAGGTCCTGGATGCGCGTGGGCTGGCCCCAGGTGGACGTCACCGCTGATGCGTAATGCCGTTGACTGCCGCGACTCACTGCCTCGTCGAACTGAGCGTTTTTGCATATTATTAATAACGAGACATTAAAACAAAAATTACAATTCCATCCATTGTAGTTTCTGTTAAAAATTAGATATATTGAGATTTTAGAGCAACTTTTGAGCTATCGAGAAAATTGTATCCAATCGTGTTTCTGCTTCACAGCAAATTTAGATTAAAGACCCAAAATACATGCCGTTTAAATTTCATAGTAAGTCTTTATAGTTTTTTAATTCACTAAAAATCGCTTAAAACATCCATCTACGCCGTTAAAGTCACCTGTAAGAGCGGCGCGTTCACTCCCGGAGCGACGTCTCGATCGATGGAAGAGTCTGTCAGCAGGTCTGCTCGCAGCATCTGACTGCTCCCAGAGTGGCCGCTGCCGGCAGTGATCTGCCGGATTCGGTCTTCGTCCACTTCATGATCTATTGATTTGTCTTCTGTTATTTGACGACCTGTAATAAAGTCTTATTTATAACAAATTGCCCATTGCAGATTGCAACTTACCATTGCAATATAAATAAATAAATATATATCAGGATATTACACACATCGCAATCTAGCCCCAAAGTAAGTGATAGCTTGTGTTATGGGTACAAGATAACTGATAAATGTATATACTTTTACTAATATACTTAAATATTATATATTGAAAAACACCCAGACACTGGAAAACATTCATGCTCATCACACGAACATTTATTAGTAGTGGGAATCGAACCCACGACCTCCGACGCAGACGGCAGGTTCGCTGCCGCTACGCCATTCGGTCGTCAAATAAATATCACAACTCGCAAT
The DNA here is from genome assembly GCA_036785405.1 of Coenonympha arcania. Classification (NCBI taxonomy): domain Eukaryota; kingdom Metazoa; phylum Arthropoda; class Insecta; order Lepidoptera; family Nymphalidae; genus Coenonympha; species Coenonympha arcania. The sequence goes on from CM072074.1 coordinate 3,801,832, forward strand.
ATCATACTACAGATAACATTTTAAAGAAGGGCGAACTCATCTGAATATTTTCCGTAAATCTTTTTCATACGAGCAAAACATATTTAGTACCATCTGTCAGAATCCTAACTACCATAGTTTTATAGAGCCTACCTCTACTAATCGTTACTGCTGCAAAACAAACTTTTCTGAAGACATTTTGTCGTACGTTTGGCCGAATCCTGTATTGTTTATGTCTATACACTGCATTGGGTTTATCATCCATGTTGTCTAATTACTTGATCGTATTAGTGAAGATTTCATTGCACGAATTTGGTTACTACACAGCTTCGCACCGGAACGCTTCCACGCGAAGTGTTTCCCGGATGTGTAGTAACCAATTCCTAATTTCCTACACTGGTTCAATACCAGACGAATAGTTACCATTTGTGTACCAATATCGCCGATTTTCTTGCCAGTTCTTCTCGGTGCAAACCTACTTTCCTAACATGGCGGTAGAGTTGACTTGATAAGAGCCTATTATTTAGGCCTATGTGATAAAGATTTTCATTTTCGATACTGACCGGCGAAGTCGAAGGTCATCTTCTTGTGGAGGCGGGAGCAGTGCTTCTTCTCGTGCAGCGACTGCTGGTACTTGTGCAGCTTGTCGCGCTCGGCCGCGCTCAGCCACACGCTGTTGGCGCTGAAGTAGTCGCTGTCGTCGTCCGTGACGCGCGTGCGACGCTCGCTGTAGAAGAACGTTTGAACGTTTGATGTATGCATGAACAGGACAGTTTTTTTTATAAATAACTAGCTTTTGCCCGCGGCTTCGCCCGCCTGAATTTCGGTGAAAATTAGGGTTTTTAATGTATATATTAACGGATGTATGGATTTTTCCGGGATAAAAAGTAGCCTATGTTTTATTCCGGGTTATAAGCTATCTATGTTCCAAATTTCAGCCAAATCGGTTCAGTAGTTGCGGCGTGAAGGAGTAACAAACATACACACTTACACACACACCCACTTACACACAAACTTTCGCCTTTATAATATTAGTGTGAAGTGTGATGTGATGTGATTCAATTCAATGCTCTTTTCATGGCTTTTAGTTGTGCCAAGCAGGCACAGATTGCTTCGCCAGTAATTAGAAGAGGCACAAAGGAGATTGTATGGTGAAAATTGTGCAAACTTTATCTTTGAATGTCTTGAGTTGTTATTTTCAATCTTTTTTTTTATTTATGTAGTGAGTTTTAACCTAAAACAAGGAGGACAACACGTTACATGAGTGTTAATATAATATATCAAGACATTACACACATCGCAATCTAGCCCCAAAGTAAGCGATAGCTTGTGTTATGGGTACTAGATAACTGATAAATGTAATATATAGAAAAACACCCAGACACTCGTAAACATTCATGCTCATCACAAATATTTACCAGTAGTGAGAATCGAACCCACTGCCTCCGACGCAGACGGCAGGTTAGCTACCGCTACGCCATTCAGTCGTCAAATAATTTTTATTGCTAATGCTGATACTATACATACCTTGTGCGGTCATACTCTAAGAGCCTGTTTCTATGCGATAGGGCGGCCTCCCAGCCTTTAGGACGGTTCTTCTCCATCAGACTTTCCATGAGCTTTGCACTGGATTTAGTCTTCGCATTGATTTCCCTCATTTCCTCTGGAGTACATACCTGTTCATAGGATTATTTTTAACCATCAAAAAGCAAAAAGTTTAAATCATATAGGCTTCATATACCTATAGGTATTTATGAAGAATCAATAAATAACTACACTTATTTAACAGTGATATACTATTTCACTGCTTAAAACCAAAGTTTTCAAGGTTTCTAACACACTCTACGTCTACACATTAGAATAGAATAGAAAAATAAAGTCATTTAACTCTGAAAAATATAAGAACTTATTGGACTGCATCTTAGATATAACAAAATAATTATAAGTAGAAGTTTAAGTGAAAGTAATGTAAAGACTACAGGCTAGATCATAGTGTTGCTAATTTTGTTGTACAAAATTTCTAAACTAAAATAATTTAAAATAGTGCTATCCTTTTCAAATTGCTCCCTATGGAAAAGGATAGCACTATTTTAAATAAGTTTAGTTTAGAGATTTTGCACAATAGAATCGGCCCCAGTATGTAGTTAAGTCATTGGTATTTTATAATAAAGAAAAAATATATAAATGGTTCTAAAATCTTACCAAATTACCACAAAATAAGCAGGGTCCAGAACCCTCTTGCTTGCAAACAACTCTGCCGCACTTCAGACAGTTGTTAATTAGCTCGTGCTTTGATGCCTGACAGTCGCAGTGATGTCTACCTATTTAACATGAACACTTTTTTACACTCTACCAGTACTTGAATATGATCTCACTTGATAGTAAGTATGCCAAGGAGGTTATTGTACAAACTTGGAAGGGATAAGTTAACTCTCCTTAGGGGTAGCGTTTTCTACACGAAAGCTAAATGGTTAAGAGGCACGTCTTTGCTGGTAGGGTGGTAACTAACAACGGCTGAACTCCCACCAGACCAGACCAGCTAATTTAGAAATAATAAACTTCATAAAAGGCCCGTGGCGGAAATCAAACCCGCGACCTCTCACTCGAATCCAACTGTGCGCCATTGCACCAGGGAGGGGTTAACTTTCCGTTTTTTTCTGTTTTACTGATGTTATATTAAGGTACTATAAATGTAAGTGGCTTTGGAAAGTTAAGAGATGCACACAAAACCGAACCAACCTCCAAATAAGAAGTAGATAATATCTGAAACACTAGGCATTCCTGACTATTCTACATAAGTACTAACTCCAAATAAGAAGTAGATAATATCTGAAACACTAGGCATTCCTGACTATTCTACATAAGTACTAACTGAAAATAAGAGTAGATAATATCTGAAACACTAGGCATTCCTGACTATTCTACATTAGTACTAACTCCAAATAAGAAGTAGATAATATCTGAAACACTAGGCATTCCTGACTATTCTATATAAGTACTAAGTCCAAATAAGAGTAGATAGTATCTGAAACACTAGGCATTCCTGACTATTCTACATAAGTACTAACTCCAAATAAGAGTAGATAGTATCTGAAACACTAGGCATTCCTGACTATTCTACATAACTACTAACTCCAAATAAGAAGTAGATAATATCTGAAACACTAGGCATTCCTGACTATTCTACATAAGTACTAACTCCAAATAAGAGTAGATAGTATCTGAAACACTAGGCATTCCTGACTATTTTACATAAGTACTAACTCCAAATAAGAAGTAGATAATATCTGAAACACTAGGCATTCCTGACTATTCTACATAAGTACTAACTCCAAATAAGAAATAGATAATATCTGAAACACTAGGCATTTCTGACTATTCTACATAAGTACTAACTCCAAATAAGAGTAGATAATATCTGAAACACTAGGCATTCCTGACTATTCTACATAAGTACAAACTATAACTATGCTACTTTTATATTACTTAAATCCAATGAATTCTAACATAGGAAATTTTAGCCAAACCTTTTAATAGAACAACTTGAGCATTCTTTCCTTCCTGGGAGTACAAGTTGACAAATTTGGTCTTTTTCTTAGATTTGGCATCAGCTTCATTGTTATCAATAACAGTTTGAGTGGGAGGAGCTGGTTCGACACTCAAGAAGTCTTTTTGCGGCTTATTCTTTGATATCTTTTTCTTTTGCTGTTTTGTTTGTGGGTTTCCTGCAAAAAACCTTATCTTTAATATCTTTCCAGCCGTGTCTAAGAGCAATCTATAATAGTTTTACTGTATTATCTCAGGTAAGGTTTCTAGTAACTTAAGTAGCAAAACTCTTGAGTTTGCATGAAGGACAGTTTAACCTAATTAGTGTATTTGAAAGGAATAAATATTTTATTATATTTTTTCCCTACTGTTGACTGCTCAAGAAGAGCCTGTGTAGCACAGGCTTGATATTAAGCTAGCTTAAATTATAGTGAACTTTAGGAATCCAAATTTCAGTGCAATGTATTTGTTCACAATTTGGAAGGACTAAATTCTATGTTCCTGTCGTCTAAAAAAGAGAAGGGCATTGTTGGAATTAAGATACTTTATACTAATGACGAGTCCAACCATGATTAATGTCAAGAAATAACTTTAATAATGAAAAAAATAAGTTAACATGAACTAACCTCTGTTCGGAAACTTTTTCTTAGTCAACTCCAGATAAAAGTTTTTATGCTGTGAATTATCGAAATCGAGTAACGTTTTCAAATACTCGTTCAAATCATTTTCATTCTCTATTGAAGAAATATACCTAGAATGGATAAATAACAATTAAAATATGTTAGGGGATTTCATTTACTTGTTAAAACCGACTCACTTTATTAGATCTTCAGGGATTTCAAAATCTAATATTTTGGATAATCCTTCACTAATCCACTCTTCCATTTTATTGCAAGTTTTTCCAATAATTTAGGAAAATTATCAAACTTTATTAAAGTCAAGTTTTAGTACACACTGCAACACACGGTCATCACAGACATATAACACCATTATAACACTAACGGTCATTTCTGATTCCAGCTGTTTTTGACATTGCTAACAGCGACCAGGTCCACAGACTCTTGACAGTAAGCTCAGACCAATAATCCCAGTAAGCGGTAAATGACATTATTTTATTATCTGTAGACTACTATTATTATTATTTGAGTTCTAGTCGTTTTGCAGAATTTAGTTTTTTCTCAAAATGAGAAGCGAGGATTTAAGGTGCAGCTTTGTTATTTATGGCTGTGGTAACCGCGGGAGTTTTAAATTAAATTATTAAATTGAGGATACTTTGAGTCTGATTCTTTATTTATTAGTATTTCAAAGTACAATCACACTAATGGGTATGAGGGAGTATGACTTTTCGAAGGACATAATAACTTCTCTTTAAAAAAAAACAAAAGTGTGAGATTTAAATTTTTTTAATACAAATAAAATAAATACTACAAGCGTATCATCAATCTCCTTTATCATAATCACTTAAAATTAATATTTGTAGCAGATACAAAACACGTTCGCTGACATCCTCGGGCGGTTTATGTGGCAACCCACTCATTATAATCTTTGACAAGTTTTTGTCTTTGATAATTTCCAATATAGTTTTGTCGCTTCTCTCCTGCGGGGTCAAGTATTGCTTCAGAACTTGTAGAATAAGCTTGTCTTCGTCTCGGGTCCATTCCACGGGTTCAGATTTGATTGGTTCGTCTTCGGACATGACTAGCATTGACATTTGCGTGTCATCGTGTCCTTGTACCTCACCTTGTACACTAGTTTCGGTGACAGTAAGCTCGTCTGATTCTATAAGTTCCTCTTCCTGTAAATAAAAAATTGGTTGTCTGTAAAGTCGGTTTACTGACGATAGTTGAACGTGACAACGTCTTCTTTGTCGCTCGTTCCGCGCTCGCGAGGTAACGCCGCATGAGCGAGGTAACGCCGGTAACGCCGGATGAGTCATGTTTTTTCGTGCGTGCAACCGGCTCTATCGAATTATAAGACGTTGTCACGTCAAAAAATAATAATAATAATAGCTCTCAAAAAATTTAAGAGGAAAAACCTTCCACATTGGTACCAAATCTGTATAAAGAAGCTGATAAGGGATAATGTTTAATCAAAAAGATTTTAAGTAAGGATAAGCTCAACTGAATATTTAAAACCAGCAAAAAGTATAAAATTCCTACGAACTAGCATAGAGTGATCGTAGAGCGAACCACAGACTAGAGAATATATAAGTATAAATTGGAGTGAAAGTTATAACTCGCATTGCCTTCTCTTCCTTCTTCATACCATCGCGACCCGCGTTCGTCTGATGACGGAAGAGCGCGGGTCGCGGTAATATGAAGTGGGAGGGGAAACCATCGGCAACGCTTCTACAAACGGATTATACTACTGACTCGCCGTGGGCTCCTAAACAAACATTTTGCAGCAAGTAAATTGGTGACATTTTTGCACTCAGTTGATTGGGTCATGTATGGGTTATATAAAAAATAGCATATCGCTCTCGGCTTGTAGATATTCACATTAATACAATCAACTTTTGTTCTACCTTTTTTTTTACTCTATATTAATTAATATCAAATATTCAATATTTAACGGAGATACTCTAACTGTGAGTACTGTGTAACGTAGAGACCGCGCCGATTGGTTTCACAGCGTAATGTCACTTTACAGAAATAACATGACTTATAATTTCTTTTTGTATGAAATAAATTAATACCGAATTTTGAAAAGTCGTAGAACAAAAGTTGTTCTTTTAATGTAAACAATTACAGGCCGAGAGCGATTTGGTATTTTTTATATGACCATGTATTTATCTATTTTTAAACCCCTTACATTTTTAATAGTAGTGACTAGTTTAATGCCTTCTCCGTCTTCTGTTGTAACAATGAACCGTTCGTTACTTCTATTTTCACGTCTTGGAGGTTCAGTTTCTTCATCTGCTCCATTTTCTCCTTTATCAGTGTTTTCTGGTCTAGTTACACTTGAAGGTTCAATATCTTCATGTATTCCATCTTCTCTTCTTTCAGCTAAGGGTTCGTCGGGTTCACTGACATTTAAAGGGTCCATTTCTTCATCAACCGCAAGCTCCGGTTCTTCCCCACTGAAAACAAAAATATTTATTTCACATTATGAATATCATTAGTAGCATCAACTAAGAATAAATTAGAAAAAAACAGTGACAATTCGGGAGTGCCAACAGATTTGAAAACTTTTATATACAGAGATGTTACTGATGTGACGTCATTCTAAATCCAACATGGCAGAACGTCCAAGATGGCGGGATAGTTATTTATAATGCTCCCCAACAATATGGACATCAAATGAAAAAGTTTGCTGCGAAAGAATACGGTTAAATTAACATATAATAAAAGCTTGTTTTAGAAATATTTTTTTAAATTATTAAAGCAATTGTTTTGGTGCTAATTCTATTGTGTTAATTTTTTTTTTACTCTTTACAAGTTAGTACTTGACTGCGATCTCACCTGATGGTAATTGATGATGCAGCCTAAGATGTTATCGTACTAACTTGGAAGGGTAACTAAATTTACTTCAACGGTTTCTCAAAGCATCGCACCGAGACGCTAAATCGCTTGGTGGTGCGTCTTTGCTGGTAGGGTGGTAACTAGCCACGGACGAAGCCTCCCACCAGACCCGACCCGAGCCAATTTAGAAATTATAAAATTCCAAAGTGGCCCGTGGCGGGAATCGAACCCGCGACCTCCCAAACGAATCCGAGCGCGCCGCCACTGCTACAGGGAGGTCGTCAAAATCTAAACTAAACTATACTTTATAGATTTTAACAGAATTGGTACTACTAACTTAATAAAAAGATTTATAAATGCGTGTATGCCGCCTTTGCGCACAGTACTGTATCCTGTTACGTTAAGTTTCTTTTTCAGTACATTCTGTATGTTTAAACAATAAAGTTCTATGAATAAGTAAAATTAATAAAGTTAGCACACAAGTTACCTGCTAGAATTGTCGGCTTCATAGTCCATAGCGACGGCTGCTACCGCACAATTACTTTCACTCTCTGCTAACCTCCGCAAAGCCTCTTCCTCAAGACCAGGATCAATTCCAATGTTGCCAGTTGCATGCTTGTCTACACGTTGCTCGTTTTTCCTATGAATAAATAAATGCTCATGTCACTTTAGGTTTGGGGTGCCAAAATCCGTTATGTAAATTAATTTAACAGTATGAGAAATTATGCTTTTTATAGGAAAGAACGATGAGATGAACAAGATGCGTCCTGTCCCCCCCTCTGTCTCTCTTTTTTAGGGTTCCATACCCAAAGGGTAACAACGGGACCCTATTACTAGACTAATTCGCCGTCCGTCCGTCACCAGCTTGAACCGCTAGATACTTGAATTTTCACAGATGATGTATTTCTGTTGCCGCTATAACAACAAATACTAAAAAATAGAATAAAATAAATATTTATTTTTTATTTTGTTTGGCTTGTTTTTGCTCGATATTGATAATGGTAAAAGGTAGATGCTTCAAATTTTAACAGAAAATTTAATGATATATTTACTGTAAACATAAATAGTTAAATTAAAATAAAATATTTTTATTTCCATTTAACTAACGGTTTCAACGGGGTTTCCATGTAACAAACGTGATTTTTTTGCTGGTTTTTTAATTTGGACGGCATGGGTGCTTAGTTTATTTGAATAGTATTGAGAATTGATCTTGGTGGTATTGAACCCTCAGTGCGCGAGCCCGACTCGCACTTGTTTTATATTAATGGCATAATGGCAAAACAACGTTTGCGGGGTCAGCTAGTAATTTATAGAAATATCTTACAGCTGTTTCCGTCGATGCGGGAAGAGCGAGAATATATATCGCGCTAGTTCCGGATACCCCTTCACAGTTAGGAGCAGCTCCGAGCAAATATCACAAGACAGCGCCGACTTCAGGGAAAACAGCTGTTTTAAATGAGACAAGATGTTGCGACGCTTCGACGCATCTTGGACGTGTTCCTGGAAATATTGAATCAGTTTTACACAGACCATGGATGTACCCGTAGGCCGTACCAAGCTGATTCAAATCCAAAGCAGGCCAGGTTCACTTATTACATCACCGAAGAAACCACAGGTAGCCGTCTTGACGTAATAATTTCAGACGGCCGCCGCGCGCCGACTAGGTTGCACGCGGTAGTTCTTGTACGGTTTATTTCACGCGCTGCGTGCGCCTAATTACGAGGAAACCGAAAGAGATAAAGTTACGCGATAGAAAGAGATCACAACTTTGTAGGCATAGCAGAGGCGGGATTGCACATTTTGAGTCAGCGCTAGAGTCGCTATTTATTTAAATCATCTTGCGGAGTGAACCTTCTGTAACGTTAGGAACTATTATGTATTCCGTGTCCAAAGTTTATTTTTTATAGACTACGATCTCCACAATAACTACTACAATTATTATTTTTTTAATTCACATCCGGATTCCAAAGTTATAGGAAAATAAACAAGTCGTACTTTTCAATATGACAGGAAATGTGCTTTGTAAAGAATGTAACTTTTTGTATGAAAAATTAATCCTTAAATTCAAATTCTTAGTGCCATTGGTTTCTAAGAAAAACTATTTCATATGCCTAGATTATTTTGGTTCGGTTCGTGAGACAACTTGATACCATCTTTCTTTAAAATATTTTTGACGTGATAACGTTTAATAAATTGATGAACACCAGCAACGCACATGAAAAATAGTAACGTTCCGCGTAACGTTCCACCTGAACCTGTGTGTGCAAGCGAGAGCGCGCAACAAGCGATAGAGAGGCACGATAAAACAAACGATAGAGAGGCCAATTATGACGTTATCACGTAAATCTATCGTCCGTAAACCGACTTTACAGACAACCAATTTTTTTTTTTCACGAACTTTTAATCTGAACTTGAAGTATTACGCGGGACAAACAGGCCGGGATAAAAATATTTCTAACGCGGAACGGAGTCCGCGGGCACTGTATTATATAAACAAAATTTTACCTCAATTTTCTTCACCAAATCCTCCATACAGTTCCTAATAAAGTACTCTTTGAACTGGCCTATAGAGTCCGCCTGTTCAGCCGTTAGGAACCCTATGAACTCTGCGTACATATCAGCCAGGTCTACGTCGAACATTTTGCACAGTTTCTCTGCTAACTCTACGGGGTTATCTTTCTCTATATTAAACTTTGAGAAGGCGACTTGAAGTTTTCTTTTGATCTGAATGTCTCTTACTATATTGGTCCGGGCTATGAGTTTTGCTTGGTATGTTATTGCTGCAACTGAAAAATATCGAAAATTTTAAAACCATCTCATAAAGCCATATTTTTAGACAAGTGCTCTCTTTTTTTACATGGTTTTTTTTAATGGTCAGAATTATAACCAGATTTTTGAAATGAAAACTTGTTTAGGCTTGTTAGGCATTTTTTGAATGGAAAAAAAACCATAATTGAGCTGGCGTCACTAAATCCGTTATTGGTCTAGAACTCAAACTCAAAATATCTTTATTTCACATAGGCCTAACGTACAGGCTCTTGTAAAACGTCAATATATTATTTGTATATGGTGACTAACTACAAGTCGACTTAAAGCTAAGTTTAAGAGGGTTCGAACGCGCCCTGCCAACCAAAATTATTTAAACAATTTGAAATAGCTATAACAATTTTAATAGCATATTCAATTTGATCAAAACCCGTAACTACATTGTATTGGAAAAAATATTCAGGACATTAAGTCTTGCTAAAACATTAAAAGATACTTACCAAAATCTTCAAAATTCAAATCCGTTGATGCATCCTTTATCTTGACTCCCGCTTTAAGATTTTCTAGTTTCCGCAATATCCCATTGTACAAAACATTTGAAAGCGCTTTAAAATTATTCACCAGTAATCTCAACTTATTTGTTATTCTTGGATACGTTTTACTACTACATTCACAAACTTCTTCCTCGCCTCTACTAGATTTGAAGAATTCTGTAATCAATGCTTGTCTCAATTTGCATATACTTTTGAGTATCACACAGCAAGCGCAATGTTGGAATCTTTCGAGTTGTTTCTTACAGACATTCGGTGTGATTATTATGCAATTTTTTCTGGTACTAATTTCTGCTATTTTACGCGTTTTCATTGCCTCTATTCCTGCTGTAATTTCTGTTTCTACGGTTTTAGAAGCAGTTTCTGTTGCTTTCCTGCTTTCTATGACCGCTGGAGCGCAGATAGGTTGGCTTGAAATGCTATTAGTCTGAACAGTATTTGCTTGTAGTGTCAAAGGCATCAATTTCGCACCAGCACTGGTGTTTATAAGCGTATATATCTTCGAAGCGTAAAGAAAGCTATTATCGTTATCATCAGAAGTTGTTGTGGTTATGTGCACATCGACTTTGTCTACTAGCTGTGGTTGTGGGAGTTTCGGTTTTACGTTTATGCGGTTGCAAGATATAGTCTTGGTGAAGTCTATGGGTAGAGGATCCTTTTGTACTGGCTCTACCGGTTTGCCGGTTTTAACTTCTACCCCCTTCGGTGGTGCCATGGCGAGGGATTTGGCTTTTTTGAATCGCTAAAATAAATTTAATTGTAGCATCAATAAATATGTTATCAATTATTATCATTCATTAAATATTTTTAAAAACAAGCGGTACGTCAATTTATTCTTCCCAACAAACCCTTTTATACCCATATCGTAGGAGTGCATTAAAAATAACTATTGTGTCATGGGTACTAGATAACTGATAAATATATGTATGTATGTATGTGCATACTTTTATTATGCACCCAAGAAACAATTAACAAAAAGTAAAGTAGAAATAAAAAGAAGATACAGGTAACAATGAGGCGGACTTATCGCTAACTAGCGATCTCTTCCAGACAACCTCAGACACCGATTAATATACATACATGCTAATATACACAAATATATTATATTGAAAAAAACCCAGACACTGGTAAACATTCACATTTACCAGTAGTAGGAATCGAACCCACGCCCTCCGGCGCAGACGGCAAGTTCGCTACCGCTAGCCATTCGGTCGTCAAATAGTACGGAACCCGAAAAAAAAGCGGTTCGCTTCATTTTTAGTACGCATGGCTAAGGTTTGGAATGCTCTCCCGAAATCTGTGTTCCCTGCATCTTACGACCTGGGTATCTTAAAAAAAGAGTGAATAGGCAACTTCTAGGTAAGCGCGCTCCATCTTCTACCACATCGTCACTTTCCATCAGGTGAGATTGCGGTCAAGCGTAAACCTATATTGAATAAAAAAAGACGTGTGGCACTCGGAGACTGCCGCGGTAAAGCTATTGCTTAACTGTTTTTATCAACTCATGCAATTATAATTATACAACCAATGCCACCTAGAGACGAGTTGCTGAACTAAAGAGACAAGCGCGATATTTCAAAAAGTCATTAAAAGTTCTGCTATTCATCGATAGATGGCAAAACTAAAAAGTATCACCGCTGTGCCGGTCGGAGTGGGGGGTGTTAGGTTATTTTCGTTACGGATTTTCTGGATTCGGTCTCCACGCTCAAGGCCCGCGATAGAAGCTATGCAATAGCTTAAAAAAAAACTCGCATTTGACTAATGTTTTTAAACAACTGCTCTGTACCAGAATGTTTCCACTTACTTTAAACCGCTTGCTGTTTTGCGAGAGGTACTTCAGCCAGAGCTTGGGCATCTCCGCCTCCGGGTGTTCGTAGAGCGTCAGTTTCGGGTTGTACGGCACGATGATGTGCCTCACCGGCTCAATGGTGTTACTTGTGAAGTATTTCTGTAACAATTAAAACGTCTTTCTATCGTACGATTTACGATTACAAGCCCCAGTCATGGAACACTAAATAGGTACAGAAGGCCCACTCCACACGATGATTTAAAGAACTAGCGACTCTAGCGCTGACACAAAAAGTGCAATTCAGTTCGCAATAGCGCCTGGCCCGCCCTCAAAATCGACACGCAACAAGCTCAATGTTGTGGTCTCTTTCTATCGCCTAACTTTATCTCTTACGACGTACTAGGGCTGCCGTAGTCAGGCGGCGCGTAAAAAAGACCGTACAGAACTAGCGCTTGCAACTCGGCCTGCGAGCGGCAACCATCTGAAATGTTGAGATCCGGACCCCTACTTGTAGCCGGGACGGTCACGTGATAAGTGAGACTGGCCTGCCCCAGTATGACGTAAGAGATAAAGTTACGCGATAGAAAGAAACCACAACTTTGCGTTTCTTGCATGCTGTTTTCGGAAGCGGAGCCAGGCGCTATTGCGAACTGAATTGCACTTTTTGTGCCAGCGCTAGAGTCGCTATTTCTTTAACACATCTTGCGGAGTGAACCTTCTGTACCGTCAGGAACTATTATGTATTCCGTGCATTATATAATACAAACTCACGACTATGGGGTTCGAACGGTCGCCGCTCTTCCTCGCGGTGGTGATGTGCGCCAGCAGCGACTTGGGCGTGAGCCAGGGCAGCATGTGCTTCGCGACCAGGTTGATGGTGATGTGCAGCCCCCAGCGCCGGCGAGGGTGCATGTACTTCGGCGGCTTGAAGATCTCCGGGTTGTTTTCCACGTACCACCAGAACTGGTCAAGTCCTAGAACGATTAATCTGAAAGAATTTTCATCGTTATTATGATATATGATATATGAGTAAGTCGTTTAGCATTGAAGACAGTAAATAAAAATGTATGGACAAACCACGTGACGAATGAAACAGCAGAATCTATTTTATGCTTGGCGATGTTCACTGTCGGCTGTCAATTGTCATGCGAAGTACGCTAAAGTTATCTACAACGTCTGCGAGAACGCCAGGTAGCGTTCAAATTGTCGTAGTCCATTTAAAAAAAAAGCGTGTTTTCACGTTTGATTTGGTCACGTCGTTTTTCTACAGTCACTTGTTTTGTCCATACATTTTTATCTACTGTCGTCATCCCTAAACGACTAGACTGTCACTTTGTCTAGCCCCACTTCCGTGGTCTGTGAGCCCCACTGTATCGTCAAGTATGGCATCGGTGGTAGCATGTATTGTATTTTTTTTCAAACTATATAGGCGAGCGCCTGACTATGGTCACGCCTGATGGAAAGCGATGATACAGTCTAAGGTGAAGCGCGCTTGCCTACGAGATGCCTATACACTCTTGATTTGAAAGTTCCCCAGTTGCAGGTGGAGGGAAAGACAGTGCCTGGAAGGGTAAAATTCCAAACTTTTGTAGTACGTATCAGGAACGAAAAATCAAACAGCTTTGTACGTGTCTTTGGTACGTAAACTATGTAGGGATCAAGTATGCAAGTCTGTAAAATGCCTTGCAGTTCTATGGTAAAAAGGTGACGGGGGTATATAAGAACATGTGCTTTTAGCTACTATACTATTATACAACTCCCTGGCGCAGTGGCGGATTCGAGTGGGAGGTCGCGGGTTCGATTCCCGCCACGGGTCACTTTGGGATTTTATAATTTCTAAATTGGCTCAAGTCTGGTCTGGTGGGAGGCTTCGGCCGTGTCTAGTTACCACCCTACCAGCAAAGACGCACCGCCAAGCGATTTAGCATCTTAGACTGCATCATCACTTACCATCCAGGTGAGATCGCAGTCAAGTACTAACTTGTATAGAATAAAAAAAGAAGCTCTAGGTAGTAATCACTTTGACAGTACTCACGAGTCCTCAGACTGCATGTAGTTAGCCCGCCTGTTGCAGTTGACCGCCCGGTACGGAATCGGCGGCAGCATGTACGGGTACAGGTACACCGTGCTGTTGGCTACAACCTTTTCATACAGCTCTAGGTAGTGATCACGTTGTCAAAGTACTCACGAGTCCTCAGACTGCATGTAGTTAGCCCGCCTGTTGCAGTTGACCGCCCGGTACGGCATCGGCGGCAGCATGTACGGGTACAGGAACACCGTGCTGTTGGTTACAACCTTTTCATACAGCTCAAGGTAGTGATCACGTTGTCGAAGTACTCACGAGTCCTCAGATTGCATGTAGTTAGCCCGCCTGTTGCAGTTGACCGCCCGGTACGGCATCGGCGGCAGCATGTACGGGTACAGGAACACCGTGCTGTTGGTTACAACCTTTTCATACAGCTCAAGGTAGTGATCACGTTGTCGAAGTACTCACGAGTCCTCAGATTGCATGTAGTTAGCCCGCCTGTTGCAGTTGACCGCCCGGTACGGAATCGGCGGCAGCATGTACGGGTACAGGTACACCGTGCTGTTGGCTACAACCTTTTCATACAGCTCTAGGTAGTGATCACGTTGTCAAAGTACTCACGAGTCCTCAGACTGCATGTAGATAGCCCGCCTGTTGCAGTTGACCGCCCGGTACGGAATCGGCGGCAGCATGTACGGGTACCGGTACACCGTGCTGTTGGCTACAACCTTTTCATACAGCTCTAGGTAGTGATCACGTTGTCAAAGTACTCACGAGTCCTCAGACTGCATGTAGTTAGCCCGCCTGTTGCAGTTGACCGCCCGGTACGGCATCGGCGGCAGCATGTACGGGTACAGGAACACCGTGCTATTGGTTACAACCTTTTCATACAGCTCAAGGTAGTGATCACGTTGTCGAAGTACTCACGAGTCCTCAGATTGCATGTAGTTAGCCCGCCTGTTGCAGTTGACCGCCCGGTACGGCATCGGCGGCAGCATGTACGGGTACAGGAACACCGTGCTGTTGGTTACAACCTTTTCATACAGCTCAAGGTAGTGATCACGTTGTCGAAGTACTCACGAGTCCTCAGATTGCATGTAGTTAGCCCGCCTGTTGCAGTTGACCGCCCGGTACGGCATCGGCGGCAGCATGTACGGGTACAGGAACACCGTGCTGTTGGTTACAACCTTTTCATACAGCTCAAGGTAGTGATCACGTTGTCGAAGTACTCACGAGTCCTCAGATTGCATGTAGTTAGCCCGCCTGTTGCAGTTGACCGCCCGGTACGGAATCGGCGGCAGCATGTACGGGTACAGGTACACCGTGCTGTTGGCTACAACCTTTTCATACAGCTCTAGGTAGTGATCACGTTGTCAAAGTACTCACGAGTCCTCAGACTGCATGTAGTTAGCCCGCCTGTTGCAGTTGACCGCCCGGTACGGAATCGGCGGCAGCATGTACGGGTACAGGTACACCGTGCTGTTGGCTACAACCTTTTCATACAGCTCTAGGTAGTGATCACGTTGTCAAAGTACTCACGAGTCCTCAGACTGCATGTAGTTAGCCCGCCTGTTGCAGTTGACCGCCCGGTACGGCATCGGCGGCAGCATGTACGGGTACAGGAACACCGTGCTGTTGGTTACAACCTTTTCATACAGCTCAAGGTAGTGATCACGTTGTCGAAGTACTCACGAGTCCTCAGATTGCATGTAGTTAGCCCGCCTGTTACAGTTGACCGCCCGGTACGGCATCGGCGGCAGCATGTACGGGTACAGGAACACCGTGCTGTTGGTTACAACCTTTTCATACAGCTCAAGGTAGTGATCACGTTGTCGAAGTACTCACGAGTCCTCAGATTGCATGTAGTTAGCCCGCCTGTTGCAGTTGACCGCCCGGTACGGCATCGGCGGCAGCATGTACGGGTACAGGAACACCGTGCTGTTGGCTACAACCTTTTCATACAGCTCTAGGTAGTGATCACGTTGTCAAAGTACTCACGAGTCCTCAGACTGCATGTAGTTAGCCCGCCTGTTGCAGTTGACCGCCCGGTACGGCATCGGCGGCAGCATGTACGAGTACAGGAACACCGTGCTGTTGGCTACAACCTTTTCATACAGCTCTAGGTAGTGATCACGTTGTCAAAGTACTCACGAGTCCTCAGATTGCATGTAGTTAGCCCGCCTGTTGCAGTTGACCGCCCGGTACGGCATCGGCGGCAGCATGTACGGGTACAGGAACACCGTGCTGTTGGCTACAACCTTTTCATACAGCTCTAGGTAGTGATCACGTGTCAAAGTACTCACGAGTCCTCAGATTGCATGTAGTTAGCCCGCCTGTTGCAGTTGACCGCCCGGTACGGCATCGGCGGCAGCATGTACGGGTACAGGAACACCGTGCTGTTGGCTACAACCTTTTCATACAGCTGTAGGTAGTGATCACGTGTCAAAGTACTCACGAGTCCTCAGACTGCATGTAGTTAGCCCGCCTGTTGCAGTTGACCGCCCGGTACGGCATCGGCGGCAGCATGTACGGGTACAGGAACACCGTGCTGTTGGCTACAACCTTTTTGTACATCTCCGGGAAGTCTCCGATGTAGATACCGTTGATGCTGCTGCGTCGACGACTAGAATTAAAAATAATAATAAATAAATAATGTTTTAGATCATCGTTCGTTCGTTTCAGCCGATGGACGTCCACTGCTGGGCAAACACCTCCTGCAATGATTTCCAGCCCGCACGGTCCTGCGCCACTTGTATCCAGCGCCTTCCCGCGACTCTCTTAATATCGTCAGGTCATCTGGTCGGATGTCTGCGAACACTGCGCTTTACCGTGCGGGGTTGCCTTGTCAGCACTTTGGGTCCCCAACGTCCGTCGGTTCTACGAGCTATGTGCCCCGCCCATTGCTTCTCAGCTTCGCGATACGTTGAGCTATGTCGGTGACTCTGGTTCGTCTACGGATCTCCTCATTTCTGATTTGATCTCGTAAAGAAACTCCGAGAATAGTCTCTCTTTTTCTAGTACTCTCTTTTTGAGATCATAGATTATTATTATAGATTTGCCCCTAGATTGTACGAAAACGTAATCATCGTAATCGGAAACCAATTTTGACCGCTCATTGGTTCGCTGATTGGTCAGCGACCGCTCATTGCAGGTCAGCCATTCGGGGTGTAGAATTCCCAAACGATTACGATAGCGATGAATACGTTTTTCTTACGCAATCAGGGCCCGGAGCTGAAACCTTTAATCTTAAGAAGGGGATTTAACACCGTTTTTTAAACTGTTCCTATAGGAAAAATACATTATGTATGTATGGCAGCCAAACTTGGGCCTTGACACAAAACGTAATCAACAAACTCTCAACATGCCAACACGCAATGGAAAGGAGTATGCTAAATATTAAAAAGGCAGATAGAGTGAAAAACCGCATCATCAGGAATAAAACAAAGGTCATAGATATAACATCGAAAATCAAGAGATTGAAATGGAGATGGGCTGGCCATATGATAAGAGGAAAAGACAAATGGAGTAAAATTGTTACAAGATGGTACCCTAGACTAGGCAAAAGAAAAAGAGGAAGACAACCGAAAAGGTGGGATGACGACATCAGACAAGTAGCAGGAGTGACGTGGAACAGAGTGGCTCAAGAAAGAAATGAATGGAAAAGGTTGGAGGAGGCCTTTGCCGACTGGCAAACAGATCATCAAAATATAAAGAAGAAACAAATACTTGAGTACAATTAATTGAATAATTTTATCTAGATGTTTACCTTATATGTTTTAGAGTATTAAGTTGATCTGAATAAAAAGGCTATTTATTTATTTATTATTTATTTTATAGGAAAAATAAATAAATAACAATTTATTGGTGTAATACACTGGTAAACACAGGATAATTGTATTGAATGTGACTCATGTTAATAAAGTAAAACATATTACATACATACCATTTTTCAGACTCCTCGTGTAGAAATCTGAAATAGAAAACCAAAATTACTAATATTTTATTAAGATGACATGATGACAAAACATGTCTGGATGTGATACCTAATTTTGACATCAATTTTATAACCCTGTTTGAAGCAAATGAATAAATGATTTCTGATTTCCGTAAAGGGTAATAATACTTACTCTACCATCTTTTTATTCTCCTCCGTGTCCTGAGATACTGAAGACTCCCAGCTCTCGACCAGTTCTACCGCTGGAGTTAAGTTGCACACGTTCACTACTGACTTGGGATTCGATTTTGCGATTTTGTCGAATGTTTCCTATGAACGAAACACAATAAATTAATCTTTGTGCTATCCAACGATCGGAAAAGCAGTGTTCCGGCCCGATGCTGTGTAGAAACCGTTAGGGATTGCATACTCCTTTCAAGTACGATAACTGCATCGCCACTTACCACAAGGTAAGGAAATTGCAGTCAAGTATTAACTTGTGTAAAAAATAAAAGCAACGAAATTAAAAAAAAAACTTGAGAGGTGTCAAGGGACACCCGGTTGGAACGAAGTATATTTGGCTTGCTTTCTATAAGAGAGAGAGAGAGACAGGCAGAGAAACATGCGCACGCCGCACGACTTACAACAGCTTACTATAGCAAAAAGTGTCGTTACAATTTCTCGTCTTAATTTTTTCCGTCTGGCCCCCTTTCGCAACGCGCGATAAGGAACTTCGTTCCAAAAATGTATGGGAATGACGATCTGATGCACGACAGCTCCGTCACGACCGGAGAGAGATCTGGGGGGCAATTGCGTAAGGAAAACTTATTGATCACTATCGTGATCGTAAACAAATTCTGCCCGCTGACTGGCAGAATCTGATGTTTAAATTTTTTCCGGCCAACTTGACCATCCAGATGGCAGGACCTGCTTAGGATTACGATACCGATAAATAAGTTTTTCTTACAAAATCGACTCCCCTGGGTGAAACACCAGCGAGTTCCAAATTCCGGACTGGTATTCATAATTTCCTGATAGTGGACCCGATTAGTCCGAAAACTGTTTGTTGGTCCAATCCAACTATAGTATAGGATCCCGATATAAAACGACCTTCACCGAGATGTTTATTTGATGAAACATATTTTATATTTTATTTAATATTTAATATGAATTTGTTAGACAACCCATATGCAATATATTAATTGATATATTAAATTTCCTAATATATAAAATTCTCTCGATTTTCTTTGTAACCAAACTCCTCCGGAACGGCTGGACCGATCGTTATGAAATTTTCAGGGCGTGATCTCTGGGTACGGGAGCGGGTTGTTATCTATATTTCATGTCCCTAAACGGCAAAACAACGTTTGCCCGGTCAGCTAGTTGAATATAAAATACGTTTCATCAAATAAACATCTCGGTGAAGGTCGTTTTATATCGGGATCTTAGAATACTAGTAGACAACCGAGGCAGCAATGGGACATCAAGAGGCGTCGCTCGAGGACGTACCAAATACGCCTTGTACTTGTGCGCGTAGGACCAGTGCACCGGGTGCACGAACAGCTGCAGGAAGTTGCCCGCCGCCAGCTGCACGTGCTGCCGCAGCTGCTGCTGCAGGATGCTCACCTGCTCGGGGGACATCTGCAAAAATAATTATAGTTAAAATATACGTTAGTAAATTAGCAATAAAACCGACTTCAACTCTCATCAAACTACTGTTGAATACATCCTCTCCAATTAAAAACAGGGGCCGTACCACCATCTCAGCAGTATTATTGTAATATTAGCTGACCCGGAAAACGTTGTTTTGCCATATACATTTTTTTCCCTCAAACGGAATAAATAGTATCCTATGTCCGTCTCCTGGCTCTAAGCTACCTTCTCACCAATTTTCAGCCATATCGGTAAAGCCGTTCTTGAGTTATAAATAGTGTAACTAACACGACTTTCTTTTATATAAAAATATATATAGATTGTTTTGGCATTTCCATATAATGTCAGTATGAAAATTTTAAAACAATATTACAACAACACTGCTATAAGAGATGGTGGTACGGCCCCTGGACTAAATTGAAATAGGACCATACGGGAAGCGTCAGCTTTCTAATATAAAAAGAATCATCAAAATTGATTCACCCAGTCAAAAGTTATAAGGTAAGAAACATAAAAAAACATACAGTCGAGTTGAGAACCTACTTCTTTTTTGAAGTCGGTTGAAAATGATGCGACGAGCAAGACCTTCACCTGCCCCCTAGCAGGGGCCGGGGGACTATTCACATTCAAATGTATTATATTTATGTATATTAGTATGTATGTATATTTATCAGTTATCTAGTACCCATAACACAAGCTATCGCTCACTTTGGGACTACATTGCGATGTGTAAAATGTTCCGTATATTTTGAAAAAATATGTATCTTACCGTTACAGTATTATCCAGTTCGATGTTAACCTGCACGGGAGCCGCGGTCATCAGCGCCTGCAGCGGCGCCGGGGGCTTCAGCGCGGGCTCGGGCGCCTCCGCCACCGAGACATCCTTCTCCTCTACCGATATAGTAATCGTTCGAGGGCCTGTACTGAAACATACATGCCTAAGGTTTAGACACTCTTTACCATGGTATTATACCCTATTTTGATCCTATATAAATAAATATAAATATATACAGGACATTTTACACATCGCAATCTAGCCCCAAAGTAAGCTATAGCTTGTGGTATGGGTGCTAGATGACTGATAAATATACATACATACTAATATACATGAATATAATATATTGAAAAACACCCAGACACTGGAAAACATTCATGCTCATCACACAAACATTTACCAGTAGTGGGAATCGAACCCACGACCTCCGGCGCAGACAACAGGTTCGCTACCACTACGCCATTCGGTCGTCTATCTCGATTTAATACTAATAAAATATAAACTAGCGAAACATTCAATAAAATTTTACTCAATCTCCTCTACCGATATAGTAGTCGTTCGAGGGCCTGTACTGAAACATACATGCCTAAGGTTTAGACACTCTGTACCATGGTATCATACCCTATTTTGATCCTATCTCAATTTAATACTAAAAAAAAACTAGCGAAACATTCAATAAAATTTTACTCAATCTCCTCTACCGATATGGTAATCGTTCGAGGGCCTGTACTGAAACATACATGCCTTAGGTTTAGACACTCTTTACCATGGTACTATATCCTATTTTGATCCTATCTCGATTTATAAAAAAATATTAAAATAAAATAGCGAAACATTCAATAAAATTTTACTCAATCTCCTCTACCGATATCGTAAACGTTCGAGGGCCTGTACTGAAACATACATGCCTAAGGTTTAGACACTCTTTACCATGGTACTATACCCTATTTTGATCCTATCTCGATTTAATACTAAATATCTTTGTGACCGAGCTTTGCTCGGTAGTATTACAGCTACTCACCAATAGATGGCAGCAGGAGTTTACTGTAATAGTATTACTTTATCGCCAATAGATGTCAGGTATAGATTTATATATTTTTTGGTAAATACGACATTTTCTAAAAATGAAACCTAGCTAGATCAATTTATCGCCCCCAAAACCCCTTGTATACTAAATTTACTATACTAGCAAAACATTCAATAAATCGTACTCAATCAATGTAATCTAAATAAAAAATGAAAGAAACTCATTGATTGACTGACTGATTGGTGAATGCAGTCAGTAAGTAACTAATCAGTTAGTCCCGCTGGGTCTAGGGTATACACTCTCAATGGCATATAGATTCCTTATGAGATGTAGGTCATAAAACAGGATCCTAAGTATGGATAGAGAAATACTGACGCTGCAACTACTAAACCGATTTGGCTGAAACTTGAACGGGGATATATAGATCCCAGATTAACATGTAATATGTATGCTGCTTTTTATCACAGAAAATTTCATCCGCAGGATTTACGAGATACGCTAGTAAGTTATATTATCATGCATTTAAAAAGCGTCCAGATGGGGCGGTTTTAAAATGTATACTCACGGAGTTGGTATATCAGCCGATCCTGTACTAGACCCTTCAGTCCCTTGCGGCTTATCCGTAGACCTCGTATCGCTATCCCTCTCTGTCTCGCGTGCCTCCACATCTTCTACCTCTGTCTTACCAACTGACACTATGTTACTGGACTCGAAGGTAATTTTGGACCTCATGTTGGGCTGGGATTCGTCGTCGGATAAGGGCTCCTGTTTACCTTCCCAGTGAGGTTGTACCTTTAATTTTATTTTAATTTTATTTCAAATGATACACCAACGGTCACTGTATAATCATTAAAAATAATACACTGTTTATGTCAAGTACGAGTACCGTAACCTTTAAAGGTGTACACAGCATTACATAATAATTTTTCCGGTTAAAAAAAATTCAATTCTTATGGTTATTAAAAAGAACACTTATTATATTTTATCAACCGATAAAAGAAATCTGAGGATATGGGCATCCAAAAGATTAAGTAAACATTTTTCGTACAAGCAAACAGTAGCACCATCTGTCAAAATTCTATAGACTGCTGAGCTAATTAAAATGTGGCCTTACTGCAGGTGACAAAACAAGCATTTTTGACACCGATAGACTGACGACAGTTTTTCGTCACGTCCGCCCTGTCCAGGGAATATGTCTAATGTTTTATCTTTATATTTATTACAATTATCATTATTTTAAACTTTATTTTAATTTCGATCTATTTTCGGAATGATCGCAAATATATCATGTAGGCATTACGTTCATCAATTTTATTAGAGAGTGTATGTATAAATGACTACATTTCGTTTTAGACGTGATAACGTTTAATAAATTGATGAACACCAGCAACGCACATGAAAAATAGTAACGTTCCGCGTAACGTTCCACCTGTGCCTGTGCGTGCAAGCGAGAGCGCGCAACAAGCGATAGAGAGGCACGATAAAACAAACGATAGAGAGGCCAACTATGACGTTATCACGTAAATCTATCGTCCGTAAACCGACTTCACAGACAACCAATTTTTTTTCACCTAATAATATTATGTTCTAGCCAAAAATGAAACTGTTTGTGTCTCACCTCAATCTTATTTTGGATATCGCCACACCCTGTGTTTATCACCAGATTATTGTTCTGGCATGAATCACCCAGTACAGGGGAAAGCAGTTGGTTCTCAACTCCCTCCGGCATCACCGTCATCAGTTCGGTGACCAAGTCGTTCAGTTCCTTCTTTGATATTCTTATTATACCCTTATCCAAGGCCTCTTCGTCTTCTTCGTCTAAAACAATTTTTTTTATAAACCTAAATATTTGTAGTAAACAATTATGTACTTAAATAATTGTATTTGTTATTTTTTGTTATTTTATTTATAAAATACATATCTACACATTGTTTTCTTGGCACCCCTAAGCCTCGGAGGCTTGTTGGGGCGCTTTAATATTAAATTAAATGAAAAAACTATTGTATGTTACTCAAAAACAATCTTTTTTCTACAGCCTACAAACGTTCCAGAATGCGTAAATAATTATTACTCGTATGTACCTATTCAACTCTAATAAACATTACTGTATTCTTGAATATTACTTGTGGTTTAAATGATTGAAAATAAACCCTCGTACCACATACTCGTACATCTACCTCTAAAAGAATAAGGTGCGGCAAAACCTCACTCAAACGGTGGGGGTAGCTCAAAAGCAGAGGACAGAATATTATGTTGTCCTATCAAATCCCTTTTAAACCCTCTTACAGGACCCATGCAGTAGAACATGAAAAGGGATCGAGACTAAGGATCGAATTCTGTTAAGGGGATTTATTGAATTTATTTTTGTCTTCCTCACTCTCACGGGTACGTTGGTAGGTGCGACGCAGCGTCGCGGAAGAATATAACAGAAAAACGACTTTTTACCCAATTACCCAAAAACTAAGCTAGTTATCAAAAATATGTTTCTTAGCGTTTTTGAATATTATGACCAATTACCCAAAAACTAAGCTAGTTATCAAAAATATGTTTCTTAGCGTTTTTGAATATTATGTCTTAGCGTTTTTGAATATTATGATTACAATTACATCCAATGTAGTGTCCGATAAAAACTAGAACTAAGATTTTGGAGCAACTTTTGGAAGAACTTTCTATCAAGAAAATTTTATCCAATCGTGTTTCTGCTTCTTAGCGATTTTAGATTAAAGACCTAAAATACATGACATGTAAATTTGAAAGTAATTGTCTTTATAGTTTTTGAATAAAACTTCATTCAAAATCGCTTAAATACGGCTTCTACACCGTTAATAACTTACTTGCATCAGGGTCAGCGGCAACATTGTACTCGGGATCCAGTTCATCATCTTCCTCGTTCTTGGATTTAGACTCAGGGTTCAGGCATTCGTTCAGGAACTCGTTCCAGAGGTCGTCCACATCAGGCATCGGGAGGTCGTCGGGTGGTATGAAGGAGCTCTCGATATGCTCTATTGGTGTTGCGGAGAGACTCAGCTTGGATCTAGTTCGGAGAGCTATTGTGGCTTCCTCCTCCAAGTTCAACTTCTTACGTACTGACAGTGAAACTTCCTGGAAAGAAACTTGATATTAATACATAAATAAATATCAGAAATAACACACATCGCATTCTAAAACCTAATAAGCGTTAGCTTGTGTTATGGGTAATAAATGACTGATAAATATACGTACATATTAATATTCATAAATATAATATTATGTTGAAAAACCCAGACACTGGAAAACATTCATGTTCATCACATTTGCCAGTAGTGGGAATCGAACCCACGACCTCCGTCGTAGACGGCAGGTTCGCTACAACAGACGTCTATATTATTGTATTTGTACGCTGGACCCCTGTCAACACAAAAATGTAGACACTTGATTTTGTTATTTTGGCGCTGATTGTTACGTAAGTTGGCGTAAGCGTCCGTGAAACTGAAATAACATTTAAAACTACAGTAAATGTCAATTTTAGTATCGCGAACCTTCGGCTTCAAATCAGCACAAAAAAGGATTTGTCAATTGTATAGAATATAATATTTGCGATGGGTTATACAGGGTTTAAATATAAAAAATACCAAATCACTCGACCTGTAGTAGTTTACATGATATTCTGTTTACATCAACACACACAACTTTCGTTCTACGACTTTTCAAAATTCAGTATTAATTTATTTTTTACAAAAAAATGTTATTTCTGTAAACTGACAACACTGTTGCGGTTTGCGGCCGCCGCGCCGTTGCCACTTGCCAATGTTACACAGAGTAGGAACAAGTAGAGTATCTATGCAAAATATTGAATTTGATATTTCTCAAAATATTCATGAAAAAAAAAAGTCGTAGAACAAATGTTGTTAGTTTTAATGTAAACAAATACAGGTCGAGAGCGATTTGGTATTTTTTATATAGCCTTGTATTTGCGATGCGTTGTGTATACTAACTCCTCGGGGCAGTTTGAAGGGTCCATCGGTGACGGGCTCGCAGCTGTTCTTCTTCTGGCTGAGGGGCGTGGCCGGCGTGCGCGGCTGCGAGTCCAAGTCGCTGCACGATTCCATGGTTTGATCATCGTCGCTCTGAAATATAAACAATGTTCAGATTCTCTGTGCACTAGCCCCGGCAATATAGTGGTATAGATAGTTCAACTCAGTTGTGCGCGCGGCCCTATGTGTGCGTGGGCTTGTAAATATACAACTCTATGTATGTGTTGCTCGGACGACGACTGCCGCGTCACTGCCACACGAGTGAAAGTTGTATAGTTACAAGCCCACGCACACATAGGGCCGCGCGCACAACTGAGTTGAACTATATGTAAGACATCAGCCTTTTATTTACAGATTTTACAGAGACCAGCTCCAAAATGGAGACACAAGGAGA
Organism: Coenonympha arcania; assembly: GCA_036785405.1. Taxonomy (NCBI): domain Eukaryota; kingdom Metazoa; phylum Arthropoda; class Insecta; order Lepidoptera; family Nymphalidae; genus Coenonympha; species Coenonympha arcania. The sequence continues at coordinate 3,827,746 of CM072074.1, forward strand.
AGTAGCATAAGACGTGGCATTCCCGGAATGCTGAAAGAAGTGAAAATTCAAACAGAGGTACGGTTAATCCTATACAAATTTTCACTTCAATTACTATACTATACTATAATTTGGCTCAAGTCTGGTCTTGTGGCAGGTTTGGGCCGCGGGTAGTTTTAGTATTCAGCAGCCTTAGTCATATGTCATTTGCGATATGCTAAAGAGATAAATAATGGTATTAAACTCAAAAATGTATGAAAATGATCGCTAAATTAGAAATGTTACTTCCGCGTATTATTATACAGTTTTGGAATTTGTTGAGATAGCAATCTTAAAAAATACATATAAGGGACATATGGCTAGAACTACAGCACCAGTGAGATACTGTGTAGTAAACATTAGGGCGTGCTTACCCCTTGCAAGTCAATAATTCCAAGTTGTTAAGTTGGCTGCACGGCGCCTGCACCATCATATGAGATTGCAGTCTAGTACCAACTTGTAGTGTAATTAGTTGAAAATACCGCTCACATCATCATGCGTCGGCTCATACTCGTCGTCGTCCTCATCGTCGGGCAGTTCCTGGGCGATGAGCGCCGTCACCTCGGGCCGCGTCTTCACCGGGATGTGCTTGATGGGCGTCAGCTCTATCGGCCACGGCGGCGCGCAAGGGGATGCTTTCATCAACTCCCTGTGTCAAATGAAATGATAGGAAAAATAGCACTCACATCATCATGCGTGGGCTCATACTCGTCGTCGTCCTCATCGTCGGGCAGTTCCTGGGCGATGAGCGCCGTCACCTCGGGCCGCGTCTTCACCGGGATGTGCTTGATGGGCGTCAGCTCTATCGGCCACGGCGGCGCGCACGGGGACGCTTTCATCAGCTCCCTGTGCCAAATGAAATGATAGGACCAGCCTATGCAGCATGCGCGCTCTACTTTTGTCGCTCTCTTTTGTCTGTCTATCAATATAGATCAGAAAGAGAAAAGAGAGTGATAAAAGTAGAGACACATAATATTTCTACGCCCTGTTTTATTTTTGCCCTGCTCGGTGACCATTTTGGATGTAAAGGGAATAGAAATTAAGACAATTTTAGACAGTAGTTAATTACTTGATGACATTTTATAGCAAAAGTAGGCACCACATAAATTTTAGAGATGTTGGCATTTAATTTTTTTTTTAAATTATAAATCTCGTTTTGAAAAGAAAAAATGTATTGGTAAAAATAAAAAAGTAAACAATTCCTCATGCCCAAAGGTGATATCAAGTTTTCTCATAAGCCAAAACCAAAATATTCTAGGAAAATAAAATAGCGTTTTTAGTATTAATTAGCTTGGTACTACTTGATTCCATACATCCATTGTCATTTCCTTTAGATTTTTTAAATATTTTTAAATGTGTATTTTTTTTTTTTTTAAAACATTGTAAAAAATATTACTTAATTGTATTAAAAATAAATGAGAAAAAAAAAATACATACTATACAAGTTAAATAGCATTTCAACCCAATCACTCCTGCCACAGCAGTCAATCTAGACAGATTTTTCATAGAAAGACAGACAAACATGTCTTAAATGTTAAATGGTACATAACTTACTTAGCCTTAGCTCTCGTAAGCTTTGGTTGGAGACCCTCCTTAATCCCTGAAATCTCTTCCTCCCGCAATTTGACATAGGCCAGCACATGGTCATTTGTCACTACTTTCTGTAATAAACATTTAAAAATTATTGGTAAACTTCGGAAATTAGGATGGGGGAACACAATTTTTTTTTAACAATCAGGAATAAAAAAAATAATAGAGTATGATAGACAGATGGACAGACAGACTGACGGAGAAAGTGTTTAAAAATGTGCTTGCAAAAGAGTCAATTTTTACCATTTAAGTACCCTAACAACAAAAATCCTGACTTATCATTCAATGACTCTACATGGTTGATCAGTCATAACCCTTGGTGGTTGAAAGCTGTTTCTCAGTGTGACGTAATTAAGGGATAAGGAAGAATTAGAAATTTCAGAGTGCCCGGAATATAACCTTTTTTTTTACAAGGAGAAAATCTGCACTGAGATATCCAATTCGATTATGTGGGATTTTTACCCACGTAAACCCCCTCGGACCTCCTCAGTGCTCGTTGGAATGTTCATACGAATGCACCGGAGGCTCCCTGGCGCAACGCCCGTGGGGCTCACCTCTGGCTGACTCTTAACATTTGCCACTTTCAGGCAAGGTCAGGATCAACCCTAAGGACCAAGGCTATTAAGTGGTCTGGGATTGTAATCTATGGCGTCTGCAAGAGGAATCAGATCTCTCTCGATCCCTCTCTGCAGCCTCCTTCTTTGTCATAAACGCCGGAATATAACCTGCTGTGTGTGGTTTGCTATTTAAAATATTTTCTGACAGAAGTACAGTATGTTGTGTATTATGAGGGAAAATTAATACAACATACTTGTACCATATACTGGCCAACATAGCATAAGACTTTTTCATATAAGGGCTGCATTAGTGGATGTGCAAAACCCAAAATTGATTTAACATTGTAGACCTCAAATCTGATTATGGTCAAAAGACTGATCTCAGATATAAAAATAGAGAAAAAAAAAAAGTGATAAGGTCGCCCTTTGTGTTTCTCTGTTTTCCTTTCGTTGTAATTTTATGTACTCATTTTAAGCAATAAAGATATTTAAATAAAATAAATAAATAAAAAAAACTTGTACCATATGCAGGACAGAACAAGTAAAACCTATATTAATAATAAGAAAGAAGGGATATCCATATGATAATGCAGTTCGTGCAGAACAAGTTGTGGACAAGAGGTAGTAAGTTATATATTTACAAGCAAACAAAGTGACCCAAGTTTGCTAACAGTGTTTACCTTCAGAATTTTTTTAACACTGACATCATCTAAGTTATGTTTGATTGCTGATACATGCAAGTTCTTCTCTGTCTCTAATGTGTTTTCTGGCATTTCATCATCCACATCACTGCTGCTTTCACTTGCTTGTCTGAAAAATAACAAACTTTTGGTTGGCATGACAAATACTAAAAGTTTTTGTAACAAATAATGAGACTAGCAAGACGTTCACCTAACGTTAAGTGATAGGCAAGACCATGTCAGATACAGCATCCCATAATTTTGCATTGCAATATCATTACAAACACTGCACTGCGCTCATCATCCTGAGACATCAGTTACCCAGCAATTATGTTTATGTACAGTAACAAAACATAGTCACATAAACATAGTTAAGTTTTTGAGTTTCCAACAAAATATGGTAAACTTTACTGGTGTAATATAGCTCAAGCTGCAGGACCGTTAAACACAATATGGGACCTAGGGAACGGATAAATATGTACAACAGTGGGCAGCATCAGGATTTCAGTCAGGGGATAAAATAAAATCTGAATTGTGTTGATAAATGAAAAAACAAATAAAATTAACATTAGTATTATTTTGTGCTTTGGTTGTTTCCAATAGGACCTAAAAAAAAAGTTTTTTCTGTCTTTTATTTCCTGCCAGGGGGGTGCAAGTGCACCTCTGCACCCAGTTGCCGGAACTGGTGCCATTGGGTCGTCAAGTTGTTTTTTTGTTCTGTTGTAGAGGGATGAGTTTTTGATATATTTGCACTAAAATTCTACTTACAAATAAGCAGATCCAAGTGGTCCAAGGATCAATTCTTGGACAACTTGGATTATGTAAATATTATGATTATTTTTATACTTACCGCTTACGTTTTCTAGCCCGTACTCTAATTTTTGTTTTAGAAGCATTTTCCGTAGTTGCGGTTTCGGGCACCTGTTTTTCATCAGCTTTGTTCATTTTAGTAATAAAATGAATTCATTTACAAAATTTAGCGGATATTTAATCACAGACCACAAATTATTTAACCTTAGAGTATAAAATCACTACGTGTACATAGAAAACATTTTTCAAAGTAGGTAGGTAAATACACCACAGATCAGACAGTAGGTAGGTACCAAAGAATAACTACTCTCTAACGCTTCTCTAACGAGAGTAGTTGTACTTGAGCTGTGGGCCACGCAACTAGTCACAACCAACCTTGTCACAACCAAGGTCACAAAAGTCATTTTCCTTGCTCTATGGTCACAACACTGGAGACATAGAGGTATGTACCAATGTATGTACTTATAGCTCTATGACTGGAGATCACACCATGGAACATTACAATTAATAAGTACTTCGTACAAGTACTTATTAATTCCATGCCATGGAATTCGTACAATGATAGGTACTTAGTAACATTGAGTATAGACAACCCCAGCTTGTTAATTCCATGGATCACACAGATCACTATATTCTCTAGGTCGAGAGTAGTATATTCCTTGACTATATTTTTATCATCCACTTAGAATCGCAGCAACTAGACACAAGGCTAAAATAAAACAAAGTAAACGTATATCTTATTCATGTTTCTAAATAGTATCAGTATTAGTGTGAGTGAGACAAAAATCAGGTGTCAGTTTTTATTTTTTTTGACATGTCACAAGGTCCAAATATTTTGCAACCATTTGCAACCTTTTAATACTGCCAATTTTAAAAGTATTCGCGTTTCTGGTCGAATTACCTCAGTCGTCGTATATATTTAATTTTGTCTCATAATATTTGTTGATGTTTCGTGAGAAGTGCTGAAAAGATTATTTAGATTTTCTTGTGAAAAAATGTGAAAAATTGAGATTTGTATATAAATTTAAGTATAATGTGAGATAAATAAAAATGTATTGTTCGGTAGAGGGTTGCAAAACACGTATCTCACAGAAAGAAAACGAAAATAAATCAGTTGGATTGCATCGGTAAGTTTTAAGCTATTTTTTCATATTATAGAAGTAAGTATTTTGCTCAGAAAAATGTAAAGAAGAAGCGCAATTTAGTAAACGTCCGGGTAAACACCCAATTACAAGATGGTTTACGGTAGTTAAAATATTTTTTAAATATTTCGGAAAACGCAATTTTAGGTTATTAGTGTTGTGAAATTTCACTATATCGATAGTGTCAATCTGTAATTAGAATAAATAAATACTCTTTAGATTTCCTAAGGATGAAGATTTGAGGACGAAATTTTTTAAACTTTCGTGTACGAACATTTTTAATAGTTGTTGTTTGTTATAGGAAACACCATCACTAAACCCCAGAGAGGTGTTGAACAATATGGCTGAGCCAAATATTTTGAAAAGAACTTTCGTGTACATGTGGCACTAATACTGAAGATGAGTCTTATAAAAGAATACAAATATTAGAAAAAAGTAGAATATTTTAAAAATGTTTCGAAACGGCGCCTTAAGAAAATCAATACCCTCACAAAAAGAGTAACGCGACTGAATGAATAATATATGGCAAAACAACGTTTGAGGCGTTAACTAGTCGTCGTAATATATAACATTGTCGTGTCAGTGTTTGTATGTTTGTAACCAAACCCCTTCGAAACTGCTTGAGCGATTTCTCTGAAGTTTTTTGTGTACATTCTTTAGATGTAAGTATAGGTTGTAAGCTATTTTTTATATTTCAAATGGCAAAACAATGTTTGCTCAGTCAGATTTATTATTATAAAAAACTATTTTAAAAATAAAATGAAGTTTTCTTTCATATCCAGTAATAAAAAGTCTATGTCCAAGTCTCTTCAGAAGTTATGGTGGTTTGTAGGCAGTAGTGTAAAAATCTCATAACCCAAAATTTTGGGTTACGCTGAGTTTGGTTATATGCTACAATTTTTAATTTATCAGAGTTTTTCCGCGAATCACGCGATGTTTTTTCCGGATAATAAATAGTGGCTTTTGCTAGCCAAGAATAGTGTCACTTCCTCTTGCTGAAGAAACTATAACAATGGTTGGGTAAACAATATTTTATCTTTTATATTTATTATTTATTTATACCTTTAAACGAGCATTTTTTGTATAGGTATATATATATTTCTATATAATCTGAATCTCGAAAACGGCTCGAACGATTTTCATGAAATTTAGTATACGGGGGGTTTTGAGGGTGATAAATTGATCTAGGTAAGATTCATTTTTAGAAAATGTATTTACAAAAAAAAATAACGAGCAAAGTTCAGTCACCCAACTAGTTAATGTTAATCGTCGAATCTAATCGACTCCAGCTCATCACTAGCATAATCGAACCTTGTGACAACCTACTAATTTTCGAAAGAGGCATTATGGCATTGTCTCTTTTTAGCAACCTACCAAGCACATAAGTAAAAAGAGTACAAAAATAGTGCATGTCGTTGCTATTTTAACTGTGCATCTATTGGATCATTCATCTGAGGCAGCAACATTTCACTATGGTTTCGGCCCAAGTAGCTTGCAAGTAGGTAGCCCGCGAAAGTCAAATTTTATTCAGTTTTTCGCATAAAGTACATTGAATATAGGTTTTTCGCAAATAGTAGGCTATATAAATGGCCCTAGGGCAATGAATTTTGTGAGCATAATATTTAGGTATGTTTTAATAAAAACTTTGCCCACAAATTCCCATTCTCCTTGCATTCACCCCATGTTGATTCTCGAAAGAAAATTTTCTGCAGTTTCTCAGAATTAGAGCTACCGGGAACCAATATGAAGTAAATGAGGATTGTTCAATGACGAAATACGCTACGCTAAGGGATTGTTGGCCAAAGTTTTAATGAAAAACATGTAGTTAGATGTTTAAACGTTATGCTCGCAATAGGTACTTGCCTAACTTGGTTAGGTTACTTGATGAAGCCTATATTGACGAAAAACTAAATAAAATTTTAAGTTTCCGGGCTACTTTGACCAAAGTCAACTTAAGTTAAACATCCCTATTCTCTACTAATATTATAAATGTTAATATTAAGTTTTTATGTTACGCTTTCACACCTAAACAACTGAACGAATTAGGAACAGAGTCGGGAATTTGGAGTTCCAAATTGTAAGCGCCTACTCATTTTAAATGAATGTGAAAGCAAAAATTCAGCAAAATCAGCCCAGCTATTTTTGACTTGTAGACTAAATTGATTTTTATTAGCTCTACATTTGTGCCTTTAGTGGCCCATCAGATCTTTCACTGCACAGGGCCACAGTATGGGATTTTGAACCCATTTAAGTATAAAAAGGACATTGAATAAGGGTGTTGATAAAGAAAAAAAGTAATTTTATATACTTGCCAATCTATTTTTCATACATTTTCATATTATAAATTATAAATATTATACAATAATTATACTGTAGTATTTAATATCACTAAAGTAGGAAACAGGTACCATATTATATAAATACTTATCAACACTATAATTAAACAACAACTTTCAGAGCCTTTTCGTGAAACTCTTCCAGCAATTTCTGCATTTCCTCATATCCAGATATTTTTTGAGCCTCTTGCAAAGGCAGCCACTTCATATCTTGATGCTCATCTGACAGTATAACTTTCTGGTCTGGGTTTTTTAGTTTAGCTAGCCAATACACAACAGCCTTTGGTTTACCCTTGACTTCATAGTGCAGAGTTTTGGATACATCTTTGTAGATCTAAAAAACAAATAAAATGAGGATATAAATAAAAAAATAAAAACAAAACATATTTATACACTATGGTCTAAATATTTTGACCAGCAAGGAAAGTTCTATAACCTATCCTCCTAAACAAATTTTTTTTTATTCTATACAAGTTGGTACTTGACTGCGATCTCACCTGAAGGTAAGTGATGATGCAGTCTAAGATGTTATTGTACTAACTTGGGAGGGTAAGTAAATTTACACCAACAGATTCAACACAGCATCACACCGGAACGCTAAATCGCTTGGCGTTGCGTCTTTGCTGTTAGGGTGGTAATTAGCCACGGCCGAAGTCTCCCACCAGACAAAATCTATCAATCAATAATCTTCTAAAGAGAGGTTCATTAAAAAGATTAGTGACCTAGGAATAGTTAAACTGCTCTAATTTAACTAGGTCATCTAGTGACAGTGAAATGATTGCAGTTTATTGTTGGCATCTCGAACTTAAAGATATAGAATATATAATATATTTAGAATTTAAAGATAAAGAATGATAACATGATGTTTGTAGATAGATACCTCTAAGTCGTTCACAGATAGACCAGCCTCTTCTTTGGTTTCCCGCAAAGCTGTTTCCCAGTCTGACTCACCAGGGTCGACATGACCTGCATAATAATGAAATTCAGAGTCAGGATCATCTTTATCAAAAGAGTCTCCGCTGACACACACTTATTGACATTTAAGATGAGGTAATTTTTGCCAAATTGCAGAGAAATTTTTATTCATACTAGCTGACCTGACATACATTGTTTTACCATATAAATGATTTCTCACTTAGGGATATGAAAAAATAGCATCCTGTACACTGAAAAAACATAAATAAAACCAGCCACACTAAACAAGAATGAATACAAACACTAACACAAGAATGTTATATATTAGATGCAGCATGAAGTATGTATATGCGGTCATAGTAAGGCTTTTTATCCAATTTGCATGGTATGCTAAACTCTAACTGAACATTGCATCAAATTAATCTAATTTAACTTATCCCCTTGAAACCTGCAATATACCCATACATATTGTATTTAATAAATAAACATATAAACATATATCAGGCCATTACACACATCGCAATCTAGCCCCAAAGTAAGTGATAGCTTGTGTTATGGGTACTAGATAACTGATGAAAATACATACATACTAATGTACATAAATATAATATATTTCAGTATATAATATGTTGTACTAATAGTGAATAATATATTGTACAGTAACAGAATGAAAAGGATTGTCAATTTTCAAATTGATTAATTTGCACTTGTCCATTGCACTGGTATGTTAACATAATGGACTAGCAGTACTAGTGCAAGCAAAAACTGACACCAAGGTGACGAACCTTTTCATTCCGTGACTATACACTTGAGCCAAGACAATGAGAACTTATTGAATATCAAACCTTTTGGAGGTGTCCAGTGGTGTTCTCCGTAAGAAGTTTGGAGCAGGAGAAATTGAACCATCTTATTCGAATGTCGGAATATAACCAAACCAGCAGCTCGCTTTGGAGACATTTTGGGGTGACTCTGAAATTATTTAACTTGAGTTAAAAATAATATTTTTTCACTATTAAAGGAAGGAAATCCCTGAGGAAGGTCGACCAACATTGCCACTAGCATATATTCAATATACTCTATGGCAACTAAACTCGAGACTGCGTGAGATATTAAAAAACAACAGCTCAACAGTTATAGGTTAAGAATCCCACTCGCTGCAGGGTCTACTAGGTACTTAGAATTTAGATCCCTCTTCGATGAGAGAGAGACGTAGCAGTATTTTGAGATTGAGGCTGATCATGTTGTTATTGCTATAAAATTGATAGTATGTACTATGTACTTCAACCAATATTATACGGATGTACTTACTTAGGCTCTTAAGGCAGAAAAGCGTCCTTTATAAAATTTAAATCACCTATAAATTCACGTTACCTAAATTAATTTGTTCTGCTAATTTCGATTTAAATTTTAATATAATTCAAAATATTGGACCACCACGGCACAAAACACAGAGCACAGATAACAAAACTACAGTCACAGAGTACTTTCCTCACAGACCTAGGAAACAATATGGAATGGACCAAACTACAAAATTACCGTGACTGTCAACTGGCATATAAGATGGTGTTCCCTAGGATAGTAACTTTTGGCGCTCATCATGGCGCCGCATGTCACGCAAGTCTAGGCTGAAAGAATGATTGAATGGCTTATCTCCATAATTTTGTTATCTCTGTGCTTTCTCTGTGGTTTACATGCTCACCCATGGAATTAATAAGTACTTATATTTATCATTGAAATATGGTTCATTTTAATATGTCAAAATCATTGAAGTAAGCCTTCCAGTTGTACGAAGTACATAATAGAATGAAGACTTCCGTGAGTGGACATAATATTACTGAAAAAGCGGCTAAAACTCACTATGACTTGGTCAGGATCGCCCGGCCAGTTTCGGACCCATCAGGGGTCCTTCACCCCCCCCCCCCCCCCCCCGGATCAGTTTCGGACCCCTGATGGGTCCGAAACTGGTCGGGCGATCCTGACCAAGTCATAGTGAAAGGGATCTGGTATAGAACATTACAGTGTGAACCTCATCGAGTGCCTTGGTTCGAGACTGTGAAAATGAAGAGAAGCCAAATTAAATTAGCGTTTAGGATCCGTTCCGGACACTATCCCTGTGGCAAATTTTTATATCTCATGAAAATAGCTAATTCACCTAATTGTAGCACTTGTAATACATTGGAAGACATTTATCATTTGCTTATGGAATGTGATCGGAACCGTAACGAGAGGGCTGCTCTGATGAGTCGCTTTAACTTAGCTCGTATTGACGTGGGTGTAGCACAGGCTGCTATCAGCAATCCTGCATCCGCGGTCGCGACAGCCTTTTACGACCTGGTTATTGCGGCTTTTCAATAAGTCCTCCATCTTTTGACTGTTTAATTTTAAAGGATTTTATTTTTAACTAACTTTTGTGGGTATTGTATAGTGTTATTTTGTTTCTTTTCTGTTTTGTTTGTTTGTAAGATCGGATAAGATTTAAGTAAGATTTCTTTTGTATAATTATGATTGTGAATAATTCGATGGGGCTGACGTGTCCACAATAGGACAAAAGTCCCTTTTAAATTTATAGAATAAAAAAAAAAAAAAAAAAGTCATAGTGAGTTTTAGCCGTTTTTTCAGAAGTACTTATTAATTCCATGTGCTCACCAATAATCCACAGATCACTATTCTACAGTTGCCAACCACAGAACCCAACTGCTTGTTGATTTGATATAAGGTTGATAAAACCATAGACTGTTCTGTTAATCCATTCGTCCCTTTCAGGACAGGCAAAAAAACCATAGACTATAATTGTAGAATATTAGGTATTTAAAATTTTGACGTATGAATTGATTTGAAGTTTTGAACGGTGAAAAAAAGTTTCAAATTGCAACGGCAGACAACAACTGTTATGAAATTATTTAAATCATATTTTGTTTGCTAAACGTTTTTACCGGTTTGAGTTCTTTTATTTTCACAGTAATATCCAATTAATATTATGTCGATAAACAAAATAGCAAACAGTGTTCGGTACAGGTTTCCTTTGGCTGGTTACAGGGGGAGGGGTGGGGCGGGGGGAGGGGGGAGGGGGGAAGGGGGTGAATCCCCTCTCCAAGTGAAAAAGTGCGAAACTCAACAGTTTTTGAGAAATTAATTTTTAAAGTTTTGAAATTTTGAGGTTAGTTTGAGGTAATAATGACTACTATACACAGCGGAGGGGGGTGGGGGCTGGGTGAAGGGACGCGGGAGGGTAAAGGGGAAGACGGGGCCAACTTCCCATCCCCCCTAAGGGGAATTTTAAGTTATTTATTACAGATTTCTATTTAAGTATACTTACAACCTTTGTGTCCAAATCAGATGTATGACAGCTCTAAAATAGGGACCAATTCAGATCTGTGACGTCTCCGGCGCTGCGGGAAGTGCAGCCCCTTCGCCCTTGCGTAGCAAAGCACAGGCACCCACGCTCACCTCCGCAGCCTCGGCATGCTGGTCGCCTTCGGCGACCAGCCTCGGCCGCTCCGGCTCGCCCGGGTGCCTGTGCTGTGCTACGGCGGGCGGGGGCTGCACTCCCTCCGCGCCTCCGGCTTAAAAAAAACACTCTAGGGGTAGGACAAACAAGACTGCTTGGTGTCGGGGTAACGCAGTTCGGTTCTGTGACTAATTCGACCTAAATCAATCCATCAATCTAAAATAGTTGAATTACTTAAGAACTTAAACACTTAACATAGAATGCAATACGAAAAACGAAACGTTTTTTGACAAGTATACGTCAATACAGTCTGTAGTTTATGGTCATTGATCAATTTTGTATGAAATTTCATATAGAAAATCGTAATTTTTAAAAATTTATTTCTCGTAAATTACTGAGATTCGCGCTAAAACATTTCAGTGGTAGGTTTAATATATTATGAGCCATCTGTAAAAAAAAAATGAACTGCCAACTAATAGCCAGCCAAAGGAAACCTGAGCCCAGTGTTCTTATAAAAGTAATAAATTTCGCTTTGTTTTATTGAAAAAGTTGAAATCGGACAATATACTCAACACGGTGGTTGAAACAATGAAAATGTTACTAAAATGGAAAGTTATCCTCTCAAATTGGGTATGATATATTTACATTTGCTAATAATCTTTTGTACTGATTTCTAATAAGGTTTTATGTAAGGGATGTTTCGTGAGATCAAAGTTATTCTAGAGTCTTACGGCTTATCGTCGATTCGTAACATCTGCGGGATTCGCGCCAGGTGCGTTGCGGCCGACTTGCAAATGGGTGGGCATTTTTTTTAAAAGCGTACAAGAAACATTCTCAAACACAATAACTATTATTAGCTATAGACAAATCCTACCTACGATGTAATTCTGGTGATACAAAACGACGTGTAAATTGTAAGAATCGAACCAAAGAAATTTATTTGGGTAAGGGTTTTGAAATCGGTTGAATATTTCTAAAACATGATATATCTATATTAAAAGAGAGAGCTAGAAATATATTAAAAGCTCCGCCGACGGATGGTCGGGATATTTCTGGGTGGTTATAAAAGAAAATAACCACTCTTCGTCACCTATCCGTTATCAGAGTTGGGGGTGCCCTCAAATACCGAACTCGCTTCGCTAGCTCTTGTATTCTAAGTTATCTGTGACAATTATCTTCTGCAAATGGGTATATGTGATAGCTTGAGGCTCTTTTACATTCACTCTTCCGCTTTAGCTCTTAAAAGCCAGAATGAAGGCAACTCGATTTAAAGCCTCACCCTTTATTTGTATAGGTAATTGTAGTTACATATTACAACAAATAATTTTACCTAGCACTATTCATTTGGCACTTTATACTTACATGTATTTTATTTTATATATTTTTAGATAAATTGCTACTCTGAAGAAGCTACTAATAAAAGGGACTCTGTCACTTCAAAATCTCTAGTAAACATCATATCTCATTTGCGTGAGAATTTCAATTTGGATGAGTCGACATCATCCACTTTAGAAGCTCAAACAATACAGGAGTTCATTTTGGAGAAATATCCAGATTTCCGTTTCGAAAATGGAAATCTGGAGCCGAAGAATGAGGAAGAGATCTACCTGGCTGCGTCCCTCTTACTTTACTTTGTGTGTGTGAATTCAAAGGACTTGGACATTAAGAAGGCGATGTGCTCTGAACTGAGCGCTGGGGATCAGGAGATTATACTGAAATTCAGCAAATCCTTGATGGATTGTAATGATATCTCCTCTACTGATGTTCTGACTGCTATTGCAGGTATAATTTTTGTTTTTAACTTATATTTTTTTTTTTGGATCAGTGGACTGGTTAAGTAAGGCATAAGGCATCTGATACCTGATAATTGAAACTGTCACTAAACATATTAGGGAATTATTTGTAATTTGCACATAAAATGGAATAATCATATTACGATTTGCTTCCAACCAGTTTGTACTCTTCCTTGAAGATTATGCATAGTTTTTAGGGGTTTTGGGACTGTATTAGATAAGTTAACATGAAATATGGGTAAAAAGAAACAGAGTCATATGTGAAATTACACTAAGGAAAGAGGCATATTTCAGAAGCATGCGGGCAGGATGCTGCAACAGCTAACATTGGGCCCACAACCGTGGCAGAAACACCACCTGCGCTTCGCTCTTTGCACGGCGAGGTGCGGAGACTGCAAGCCGCTCTTGATGCAGAGAGGTTTGACAGAAACTATCTACAGGAGGAACTCTCAAGAACCAATCTGAAAATGGAGAAACTATGTAAGCTACTTTATGCAAAGTTTATCATTGTTGGTAAACTTTTTCTGTGCTTTGTGTGCTGTATGTAAAAATGTGGTGGCGCAGTCCATGTCAAATGCAATTTGAAGAACCACTCACCAGAACTAAATCAAAATTTGTGTCTTTATAACATAACAGCCGGGTAAAGAAGTCAGTGAGTGAGTGACAAAAAGAGGTCTTTTCGTTTTTCCCTTCTTTAACATAGATTTCTCTTTTTATTTATTGACATTGATTAACTTTTCTCTAGTAAAAGACAAAGAGCAGTACAAACAAGACATAGTCAACCTAAAAGCAAAGTTGTCAACGTGTGGACAAGACACTAGTGCGAAAGATGCGGAAGCGTCTAACTATAACTCAGTGAAGCTTGTGAAGCAGTTAGAGCAGACAGAAAACCGGCTGATCACTGTTCAGGAGGCATTGGACGAAGTGCAGTATGAGAGAGACATGTATAAGAGTAAGGTAAGGATCATATATCATATAGGGTTTTCATTGTCACATCATCTGGACAGTTCGATAGAACCAAACAAGTAATGAACAAAAGAAGAAGTTAAACCGCTTCCAACTAAAACTCCAATTTAAAATTACGTAGTAAACTTCTCTGTAGGCTTTGTCGAATTCTCTCAAAATTATAATTGTTCCCATGCTTTTTCCCAGTTGGACGAATTAAAACGTGAACGCGACAAATGGATTGCAACAAGCCACGAGGAGACATCTCGAGCGTGCCGACTAGAAGACGAGTTGGAAACTGAACATAGGCAAGTTCAGTCGTTGAGAGAGCTGGTCACAGAGTTGAGGCAACACAACAGGCTCAACGGCGTCGACACTAGCCAACTGGAGTGTGACGATCTCGATGGAAGCGTAAGATCATTGTGCAATGCTTGTGAGTACTGAACTTAATATCTTTGTTGCTATTAATGTATAAACATATACTTTGTGCCTCTTTTTACAGAAAAAATGATACCTTAGAGAGAATGAAAGATAGAGAGCTATCTGGATTCTAGAACCTATTGTTTTTTTGTAACAATGAAACTGAAAAAACAAGGTTAGGTTTGCGGTTTGATAAAAAAAGTGATTTATTATGGTTTTATTTTTTTCTGTAGTAGTATGGAACCCTCGGTGCGCGAGTCCGACTCACACTTGGCCGGTTTTATTTACTTAATATATTATTAAGCAATGTAATACGTCATATTTAAAGTAAAAAATCCTTAATAAAATGATTGCGTTTGAGTAGTACATGCAATGAAAATCAGAATTAAATCAAAGTTAAATGTACTGTTTCAGCTGTGTGTAGCGAAGCCTGTGCTAATGTAGTAGAGGTGCAGCTAAGTGAAGAACGAGCTAAAATAGTAGTTCTTGAACAACAAATCAAATTATTACAGGTATTGTGTCATTGCTAGATGATAATAATTATTTTTGCTATCTATGTGTTTGCTATGACTATTGTATTGACTTAATTAATTGATTAATAGGATCAACTCGACGACGTAACGAGAAAATCTGAAGAAGAAACTCAAAACTTAACAAAAGTAATTTCTGAAAAAGACACTGACATTTTTAATTTAAAACATCGTATCAACGAGGAGATAGAAGACAAAAATCATTTGAAATTGCGTTATGAAGATGAAGTGACAAAATTAAACAACGAGGTTAACGAGTTGGAGCAAAGAATTAGAGGAAATGGCGAAAATTCCAGGAGAATTATAGATTCGAAGATGAAAGAAATTCAAATTTTACAAGAAGAAAAGTTATCACTTCTCCAAAGCATGTCAGATGAGACTGCAAAACTAGGTAATATTATACAAAAGTTAACATCAGATCTTGACGCTGAAAAAATATCAAAGCTAAAAATTAAAGAAGACTATGAGAATAAAGTAATGAAATTAAACGAAAAAGTATTAAATAGGAATAATGAATTAGTGGAATTGCAAAATAAAATATCCGAAAATGGCGAAGCAATTGAGAAATTACAATTCGACTTAAGAAAGGAAAAAGAATCAAGAGGGGAACTAATTAACAAATACAACAGTGACGTAACAAATTTAAATATGCAAATTCAAGTATATGAGGATAGTTTGAGACAAAGAAATTACGATATCGCTAATTTAAAAGAACAGTTACATAAATTTAATGCCTCTAATGAACAGCTACAGAGAGAAAGAGAAAATCTTCGTTCTTGTTTAGCGAAATGTAAAAATGAAATTTCAACTTTAGAGGATTGTAAAGCGCAACTAGTTATGACCATGCAAAGTAGAGATTCTCAAATTGAGAGTCTTCAAAAAGAAAAAGAGCTCATTGATAATGAATACACAGAAGAAAAGGAGAGATTGAAATACAATTTAGATGAAATTAATGCTACAGTCGAAACTTTAAGAAACCAATTACAAAATGAGATTCAGTTCAAGATAGGGATACAAAATGAATTACACAAATGTGAACTTAGTAATCAAAACTTGACAGAAACCGTTAATAATTTGAATGAACAAATATCTACTTTTAAGCTTGATTGCACAGAAAAAGAGCAAGCTTTAATCCTAGAAAGAGAAATAGTCGCTGAATTAAGGAAAACAATTAAAGAATTCGACACACAAGTGCAGGAATTAAATAAAGACAAATCTGAGAAAGAAACCATGATCCAAGAATTGACAGAAACTGTAAATAACTTGAACGAACAGCTTACTGAAACTAAACAAAGACTAGTTCAAGAAAAAGAAGCTATTGCTGAATTAAAGAAAACTTGTGAGGATCAAAACGTAAAAGTTGAAGAAATGAACAAAGTTATTACTGAGAAAGAAACTCTGATTAAGGTTATCAAAGAGTCTCTGGATGAGGCTAAAATCAAATTTGATGAAATGTGTGGGGAGAAGGAAAAAGTTATTGACGTGTTGAATAACAAATTAACGTCAAAAGTTAATATCTTACATGATATGGAAAACAAATTCAGTGTGCTTCATAAAGAAAAGGATGAGTTGGGAAATGACCTGAAAGATATGCGTAACCATAACATTGCCTTACAAAACGAAATATCAAGACTAACTCAGAAAGTTAAAGAACATGAAAGTAGTAAGTTTAAATACTATTGCTTAATTTATATATAAAATTTCATTCTTGTATTTATTATTTAGTGTGTAAATTTCTTATTTTCTTGTTGTTTTTCTCTTTTAGCCATTGATGAACTTAAACAGATTATCGATGTAAAAACAATAGCAATTGATATAATACAACAAAAGTATGACTCTGAAGTACTTACATTCATGACCAAATTAAAGGTAACTGACGAATCACTAAAAGAGCTACAAACAAATTCGAACAACTTGATAGAAGCCAAAGAATTACAGATAGAGACTTTAAAAATGGAAATCGAGAAATTACAAATATCATTACAACAAGAAAGTGAGAAATCATTTTCTATTGAAAAAGAGAAATCTGCTCTTTTACAGCACATACACGAAACAAACATGTTAAAAAGTAAATATGAAAAGGAGTATTTGAATAAATGTTCTCTATTGAATTCCGCAAGCACCCAACTAAATACAGAAATCTTTAGAAAAGATGCAATAATTTGTGATTTGAAAAATCGATTAGACTATTCAGAAAAATCCAATGAAGATACTATTGAAGGTAATGGTTATATTATTGCATGTGATATAAAAAATATAAAAATTGCTTTAAGTATGTCCATAAATGTTTGCTGTTGATTTTGTATTTTCTAGTACATATTTTAATTTTATTTTTCAGAAATCAAAACCTTGAAAAATAACCTCAACCAAGCTATACAAAGCACTAAAGATATAACTTTAAGAAAAAATGAAGAGATAAAAAAGTTAACAGAAAAGATTGAACATTTGGAAATTACAGTTCTTCAGTCGGAAAAAGAACTAAAGACTGTTATTGATAACAATAAGCAAGTGGTTGAGGCGTTACAAAGGGATAACGTACAATTACACTATACTATAGAAGACGATAACAGTACTCATGAATTACTGATAAAAGAAAAGGACGCAATGATCGGAAGCCTCGAATCACGTCTCAAAAATGTTTCAAACGGTTTGAACCTTATACAGAAGGAATACGAAGCAGACAAATTTGTATGGGAAAAATTAAAAACTGAATTGCAAGAGGAAATTAATGAAAAAATCATCACAATTACTCAGTTGACTAACAAAGTCACAGCTGCTGGGGTCAAAATGCGTAATTTAGAAGCCTTAAACAATATTTTAAACAAAGAGAAAGCTGAATTAACTGCAGAAGTTGACTCACTACGCAATACTTGTACTGAAAGTGCTCTTACTTGCGACACTTTCAAGGAAAGTCTGCTTGAGCTAACAGATTTAAAACATGCACTAGAAAATGAAAAACAAATGTTAATTACTGAAAAAGAGAATTTATTACAAAGAATTGCTTCACGAGAATCAGCTTACAGAAAACTTTCATCTGAAAGAGACAGTTTGCTAAACGAGAAAGCGATTTTAGTTCAGGAGCTTATGGAAGAAAAATCTGTTCGAAAGATAGCCGACGAAGGCAAGGGCGCCCTATATGCTGAAAAACAGCAAGTTGAGAAGAAGTTGCGAGAAGTCGAAGATGTTAAAAATAATTTACAGCAAGAAAAAGAATGCCTCACCCAACAGTTAGTTGAAGAGAGGCATGCTAAAGATTTGGCTGAACAGGAAAAGAAAAATATAATTGATGCAAAAGTTAAACTGGAAGAGGATTTAGCTGCCCAGACAGTATTTACGGCTGAAATTGAAAGAAAAAATGACAGTTTAATGCAGAAAATACAAAAACTGGGGAACGAATATGAAATACTTGCAAACGAAAACTCTTTACTGAATACTGAAAAGGCGAAGCTTGTTCAGTCGTATACTGAATTAAAATCTACACTCGATATGGTGAGTTTAGAAAAGAGCGACGTATTGGAACAAATATCAAACTTTAACAAACATTTGGATACAGAAGTAACTAGCAAGTTAGAGAAGATACACAATTTGGTGCTCAAAAATAAGCAACTGAATGCTGTTTTTTGTGGTAATTATATCTTTTATTTTTCTAGGTACAAGGGTATTGGACGAAAAAAATATTATTTTAATATAAACTAGCTGTTGCCAGCGGTTTTAGAATATTTAAAGCAGAACAATTCTTTTAAAAACTAAAAAAAAAGTTATACTTGATTTTTGCATAGCTTTTACCATTTACACAGCGCACGCAACGGAAGCACTTCAAAAGGAACAATTTCTCCCGTTTTTGCATCATTTTTCATTAATGCTCCGCTCCTATTGGTCACAGCGAGATGTTATATAGCCTATAGCCTTCCTCGATAAATGGACTATCCAACACAAAAATAATTTTTAATTGGGACCAGTAATTCCTGAGAATTATTCGTCACACTTAAGTTAACCTGACGCGTGTGACGTCAGATTAACTTAAGTGTGACGTAAGGTCATCTTGCGTGTGACGTAAAGTATACTTGCGTGTGACGCAAGGTCTAGTGCTAGTAAGGCTATCTTTGTACAATAAGAAATATTAAAATCTCACCAGTTTGGATTAAAAGGTTTAAAATGTTACTATTTCAGCCCTAAAAGAGGAAGAACAAAAACTTTGCACTATTCTCAATGACGGATTAAGCAAAGTTTTCGAAAATACCAATAAAGATACCACGTGTAAGGACATTCTGAGTAAATATGACGATGCGAGTGTCAGCGAGAAATGCGATGTTGTCTTCAAAATTATAAATAATTTAGTTTCCGAGTTGACGATGAAAAATAATGTGGAGCGAGAAGCACTGCAGAAGGAGAGAATGGTCGTTAACGAACTGTCAGAGATGATAAAACAGAAGGATATGCTGGTTACGCGTCTTCAAGAGGAAGTCCAAACTTTGGAAAGAGCTGTTACAGATTCTAAAGCAGGTAACTTGTCGGTTTATACAAACGTCTTTATAACCATATATATGTATGAGTAAAACGTATTATATTAT